>OY829099.1:3942065-5176174 GCA_963691645.1 Pelosia muscerda | reverse complement strand
TCTTCAATTGTATCTGAATTACTTCTAAACTCGCAATGAAGGAAGCCAATCGAGATAGAGATTGTTTGCCAGAACCTCCCACGCCTACCAATAATGCACTTCCTCTCGGGCTCTCCAGGATTCGAGATATTCTGAACAGAGAATACATCTGTTTTATTTACGTCTTCACGTCAGAAGGGAAAAAACTAGAGAATATGTATTCTTTACCTGCATATATGCATCATAGCGTCTTCAAACAATACTAGGTTCATAGCAGCGATGAGGTCGTTGTAACTCGCCATTGCTTCGGAGAGCAACTTGCTTAATTGTTCCCAAGACATAATAGGCATATATTTAGGCTCACCAATACCACCAGCAAAATGGCAGTATATATTTGGTCGCTCGAATACTACACCTTCATCAATGTCCTAAAACATATTCAAATTATGATAAAAAAGGTGCATTATGTTAAATTATCCTAAAACATCGCCTCAATTTTACACAATTACCCCATTAACCCTATTAACCAAAAAAATAAAATAATCAAGCACCTCAAATGTTTTCTTGCAGATATCAATTTGAACTTTTAGAAATGCATCAATATCTTTATCCTCCGTCAACTTATCTCCGTAGACACGACTAGTCTCGTGTAGCCATAATCGGAGTAAATCTGACGGGTTTACGAGGCATTCGTTTGTACTGAATAAGAAACCCTGAAATTAAAACCAGACATTTATGTTACTCTAAAGTAAGTAATAATTGACAATTGGTATTCAACAGAATAAAATCTGTCAGGAAAATCAGAGTAGGTACCTGAAATATGTTTGACAAGTCTCGCAAATTGAATATGTAGTGGAATTTGATTGCTGTTGGTAAAAATACTTGAGAGACTTTGTTATGCAGTGTTATAGTCGCCGCTACTACACTGACTGTAACAAAAAATATTTCTTAGTTTAAAAACACAATAAGTATCTGAATCCAGGAACCACTTAATTAGGTACATCATTTAAACCGTAGCCGTACATCGCTGAAATACTGATAATGATTTTTTCCATAATGAGTGGTTTGGTAGCTGTACTAAATTATTATAAATAAAAAACGCATTCAATTACCTGATAATTTTGTAACTTGTGGATTAATCCTTAACTCAGGATTAGTCAAATGCTGACTCAAAATGGAATGATAAATATTATTCAAAGCTTCACTGTTTGGAAAACTGATGGCAAATACACAGAAATGCCTCTGCAACCTCGGATTTATAGTAAAGCTACCCGAGGTCGGATTCATGCAAGAAACATATTGCGTATTGTGAATATCCTTCAAAGTCAACTTGGTTCGATCATACCAATGGTTATAGTCCATATGCTGGCGAATTATGGTATGGGGCTGAACCGTTCCATACGCATCTACCTCAGGCATGTTCATATCGTCAATAAAGTAAATCAAAGTTTTGTTTCCAGGAGGACCATAATTTCTTCCAGCTTTCTTCTCTAAAGGTTTTTCCAGAATTTTTTGCAGCATCTCAGATGATGTATAGAAGTTGAATGGCACTGATTGAATTGCATATGTTTCAGGTAAGCTAATGTCAAAGAGTTAAATAAATTAAAACACTTAATATATTTGGTTTTCACCAAGACAACATTTTAAAACAAAATAAATACTTACACTTGCAATTTTTCGTTTACTAAAACTGTTTTTCCACATCCAGCACTACCCACTAACATAACTGGGTGCTTTTTCTTCATCAATAGGTCCAAAAAGTACCTAATTCTTATAGTTTCAGCTGTTGGAACTAATACGGCCTAAAATAAAAGTGTGAGTGAGAAAATTATCGTTAATTTGTACTACTGTACATGTCAAGTAGACTTCAGGTTATAATCTTTACCTGTAATGGTATATCTGAATCTAGTTCAAACTTTGGCATTTTCTCAGTCCATGGAGTAAACTGTTTAGTTTCTGAATCTATATAATAATCAAACACAGTTCCACCAGCCGGAAATTTGATAGTCTTGAACTCATTTAACCACCATTTTGTAAATTCTGAAAGATTCCTCACAATTATTGTCCAAAGTTAATGCTAGAAATAGATCTAATATCTAAAACATTTGGAATGCAAAACGTACCAACTCTATAATCAAGAGAACCCTCCTGGTACATTGCGGACCCGAATGCCCAGACACACGCAAACACAAAAAAGATATCATGCCATTCTTTTGGACATTCTGCAGGTGTATTCTCAGGTACCAGAAGGCAGTCTAACAAAAAGCAGAGCATCTGAACGTGTGCCATATCTACAATAGGAGTGATCTTCTTGAAGCGATTTCGTACTGTTTCCAAGCACGGCGGGATATATTTGTCGAAGAGAATTACTAGATTTGATTTTTCTGCCGGTATTTTCCGTGTTTCTACCCAACTCGTGACGTATCTACAAAATATATAGAAATATTAACGATCATGTGTGTGATCATTAATGCTGCTTATGCAGTTATAGCGTCAATGTAATAAACTTACGGATTCCATCCCAAATCCTGAGCATTTATGTATAAAATACCCGCTCTGGACACAGTAGCTGGTGTGGCAGTTCTTAAATTGGAAATCTCAAACATCAATCTCATTGTTGGAGTTAAGGCGATTCTTTCGTTGCTAGCCAGTGTCAAGATTTTATTGTCATCCATCACCGTGTTTAAAGATTCTATCCACATTGGGTCTATGTCTCCGTCTAACACAATCCACTTTGGATTTTCGCCAGGAAGATTGGCCTGATCTCTCATTAATACCGACAATAGACCATCTTTCCATTCTCTGGTAGCCGGATTAATAATACCGAATAATTCATCATTCGTAACGGCTTTTGGATTCAAGTCATTAAACACAGGTTTTTTTCTTAAATTCTGGTAAGTTTTGAATAAAGATTTCCATACCTGCGTCTTACCTGTTCCAGCATTACCAACAATGAATACTGAATGACGAACTTCGAGTAATTCTTCTAACTGTACAACTTTCAGAATGAAATTATCCTCTGGTTGTAATGATAGATCCATTGCAGCCTGTTTAACAGTCCTTTCAAATTCCAAATCACGTTTTCGTGGCACTTCAAGGGCAGGAAATAAATCGCCAATGAGTCCCATAAATACTGGCATATCGTCTGTTACTATTTTCGGTATATTGAAATCACGAAGAGTTCGCATCAGTACTTCTTCTTCAGGCCTACCAGGATCGCCTCTCTAAAAAGCAGATGTTAAGACATTTAAAACACTTACAAACAATAAACCTTTTGTGAATAGGTCATATTTAGTTTTAGAACTTAAAGTATACAATTGTTATCTTACTTTTAGAGAACCAGCCACCACTAATACAGATTTAATCGCCCTCAAACCCCAGTCATAATGATCTTGCTTAGATAACAATTCTTTACACAAAGTATACAATGTAATAAATTTCCTTGCGAGAATCTTTGCTTCCTGAAAGCCCTCAGCAACCAACATAATTTCGCAAATAAGTTCAAAATCAGGAACAACCATAGCACATGGCCTGAATAAAGCTTTTAGATTCTCTGGTAGCTCTGTACGACCGGCGTATCCTGGATTCATAGTGATGAAGATGCCAACTGATGGCACAAGGACTATTATTTCACCCATAAAATTGAATTTTTCTTTCTTGTCTCTGTAATCAAAATACGATAAGCTCTTTGAGTTTCATGGGTTCTCATTTATTAGTCACGTGAAAATCGATAAATATGTAGGTTACCTTATAGCGTCTTGCACAGATTTCACTTGTACTGCGACGACAGATAGCACTTCAACAGAAATCCTGTTGAACTCATCAAAACAACCCCAAGCCCCCGTTTGAGCCAAACCTTTGTAAATGTTGCCGCAAGACTATGAACAACGCGTAAAATAAGTTATTCAACAACGTTTTTATTCTTATATCTATGATAACCTGTACCAGTATAACATAAAATATTTTCTATGTTCAAATGAATTTTGAAATATACAGTAATAATTTTCAAGAAAGGTGGAAAAATTTTAATACTCTACCCTACTGAATGCAACTTTTAAATCACCTGGTAGTCCATCTGTTCAGAGCAATTAAAAACATAGACCATAATTCCAAGGGCTCTGCCTAAGTCTTTAGTAGTTTCAGTCTTTCCTGTACCTGCAGGGCCCGCTGGACCTCCGCCCATGATCAGATGTAGAGACTGGAAATAAACAACAAATAAAACTGTTTTTAAATCTACTTGTATATGTAGTAGCCATTAACTCTTCCTAATTGACGAGGGTTATATTTCGAATATATTTTATGTATTCTTTTACAGAAAATAATCTTATTGTTTAAATAGTTACATTAAAATTCATTTTATGTTCGAATTTAACCGATACGTAAACTAACAAGGTTGTTTACAACTTTGACTGTAAGTGAGAATTGAGAAGTAAGTGCAAAATTATAAAGGTATATCAGGTAAACACACGTGGAAAATGTTTAAAGCAATTATTATGCGAAAGTTGTGGCATGCTATGATGGCCGTTTTGACAAGATAGATTTTGCTCGATTTCTCTTTTATGGTGCGCTTAATATTGGACAACGAACTTTTAGAAGACGAGACTGGCTTCCCCCTATAATCCAACCACACATCCTGATCGTCGCGAATCTGCTCGCTAAAGGAGCCATCTTAAGAAGAAGAAGAACGTGACTGGCACAGAAGAAAATAAACTTCACACACCAAAAAAGAGAAAACGACCAAAAACAGTCATCTTAAAAATAACCATCATAGCGTGCCGCTACTATAATTGTTCAAATAGATTCAGATCAGAAAGGTCCAACTCGAAAAAACGAATCAAGGACAGATAGAATACTGCTAATAATTTAGAAAATACTGATACAGAACTTGCAAAAAAACTAACCTGCGTTAAGGTAATGTAGCATCGATCAGTCAGCGGCGTAATGACCAACCTTGGTGTATTCCCCAAATACTCATAGCTGTATATGAACTGAGCATCACAAATGTTTGCAAAACAATGACCCTCCGCCTCACCCCATCTAAATACATATATATAAAATTATTTTTTCATAATTATTTCAAAAGTTTATTTTAAGTGACCTAAATCATAAATGTTATTGTATATGAATTCAATTAAATAATAACTATAAATAATAAAACTCCTGGCAAGCGTGTATTAAAAATATTTGCTTAGAATAATCAGTCTGCTTATGGTTTTGCTGCAGATATGCAGCAAAACCATAACCATCAAAATATGAAATGATCTTGACAGTGAATGAAAACTACCGATTTACCGGTTCTATTGTTATTTGCCGCGGTAGTCTAGTGGTATGGGTAATGGACTGTTGAGACGAGGTCTCGGGTTCAATCCCAGGTTTTACCATGGCACACACCAATGACTTGTCGAAGCTTTTCGGAGTTATGTGTGTATTTATCGCAGGTTTATAAGTGCCCGGTTAATGGCAATAGGCTCTCCCACCTATAACATTGGAACCTAAACATAAACTGGCAAAATGTGGGTGCTAGCACCTCTGCCTACCCCTTAGGGGATATAGGCGTGAGTTTATGTTATGTTATGTCTATTGTTATCATACATAGAACGAGAATATGAGTCTACGGTAATAAAGTGAATATCATATGAGTGTTGTAATATTCAACGAAGCGTATGATCTTATAAGGCGACGTAACGATCAAATACCTCGTGTTCATTGAGTTCATTGTCTTTGATTAAAAATTAGCCTTCGTTCAATGAGATATTTGTGGCGCACACTTTTTATATAATATTATAAAGAGGAAAAGTTTGTATTTTAGTTTATGTATATCTTTGTAATGAATAAATTCAAAAACTACTAAGCCGATTTCAAAATTCTTTTACTATTGGAAAGCTACATTCACCCTGAGTAAATACTAGCTGTATTGCTTTGTGCGATAACCGACAGCGTGGATGCAGAGTAAAATATTTATAGTGTTAATATTACTATGTCCATTTGATCTTCCTTAGTTGGTTCCCTTACGAGTGGATCAATGGAATAGCTATAGATCGTACTAAATTGAAGTTAAATAGCGAGATAGGTACTACAGTTATTTCCGAATATATTTTTTTTCATAATAATTGATACTGATTTTAACGAATCCCATCAGGAATCACTAGAAATTAGGTTCAGTTGAAAAGTTAATAAGTTTAAAATAACTAGAAAAACTATATCTAAAAAATATGAAATAAACATAATCCATAGTGTACAAAATATTAATTTAAAAAAACTAAACGATAAAGGTGTAAATGAAAAGAACCTTATACAAAGTGCAGATGATTCAACAATAGCGCCTGACACCTGTGTCTTAGTTGCGACTGCCATTGAAACGCAGATCCAGCTTCTACCTTTCCTTGAATCATTTTGCCCACTACATCTCTGGAATGTACATCTATTGTACAAATTGTCATAATCTTTTGTCGGTCTTGCTTACTCAATTCACCAATTAGCAAAGAGATTAGCGTACTCAGTTGACTTAGCTGTTTCTTGTAATAGTCTTTTAACGCGTTGTCATAACCTTCTTCAAGTCTTGCAAATGCCATATTAACTTCCGTAGTCCACCAGATTTGTGTACCACATAGTGATACTTGTGCCATAAAGTCGAAGAGCCACTGTTCCCTAGGTTTTTCTTCGTAAGTTACAAATGCTTCACCAAAATAAAAACGAATTGTTGATCTCATTATGTCTTGCAGTCGGTTCAGCCATATTTCAACCTAAAATTGGTACATCATTTTTGTTATTGTATTCATAATGCATTTTAAATTATCGAGCAATAAATAGAGTGATTAATTATATTATTAATTTATGAATTATTATTGTAATTAAGAGAGTTTGGTATTCGCATTAAGAACTATGTTGCAAACGTCTATAGGCCACGGCGACCGTTTTCCATCAGGTGGGACGTGTGTATGTCTACCACCTTAATGGTATAAAAGAAGAAAGAGATAATTTTTTATTATATATGATGTATAACAATGGTAATATACCATTATATATGTCGATCTTGACTTGACACATTTTCTAATAAATTTTTCATGAATAACGAATTATGGATAGTCGTCATACAGTACATGATATGTAATTCAGACATTTAAAGCAATATGCGTGTTAGGAAGAAGTTCGTTTGACTATTTAGATACATATTTTAATAAACTAGTTTAAAAAGTACTTATGCTAATACTTTAGCTCCCAAAGTAACCATTTATATGGAAATAATATCACAGATACTAAAAAAATAGATTATAATATTAAAATAGCAACTTACGGGCCCAGTACAATCACATGTTCCATGAAATGGTACAAGTTCTCCATCCTTAGCTATCATACTAGATGCCACCTTTTCGTTAGGGTTCTCAGACTCTATGAACTTCAGTCTTGCCATGGAGTCGAACAATTTTGTTAGGTGTCTGAAAACGTAACAAAACTTTAAAAAATAAATCGGGTTTTTTCACAGGAAATAATTTACTTAAGAAAAAAAAACAACTTACCTTATAACCAGATCCGCCTGGTTGCCGTTAGACAAAATATCCAATAGATCTGCGGAGGATACAAAGTAAAACCTTGGGAACGCCAATCTTTTTGTTTCTAAATATTCTGCTAAAGCCTTCTCACAAATGACCAAATCTTTTTGCAGACCATCGAGGTTCTCAACTAAACCTTCTTTATTAGTACCCTTCACTACATTTGGTGTTTTGGACATCGCTGTCGATAATATCTGAAAATGATTTTTGGTAAGTACAAAAACTTAAGTAATATCAATATTGAGAAAATTCTCTATTCTAATGTTCCCATAGATCGATATATTTTATAAGAGAAAATATCATAATAAAAATGAAGCGTTTAATCACTCACTTTAAATTCTGTGTCTATCCTATCGAATCGGGCTGAATCTTCTGGAAGTTGTTTCCTAATATCTTCTGAACTCATAAATATGCTCTCCAAGTGCGTCCAAGTCCTTTGTACTTCAAACCATACTGTAATCACTTGATCAGCTATTGACAATTTCTGCTGCCAACCTGATACTTCCTCTAAGAAGTATGCTATGAATTTTGATGTTATCAAATTTTGAAGTTGCACCTGAAAATATAATTATATATTAAGTATATAATAATAAACACTTTATGTGATGTAAGTATTTATGTAGACAGAAAATGTATAATTAAGGTTTTTTATTACAAATTAACGGTATATTACAAAATACCTGATTTTCTTCTAAAGTCTCAATAAGTTCTTCACTAGCTCTCAACAAGATGCAACCGGTTCTTGTGTGAACTTCTTGTTCAAATTCCATTTGACTCCATGTGGTATTCAAATCTTTTAAAGTTTTCTCCATGGACATTTCTTTTACGGCCTTATCTACAATATTTTTAACTTCTTCCTCACATTCATGCAAATTGAGGGCTAGCAAGTCTGCTAAAGTCGTATCTTCGTCCATAACAATTCGTACCTGTTTTATTATAACAAGTATTATTATACCAAGTCATACTAAATAGTAAATCTTTTAGACGGTTTTTAATTTTCTCTTTATGCCCATCTTGGCTTTATGTAGTGTCAGTAATACTTACGTATAATTGACGTGATTTGAATTTTAATTGTCAGTTATTATATTTACAATATGCATTAGATGAAGCAGTGAACCAATATGTGTAGGTATATATTAATATTTATTAGTTAAGAGAAATTATATTGGAAAAAATCCATATTGTGATCGAAGAAAAAAGTAAAATAAAATATAAGTACATCTTACATTATACACTCCACAATATTGTCATACTTACAGTGAGTTCACGTGGTAATGCTGCTAAGCTCTGTGAATTACAAACATATTTACATTCGCATAACATTGTCAATAATTGCAAACATTCAAACCACAAGGCTGTATGATATAAAACCAGGCAAACATGAAAATGTACAATTTAGTGAAATTTCATTCAAAGCAAATGCATGCCACCATCGAATGCATTAAGACTTGGTATCAACATTTTGACTTGATTATATTTATTATTAAAGATAGCAGTTAATACTCGTAGCTACCGCTTTCTATTATTTTAAAATCTATAAAAAATCGAACAATATCATTCAAATGCCAATACCAATCAAAACGACCATGCTTTAATTGACTTTAAAAACCTCACCCCTTCTGATCCCGTAGGTGCTCACACAACATTCATATTATATTTACATTTTAGTTAGGTTTATTATTTACATTTCATTTATTAAGTTTCCTAATTTATTAACAGTTCACCTTAGTAGTTCTCATGAGTTGGTCCCAGTGACGTTCTCTGATCGCTGGGTTTTGAAGTTCACCGACTGCTCGCAAAGATGTCAACATATTCTTTACTGTAGCTTCCAAGTTGATATATGTATCCCAACTACAAAATTGATGAAATTAAAAACTTTTTTAAATCCCGTGTGCAAATGAACTATTATATTGTTCCGGGCAGTGACTCGAATTTTAAATCTAACCCAACATAAATAGTTTTCGAACTCAATCGACTAAAACCTCAGAGCAATAAACCAACTTGGTTGATTGCTCTGAGACTAAGACGCACGCCGCCCGTCTTCGGATCTTCGGTTGTCGGAGGTGAGATAGTAGGTAACATATTCCTCGCACCCCGTCGATCTAGGGGCATCTCTGTGAGATCACGCGTGACCATCACGCGTGCCTGTGTATGTAGTCCTCCAAGAAGGGGCTCCACCCCTCACCCTCAGGCCCGCGCCGACTACATACACAGGTATTGAGAAGAGCAGTTTAGATGAAACCTGTTGTTTTTATTTTTCCTTCTGCATTACCTTCTCATTTCCTTGTCTAGTAATCTGATCTCCTTGGCAAACTTTTTACATTCAATATCCATGTTTTCAACATCAATCTTACGCCATGGGGTTGTTTTCCAGTCTTCAATGCTAGTTCTCACAATGTATACATAATCCCAAAGTTGCTATAGCAGCATGAAAATAAAGATGTTTCATATAATATTTTACTGTTTTACATTTTAAGTGACCATTATAGTCTACTCCTTTTATATTTTACCTTCAACATCCTCAGTTCTTTCCTACATTGTTTCAAGAGTTTGAACTCTGGCACATTCACTTCAAACAAAGAACCTGATTCCTGTATACCTTTCATATCTTCTTCTAAGTGCAATAGTTCAAAGTCTACTCTCGACATCATTTCGTATGGATCTTCACATTCATATCTAAAAAACTGAAAAAAGCGCATATTTAAAACTCTTCAAAAATTAGTAAATTAAACTTGATGTAAAGTTTACTTATAAAACATTCTTGTTTTTAATCTTCTTGATTTAGAGTTCAATTTAATTACATTATCGTATAGCAGCTTACCCCGTAACGTTTGAAAACTTCTCTGTAGTAAACAACATGCCCATCAAACGTGGAAATTTTCTTCCTGATCCCGGACACTTCAGCTGCTTGTAATGGTGCCACTTGTTGTTTGACTGTTAAAGCTAATTTTTTTGTTGCTTGCCATTGTTCTGGGAGTTCCTATAAAACAATAATTTATTTTGTTAGCGTGTGCCAAAAGCTTTGTCTGATATGTTCGTATAGTTATGAAAGGTCAACTTAATCTGAAGCGATAATATGGACAGCCCCATAGTAAAACTGAAGAATGAAGTACCCTGAAACTCTATGTGAATTAATAAAGGTACCTCAGTCAATTCATAAAGGTAGGTTCAGAGAGTAGGTAGTCAAAAATAATTATACTTAAATATGGTTTTTGCTGTATTATTCACGTGCACCATATTAGGTGTTATTTATGGGAAGTATTTATCTTGTAGGAGTGTCTCTATGCAGAACTTTATGAAGCTTCAATAAACCATCACTTTTACGGTATTTTCTCGGTACGGTACCTGCCGGATTTCACTTGTCTCCAAATACTACACTACCAACATATCAAATCATATATCCCTCACCTGCAACAATACATTAACTTCCTCAGGTATGTCCATATCATAAAATTTCAATAGTTCAATAGTTTCAGTTAGAGGCTGGAACATGTCGTCTGTGGTAATAGAACGATCTTTAACGTGCATGAGATATCCCATCACCGCTACTAAAGCTTCATAGTCACCTTCTGGCACCGGTTGGAGTAAGCCTAGAAATACATTTATTATTTTTCATTTATTGAATACATGACAACTAGAGTTCTCAAAATCTAAATTATCGTCATTAATTTCTGAAACTGTATACTATAAATATGTGTTATATTTAACTATGAGATTTCAAATAAACTGTGAGAGGATATATATGTGTATCTAGGCCGCAGTATCAGGTGGTCGCTAAGTTATTACTGTACCTTCATCAGCTTGGCGAATAAAGTTGCCTAAGTCACTAAGCCTCGATATAACATTATTGACCAAATGTTCTTTGTACATGTTACCCCACTTTCTAACCGTATTCAAAAGTGCTTGACGGAACGGTCTCATATCAACCTAAAATCAGACATGAAAAAGTGAAATACTTGGAAGTATAAACACTTTGAAATTCTTTAGATCCTTTGCATGTTTGTAATTTGTATAAAATTAGCTCTGTAAATACGGCGTGTCATAATTCTCAACTTAGTTATAAACTCATACAAACCTGAAACCAGTTATTGAATACTTTGTAGGAGTCCATATCTTCTATTTCCATGAACAAATTCTCGTAATGATCAATTTGCTCTCGGAAAGCTTCCATCTTGGGGGCACACGGCGTTGGTGCTGTGCTATCTTTTTCTTCAACAACAAGTTTATCTACCTCGTCCGGGGTCAAAATTCTGCCATAAGTGAGAAATATTTCCATAACAGCATCCCTTTCTTCTAACCACAAATAAGAGTAATTCTCAAAAGTCTTGCAAAACTCGTTGGCATCTTCAATCACCTGAATAATTATCATCGATATCATAAAACCTCCACCCACCAGTTCAAATAGTTCAAGATGCTCTAAAGACAAATCATAAATAAACCAACCTTTTCGATACCAGCCAAAATTTCTTCCTTCATATCAATTACATCTTCATTGTTGACTATTTGTTGTTCGTACGTTTCTTCTTTTTTCTTATCAATGCGCTCTACCAAAGCCGATATTTTTAGAATATCATTTATAATGCCATTTAATAATGCTGTAAACCCTTTTTCATCACTTGGTTCTAAACTTGGTGCAAACACCATATCTGGATCCAGCAATTCAAGTTGAGCTTCAAACAATGGAGCCAATTTATTTTTAGGATTCATATGTTCTGTTATATATCCCAAACTGAAAGAAATACCGTAATATTTTCAAATGTATGAATATGATGGTCTGCGTTGCAATATAAAGTTGATTTATTTAGGTCGATGTCTTACCTGCAAGCGACGCACTTAAAAAGAGCTTCTTCCATTAATGCATCGATAAAAGCAACGTAATTACCCCATATTTCACTGTTTTGAGTGTCTTGCATGTTGAACAATTGCATATTTTCTGATAATAATTCATTAATACGAGTAGCTGAGTCCTGTACTTCACCATATCGCTTTTCTTTTTTCTCCTGTCGCTCTTCTAAATTTAACAATGTGTCCTAAAAATATAAAATGTAAGTTTAAGGTTCGCCTATGTAAGTATATACTAACAATTGCAATTGTATAGTCAAACAATTTTTATATCGAGAAGCACTCAACTCAGTTGAAAGTTGACTGCAGTACATCTCTCATATGTATGAATAAATTCAAATATTTAACAGAATAAAATTGCATTAAAGAAGAATAGGTACCTTCTTTTCCTCTTTCCTTTCGAATAAAGGCTGAACTGCCCAATCTTTCATAACCAGTTTTATTTCCACTAAATTGTCTTGAATCTTTGACATTCTTTGGAACAAATTACCCACAAGATTATGCAAATCTTGTAAATAGTTCCACAGATCTGTAACCGCAAAAGTATAAATTTAACTTGCTCGTTTCCTTTTACGTACCTAAATATCATTATAGAGGTATACTATATATTAAGTACCATTAGAATTCCAATTCAGTTCATTCTGTGCCATTTCAATTCGTTGATCGATGGCTTTTATTTCATCTTCTACTAAATCAAATTCAACCTTTTGACTGTTCTTCCTAATCTGATTGTACCAGTCAATTGTGATACCTAAATTGATCCTGTATTGCCTGTAGGTTTCTTGTTTATCGAACAATGCCACACTTTCAGGCGGCAAATCATTTGAAAAATCATTATTTGTTTTTAAGTGGTGAACCTCTTTCAAAACATCTAAAAGCTGCCATATAAAGTTTAATAAATAAAATTAATTGTTTTGATTAAATACTGAAATAGTAGAAACAAAATGAAAGCTAACCATTGGGTGGAAATTCAGCACTAAATCTGATCCTTGCCTTGCAAGGATCATATTGTTCGACTTGTCATCAATTATCCTAGCGACAGTTGACGCCCAATCATTAAAATAATTCTTCTTGAATTCATTTATTTTTTCAATCAATTCAGCGTGTCTTATGAAAATTTTCTTCGCTTCATCCGTACCCTTTATCCTGATTTATGAAAAATATTTTTATGTATCAGGTATGGGCAGTAAAAAAAGTATTTCAAAAGCAATTTATCTAACTACATTTCATATATATTGCCCAATATGCTCAACGTTTAACGTAGTGCCATGAATTTTTTCTAATAGATAATAAATATAAAACCTTAAATTGATAAAAACAGTTGACAGTTATAGAAGAATACAAGCCAAATAATCAGCTTTCGCAATTTGCCCCACCCAGTTAAACTTACGGGTGCGGCAAATTGCGAAAGCTAGCTACAGGCTTGGAGATCCTTGTAGCTAGCATAGTCATGTACAGAAGTCCTCCGGCAATCGGAGGCATATAAGCGTCGACTTCCATCACTCCATACTTCATCGCGCGGGTACTTTGTTCATGGAATAGTTCCTGAAAGGTAATTATTTATTGGACCCGGTGTGAAGTCCAGGTACAACTGTGCTCCCTAACATTGTGATTGAAAATAAACTAAGATTTTAACTAATCTACGATCATACTCGATCTGCGACGCAAAGTCTGTTCAATTTCTGCTTTATACTCATATAATAATACTAGAAACTTTATTGCAGTCTAGTGGATGTTACAAGAATACATCGAAGACAAATAAATCGGAAATATTTATTTCGAAATAAATGGAGCCGGTGTAAGTACCAGCGGCGAAAGAAGAAAATTTTCAACAGGGAAGCCGGTTAAAATTTAATTGTTATATATATTTAACTATTGTAGAACGACCATAGGGTAAATTTATACACCTGGACTACGTTCGCCGAATCATCGTTTACTCCGGAAAACCAACAAACATGATAAATATACCGTCAAATATCGTTATTAGGGAGTATATAAATGACCTTATCAGCTACATATATAAAATCAGACACAATAGGAATCTGTTTATAGGGACCAATCGCCACAAGTAAGTACATACAGGTTAAGATATTTATGATATTTATCAAGATGGATAGAAATAGGAGCCAAACAAATCATTAGGACAAGATACTCACTTCACAAACAATTAATTCTTTTTCCAGCATAACAATGATCTCGACGTATTTTGCTGTGAATTCGTTTCTGATTAAAGGTCGATCCAATACAGAACCAACCACTTCAATAAGCTGAAATATTGTTAATATCGATGTAGATATTTTGCACTAAATATACAGGGTGGAATTTTGTAATGCCACCTGAAGGGAAAGTACTCTTAATACTGCAGATAGAAAATTTTACTCAAAGGAAACATTCCTTTATTTTTGAAAAGAAACAAAACTGCATTCAACGATTTTTAAAAATTTGCTTGCTGCACCCGGTAATCGAACCGACTAAAATCTGTAAAAGTTGCACCCTGTACTTTTATTGCATAGATCGTTAGGGTCAATTATAAGGATGAAATCTCTCTAACAAACTTCATAATTGAGATGAAAGGAAAACAATGAAATCTGAAATTAATAGTTCCATGGGTCAAGTTAGAGCACTTTTACTCAAAGATCCATCTATTTAATTATGTTATTAATAAATAATTATTATCACTGACGTATTTTATCCATTAAAATGACAAATTACTATTGGTGACATTGAGAGTGATATCGAGACCGACAGGCACCAACTCGGTTTGTACTGAAAATAATAGTAGAAAAATTTCAAGAATACGGGTAGTTTCAAAAAGCGACGGCAATCTTTTCAGCAATACAACTTTGATTTTGATCTAAATGTTTGTATCGAGCAATTAATTAGTTAGGTACTTTACCAATTTTTTGTAAATAATTTAGGATTTCATTGTTTTCCTTTCATTTTATTTATAAAGTTTGTTAGAGAGATTTCGTCCTTATCATTGCCCCTAACGATCTATGCAATAAAAGTACAGGGTGCAACTTTTACAGATTTTAGTCGGTTCGATTACCGGGTGCGGCAAACGAATTTTTAAAAATCGTTGAATGCAGTTTTGTTTCTTTTTAAAAATAAAGGAATGTTTCCTTTGAGTAAAATTTTCTATCTGCAGTATTAAGAGTACTTTCCCTTCAGGTGGCATTACAAAATTCCACCCTGTATATGTATATACTAATACCTACTAAGATAAATGCCAATTATTACCTTGAAGATCGATTCTAACGTTGAGGCATTATCAAAAGATTCTACTAACACCGTAGACAACTTAAGATCCAAATCAATTATGTTCTCTTGAAAATCTTTAAAGTCTATGTTAAATGTTTCGTCATCTGGATCCAGTACATCATAAGATTTCGATGCAAAGCCATGGAAGTAAGCGTCAAATTCAGCTGATATCTCTCTTATTTGACCTCCTAGTAATCTTCCCTTCATTCCTCCTATTTCAATCTTCTCTAGTTTTTGAAACTCGAGTACAGTTTTAAAGAACCACTGAATTGTGTTGAGTCTATCAAGGAATTTATTTAATCTCTCAAATACAACATTAGGATGAAATGTCCAAGGAATAACTCGTCTTCCCTCAAAGTATTTTGGTAAATTTTCTTTAAAATATTCGAAAGTACTCTTATACTTCTTTAATAAGTTTATAGTGACTTGAATCCGCTGTGTCGCTTCGTCTATGTCACTATGAAACAAAGTTGTAGGATCGAGACATTTCTTCGCCTAAAATTAAATTGTTTTGTATATAGTTTTGCAAACGATATATTATACAAATAATAATACGAAATGTAGTCTAAAGCATGTCCTTAATTTCGAATTTATTTGCAGCTATAAATTTTGTTACCTACTCATATTTCCTGCGGTGACATCGCGTTGTTTGCATACTACAAAAGTTTATAAGAAAAGAATATTATCTTTTATTTTATTGTAAATTTATTCCACGCAACGGCAGGTTGCTAACTGGCTAACTAATTTGATAAATCATGAATCTAATGCGAGAACTTGATAGTATATCTTTCATTTGTACCAAATCTACGCAGTACATGCACTATTGTATAAAAACAAGATAATCGCTCAAAGTTGTCTGATAAAGTATACAATATTTAGCAACTGTTCTGCAAATGTATGAACCTTAATTAGGCTAGAACTCATTTCACTACGCTCAAAGGATAGTTCAAGGTAATTATATATAAATAACTTATCATGAAAACAGGTTGAACTTTTATTTCAACGAAATATCCATAATTATGGCAAGTTAGGTTTTAATTGACTGAGTTTAACTTATTCCTCTAATTACAAAACTGAGTTCTTAGAAACAACTTTGGCACGCAACAATAGTAGAAATCTATTTAGCACGCACCGTGTTATTTATGACCTAAATTTTTACTGATTTAAGTTTTCACAGGGTTTTTATTACATTGGATCAAAGAGTTGGTAGTTTAGTGGTTAAGGAGATCACCTTACGCGACTGTAAGGCCGACTTCGATTCGAACCCGGTAGAGATTTCAGGTGCGAATCGGCCGAATCCTTAAGAATGAAAGCGACATTTTGGTACTTACCTGATAAATAAGTAGGTTAGCGATTTGTTTCAGCAACACGATAAGTTTGGACGAACTACAGTAATATTTGGAGTCTCTCCATATCATGCAAATCACATGGAACAGAGGTCGAAACAGTGGCAGGCATTCAGTGAAATCTGTGTCTTCTAAAGCCTGGAAATGTTTCTCCAAAGTACGGAGGTACAGATCTATTTCACGAGCTTCAGCGAGAGCTGGAATGAAAGGCAATAAAGCATTGTATCTAATGTAACATCTAAAATGTTGCCAGTCTTGTGAATTTCGTGTCGTAACTAAACCTTCCAACATCGGGAGAGGCCTATGTCCAGCAATCGACTGACATAGGTTCATTGATTGATTGATTGAACATCAATTACTGGGTAATTTCACGCATGCCTCATTTTTTGCTAATTTCGGTGGTATTTTTCAATCATAGGTTTACCGATGAAAAAATTTAATGGTGTTCTTTTAGAACACATTAGTATTCTAGATATTTAGAAGGAAACAAATAACTGCATTTGTTATAAAAATAGAACAACCACCGAAATTGTCAACCCACCGAAATTGCAAGATCACACCGAAATTATAAATTGTGATATATTTATCTAAACAATATGTACTAACGGCTTGGATGCATGATGCAGATGCTACATCATGCTGCCAAAGGCAATTTTGCTTTTGTCATCCGTCCATCTCGCAGGAGGCCGTCCCACGCTTCGTCTACCGGTACGCGGTCTCCATTCAAGAACCTTTCGGCTCCAATGGCCATCTGTTCTTCTTGCTACGTGCCCCGCCCACTGCCACTTCAGCTTACTAACCCTGTAGGTTATGTCGACCACTTTCGTTCGTCTGCGGATCTCCTCATTTCTGATTCGATCCAGCAGAGAGATTCCGAGCCTAGCCTAGATTATAGCCCTTTCCATAGCTCGCTGTGCAACCTTGAGCTTTCTTATGAGGCCCATAGTGAGGGTCCACGTCTCGGCGCCATAGGTCATCACGGGCAACACGCACTGATTAAAGACTTTTGTCTTTAAGCACTGAGGTATTTTGGACGAGAAGACGCTGTGTAACTTCCCGAACGCTGCCCAGCCGAGTTGGATTCGACGATTGACCTCCGCCTCGAAGTTTGATCCGTCTAATCGGACCATCTGTCCAAGGTAGACGTACTTGTCTACAACTTCGAGGGTCGAGCCTTCAACTGACACTGGGGTGGGCCTTAGAATATGAGCATTCGCCATAACCTGGGTCTTGTCCATATTCATCTTGAGGCCCACCTGTTGAGAGACTCGGTTGAGGTCGTCGAGCATTGTGTTAAGATCCTCCAGCAATCCTGCCCTGAGCACGATATCGTCGGCAAAACGAAGGTGAGTGATGTATTCGCCATTAACATTAATGCCAAGACCTTTCCATTCCAGTAGCTTAAAGGCATCCTCCATTGCATTGGTGAAGAGCTTCGGGGATATTACATCTCCTTATCTCACTCCCCTCTGCAACAGTATCGCCGCTGTGCTCTGATCTTGTACTTGGACTGACATGGTGGCGTTTTTATACAAACACTTCAGCATTTCGATGTACCGGTAGTCTATATGACACCGCTGTGGCAAGTTATACTCCTGAGTCTTCTGTATGACTTGCCGCAGCGTATGAATGTGGTCTACGGTACTATAACCTTTTCGGAAACCGGCTTGTTCGGGCGGCTGGAAGTCATCAAACCTGCGTTCGAGACGATTCGTGATAACCCTCGAAAACAGCTTATAAACATGGCTCAGAAGCGAGATGGGTCTGTAGTTCTTAAGAGAGGCTTTGTCACCTTTCTTGAAGAACAAGACTTCTACGCTTCTGTTCCATGCTTCCGGCGTAGTACCTTCGAATAAGACGGAGTTGAAGAGCTTCTGAAGGACTTTAAGTATCGGTGTTCCACCCGCTTTCAGAAGTTCCGAAGTGATTCCGTCTTCTCCTGGTGCCTTGTTATTTTTAAGCTGCTTGAGGGCCACCCTAATCTCGTACAGGCTGATGTCCGGGACATCCTCGGTGTAGTGTTGGGTTAGCTTGGCTCTTGGATCTTTAACCGTATCAGTAGCGGGCTTAGTGACTGAGGTATAAAGCTGTCCATAAAACCCCTCGATCCCCCTCAAAACATCTCCCTTAGTCGATACGACACTGCCGTCCTTCCTCTTCAGTTTTGTCAACTGGCTCTGCCCAATAGATAAGTCTCTTGCGAACACTTTGGAGCCTTTATTTCGCTCAATCGTTTCTTTAATACATTGATTATTAAAGGCACGGATGTCGTGTCGCAAAGACTGCTGGATACGTCTATTGAGCTGCCGATGTGCTTCAGCGTCATTGGTAGACTGCAGCCTCATAGAGCGTCGTTCGGCCATGAGTTTGAGGGTGTGATCGGTGAGCTTCTGTGGTCTATCTCTTCGACGGGGCCTGAAGAATTTGGAGCCCACTGAATGGACAGCTTCAACCAACCTGTTATTTATCTCGTCCACTGTACTGCATTCTTCTAGGCAAGAGAAGCGATTCGAAAGTTCGAGTTGAAAGCTCTCGGGGTACTGTATATGGGAAGCTCTAGGTCGGAGCGTAGACCTCATCAAACGGGATCTCTCCAGTTTAACACTAATATTCAATGTGCCTCTAACCATTAGGTGATCACTCCCGGTTTTCACCCCATGGATCACTGAGACATCATTGAATATCCGTCTATGCGTCGTCATGATGAAGTCAATCTCATTTTTGGTACGACCACCGGGGCCCATCCAGGTCCATTTCCTGTGGGGCGGTTTTTGAAGAAAGAGTTCATCATAAAGAGTCGCTCTTTCTCAAGAAAGTCGGCCAACCTCCAACCCCTTCGGTTACGCCTCCCATACCCATATTGCCCCACTCTCAGTAGTAATAGTAAATACGTTAATTATAACAAAAAAATGAGTAATTTTATTATTTATTACCTTGTGAGTAAATATCTTACCAAAGATATGGAAACTCATAGCCATTTTAGTATTGATGCAATATAGGTGGCAATAAATCTACCACCGAAACCACCGATATTGCACCACCGAAGTTAGAAACATCAAGAAAAAATGAAATTAAACAAAACTCAGTGATGCATTCGTCACGTGAAATGTATGATTGCTGAGGGTACCTAACAACACACAACATACTCGCAAATCGTAATGTTAAAACCAAATATTCATTCATATAGTAACTCACCGTGATTGTAAAATTTCGTACTCCCTCTTAGAAATAAGAAGGTACTTACGTATTAGCGGGAAAACTGGGCAGAATCGGACATGCCATTACTGCGTAAACGCAAGAGCATGACTGGAACTCCGCGTGCGTAAGAAGATAGATCGTTTAAATTGACGTGTATACGTTGTATAAGGGTTTAAAAAAAACACACCGAAATTGCACTTTAGGCGCGGACGTTCCTTATCGACATTGTCACGATGTCTGCGTTATAATAGAAGTAATGAAAGCAGTAAATATGGTTGCTTCATATATTAATTAACATAATAATCTTAATTTAAGTACTAAATTTGCAATCATAGCGGACTTAAAGAGGTAAATGCGCTTAAAGGTGCATCGCGGACACGCCACCGTTATTGGAATCTAGCATATTTTAATTTTTTTAAATTTTTATGTTTAAGAGAAATGTATTTTCAGTAGTGACTTCATATAAGCTAGTGTTCGTATTACATGAAAAAAAATAGAGTGGTCATAGATGAACGTTTTACATAGTGATTTCATGCGAAGAAACTCTAAAAATGCGGTCGGTGAAATTACCCTACTGATCTATACAAATCCTAGTATTGCATTAAACAACATCATCGTGTATTCAGTATACAGGGGCTAAGACTTCTGTGTATTATCCATCTTCGTATATGAGTTTGGATTCACAAACCTGAAACAATATTCTTGAACAGTCTACTGAAGCAAGGGTAGTAGGCTGATGTGGTTTTTTCCAATATGACGGCCATACATCTCACTCGATCACTACGCAGCTGGTCATAAATGTATGTCAGATTGCTCAATCTCGATTTCCAGAAAGCCAGTTCTAAAAATCACACGTTATTTAAAGATCAAATTATCGAAATGAAATACAACTTTGATCTATGTTTTCCAGTAAATATCATGTTAATATAATTTACCTATATTTTCTCATTCTCATGGTCAAAGGTCATCCGCATTTTTTATTATAGTAGGCGACTAAAGTAAATACTCAAATAAAGTGCCCAAATTTAGCCTCCTTGGTAGGAAAAAATCCCGGTATTCACCAATAGGTTTATCCCCGAATACACGAAACCGAATTTCGAACCGATACGGGAACAGTTTAGCCGCACTTTTCTGAGGTTGTAGTAAATAAATTTAATTTCATTCTAGGTCGATTTAAGATTGCAAAAAGGTAATGTCTAGACGGGATTTGAAGCCACGGCCTGACTCAAAGGGAGAATAGTTTGAACACAAAATATAGATACATTTGTATCACTGTAGACCGTTACAGATAGAGTTGCACTTTTTTATCGTAATTACTTCAAAAGCAAATAAATTAACAGCACTGTAACAATACAGCCAAAATTGTACTAAAACATCATTTTTAACTGACCAACACTCGGCGATGGATTTTGTCCATTTTCAAACGCCAGAGCGGAATCCTCCATCATAACGTCGTTGATCTGCTGGGCCCACTTTATGACGACTCCTTCTATGGCACTTTTGAGATACAGGTCTACTTCTTCACCCCTCATCAGGTCCTTTTCGGCTGCATGAACGAGCTCTACTCCTACTGGCATTGGGAGAACAGTCTGACCATTCACTTTACCTTTTACCTGTATAAAATGATTCAATTTCAATTAGTCGGCTTTACTTTCTATCACTATTAGTAGTATATGGATATTGCTATCGTTGGTATTGCTAGAACGTGGGTGAGTGATGGGTTCCCCTTCCTCCCCTAATGTATTTTCTTGCCTTCTTCAATATCTTATAAATGCAATTAGTTTTTTCCCAGTCTTCACTATAGGCATTGTATTTATAGTTTTTTTTTAGTGAAGGCACTATAAGATCGATGAGTCCTTTGTAATATTCAATAGTATTATATATATCAAGGCATTTTTTCACCAAATTACAACAGTGTCTACTGTCGTAATTCAAAGATTGGGTTTATGGAGCCACACTAAGATATTTTTATACGTGCAGATTGACGGGTGAGACTCTGAGATCTCGCGGTAAATTTAATCTCTGCTTACCTCATACACAGTGCTCTTGAGATTGTGTATCTGTTTGAGAATATCTTGAGAGACAACCAGTGGCCAGCCTTCATGATTTAAAGGATTTGACAGCAGAGGAACAAACACCTCATCTACTAATGCTGCTAATTCATCTATTAATCGGGGGGCTAAATCACCTACAAAACCAAAAAAAAATATATATCAGGATAATTAGAAGTCACTCAAAAAAGTATACGGTACAATATGGGAACTAAACAATGGTACCACTGGTCTCCCTGATGCGCAGCAATTGACGGCTCTCACAAATAGAACAGTAGGTACGGCTAGACAAAGCTAGTAGTCTCATCATCATTCTTGCATTAGTTCCGGTCGCATCAGAAGCTTTCTCCTTGGAGTCCAGATTCGCTTTCCAGCTTTTTCTCTTCCATTTCCCACGGTCTAGCGCATTCGTTATGGTATCCCATTAGCACGATGTCATCATCAACAAACCTAATAGTCTACATACGAGTATAAATTCTTTGTAACTATTAAAATTGTCAATAGTAACTTACCAAATATGACCATCTGCGCACAATTTTCTTTAGGAATGACATCAGGCTTTTTCTTCACAAAATATACAGCTTTGTTCTTCAGGTAACATGGGAATGATATCACTGGTACTAATTGCAGCGTGTTAGTCAGTACCACAACCAGAAGAAGAGGGAACGGCTTGTCTACGAAGTCTTTCAACGTAGCCCTGTGCTCTTCGATCCCTAAAACCCTCATCCATTTTTCCGGTTTTAATTTCAATGATTTTACTGTGTAAGAACCTATGAATTCGTAGCGGGGGTCCTGATTGGACGATGATGGACCGCCTTGGTCCATCTTAAAGACGTTTTTTTTATCAAGTCATTGTTTTAGAGCGTTGCTTCTTCTACGGCGGTTAGAGCTTCTTTGATGGAGAGCGGGCTGCTAAACGCGAAGCCAGGCAAATGGCAAGTCACGCAAGTCCCAATGGCATGCCATTATGGAACGATGTCTCCTTTGTAACGAGCTATCGGCATCGCTACACTAAAATAGATTAAAGTACGGTGTGCAAAAAAAGTTGTTAAAAGTAGGTAGGTACTACACTGACGGACTCATAAACTGCATCAAAGTAATAGACGACTTTGAAATAAATATTTTAACCAAGTATGCATACTTTCTATACAGATTTAAATTGAAACCTCTAGATTGGTTCGTGAACTTTAAAACAGCGTAGGGTCATATCTTTAAGTTTAAGTTTATGTACTGGAAAGGACCTTAAGACTTTTTTTGAAGAAAAAACAGAAATTTAAGAAAAATTGGTTTAATTAAAAAATTGGTTTTAATAATAGACACAAACTTTATGCAAGGGTTTATTTGTGTTTTAATAAGGTGTATTACCCCCACGTGCCCTTATTACGGATTCTAATCGGTTCCGCATAGATTTTATAAGGGTTTTTAAAAGATCTTGCGGAATATTGTCCCATTCTTCTGAAAGTGCTGTTCTTAGTGCTGCCACTGTCGTGGGCGAAGGGTTTCTCGCATATACAGCTCTTTTTAAATTGTCCCAAACATGCTCGATGGGATTAAGATCCAGGCTGCGTGCTGGCCAATTCATTGTACGTATCCCAACCTCTTCGCAATAATGTTGAACTTGTGCAGCTGCATGCGGCCGGGCATTATCCTGCATTAAAGTAAAATTTTCGCCTATGAATCCCATGTAAGGCACCACGTGATCTTCTAATATCTCTGTTATGTAGCGATGTGCTGTCAAACCCCCTCTATTACCGTTTTGACGGACCATGTCTATGAACACAAGTTCTGTTCGCCCGTTCATCGATATGCCACCACAGACCATACATGAACCGCCTCCAAAAGGAACACGCTCCTCAATGCAACTTTGAGCATATCGCTCCCCACGTCGACGATAGACTCTTCTGCGACCATCTGCACCATATAAACATGTCCTACACTCGTCCGTGAACAATACAGAGGCCCACTGCTCTTCTGTCCAATTCAGGTGATGACGCGCAAATCTTAAGCGAGCTTGTCTGTGAGCTGTAGACAACTTTGGACCATTTGCTGATCTAAAAGGGGTGATATCCGCTTCCTTTAACCTTCTTCTTATTGTTCGTGCACACACGTTTACTCCACGCACTTCATTAAGCTCGGTTTTGATGTTAACTGACGTGAGGAAACGATTTCGCAGGGAAGTTATAACAATAAATCGGTCATCACGACCTGTGGTTGCTCGAGTTCTGCCTGTACCACGTCTCCTCCTGTAAGAACCTGTCTCTACAAACCTTCTGTATATTCTAGAAACCGTAGACTGGTTTAAATTTAAATTTCTACCAAACGTTCGTTGATCCAAGCCCTCCCGCACCAATGCTACAATTTGTGCCGCTTGTTCGGACGAAGTATCCATATTATGGTTCAAAAACTCTCGATGTGTTAAAAAACTAACCCAACAATTATGCTGGTAACAATAATTCAATTGACAAAACAAAAAAAATCAATGAGAATCAATTTAAAACTTTGCTATAAATAACACGCAAATCTGATACTACAAGTAAATTTTCTTTTCCCGGCTATATTCATTTGTTTTACTGCAGTTCTATTTTTAAATTTAATTTTTTTTTAAGATTAAGAGCCAGTCTTTCCATATTTATATAATTTAATCTAAAAAGTTTGCATACTTATTATAAAAAATCCTTTTAGAGTAAACCTGAACTTTGATGCAGTTTATGAGTCCGTCAGTGTATTTTCAAACAGCTGTGACATGTAGGTACTTGCACCATGTTGGTAAAAAGTGCATTCAAGTGAGTGTGTAGTGGTCGTGAGATATTGCTACTTCACAGTTTCTCAGTGTAAGATCTAACCTACAGGTTATATCAAGGATTTCAACGATCGATTAAAACACAAACTTATATATGAGACAGGCGAATACCTGCATTCGATTTTTGATTGATACCCTTACATGGCTATGTATAAAATGTTAAAAATAACATTCATGTCACCTAGTTTCTGCGCAACAAGTCTACATAGGTACAAGACAAACAATTATTTTGAAATTGTTTTAACATATACGAGTACCTCTACAACAGTAATTAACAATCTGCTTAGCATTATCTCTTAGTTAGGTTTGCTTGATATCGAACCACAAAAAATGCTGGCTAATGGACTGCTGAGACGAGGTCTCGGGTTCGATCCCAGGTTTACCTTGGCGCACACCAATGACTGCGATGCTTTTTGAAGTTATGTGTGTATTTATCGCAGGTTTATAAGTGCCCGGTTAATAGCAATAGGCTCGTGACCTATTACATTGGGACCTAAATATAAATATAAACTGGCGATATATGGGTGCTAGCACCTCTGCTTACCCCTTCGGGGATATAGGCGTGATATTATAAAAAAATGCTTAACAGCAAATGTCATCCTCTTATCATATCTCATCTTGTTTTGGGGTGCGTGCTCTGGAGCCTTCGTGGGCACTTCGATCCTGTTGGATTCTTATCAACACCAACCTGCCCCCAAGTTTGAGGAGTGATAGCCTCTAGGGGTATTACTTTTAAATGCAGGGCATCTTCAAGAAGGGCATTAGAAGGTTTCTACAGGAAAGGCAGCACGTGTGTGGCGCCTCTGGTGTTGCAAACGTCCATAGGCCACGGTGACCGCTTCCCATCAGGTGGGCCGTGTGCTTGTCTGCCACCTAAGTGGTATAAAAAAAAATAATAATGCAGGTGCACATTGCATTCATAAACCTAAATTTGTAACTGAGTGAATAAATATAATTAATTTTGTCTAAAGGAAACGCCGCATATGCTATCGGTACACTGGCAATAAGTGGGCATGAGCGCGTACCAGGTTCCACACGCGCCGCCCTGCACCCGCCGGCAAGATGACACTAGCGCGACGTCGCCCAGGAATAAGGTGAAATGTCGCTTCCACACGCCTGCCGTTGTAAGTTATAAGTGACAGCGGGCGGCATTACGTAAGTTTGAGATTATAGGTGGTACGAGTAAAGTCGAGTAATTCCTAGCACCAATGAGCCGGTATTTTAATGCTCTTCTAGTGTGCATTCTGTGGCACGAACGATTTTTTATTCTCAGTGGGACTTTCCCGGGTTCCTCTCCTCCTTCAATCTGTCCTCACAAAACAAACCGTGGCCACATGCTCTAGCTCCCAAAATGTACAGTGGGCTCCAGATATTTCTAGATGATTTGAAAATAAAACTGTATGAAGTAACGCCGAGTTTTAAGGTTAATGCGTAGGTACAGTTAATTATTCGTATAGTGAGTATGTACATCTGTTAATAATATGTGGTAAATTAATTAGACTTAGGTTATCAAAGGATTTTAGACCTTATAAGTGTCCAAGCACTTCTGGAGTCCACTGTACAAATCGTGGCCTTTAGCTAGTTTCAAAGTGCATGTACACGTACCTACCTACTTAACTAAAGGGTGGAATCCTTATGATAGCACCCGCAGGGATAGTGACTGCCTACAGGATTAGTGATTAGAAGACCCAAGAAATGTAGCCCGCTATCGCTTATCACCTGACACACAGTTTTACGTCGCTAAAATCCCAGGTTAACAGTTATATAACAATATTGTATAGGTATTAAGCAAGATAATTTACGAGTTGACATGTCGATAGCCTTTTTATTTGCTTATTTTACTGTTATATAAAACGTCTAATCCAATAAAATAAAATATAATTTTATTCATTAAGTTCTTTCCATAATTCGTTCTTTATTAGCGACACTAACGAATGGTACCGGCAGTGTTTTCTTTTTTCAAAATCAAAGAATTCGATAATTTGTGAATAGTTACTTACCGCTATTCCTCATTGTTTCGGAGACGGCCATCCAGGCCCGATTAAAAACTTCACCTGTATATCGTGATCCAGTGAGGGGACCAATGACATTAAATTGTTCGCACATCAATCTCGATTTTATTCTTCAACACAGGATCACGATATTGGATCGTAATACAGAATACACATTTATATGGACTGTCTACGTCTACACGCGCTTTTATACCTACTCGTATTTTAACTGAAAGCGTTTAAATATCAGAAAACTGTAATAATTTGTATACAGATACGAGAAGAAATCATTGTCGAATTCCGACTAAAATCGCATGCCACCGTCTCGGGTCCATAGACAAGTAGGTATACCTATATATAATAGGGAGTTTAATTTGGGTCAAAATTTCCCTCGTACGAGAATTATTGAATTAATGAAGGTCATATATCCTCTTCGTCCGCCTCTCACCAGTATTAAGGCATTGGAATCGAGGGGAAGGCAAGTACTGTACCTAGTCGCCTACAAGTTTTAATTCGAAATGTAAGAATGCTTCGTTCGAGTCGTCAACAGCACCTGGAGTATCTGGACTTCTCAAAATCACTTGATTTATTTCCAATACGATTGCTTGGTTTTTTTTCTTTACCACTTAGGTGGCAGACAAGCACGCGGCCCACCTTATGGAAAGTGGTTATGGACGTTAACAACACCAAGAGTCTCTGTGCTGTCAGTGCAGAAGACAAAGAAGGGTTTCTCGGTCTTCGCACTGACAACACAAAACCTCTCCAGTGAGCTCTGGCTACCCTACTCACCACCGGCAACACAGCACAAGGTTATTATTAACCTATTAGTAGTATCCTACCATGTCATATCAGGGAGCTCATGTCCGACCTCCGTGATTATCAAGAATACCAAATGGTAGTAATTTCTTCGTAAGCTTACTATTTATAACTTACCTTCGAAATATTCGCTTTCGATGGAGGGTTGGTTACTTAGTACCGAGTGTACAACTACTGGATCCAAGTTAACCTCACCAATAAACTGGTACTGCTGATTCATTGACGAAGTTCTGGAATAGGAGTTAAAGGTCAAGGTGGTCATAAAGGAGTTGGAGAGTGAATATCCCGGGTTCCAAAGGGCTTTGATGATCTAATTAAACCAACAAACATTCCTATAATGTTTGTCTAATATGGGTTTCTTTAAAGAGAGTAGGTAATTCAATTGTTGGACAAAACGCACTTGACACGGTTTTATACCTGTGCACTTACTTCTCAATAGGTAGACACCTATTTTCGGTCCATATAACACTGGCTTTTCACGGTGCGAGGTTTCGCCGTCGCGGACGTGAACGAATGTATGTCTTATGACAAATGTGTCTAAACTATCACAGTCAACACCATTCCACGGTGCGTAGCTCATAATTTCGAGTTACGGATCCGCGAAATCGCGAGCCTTAGAAATCTAAGAGTATTTACTAATTACTTTAGTAATTTTTCATGAAATTGTCTAGTATATGTTCAAGTTATTTGAATTAGTATTTATATGTTTCTACATTCTACAAAAATTACCATATAATCACTCTAAAATATGCTACAATCCAGAACTACTATACGTTCAACTAAAGGAATCTACTAAAATCTACAAAGAAATACGAACATAATATTTTATAATACATTTATTGATAATGACAGCGATGGTTGACTCAAACTTGCTACTTGGCAAAAATATTTCCACTAGAAGTGAACTATTTTTGTATTTAAATATTAAAATCTCTTTATTATGCTTTATGTGTAAATTAATAATAGATGCAACCATCTACGCTACAAGGTAGCTGCCTATTTATCACAAATAAAATTAAAAGTACATACATTGCTTTGTCAATTATTTATTTTACAATTTCCAATTCTGGCAAATTAATTTACTTAAATATCACCTCTACGCTAAAATATAATCCATGCACGTCACAATTTCATAAAATAATACATTCACATTCGTAAAAGCGTGTGATACCTTGAATTGACTGCAAATAATACACACAATTTTCTAAAATGAAATAATAATAAACAACAAATTATTTCAATTACCTAAAACCTATTTGTTTAAAACAAAAGCACAGCACATGGTCAGCTTAATTTCTAAAAATTAAATATGGACCTACGAGACACTGCTTTAAGGTCACTATTCGCCTAAACCTAGGAGCCCTAGTGATTCCGATATACTAACTCGACCCCACGTATCTTCAACGGTCCGGTCTCCGTCGCTTCACTCAAACAGGTAGTCCTTTGCCCATGTTCTACCAAACTACTGGACATAAGCACATCGAGAGTTTCAAAGACACATCCTACTATATTTGAAAATACGTATATTTCATTTAGATTTTTAGAACGTCGACTACACATTGAGCTGTCCTAGTCATGGCCAGATTTATTTATTACAACGGTAAATATTCTTTAACATTGAAAATTACAAATCGTAAAATGCAAAATAAACGCCATTAAGTCGCATCCTGTACTCAAAATCTAACTAATCGTCGATAATACTACTGAACGTCTGCTAGAACGATAAATGTATAGAAAAAATGGAATGTTTAAGTACGACAGTCTAATAAGCATTCGATAAAAATGTAAATCGTGATAACTCTATGTATGTGTGACAAATATGATGTCAGTCAACGCTTACAAATTATTTGGGCCGCTGTCCCATTGCGGGTAGTGCGTAATGACGTCACTGATACGTCACGATTTTCGAACGCATCGCAACGACGAATGTGACGTCATATTACACACGCTATGGAATCGCGGCCACACTAAAATTGGCATTAAATTCTCGAGTGCGTATATTTGAAACAGCTGTTTTAATATTTTTGAATAACATTTTATAATAGAACTTACATTTAAATGTAAATATACATATGTTTACTTAGGTTTTTTAACGTCTCGTTGGAATGCAACGCGTCGCATGAACCTCCTACCAAGACTTTCGATGATACGTTTGAATATGGAACTTGTATTTTCTATTCTAAAATGTGACGTCATACAATGGCCCTCGAGGAATAAAGGCAATGGGTGGGGGGCTATGATGACCGCTGAAAGTGGGACTTACAAACACTAGTAAATAACCAGGCGTGTTACTCTATTTTGTGTACTCATTTAGTGTACTTACGAACGATTACTTTACTAAGAGGATGGAATATACATTAGGTGATCTAAGACTATCAGCTCCGTATTACCACGGAGCGAACAATGTGGACTTTACCTAATACGATTACACGCGCACTATGCCGCTACAATATATCTGATAATTTATCCATATTAGGCATTATTCAAAAAATTAAACTATAACTTTTCATATTACAATCATGGAGAGAACATCGATTTGTATTTTTTTTTTAATTTCAGTAATTACAGATAGATATACGTCATCGATTTATTGTTCGAATGTGGATGGAGATTATAAATTGAGGACATTTTTGTTACAGTGACATTTTTACATTTACAGATTGCCGATTCAATGACTACATTTACATAATTCTCGAATATACACAACCTAATCGATATAATATTTCTGGGCGCAAGTGAGAGGAATGTATCGACTAAATGTTGATGTCACTAAAGTTGCGCCAAAAATGACGATTAATCGCTAATTTAAAATTTCATAGAATAAAAACCATTATATTATTTAAATACTTAAATCGAAGCTGTTTTCACTAAGTGGCAGTATTCACTAAATTTAGTTAGTCTCATCACCTGCGCCTCACTATGGTACCGTTACGTCACTGTTAGGGTATCAATTATATTCGTCAATGGCTCCTGTTTTAGTGTACTAAGTACAAAAGTCTTTTTCTAGGACGAAGATGTAATATTGGACGATTTTATTAACTACTTGAGATAAACCTTTAAAAAAAAGGGTAAAAGCAGGCGTCGGATTAAAAAAATAATATTTCTACAGTTAGGTGGCAAGATACTATCACAATAGAAACTGGCAATCGTGTTTTCGACACAAAATGCACCTGAGCAGTATAAATTTAGATTCAGAATAATATAAAAATGATTTAGTGAAGAATGATATTTAATTGTAAATAGACGATTGTCACTATCAATAGTCAAATTGTCGAGATTTTTAAACCAGATTTAGCATTCTAAATTTAAAAATCTCGAGAAACATCTCCCATGTACAATTAAGTATATGAGTCCCACTTTAAAAATGTTATATAAAATGCAACAGTGAAGAGAAATAGTATTACGTTAAAACCACAGAAGATATATTCTCGGTGCGGAATATAAAACTGTGCGAGTCACACGAGGTGTAGTGAAGAAACTGGTCGATGAGCGAAATACATAAATAAGTATACAATACATTATCGTAACAACTATCACCACAAACTATACAAAATTTATACAAATAACTTAATAAACGATGGTCAATGACGAATTCAAAATAATATTACACACAAATCCACATATTTACATGAATACCAAAACTGATAAAATTATAACATCACATAATAATTAATAATTTCACATTTATATTTACAAATATTAGAAAATAATTCAATTTAACACATAATACAATAATCGAATACGGGTGTACAGTCGAAAACAAAAGCAGTAAGCGGGCAAATGTAAATCCACATTGGATATCATAAATATTCAACACAATTTTACATTTGCAACACTTTACTTTTGTGAGTGACTGTACCCCAATAGGGCGTTCATACTATTGATACTAATGACGTATCTGTAGTCTCACACCAGAAACGTCCATACTTGTCTACACTATTTTATTGCCAATGTCAATAAAATCGAGACTGCCGTTTCCCCAGCAGCGTACCCTATAATATAAGAAACATAGACGAACGATATTGCTTGTAAATAAACATCTACAATACATATAAGCACCATACACGTTACATGACTGCAACAAAAAATGCGGATACTATGATACAAGTAGTGTGGGACGTTAGTTTAAATTCGGTCCGATACATTGACGGCCTTGTCCGCGTTCCCGGGAATATGGATGGGCTGATGGAGCGGAGCGAGCGATGTATGTCGTGTCGATAGACTCGCTCGGTGTGTGACGGTGGTTTATTTGCTAACTCTAGTTTTAGTGCCGACGGTGTTTATGCTATCGCCGCGACTCCTCGATCTGTGTAAGTTGTGTAGGCCTTCTCCTATAAAAATAAATGAGACACATTAATCTATGTGCATATAAAACCAGTTCGGTATATCACGATTTTCTGAAAGCCGTTTTAATGATTATAGATTATTGATATCACGCCTGTACTTCTCCACGATATTTTCGAACGAAACATTGTGGAGAAGTATAAAGTGTGTTATCAATAATGTATACATTAAGTTTCACACAATAAGTTAAAAAGGTAAAAGTTTATGATTTTCCCGTGCAATCGGAATCATGAAACGTTTTTATCCCTCAATTTCAATGGGCATAAACCATAGTATCAACAAAAATAAACAAGAAGTGTTAGTTCCAGATGATTTTGGTATCGAAATTGTGCCCAAAATATTTAGCTCCAAAACTTATACAACTAAGATGAATAATAAGTGATGGTTCCAGATGATTTTGGTATTGGATGAGGATTGGATTGAATGAGGTAAGGTGAGGTGAGGTGAGGTGAAGTGATGTGAGGTGAGGTGAGGTGAGGTGAGGTGAGGTGAGGTGAGGTGAGGTGAGGTGAGGAGAGGTGAGGTGAGGTGAGGTGAGGTGAGATGAGGTGAGGTGAGATGAGGTGAGGTGAGGTGAGGTGAGGTGAGGTGAGGTGAGGTGAGGTGAGGTGAGGTGAGGTGAGGTGAGGTGAGGTGAGGTGAGGTGAGGTGAGGTGTGGTGTGGTGAGTAGAGACGAGGTCCTACGTACCCTTACTGGAGGCGCGCTTGAGTTCGGAGTCGCGGAAGGCGCGTGCGCTCTTGCCGCGCCGGTCCTGCACGATCTTGTCGGGCCGCACGAAGATTCCGTGTCGCGCGCGGCACTGGAAGTAGCGCGTGCCACCCACCGACCCGTCGTTCTTACCTACGACACCAATTATACTATTAAGCCCGTAATAAATAAAAAAAAACATGAAGAGAGCAGTCTTTGGGAACTGCCGATAGAAGTCAAAGTGACGATAAGATAAGATAAAATAAGATAAGATAAGATAAGATCAGATAAGATAGATAACGTGACAAAGTGTTTGATGACAAGAGTTATATGACTTTATTTCCCCAAACAGACTATGATATGGTATACCGTGACCTATGGACGTTTGCAACACCAGAGGCGTCGGTAGAAACCTTATAATGCCCTTCTTGAAGAGCCTCCATATTTCAATCGCTCGTATAAAAGTGGAATATGGTATAGTTACCGATCGGCGCGTCGAGCTCGATGCCGATCCAGGGCCCGGAGGCGAAGTGCGTGGGCCCGGCGTACGCGATGATGCCCGTGCTGCTGCTCAGGCGCAGCTGCACGCTCTCGCCTAGGGTCATCCACGGCTGCAGCCCCGGGCACTCACCGCACGAGTCGTCTGACACACAAAACACGAGATATAACTCCCCTTCACCTTACATCCTACTAATCTACTCAATCTATTAGCCTAACGCAGTCTATTACTGGACCTAGGACTCTCCCAATCTTGGGAGGCTTTAGCCTACAGAGTCCACGCTGGCCAGATGGGTTGGTTCACGGAGGTAGTTCGAGTTTTGTTTCCCTCGCAATGATAATCATCTGCGTATTTTTCCGTTTGTCAGTCCGGTTTTCGGATGAGATGTGGTAGTGATATTCTTTCACCGCGGACGGACTAATTTACTTATATTATAAATATGCAAGCTTGTGCAGATGTTGGACGTTTGTTCCTCAGGGAGAAAAAATATGACCTCCTGATCCTAGTTCCGATCGTCAGGGATGAATAGATTCGAATGAGAATTTATACATACAAAACTATATAGTAAGTACCTACTTATTTAACAAAAAAATATTTTTTTTACCTGTCTGTCTTTTTAATTGTTTATTCCGTGTATCGCCGAAGTGATTTTTTAAAGAGGCATTTTACAGCAAATAACCGATATTAAAAAGCTGACATTTATTCTAAAAAAGTATTATTTTATTTTAATAAAGTGTTACGGTTTCGCACGTCTAAGTCCACGCAGACGAAGACAAAAACAAGAGTATGTATCACAATAAACATGTAGTACTAACCACCGTCTGGGATCCGCTCGGTGGAGCTGGCGGGCGTGTCGCGCAGCGTGTGCGCCGCGTCGCTGGCCGAGCGCGCGCGCCCGCCCGGGAACGACGCGCGACCCGCCGAGCGAGCGCCCGCGCCGCCCGCGCGACGTCGCACCACCTGCACACACAACGTCACAGATGGGAGTTTTGGCGGGGAAAAAAAGTGTCATAGCGCTGCAGTGTTTCATTTTCTAAATTTGGTGTGCATTCGAGTTTTTATGTGTAAAAATGGTGGGGTTTTAGACGTAACGGCTTGGACAAAGCACACAAGTGTAGGAGAGTGGAATATTGTAGTGAATTGTGATTTTTCGTGTTGGTGTCAAAATCTCCCTAAGAAAAGCTTCTAGTAAAGTCTCCACTACTTTACTAGGGCAACTATCATCCATCATCGTCGTCATCATCATCATCATCATCATCATCAACAATCATTCCAACTATACTTATCACAAAATAAAAGGAAATTCCCAACTCGACACTGGCAAAATTGTCCCCTAAATTGGGTTGATATGTTGCTATCTAAGAAAAAAAAGAAGAAGAGAACGTCAGAGATCACGGCTTTTTGCTTCTTTATTGTTTTACGGTTTCTAGAATGCGGATAAACATATTTAGATACATTTTTTTTTTTTACCATACATAATATACATAGAAAGATATTCATATTCATAACATAACATAACATAAACTCAAGCCTATATCCCCGAAGGGATAGGCAGAGGTGCTAGCACCCACATTTCGCCAGTTTATGTTTAGGTCTCAATGTAATAGGTGGCGAGCCTATTGCCATTAACCGGGCACTTATAAACCTGCGATAAATATACACATTACTTCGAAGAGCATCAAAAGTCATTGGTGTGTGCCATGGTAACCTGGGATCGAACCCGAGACCTCGTCTCAGCAGTCCATTACCCATACCACTAGGCTACCGCGGTAGGTTCATATTCGTGCACACAATTATTTGCACTGAGCAGGAATCGAGCACTATCGCCACGCTACGAAGGTCGTCACCACGGTACACTATATACCAGGATAACACTTCTCGATCCGGTAATCGAACGAAGACTTTATCCATTGATTGACGAAATATAAAAACGTTTACCTTGCCAGCAGGTAACTGTGTCTTCACAACGAGCTGGTCGGGCCCGGTGGACGCGGAGTCACTCTCCCCGACTGAAGAAGTTTCGCGACTTCGATCCGCCGACTGACTTGACTGCTCCGAGCTCACTGATTCCACCTCGACTTCACCTGCAATAAGGTATTAGATACTATTATCTCACAATTTTATCAAATGACACTAGCTTGACTAAATGAATATTGTACTTATTGCAGCAATTACCATTTTTATTGAACCTATGATTTATTTAGCATTATTTTATTATTTATGCCATTCACGATGAACTTGCGGTTGCTTTGAGCGGCCATGATAACTTTTCGCACTTTATATGCACATAATATTTTTTATTATTTATGTCAATAATGAAATGAAATGTGAAATAATTTACCAATAACAGAACGGTGTATATAAAACTGATAGTTAACAATGACTTCACCATCAACTTCTGTTGAAGCATAAAATACCTGTGCATTCGAAGAAGTGAAAAAAAAGTTACTTACCAAAAGATGCCTCGTTCTGCGACACGTCATGTGAAACGTCATTTGAAGAATCGTTCGCTTGATCGTGAGTCGCATCACCGTTGCACTGCGTCGTCTCATTGCTTTTACTCTGACTAACCAACACAGCACTCTCAACCGGCAAAGCTCCTAAAGGATCCACCATTTGCACCTTCTGTTCCTCCTCTTTCGCGGCATCTTCACAATCTCTCAAAAACGGATTTATTCGTCGAGATCCGGGTGTGAGTACCGGTGTTTTCGCCTTGTCGTACAACGAATCGTCCAACTCATTTTTGGACTCGACAATATCATTCTTCAAATCGTTTATATCGTTTCGAAGCTCTGTGATCTCGTTTCTGAGACCGGCCATCGAGTTTTTGGTTCGATTGATGTGTGTGTAATCGACTGTTCTATCGAAATCGGGAGTGTCGTCGACGGACATGCTGCGGATCGATAGAGTGTCATCGTTCGTTAGATTTGTTGATGATACTGCTTGTGATCCTGAAATGAAGTTAATCATTTAGAGATTTCCAAGTAAGTACAATGTTAGAAACTCGCGTAAAATTGTTATTACCATCTTCGCCTTATTGTTACCAACCGGGGGTTAATAGTTGTGTTTAAGCCTAAATGGGGCAGCGTGTTCCCCTCTTTTTGGGTGTGGGATAACTGTCATGACATATAATAAAACCTATATTCAACCGATATAAAATAGGAACTGCAATTACTACTGTCAATTGCACACTGTTTTATTTCAAGTCAAAGACAGTTTAGCACGACTTGACACTATTGAAAACTTGACACTTTGAAAGTGGCGGCCTCCTTCAGTTCAAGGAAATAAAAAAAAAGAAATCTTTATTTGGCTCATGTAACAGGTACAGACCTGTTACATGAGCCAAATAAAGATTTCTTTTGGCATATTTTGCTTACCGTATCCACTAGATGATATCGACGGCGAGTTCTTGTTGGGAACGCGTTCACAGGCGAGCTCATGCAACGAGTCCAACGTTTTTGACGTGGGGAGGAAGCCGCGCGACGTGGCGCGACTGCGGGTACGCTGAAATTAAATGTTTATTATTATTTGTATTCGCTGGCTGTGCACGAGGTTATGGGTTCGATCCTTACACATGACAAAAAATTGTGTGATCCACAAATAGTTGTTCTGAGTCTGGGTGTACTTTGTGTCCGTTACACAGGGCCTGTTCCCTAGCGCGGGCGTGGTAAATAGAATAAAACAAAAGATTATTATTGTTCTCAGAATACGATACCACATGGCTAGATCTAAGCAAAGCGTCGCCTCATTGACGTCGCTCAAGACTACGTTTGTTAACCAAATAGTTTACTATTTTACGTGCAAACCCTATTATTGTGACGACAGTTAAAATCACATCTTTTTAGAAGAACAAAAAACTAAAATCAGTACGTTACCTGTGATCGTGGCGTGGTAAGTTCATCGACAGGAGCTGACTCCGGCTCAGAATGAGAGTCATCATCGTTGCGCCGACCCGGCTCTTCGTGAAGAGTAGTCATGCGCAGACCTAACTTGCCACTCGCGGGAGACGCTGCAAGCATTACACAACAGTTAACATAACAGTGTTTATTGCAAACAACCTGATTGGAAAAGTCTTAAGTAAGAAAAAAAATCAATGTGTAATAGAAAGACAAATCTATTGTTAACACTCAAAATTAGAAAAGTGAATATTAATATTCAAAATGTATTCATACATAGTAACTTTTATAATAACTCAAGTAAAAAAATTGGTTGCCTGTAAAGTCGGTATACGGGCGAAAGTTTTACGTGACAACGACTTTGAGTGGTAAGGACGCGTGCCTTTCACTTTTTATGTCTGTCTCTCTCGCTCTTAGGCGGGCTAACCATGCCCGAGTGGAAGGGACGCGTGCCTCTCACTCGCTCTCATTGTGAGCGCATAACGTGAGCGGAGCGTAACGCAGTTTCTTGAAGTGTCACCCGGCAAGCCAATTTATAAGACGTTGTCACGTCAAAAAATTTAGTACCAACTTGGGCGTGCAAAATTAAAAACTAACATTTTAAAACAATTTACAACAATCATAGTATGTTGTTTGATATCGATTTTGATGTTTGTATTGATTACAGAAATTAGATCAAAGAATAACCAGCAGTGCTTCTTCTAATGCCAGGTACACACCAAGTGAACCAAGGTGAATTGTGGCCAATGTTCAAGCGCTAATAAACCAGTATGTAAAACTCAATTAGGTTTCGTCATCTTTACTGAACGCTTTCTGGTAACAGAATTACAAAAATATACGACATACCAATAAACATAATATAATTAATATAATAAATATTTCAGAGGAACGTTTTGTTTATTGTCTTATGAAAGATTTTAGAAGAAGGTGATCTGTAAATTGACCCGTGTTAAGCTCCGTTGTATTAAAAACTAGCGACCCGCCGCGGCTTTGCATGGGTACAATGTACCTATACTCTACTGACAGATGTCATATTCGAATGAAATCATAAGTGTGAATCTCTGCCATATCATACATAAAACCTTCCTCCCTCCGTTCGTGTGTACTTTTGAAGATCTATGAATACATAGGGACGGATAGACAAAGTGAAGCTACTTTGTTTTTAACTAAGTTGTGATGAACAATCGACGAATTCCACTGATTTACGGCCTTTCACCTGGTGTGCACCCAACCAAAATCTTCAAACCAGTGCTGTGCCTAGCTTAGTCTACCAATAACTAAATTACTTAGCAAATTAACATTTAACAAAAATGACTTAGTTTAAATGAACACCGTCACATGCTTGAGTTTTTACACTGATTATCATGCCATTATTCTGACTATCATCTAAGTAGCAATATAGCAAATAAAAATTTAAACTATAGTTTTACACTTAACGATGCTTATCTTTTCTGTATTAATTAATATGTGTGAAATTTAAATACTAGTTTTAATAAGACTACAAAACAAAATGATATCAAAATTCGAATACAATATTTTCAAGTTCCCACATACTAATAAAGAAAAGGTAGGTACATAATACAATGAGCATTACAAATAATATACAAACATGTAAAGAAAATCGTCAATAGAAATGAAGCATCACTACGAGCAAAGTGACTCTACAATTGAATAACTGGGGCCTGATTCTGCTAATTTATAAGGTTATTAAAATTCAGTTTCGATTTCATTTACTCTCTTTAACATCGTGACCGCCTTTAACATTTGATTTGATTTTGACAGCCAATTCAATCGAAAATGAATCTTTATATATGAGCAGAATTGGCCTTCTGGACGTACACTTGTTGGGCGTCTGTAGTCGTAGTGAGTTCAGGTTCAAATTCAAGTTTAGGAACGTAGGCCGGGCTGCAATGAAATCAACATTTTCGTCAGTACAAACTTAGCTTCAATACACACATTAATTTTGTCATTAGAATCTAAAGTAACTACAGCATCGTAACGTCCTACCGTACTTAACAAGATTTCATTTAAAAAAATTATTACAAACTGTAAATAATATTAATTAAACCAACAGTGTAAGAAATATTTACAGATAGCCCTCAGAATTAAGCTTTTAATAATGATTTGTATACAAAAATTATCTAAATTAAATACCGTCGTACAATTATAATTAAAGATATTCCCCAGGGTAAACTGTTTTTAATTATTAAATCTACTACAAAACACTTGCAAAATTTCGTTACTCACAACACTTTTCTATACGTCTACCTAATTGTTCAAAAGTTCACAAACACACATTACATATGTATTCTAAATATAGGAAGGACATCAAATATTCACATACAAAACAATTATCTATACATCCTAATGAAATAGTTATTTCAAATACATTATTGTCTAATACATGCTTAGTAACACCATCTATCAATTTGATATTTCCTTTCAATATCTGTCTACATACATGCAATTCTCTCCTAGCACACACAAACCTACATCATTAAATCAATCTCATTAAACTACTTTACATTCTACTGATATATAGATCGGACTGCTTTTTAAGTTTTTGCGCATCTCACGATTGATTCAATATACAGTAATCAATATTTGGCTGCAATCGTTAAAACCTAACATTTATAAGCAAACTTATGTTCTGTCTAAACTGAAAGCGTTGTTCGTCTTTCGAATCCACAGCAAATAGATCAACGTAGAGGAAGTGGGAAGGAGAGGAGAGAATAATAGGTCATGCTCGGTCCATGCAAATGAAAGAGACACGCAAACAAACAGACAGTAAACACAACGACAGAAGCTTGATGCTCGAAGCTCGCTTCCTCTAGTAGCCAATACAGGGTCTAATTTTGTCAAAATGATCTCAGCGCCGTATTTTGTATTCACTCGACGTCAATATGCCAATAGTATCAGATGATTCTTTACAGCCAATCAATGTGTAACATACAGAAAAAAAAATCTTATGAGTAACAATGATCACAACACATCTATATTTAGTTTTTAATCGTTCGGTTGCATTCGTCTAATAATTTCGCAATACAGTTGCCATTCCGATTTAATACCATATTGTTTTCACTGTTTACCTGATAGGAACGAGCCTGAAGGTAGCAAGGGATTGAGATACAGAAAATATAACGTTAGTTTCAAAATTTGGGAGTTGTTTTTTGTGGGTCTATACTACCTTTTTCTTTAAGATTTATTGTAATGGAGGTCTGTACAACAGCAAACTTAGCGCTTCTATTAATTCTATATCAAATTCTTCAAAGTAATTTAGCCTCCATTTGCATAAAAAATCTCAAAATAAAAGGATAGTTGAGAAGTTAGTGATTTCAAATTAATTCACATCAAAGAAAATGACAGAGAAAGAAGAAGTATAGAGTTCAAGAGAGAAGGGGGAGTATATCTGAGCCATAGCCAGCGTCGCCACAAAGCAATTGGAAAACAAAATAATGTAACAGTGAGATCATGAAGAGTGGATGTATCAAGTACTGTCGTGACAATTTTGTGAGGATGGATTGCCTGATATTCTTTAACATCTTACGTATGTAATGTACGTTATTTGTAAGTACAATTCTATACTAAATCGTCTATCGTGCATTGATATCTGTACATACTAAATCAAAGTTATATTACCTATGCTACAGAAATGCACTAAATATCGTTTGTCTAACAATACGATTTACAATTTTAAGCCCTTATGAGTTAGCTATTGTATGCTCATGTGCAATTATTGTAATTTCTTTTATCAGTAAATTAGTTTTAATATAGGCATGACAATGTATGAGTGGTAAAGAATGAATGTATCGGAAATAGGAGTGTGTTGTACTGTAAAAAATATATAGTTTAGTTAACAACATGGATTAGTTAGACCAATATGTTTGGGGCTGTTTCTGTTGTAACTTACCGAGTCCGAATGGTTTTGTGGGTGTGGCTATATCGGGATCGTTGTGAGCGGGTGCGGCGTATGAGTGCCGGTGTACTGTCCTTGACCGCGGCGTCTCGTCGGCCAAGTCCGCCACACTGCCAGATCTACCCGAACCCAACCCCGCCAGCGACTCGAACGATGAGTCCAAGCGCATAATCTGTATAAAGTATTACATTTTAAAAATATTGAATATTGATGAGTTACCATAAAATAATAAATATGTAGTTCAGTTTCACATATTTATGTGATGAACATTGGATCACACTTAAATGATTTTAAAAGTAATTTTTTTCCCGTCATTTCTAGGCATGACAAAAAAGCTTTGTACTTACAGATAATTTTAATACTAGTTACACAAAAAGCGAACGTATGTGCCTGATGACGAATGAAAGGCAATAAACGTGAATGTATTAATCGTAAATCGTAATCGAAGTGAATGTATTGGAATTCGTTACGACAAACTCCACTTCGTCGAGCTCTTGCATTCATTCGCCTTCATTCAGTTGGTGTGTACCCGGATTACAGAATTTATAATATAGCTCTTACAACACTACAACATAGTGATAAATTAAAATATGAATGCTGCTAATATATTTAAATGAAAATATGTTTGTGAAAATAAATGGGGGTAAGAAATAACAGATGCCAAAAAATATTATGTAAAGCAAAAATCTATTTCAGCTGCTGAATAAAAATTACCGACGAGAAATATTTATTCCTCTTCACGCAACACCCTATTGTGTGGATAGAAACTGTTCTTTGTAAGATGGAAGGGTATACCTTATCCCCTTATCCCTTATCCAGTATTTTGTGAACAGGAATAAATGCTACCAAAACTATAGTGACCGGCAAACTTTGTGACAATGCGTAAAACTAGTTTACTAGCTGCGTAGTATGAGTTTACTGGCTGCGTAGTACGAGTTTACTAGTTGTACTTATTAAGTGTTTCCAGTGTGTCGGGGCGTGTCCATATCGTAGATTAAAACAATCACGGGTACGGAGGCTCGCGTCAGGATTATCAGTTCTTTTGTTGCTGTTTTGGTTGGTTCATAGATTTCATATTGCTTGTGTGTGTGTGTGAACTTTTTGACGATTGTTCACAAAGTTTGCCGGTAGCTATACAACGGAATATAGGATGGAGAACGTTGCAGTCATGCTAGACTCACGTTGTTCCCGTTCTTGGCGGCGATCTCGATCGCCTGCGACAGCTGCCGGTGCAGAGCGACAACACACAAGTTAGCAAGCGTACACAGCTAAATGCACTTATCTACCTATGCAGGGTACTTACTTCTACTTCTACTTTATGTGTGCAATTATCTCAGTCCCCTTCGGCCGTCTATAGAACCGGGGTTTCGGAACTGGTTCCGTACGAGGCTTTTAATTTACTTGTATGGAACTGGTTCCGTACGACTCTTTTATTTTACTTGTATGGAACTGGTTCCGATCAAGTAATGATCGTATTCCATCAGCCGTGAACGGAACTGAAATAGAGACAAAGATAGGTCTAAAATAGACTTAAGTCCGTTTTTGCAACGGATTTTGACGCTGCCGCGTGTCTCGATTACAACCAATACCTACTTAACCCCATTGTATTGTATATTAGAAATAAATTAAACAACTATAAAGTAAACATAAATCTTTACTTCTGTTTTAACTTTCGGTCCTACCGAGTAAAATTTACCCCGGCAATACCGTTTGTAATTAACTAAAATATCCTCTTTACCTAAGAAACGATCTTAAAATTTAAAAGCGTAAGGGGAAATTAACTCAACGCAGTGACCAACAGTTATTAAGCCGCTTTTTAAATCGCTAACTGCACTATCAATTTCATGGTCAATTTCAAGATAGATTTTCGCCTTCTTAGAGTTGGTTTTGAAAATATTAGTGATTTTCGTTTCTTTGATCAATATGTCTAGTAAATTTGCAATTGTGGTGTTTTTTTTTCCAATATAACGATTGATCCGGCTGTGCCATCCTTCCAAATTATTTGTCGTTCGTAGTTGCTCCTTGTTGCAACAACAAGTTTTGTTGAAATTAGTTTTTTCAAGCCATTGGGTTTTGAAATATGCGTTAAATTTTTCAATCTCTGTACCAGGCGGGCTTTTACGCATTACATATTCGATTCCACTCGCTGTGAGTTCCGCTGGCAAACGTGCAATTCCAGCACATCGTGACACGTGTCGTTGCTTAACCGGCGTTGAAATTTTGAACTGCTTGGCTTTACGAAACAGGCATCTATTGTAATGAAAATAGCATCCTTTGATTTCAATGCCATTATATACTTTGGCTACTGCATTCATTGCGGCCTTCTCGTAGTCCATTGTTACTTTCAATGGTTTCCAGACAGGAAAGACTGATTTAATGAGACGAAAGAGGATCGCATATGTTTCCTGGCTTTTATCAGGTAGTAAACAAAAAATTATCGGAGTCACGGATTTACTTTTCTCGTTATGTGCATGGATTGAATATAACTGCCTGAAACCGTTTGGGCAGGATTTAAAAGTGCCATCACACAATATATGGCTGAAGCTTTTAATCATGGATCTGACATCTTTACGACAGAATATAAGAATTCTTTTTCCATCACTTTCACCATTGTAGTCAGCTAGCAAGAAATCCTGAAACTTTTTTGGAACTGTTACGTCACTAGATGATGAAAAACGCATCTTTGGCACACCTAATATTTTGTTTCGGTTATTGAATAAACCTGTTTTTTTATTTGGAAATCCTGGTATTTCCGCCATCAAATGCACGCCTTCAGTTTCTAGATTGTATACCATCTCATCATATTGTTTTTGTATTGAATCAAAATTGGAGCCAGTCTTGTCTTTGAGCTTGTCAAGTGCCTTAAATACTTTATTTTGGGCTTCGTTTGGTATACAGTCCACATTATGTATTTTGTTTTTATCATGGTCCACTTCGTTCTTTTGGTTTAAATTAATACTCCCATTACAACCATTATTGTAATTGGAACAGAGCCATATTGTATTACCATTTGTGTAATTTTTTTTGCGATGATATTTGCGACCTTCATATAAAAGGGCAATACCTCCTTTTCGCGTTGAAATAAATTCAATATCTCTTAACACTGACATTTCAAAGACGAGTGTAGGCAGAATGCACTCCTATTATGTATAAGCAACGGAAATAAACACTTTTCTAAGAATAAACATTCATTGACCTATTGCACTTTATATTAATATTATAGTTGTCATAAGATCATTTGACGGATGATGTTTTGATTTATTCATTTAACAGGCCAGTTATCATAAAAGAGTTTTCTTTCACGGAGAAAGAAAATACACCGTGGACAGTCACGGCCGCAATGTTAAGCGTTTTTCGGTAAACGAGATCCAGCAGTTCCATACAAGTAAATTAAAAGCCTCGTACGGAACCAGTTCCATACAAGTAAAATAAAAGCCTCGTACGGAACCAGTTCCATACAAGTAAATTAAAAGCCTCGTACGGAACCAGTTCCGAAACCCCGGTTCTATAGACGGCCGAAGGGTCTCAGTCGCGGGTTTGATTCTGAACGAGAATCGAAGTCAATGCTAATATTTGTATGCAAGAATATGTATTGGTCTAGCTGTTCATACTGTAATCACTAGACCGCTAATTGAGCAAAAATTATAGATAACGGCCCACCTTATGGGAAGTGGTTACCGTGGTCTTCGGATGTGAGCAACTCATTAATGTCAAAAATAGTTCTAAATTTAAATACCAAGAAGATAAAATGAAAAAGATTCGAAATCCCTTTTTAACCCTGCATAGGAGAATGTTATTTCACTATACTATTGTACAAAATGTGTTATGTAATCGTGTGTATACAATTATTTACAATGTGTCCATACATACGACTATGAGTACATTATCGTGAGATATCGGCAACATTGACTTTTAGCATTTGGTTTTTCGGAATAGCGTTTATTCAGAAAAAGCGTTACAACATCGATTAATTTAGAGACTTACGATTAGATGAAATCGCGCCTGTAAATTCGATTATAAAACATATTTTTTATTGTATATACTAAGCATTCTACACACTAGGTGAATTTAATGTAAATATAACTCCTTGATATTTTTATAAAATAATTACTACTTATATAATTATAGTTTTAGTAATTTTGCCGTTTATATAAATGTTTATAACTACATATGGGGCAAATTTTTTGCACATTAATTGTGCAGAGAAAACTGAGTTTTGAACATCATTTTTTTAACAATTTCCTTTCCTTCTGTAGGTATAATAAATAAGTCATAACCTCCTCAGGCCCGGTGGGTATCCATGGGAATTTTTCGTACATAAAAATCTATCCACTAGTGTGTAAGATGCTTTAGAAATCCGAAACCACTGAATTTCGGTCGTTTTCCTTCAATGTGCTTACTGCTTGTCATATTCAGTCTACCGTGAACCCAAGTGCTTCTAGCGTTAGATAAACGGTGTGTATATAAAACAGTGTTGAAGTAATGGTGTGTATAGTCCGTGCCATATATCTTGGACTCAAATCTCGAGAGAAACAACTTTCAGGCAAGTACGGACTCCTTAGAATCTATGATTGGTAGATTTAAGCTCATCTTCTTATTCTGTCGAATCGAAGGCATTTTTGAGTTGCCATCGTGGTGTAGGAATTTTTTTCACGACAGTGCCGCTACTCACGGAGAGGGCCCGATCGCTCTTACTACGTCCCCTCCTCATAATTTCCACGTAAGCCCATAATTATTCATGAACGATGTAAAACGTAATGTTACGTACATGGTCTCGAGAGGACTGAAGAGGCGAAGCGTCTTTGCGTTTCACTGGTATTTCTAACTACCCACATTTGGTCTTCATTTTTTCTTCGCACACTAGGATCCATTCTACCATAATTATATATTAAAATCGTGTAAGAATTTGATTAGCAATAGGCTCGCCACCTATTACATGGGGACCTAAACATAAAATGGCGAAATGTGGGTGCTAGCTTATGTTATGTAAGAATTTGAGCTTGTCCACAGCAACTCATGTTATTTTCAAAAGACAGTCAATAAAATCGCGTACTGCACATATAGAGTACATTTTGGGTCCAAGATATATAGCGGAAGGTATATAAGAAGTATAGAAGCGTAGTGCCCAGTTACCTGTGAGAAGTTAGGTACCGAGGCAGTCTTGCGCATGGTGATTGGTTGACCGCGAGCCTGCTCCAGTTCCTTGACGGCGACGCTCTGTCGCAGTCGGTCTAGTGTCAGGATACTTTCCACTGCGCTTACGCCACGTGTATATTTTTCTAGTGAATAATAATATAGTTTTTATTAATTTTCAAATTACAATAGACAAGATTTATGAATCAACTATTAGAGTACTTCTAGGTTTTCTCATTTCCGTGAAAAATATTTTATTTATTTTATTTATTTACCGTACAATACACTATCATTACATTATATTATATCCAATTTCATATATGAAATGATGGAATTTATTTATAAATAACGGAAATCGGAATATCATATCATATCGGAATACTTCTCACAAGATTAGGCAGAAATGTAACAGCACAGTCAAAAGTAACGGTGTCTGAATATCGTTAACGGGCCATCTTCTACACTACTAAGATTTTCGTAACAGAAATATCTAATAATTTATATACCCAACACGAAATGAAAACGCAGGACATCCAACCAGTTACAAAATCTAGAAGTCTCCATCAACATTTTTTGTTTACCGATTTAAAAAATAAACGACCCTCCAATTATTATCCTTTATGTATCTGTCTGTTCCGACCATAAAGTTATCCTTAGACAGACAAAGTGTGAGAGTGACATACGTATCTTAACACAAAACATAGACGTGAGAACACTACAGAATAGACGAACCGTGAAACGGTTTTTTATAAACCATTATCAACTTTGACAAAAATAAATGTCGCAGTGAGGTCAATGTTTCTACACAAAAAGTCACAAGTTACGGCCACTGAAATTTTAAGTTGAAGTATGAAGTAGTCTGTGGTTCTATTTACGTTGGTAATATTAACGTCTGTATTTTCGACTTACCTATATAAGTCTCTCCATCGGCGGCACTCGTCTCCTCTCCGGTGGCAGCGATCTGCGCGAGACTCTCTCTCTCCTCCAGTTCCTCGCTCGCCTTGGGGATGTTGGAGACCACCTCGTACGTCACGCCCGTCTGCGTCAGCTGGTCCGTCCTGTCCACGTAATAACTGACCATTTGTATATTAAATATGTTGAGGTTTGTGGTGCGCAATATACTATGGAAGGACCCGCTACTATGGAGGTATATTAGCTTCCTAGGGAGCGTTTCTATTTCATGCATGTCATGCGCAAATCGTATGTCGTGTATATTTTGTTAATCCTGATTTGTATTTTTCATTAATAGTATGGTATCAATTCCCAATCGTCACGAGAGCTTAATCTTTACACAACAGAACTAAAACTTTGGTAGTATGTGTAATTCGATAAGTTAAAGTTACAACGTAAAAATGACCTAAAAAGTTAATATTTCTACATTTAAATTTGTAGAAAATCACTAGCCCTCTTTTTGAATCATCATTAATGCAATGATTATTACTGATACAAGATTTGAGTAATGGAAAAGACACAAATTTAAAAGGAATTGCGAAAATAAAAGAAATAATAAAACTGGCCAAATGAGGTATCGTTAGAAGCGTCTTGATTATCCACTGGTTATGGACTATATGACGTGTCATTGAATCTAATATGATAAATACGCCGTGCTTGTATCAAATGAAAAGACTTAATTAGCACATGTCAAATATGTAATTAACTATTACCTAGCTGTTTTTAACCACAAAATAATATTAAGAAAAAATAAGTTCAAAGCATGATGAGAGAAGTCGGGTTTCAGTTTTAATATACACCAAAATGATACGTAAATAAATAATTCCAACACCAAATTTAAAGCTATAGGTATTGCGATAACCCGCCGCCCTTATAAGATAGCTATTACTTCACCCTCATTGCAATGCAATCATGCAATAAGATCCATACACCTCTATAAAAATTCATGGGACAATCACATGGAGGGTATTTACATAATAGAGTGACCAACCTGACTATTTTCTTCCGTATCCTGTCAGTGAAGCTCTGCCGCTTGTAAATATTTAATCCTAATCGTTTCCTAAGTATGAGATCCATGGGTGCGGGGTGCGACAATCTCACTGTTGTCTTCAGTATCAGGTATACACGTTCGTTTGCTGAGAACAACACAAGAAACATTAATAATCATTATTCGTATCACAATTTGTTATATGAGGAGATTCAAAAATTTAGTACAACTGCCATTTTGGCATGTCCTTCTACTTTTTATTTTTATTTTAGAAATTTGACAACTTATTTAGTATAATAAAGCCTTATAATTGAAAACTCATATATTTTACTACGTTCTTAACTTAATCGCAGTGTAATTCTGTTAAAACTGAATATTTAAAGATTATTTTATTAAAACAGCCAGCATTATTTTGACGTGTCCCCAGTGACAAATGAAAACTTTAAGTATAATTTTTAAAAATATTTTGTGTGACACCTTGATATATTTTATTTTTTTTACATAAAATTAACTTGATTGCGTATATCAAAATAATTATTACAGCTTAAATCTGTATTTATCTATTTAAAAATATTATAAATTTGATGTCCCCGAAAATTGAAACTTCTGGACAATTCTGTTTTGTTACCTCCAATTCTTAAAAAAATCATTCTACTATTACACCTTTTTTGATTTCCAAATATAGCAACACCGTTAGTCTTGAGATCAGCCATTTTTAAATTAAATGGCAGTTTGTGTTTTCGTCGCCAGTGTTATGTGCAGTGTCGCCGGTTGGAGTTAGAAAAATTTTTGGTCAGGTTTGTACCAATTTTATTAATTACTTTTCCACACGTTTGTTACAATGCAGTTAACACAGAAAATGCTTATTTAATACTAGACAAGATGTTGATTTTAGTTTAATTTAACGAAAAACTGAGCCGCTTATATATATTTTATAACTTTAGGATACCACAATATGTTACTTCGGTTTTGTTACCGTGGGCCTGGTAACATATAGTCGGACCGAAAAAGTAACAAAACCGACAGCGTTAAGCTAGGTTTCTATAGAGCGGTTTTATTTATTTAGTTTTACGCATTAGGAACATTCATCCCATACGGGATGAACTTTGGATACCTACATAGGGTAACGTCGGGTTATTTTGGGGTAAACTTGTTAACCAATAGCAACACAATTAACACACTTATAGGCCAACCCAATTAACACGACGTTACTCTATGTGTATTTAATATTTTTTTTCAGAAATATGCCATTAACCGCTAAAGAAAAGATGCGTAGATATAGGGAGAGATTAAAAAATGAAAATCCAGAGAAGTATGAAGAACAGCGAAAAAAAAATTTAGCAAGAATTAAATCAAAAAAGAAAAAAATCTCAGAAATGACACAAGCTGAAGCGGAAGCTAAAAGGAGAGAGTGGAGAGACGAAAAACGAATAAGTAGACAACGTCGTCATGATATTGGGAGGCCTTCGCCTCTGCCAGAAAATACGAGTAACAGTACCACTGATAATGTAGGAAGCGATACAGCAGAAAATATTAATAAAACAAAAAAATTACAGTCAAAACTTAAATTATCTTTAAAGCAAAATAAAAATATGAAGGGTCAAATAGATAATCATTATTTTGTAAGAAGTATAATTATCATGCGTAAAAGAATAAATTTTAATATTAATTATACCAATGTGTCGTCTACGTTTTCATTAGTCCATAACTACTCTCACAAATGTATAACACAGTATTTTTTCACGATTTTGTCTTGGTTCTATGTTTAAAATTGTTCATAATAATGAGTCAATGAGGATTATACAAGTAGAAATAGATAGATTAATGAAAACATTGAATTATTTGTGATAGATATGTAAGGACTTAATGTTCCTAATATTATAGATCTCATTACAAAAAATATACAAAGATTTAAGGTAGTTAGTTCTTTAATGGGTTGGTGAGAGCCATGTAAACTCTCATATAGAGAATTGTCATCTCAGTAGAACGATTATTGCCATCGCAAAATAAGATTCGTTTTATTACTCATAAGGTGCAGAATGAAAGGGACAGATGGCTAGTTGAGAGGGAACTCTATAAAATACCCTATGTATATAGTGCTCCCACTGGACTGCGACTGAAATCAGAATTGCATGGTATGTAAACAGGGCTATTTAAATATATTCAAACGTTTTATCACAATGGACAAAACAATCTGTCCATTGTGATAAGACGTACTGAATATAAAAACAGTCTAGCTGTACACCCATCGGCACGGATTTTGGACCTCATTGGCGTGAGAAACGAACGCGCGTGAATTGCTTTGATGTGATCTATCATTGGTAGATTTGAGTTCATCCAACCAACATTGCACCCCGCACTGTCCCAAAAGTCAGCTCAAAAACACGTACTGCGCGTTTTTTGAATTTGGAGCATATTTTGGATCCACAAGTCATGTGTATGGATTTGGTCAGTCCGCTATCAACTAACACGGCGGTATCTCGCCCTCACCTCGTGATTTATTTCACCTCGTCCCCCACCACACCGCGTGTACCTCAGCCGCAGTACATGAATCATGATCGGGCTATATTTAAACGCTAAAGTAAACTCTAAGTTCAGTTTTTATGAGTGATAGAATGAGTTTCATTGTGTGTGTGTATGAATAGTGGATAAAACAAAACATACCTTCAGTGATGCGATTGAGATACTGCGAGTCGTGTATGGAGGAATCCCAAGAAGCGACCGCAGACACATCCCTGTCGTGATGGTGCAATATTTGTAGTTCGTAGAACTTGTTGCCGTGTTCCTTTGGTAAGATTGAATGCAAGCCCGCCACTGTCACTTCTTCGCCACTCGGGTGCGTTGTTAGGTCGTCAGCTGGGAACGAAAGTATAACAAGGGTTAAAAAGGTATTAGGTTGTATAATACGCACGTACGTTTTCGTGTATTATCACAAGAAACCTAACACGAAGAGACCTCCATCGACCTCTTCTAAGCTATATCTGGGAACGCGTGATGTCTTTATGAGCGGTAAAATAAATTGTATTTCGAAAACATTTGAATGTTCTTTAAATATACACAACCTAAGTATGACAGCGGTAGGTACCAATATTAAAAAAAAGATAGCTGTTTGGACCACTCTTTATAAACTGCGATAGCAAGAATAAAAGTAAAACGTATATAGATATTTAGTTCATCCAACTCAATCATGAAACCATAAGTTTGCGTCCGGTCATGCAATTAATCAAAGTGTTTACCATTGAGATCAAGGAATAACACAGGTATGTGATGTTCCATTCCTAGAGGAGGTACCCAAGCCGCTGGGGCTCCAGGGATTGGACTACCGGGACTCGGAACCAGCACCTAGAAATTTAAGTACACATTACATAGTATACACATAGAGTAGTCTAGAAGTGTTAGAAGACGAGTGATATGTGTGCAGATTATGAATACGCGTTGTATCAGTATTCGTGTGAATGTTTGAAGTGTCAAAAAAATCACACACTATTCACATGAATACTATTATTTAAGAAATTGCAATTGAATTGCACGTCGCGCCGGTGAATTGCAAGTACTGGACAATCACCGTCGTCACCTAGAGCCATGGTAAGCATAGCTTAACTAGCTCGTGTTACGGGGTAAACATACATAAATACATTTTTTTTTAAATACATACATATTATACATAGAAACACCCAGACCAATGCAAATATTCATATTTCATGGGGGAATTCACTGAACGGGAATCGAACCCACACCTCCTGCGTAGCAGTAGCGTTCACTACCACCACGCCACGGAGGTCGTCATTTATATTATATTTATATCGTCATTATAATTTATTAAGTCTCAACAATGTTACTATGTGAATACCCACAGCGTTACGTTCTTCAGTGAGCGAGACCCACTGTTCCACGAGTGACTGTTCGCGTTCTATATCACGTTCGCTTTTCATTGACGGAGACATGTTCACCAGTTTCTGAAAAATCATGCAAAATCACTAATAAGTAATCTTTTACTCAAGGAATCTATTGTAGCTAATATTAATGTGTTACTTTGAGAGTCTAGTACTACTAATATTGATTATACCTGTATTAATATTGATTATACCTGAAGTTGTGCGTGTAAGTGTTGCCGCCTGCGGAACAATGCATCGCTCCACCTTTCACGTAATACAGCCAAATCTTCGTCTTGATACGAGTCCAGTGGCATTTGAAGTCGCGATCTGTATAACAATTACAACTTGATCTAAACGAGATCGAAGTCCGTAACACTAGAGGACGTAGGTAGGTAGGTAGGTAAGGTAAGTGCAATCCCCATACCCGGGGACTAGTGTTCACCGTGGTCATTACACCCGACGGGGGTCATCTTGAAAGAGACGGCCCCGGGTCTGCCGAGGTGCGAGGGATATGTTGACTAATATTTCACCTCCGGCAACTAAAGACCCAAAGATGGCGTGCGTTTTTGTCGGTTCGAGTCCGACATAACCTCTCCAACCGGCTCCGGCGCGGAAAGTGGGTATGCGAGGGTATATTTCGCACGGAAAAAAAAAAGGTAGGTAGGTTCGCCGTTTCAGAAACAGTGGTTACCTATCTTAATCCCGAATTTTTTCCTAATCCCGTTTTTTCAAATTCCGAAGTTTTATTTGCCATATAATCGTAACTCCGAATTTCATTTGCCCATTTATTCATTTGTACGACGCGACGTTTTATAATCCAGACGAACGAGTTCCAGACACACGAAATTTAAATGCACAAAATCCAGATGATCGTAATCGATATAATATATGGACGAAAGCTGAATTTTTAAATTATTGAAATGCAGTTAATTGATATTTAGACAAACATTATCCAGATTCTTCAAACCTATTCAAAACAATGTAGGTACTTAACCTTAACCTGTCTGTAATGGGCAAGTAAAACAATAGCGATTCGGTTCTGGACTGCTGAGGTGAGGTCTCGAGTTCTATGCTAGATTTTACCATGGCACACACCAATGGCTTGATTCGATGGTTTTCGAAGATAAGTGTGTATTTATCGCAGGTTTATAAGTGCCCGGATAATGGCAATAGGCTCGCCACCTATTACATTGGGACCTAAACATAAACTGGCGAAATGTCAGTGCTAGCACCTCTGCCTACCCCTTCGGGGATATAGGCGTGAGTTTATGTTATGAGTGTTGTACAGTTTAGAAACTCATTTGATAGACTAAAAACCGAAACTAAACCACTAGTTAGTGTTAATCAGCTTAACCTAGTTTATCATGACTATTACAAAAAAAGAAAAGATTTATATTTGTTAAATGTGTTTTTATAAAAAGTCACGACAATATTGTTTGCCTTAAGTTTACGTACGTAACCAAATGAAGTATAACAATGATCTCCAGGTGGGAGCTTGTTACCTGACGGAAACGGAGCCCACTTCGACGCTGAGGATCTGCTGGCACACGAGCGGCAGCGTGCCGGAGTTGTGTGCGGGGCGCACGCGCACGGCGAGGCGGCGCTGCTGGCCCTGCCGCACCTGGTACACGCCGCCCGTCCACACGTCCGCACGCTGCGCCACCTGCGGGCGAGGGGGGGGGGAGGGGGTCAGTCACTGGGGGGCTTGGATGTAAAACCATCAAATAAAGTACATAGAATAACCCCTTGTTTTCATCAAAAATCTATACTATTATATAATCGTAAAGAATTTGTTTGTACAAGATGGACGCAAAAAGTAGTGAACGGATTTTATTTGTACAAGATGGACGCAAAAAGTAGTGAACGGATTTTGATGCGGTTCTTTTTTTATTTAAAGGGGTTTGGTCCAACTTAAAATTTTAACGTTTGTTGTAGAACCAGAGTTATGATTGGTAATATAGGATTTAAGTTGCACACAAGGCTCTTAGGTCGCGATAACCAACAGCCACGCGGGCAGAGCCGCGGGCATAGACTAGTAGTATGTATATTTTATCTGACCCCGACTGCTATACCGCTTCCATGGTGCACGCGGTGTGGTGGGGGGCGTGGTCAAGAAAAAAGAGTATGAGGCAAGATTTCGATAGTTCCTCCGCTACGCGCGTCATGGGAGCGGTACAGCAATCACGGTCAAATTATATCCGCCCGATATAATTTGCTCGAATCCTGAGTCCGCTCTAATATGATGTAACTTGATTTTTTCTGCTATACTGCGAGAAACTGCCGTCTGACCTCCCAATCTGAGGTGTAGTTACTGGACTATCTGTGTGTACTAACTGAGAGTTGTTCAGGTCGCCATAAAGGTCTCTTTTGACCTAACGTCTCCTCACAGTACCGACTTTTAACGTGCCGTCCGAAGCACGGACCCGCTTAGTATACCACTAAGCACCCATCCAAACGGCACTAATCGTTTCGCGAATAATAAGTGCATTTGGTCACGATAGCTAATATTGTCTTAAGAAATGAAAAAATTAAGATTTATAGATTACCTCAACTGGTGCGTATTCGCCCTGGTCATTGAGTTCGTGTATCTCGACCCACAGCTCAATCTTGCGAGTGAGTTCTGTCCACCGGTCGGCGAGCGAGCGCGCCTTGGCCAACTGCTGTTGTTCAACTTCCCAGTTCCCGCGGGCGCGACTGAACCCGGCAGAACGGTGGCCCCAGACTTCGATAGATAGTGCACCCTCTGAAAAATATAAAATGATGTTAGTTATGTAATATTTTACCAATTAGTTTGGGTAGGAAGGACTGATTTAGTTAGAGAATTAAATTTCTTGATTGCCACAAAGCGATGACGTTGTCATATGACTTAACAGTCTTGAAACTAATTTTGCGGTCTTTTAGCAACACGTTACGAGTGTTTTAAACAAATGCAATGTTAACTTTGTAAGATAAGCTCAGGGCCATTTCAGCGTTTAATGATTATTTTCATTGAGAGTATCAATATACAATAATATTAATGTACTAATTGGAATCAAATATATTTTCATCGCTTCATTTGGTAAATTCCTCCCTCTCAATCTTCAAAACTCCAAAAAGGGCATAAGAATATTTCTACGTGTGACGCATCTGGTGTTGAAACGTTCACAGGCTGCGGTGACCACTTCCCATTCAGTGAACCGTGTGTTTTAACACCTAAGTGAATAAAAACGCAACTAACCAGCACAATGCTCAATAAACTCCTCAGTGAGCGGTATCGTGAAGTCCTTCCTGTGGTCGAACTTGAAGGTGACCTGCGGCGGGTGTCGCGGCGAGGTGGGAGGTGCGGGCGGGGCGGCGGGGGGCGCGGCGGGCGCGGGCGGCGGCGTGTCGGCGCTGACGACGGGCGGCACCACCACCGGCTCCGACGACGCGCCGCCGCCGCCGCCTCCCCATACTGAGTACTGGCAGAACACGAAGTGCGACAGCGACGGGGGCAGACCCGTCGCCTGCTTTATTGCTACGCGGATTGTTACCTGTACAAGGATAATTAGTACTTGATTTTAGATTGACATGGTCATTTACACATTCACTGTTAAATTACTCCTGACAGTGGTAGTGGCGGCTCGCGTAATAAACGAGTGAGAAAGAGGATAGACCGATACGGTTGGCCTCAATAAGAACTAACTCGCCGGTCGTCAGTACACCGTGATTATGGCGCTTGCACCAGTGACGAAATATCGGTTATTCAACAAAATAAACAAACATGGTAAATATCTCGATGAATTTAACAGTGAATTAGTACTTGTTAGAGGAATAGTAAAATGTTATGATGGCATATTGCCCTAAATTGAATCTGCCTTAAGTTGATCGCGCGGTAGGACGTCAAGTCCAGGTGTTTTGAAAGACCTATGTGTGCCCAATAGTTACGTGTGGCGGAGGCGGCTTCCTCGTCTACTGGCAATGCTCCGTGGCAGGACTACATTAGGCAAAGCCCCGATAAAGCGCGCCTTACATATACTCAATAAAGTGGCGGAAGGCACAGACCATTTTCTTTGTTCTCTGAGTTCACAAAAAATTATATTGTGCTAAATTGTCTTTGATTTGTCTTTGAATTATATGCATTTGACAACTGTAACTAACTTCAAGGTGAAAGTGTGCGCGCGCAACTTAAAATTTCGTAATATAAAAATTTACTCTCATCATTTTTTCTCTGCAAAAAATTTAAATACAAAAAGTGTTATACGCACTTGCTGTGGAGCTGAGTCAGCGAGATCATCATCGTCCCTCATATCGCCGGAACTATCTGAAGCCGCTTCACAGATTCTGTCCTGAGGGAACTGACCGCCAACGCGACTGATCTCCACCTGTACAAGAAATACGATTTTAATCAATAAATTTCATTTGTATGTTCTGACTTTGGATTATCTGAAATTATATATTCTGGTGTCATCGCCATCAACTATTGTAATTTTTTTTTTCACTAAACCATTCAACAATGGTAAATAGTTTGTTAGAAGAGAGTATGTGGAGTATAAAAGACTTCATCCTCACATTCCTACTGGAAACGGTGCGCACACCTTTAGATGAAGAATGATGATGATGAGGAATGAATGATGAGTATAAAATCAATGTGCTGACGGAGATAGAATAGTCATGACATCATCCCGTCTCATCAGATGGGTGTCGTGAGAGGTGACTAACGGAAAATTCGATAGATATGAAAGTACGGTATGAAAGGAACTTCATCCCGTGCACGCTTTTAGTGGAGCGTACGGTATCCACAGGATAAGCAGCCTGCACGAGTGTAACCCTCTGGGATTGCAAACATCCATAGGCCACGGTGACCACTTTGTATCAAGAGGACCGTGAGCTTGTCTGCCCATGTAAGTAGTATAAGAGGAAAAAAAAAATTAAAGTTAACGGCAGTTCACTGACCTGTAATCTGCCAGCTACTTCACCCTGCTGACTGATGATAGGCGTGTGATAGTCCAGCGTGACGTCATGGAACAACGCCTCCAAGAATATATTAGCGACGCCAATCAAGTTGTGGTTCTCTTGTGACTCGTAGAACGGATCCAATGCGGTCTCTTTCTGTTCCTCCGGCTAAAAATGACAGTACATTAATATTGAGAGAAATTATTTGTAAGTTACCTTCGCTATGACCTACAAGTGAAGAGAAACGGCTTGTATAACAGTGCATTGTGAATTGCACCTAAGCGACTTAACCTGCTAGTTTGACCATATCGCTTGCAAAAAAATGGTACATCGTTGCTACTAAACTTAACATTATTTTCGTCGGTATCAATGCAGTTGTTAAAGGTATCGAGATCAAGAGAGTGGGCATTGCGACAGGCACCTGTATACTGTGAACCTATGCATGTATGAAGCCCCACCAATCGCAATGTTCTGCTCTCTTGATAGTTTTTCGTGCTACATACATAGACATTATATTTTCACGAATTTCATTACACAAAACTCATAAGATACACCACTTTTGTTAAAGATATTTGGCACTTTTATTACAACTAAAGTGCCACTGTTCTCACTTTGTTGTTTAGTTATAATAACAAAGTTTAAACTGTGGCACTTTAGTTCAACTAGTAAGCGTATTAGAGTATTTATTATGTGGTAACACTAAGACAAAATTATTGCCCTTAGTGTTACCACATTAAAAAATAGTCTAACGCGCTTAGAAATTCAAAAAATATTGATGTACAGTAGAACTCAAAAGTGCAGTAGCAATCCTACGCAACTATAGCGTCAACATTCTAACGCTACTTGTGACCTTTTTCTTTTAAGACAAGCCAGCGTCGCCTCGTATTGCATAGTAACATTACACACACATAATGCACTTATGAGCTCTGACTGTACAGTCAGAGCTCATAAGTGCTTTAGCACATCAAGGCTCAAAATGGTTTAGCGTGCGGCCGGCGCGCTTATATGTGTGTGTAATGTTACTATGCAATACGAGGCGACGCTGGCTTGTCTTACAAGAAAAAGGTCACAAGTAGCGTTGGAATGTTGACGCTATAGTTGCGTAGGATTGCTACTGCACTTTTGAGTTCTACTGTACCTTAGGGATCAAGTTTCCCCATTTCCCATACATAGAATACTATAGAGTAATAAGTAATATATAAATCGTCAATACTTACATTAACTTCATCGATACCATCATCGCCCTGTCGCTGCTGACGTCGCCGCCACTCGTCATACATGTCGCGCATGTCGACCAACTTGTTGTCCAACTTCTCCATCGACCACACCTGACCGCTGCGACCTGGGCGCCTCACCATTATAGCGGGCTCTGATACGAACGCGCCGCGCTAGAATACACGGACTTGTTAGTATTGAACTTATCTATTGATATAATGTGGTAAAAATAAAGCAGTTATGCAATGATATTAAATAAGTTGCTTAATATAAGAAAGGGCTCGTACACACAAGCAAATTTCACTTTTAAACTATCGCGGCGTTTACTCATAGTGTTTATAATTATCGGGACTTCACGCGATATATTAAAAAGTAAGTGTTCAAAAAAAAAATATATCGCGTGAAGTCCCGATAATTATAAACACCACAAGCAAATTATTAAAGACGACAGTTTTCGGATTTGTTGGTCAAGTATTATAACATGACAAAAACTGCGAGAAAGCGGATGTCTTATTCTATACGATATGTCATTAGTACAGAGCAAAATTTATTATGTGACTAATTGACCTTCCCATGTATGCCATAAGATGCGTTCACATTAGTACATGAACAGCGGACCGGACAGCGTGACATCAAGACAAAACGTTGAGTGTGGACGTAACAACTTCTGGCACATGGGCACACAAACTAGAGTTGTGCTTGTGCTGACACGGCTACCAGTCGATCGATGGTTTCATTTAAGCTCAACTATCACGCAGTTGAATACGCGACGGACACGCACTTCTGACACGGTCACAGTAAAATGTTACATAAATGTAGACGCGGCATTCATGTTATGATATGTAGGTAACTGATCGATAATTTTACACAGTTTAAAAGATCTATAAGTACCTTTCTGTTGGGGCTGAGGTTTTGCGGCGGGATCTGGAGCGTGACGCTGAATCGCGTGTTGCGACGCATCTCCTCGGCTAAGAAGTTGGCCTCTTGTACGAGCGCGTTGGCACGTAAGATGTCGGCCTTGAGGCGGCCCAGTGATCGTCGGAACGTGTCGTCGCGCTCCGCCGCCCAGCGCTCTACGCGTGCAGCTGTCGTGGGCGTACACGCCGACAACTTGCCTGTGACAACCATGTTATACTGAACACTATAGAACAAGAGGAGACGGTGGCCTAGTTGCCGGCATATATCTAGACCCTAAGCGTATAACAAACTGTACTTTACATGAGCAGTCTTTAAGATGTTTGTTTTCTAAGAATATTGGCAACCGAATTTACTAGCTTGTGTTAGAAATGGGTTCACGTCGTTAGTGTAATAGCCAGAATTCGAACCTGGAACCTTATGATCGTAAGGCAGACTTGACCACTAAGCTACCGACGCTTTTAGTATGCTACAGCGGCGAAGGTGCTCAAATCTGCTAATCATAGATTCTTCTTCATCCTAAGGTTATCCCCAGTCGCAACTGAAGCTTTCGCCTCGGTGTCTGCGGTCTACTTTTACCAACTTAAATGCGGGTTTATCTGGCCTGCAATACTTTCCGTGAAGCGACTGCCATCTGACCACCAGAATCCATTGCTGATATCGATGGATTGTAGTTCCGAACACCAAACTCAACGCTACGACGCTGGATTCGAAATTAAGTTATTGACGTATTCACGTAATTTTAAAAGAGATTTTAATACTATTTATGTTCTATATAATGTATGACAATGATATAGAGAGGCTTGTGAATAAATAACTATCAAACATTACTTAATTATTGCAGAAAAGAATACGTACCTAGTTTGAGCGGATCGTACGAATATGGTGGATAGGGCGTTGACGGTGACAAAATATTTCTTAGCTGTTGGAACTGTCTCTCGTACTCTTGCCTTTGTTTCTCTAACGCCACTGAAATAATATCATATTTACATTTAGTACACTATTGATACAATCACAATAAATGTGTTAACTTTTTCATATAATTCAATTTTGAAAAAGACTTTGTACTTAAGTATACTAACAGCATTTACAAGCATTTAAGATTTTAATTTATACAAAGACATATATTTCATATCACTTGTGTTGCAAACAAGCACACGGCCCACCTGATAGAAAGTGATTACCGTGGCCTATGGACGTTTGTAAGCCCAAGGGCGTCACACTCGTGCTGCCGACTATATTGAGAGGTTAGGAGGGGAGGGGAGGGGAGATAGGAGATATTCTGTGCAGGAGACAAAAAAGAGTTTCTCGGTCTTCCCACTGATAACACTAAACCTCTCCAGTGATCTCTGACACCCTACTTGCCGCCAGACACAACACAAGGTTATTATTAGCCGCGGTATTATTTCCTCAGTCGGACTGCTCAATTAGGACGGGAGACACCATCATGTCCAATCTCCGTTTAGTCATTCGTTCATTGTTTTTTAATGTCAGTCACGTTACTAGAGAAGTTTTATCATAATGTCTACTATTGGTTCCAAACGAGTTGATAACTGTCAGAAGGACATTTTGATTCCCGTTGCCAACTTCGGTATTATTTATTAAAAAGAAAACTGTTGTAATCATTATTAAAAACATGTTATGGACTAAATGAAAAGAAAATAAACATTAGGTCACTCGATATTACCATACTCGTATAGAACTAACCGACATTTTTTTTATCGTGCGCAAATTCTCTACGGATACCACCTTCGCCAAAATCGGTGGAGGTGATTATGTCGCACTCAAACCGACTAAAACGCACGCCATCCATGGGTTCTTGATTACCGGAGGTGAGATTATAGAAAAACATATCTTATGGAAATTGTGTAGTTAGCTGTACAATTTTAATGGGTACCGGAGTTGTCGCGATCTCGATTATCATATCATATGAAACATATAGTAGGTGTTTACATAAACGATTGATTGATTATTGAATCATATTAAAATTCACCTTGCTTATCCTCTTCGTGTTGCTTTTCCAACCTCGAAATAGCAGTTTGTATCGGATCATTGCTTAGCTCATTGAGCATGATTTCATCTCTGGCGAAGTTGTAGTCGATCGGTTGCGCAGGAGTTTGTGGCTCTGATGCCGCCGCTGTGGAGTGAAGAGAACCTTGTTCTAGAACACACAACATTAGTGGATGTGTTAGAAAATAAAAAGCAAAATTAATTATTTTTTTATGACACAATAATTGTTCAAGGCAGAATAAATACTTAATTATACTTATTTTAGTTCTGCTATTTAAAATCTATGAAGCAACTGAATATTACGTAATAATATTTTAAATGTGAAACAATATTCAAGTGTAAAAAATGATAGGTATGAGCAATCGCGTTGTAATATTATTACCATTCGTTAACTTGTCAAAAGAAAAAAGATCAAATTCAAACATATTCAATTGCGGAATCATAGAATCACAACAATACTATAGTTACCGGCATATATCTTGACCACAAGCACGTCACCAATCATAGGAGGAGCTCAAATCTAATAATCGTACTAGATTATATCCACCCAATTCACGTACGTCACAATGTCTTTTCTCTAGCGACTTGCGGTTGAAATATATGCCGGAAACTTTACATAACAAGTCATCATACACACCTGCGACCTTCGGACAGTTGGCTCTGAAGAAGTGATGGTTCCCCCACAGTATTCTGTCGGCGTGTCCTAGTCTCACTCTAGACACAACTGGCGTGCCGTTCACGAAACATCGCGCGGCTCCCACGGGCTCCATGTATAGAGCGCCTCCTTCCACCAGCAGCAGGCAGTGCTGCGGTTGAATACCAAGGCCTGATAGTTGGATGTCCGCTGAGTTAGCTGCACCGACTAATGTGCGGTCCTAGAAATGAACAGTGTTAGGTAAACATTAATAAGTTTTGGTTTTTAATATATTTCATGACATGTTTTTTTTTTGGTTGCACATGTAGCATAATTAGTCAATCAATAAATACAACAATCTCGCCAATCAGTCAATTATATTGCAGTCCATTGCTGGACATAGGTCTCTACCAATGTGCGCCATTGTTCTCAATCCTCCGCTCTCCACATTTTTGAGTGACACATCACTGAGTCAGACAGCAGTCGCTTCACCAGAAGCGAAGATAAGCCTGGCAGAGTTGGAGGGCACAGCTTGTACAAGCTTTGGATGCAATCGGAACTAACACTATGATGGTGATAATTTATCGTTAACACGCACCTTTAGATAGTACACAAGCAGTTCGTTGAGCGAAGGATCGGCATTTAAGTTGACGAGATAGTATTTGTTCTTCTCTACTTTGATGCCGCTAGCCTGCACGCTGATACCCATCTTCTCTAGAGCTTGCTGACGTTCACTTTGTACTCGGCCTGAAATATGAAAAATAAATTAGGTCATACTTGATGTGTAGCACAGTACTACCTACTCAAACGCGAATTTTTTATATCTATCTATATATTTAAAAAGTAACGCGGTAATATTCAGTTCAATTGGAGTATGAATTTGTCTGATCAAAATGTATTATAGTCCCCCAAGTCACGAAAGAAATAAATCCCTGACACGTACCTACGTAGGTATAGGTTTAATATAATCTATAAATATAGCTGTAGGTTTGAGCACCTTCGCCTCCGTAACACTGTGATATCCTCAAGACACCCAAATACGTAGTACTTGCTGCATATATAGAGTATATTAGATGTCGTCACTGCGGTTAAGATATATGCTGAAAACTATAACTTACTATTGATCAAAAAAGAGAACACCACACTAAACACTAAATACACCCTTTTTTATATAGTGCGAAAAATCACCACGGATACCCCCGCCAGTTAGGGATGTTATGTCGGACTCGAAACGACCAAAACGCACGCTGTCTTAGGGTCCTTAGTTGCCGGAGGTGAGATTGTAACCAACATATCCCTCGCACCCAGGCAGACCCCGGCCATTTCTTTCGAGATAACCCCCTTAAGGTACCGGTAAGGTAGGTAAGGTGTATTGTGAACACCCAAAACGTTCTGCAAAATTAAAAGGGATATCTTTATTTAGTACATACCAGTTTCTTCAAGCTTCTCCTCCCAAGTCCTCGACATCTCCTTCATTAGATGCTCGCTCTGCGCTAGCTTCTCATGCACGTCCTCGCCCATAGGAGACCCCTGGAAATCAATCTGTAAAACACTTATTAATTGAAATTAAACAAATCAAACATAACGAAAACAGAAGGTTAGGAAGTTTCTGTATTGTAAGTGCAGAAGAAGGGCATCTAAGTATTTCCATTGATAACAAAAAGCCTCTGGCTAACCCTAATTACCACCGGAAGCACAACACAAGGTTATTATTAGCCGCCGTATTCAATAGGGCGGAGGTACTATACTTTTAACCTACGAGTATGTAATAAGCAAGCTGGTAGAAGTTTACTGAATACTTATCCAAACGTCGAAGTTTAATATGAATTTATTAACAAATAGCTAATAACTTTATGGATTTTAACCCAGGCTCTCAACCACGAAAGCCACTTTCTATGTAAGTATATAAATAAATATATCGATCGTGTTTGAAGTTCGCGTGGCATATGGACATTTGCGACCATCTCTTATCGTATTCTGACCTCGCAGTTCACCCTTTACGAATAACGAATTCGTCATTCGATTACAGTACAGTATGAATACTACGTGTAGTATGTGTACGTTACACGCGTAGGTAGAATCTTTAATGCGTACTTGCACACGTGTCTACAAGAGTTTCTACCAATTCTAAAAAGTGATTGAAGATCGAAGAATATACTCGTATATTTCCATATTTCCATTTGTATAACCACGAGTATTGCAAAAGTTCATAGCTTACTATCGTGAGGACCATAACCATAGATTTCCTATAAGCTGGTGCCTCCGACCGATTTCGGCCATGGCGACCACTTCGACTTTTAGTCGGCTCGGCACTGATGCGCTCGAAGATGGTTAACATAGCCAATTTTCGCGGTGAATTCTCGTGCAGACTGAGGGCACGTGAGAACACCACCTACGTAATTGTACAGAATGACTGCGGGTTGGCGGACTTTCAGCTCATCGCCTTTAGCTTCGAGGTCTACCTTTCGCTGTTCCTCGAAATAGCTTACTCGTCTTTGCACCACCCTGCGCCATTCTTATAAGGTATACTTATATCGTATAACAGTACCAACAGTCATTTTCATTCTTGCGTCAATCTCGGTAGCACCCGAGGCCTTCACTTTGGAGTTCGGGGTCTAATTGCGAGGTGGCTGAACTTGGATATTTTCTGTGAAGCGACTGTCATCTGACCTTCACAACCCATTGGTGATATCGAAGTTCTGTAGACCAGTTGTCGGACTATTTAGGGTTCCAACTACCCGTAACGATTGCTTTATGTGTTCGTATGGCAACCGGAACCGACTGCTTTACATGTTCCTCCGAGGCACAGAATGGTCTCATCTCAATGTATTAAAAATGGTCTCATCTCAATGTATTAACAATGGTCTCATATCAATGTATTAAGAATGGTCTCATCTCAATGTGTTAACAATGATCTCATCTCAATGTATTAAGAATGGTCTCATCTCAATGTGTTAACAATGATCTCATCTCAATGTATTAAGAATGGTCTCATCTCAATGTATTAAGAATGGTCTCATCTCAATGTATTAAGAATGGTCTCATCTCAATGTATTAAGAATGGTCTCATCTCAATGTATTAAGAATGGTCACCTATCCCAAGACCGACTTGACAGTATAATATTAGGACCTCACCGTGGCATGTTTGAGCATCTCCTTGAGCGTCTCGACTTCTTGCCGCAGCTCTCTGATGATGCGCGCGTTGGGATCTTCATTGACGACGGCGTGGTTCACGATACGTTTCGCTCGGTCTGCGTACCTCAGTGTCGACAGAGTTTCTTCGTAGTTATCAGCAGCCGGAGATACTGTTGCCACCTGGAGATTTAAACAAGTGACTAAGTAAATAAAAATATGTAAATAAAACACTAGAAATTAAATGTATTTTTATTATTATTATTTTAGAATATTCCATATTGCAGGAAATCTAATATACATTATACCAATCCAAGTGATTCTAAGAGTACTTGGTGTTGATTACCTGGTCTGTGTATCTAGACTATTCTATATATATTCGATCTAAACTAGTCCGCGAAATCAGGCGCGTTTATAAAACTTCGCACCGTGGAAAGGCAGCCTTACTGTGACGCGTATTTCACGAATTTGACCACAGATCTTCCCGCTCTGATTAGTAAACTTATTACTTATTTTAGGGACTCAGTTTACCATCCTTAGTAATTTATAAAAAAAAATTGTGACGCTGACTGTCTTGCCGTATAACCCTAAACATGAACGTATGACTAACACCGTAATGGTAACCTGGTTGCTTAGTAACGGTAAATTTCGATAAAACATAATGTCGCATTAACCCTCGGTTCTTACATACGCGTCTTTCCCAGTGGGGTAGGCAGAGACCACATGATTACATTTGGTACAATCCTGACCTTCCTCTTCATGTACTCTCATAATTGTTTCATGACATGCTCAGTGGGTGACCTTTGTTTAAAATAAATGTCCTCGATCCAATTTATTCAAATTTTAATTGAATAAAAAGGCATTGTATTAGTTTAAAGTTAAGGTATGTAATCCATTATCCTTGGTATTATAGTAGACAGGTGTTGGAACATTTCTACCTAGATTAAGTCAAACATAAATCAACCCCTTGTCTAAAGCAACTGTAGACAACTAGACATGTCTCTTGCGATATCGGTATTTAATTACTATAGTTTTCGTTATAATTTACCAGAAATAATTCTGGTCATTTGTGTCTTGATAATAATTAGCTTGTAATAATAATTGTGCATTCGCTTACAATTAAAAGTTAATAAGAGTCATTTTTATGAAGTTGGTCCCTAAGTAAGGTCATTATACTAGTAGTCACTCTGTAAAACTTTTGGTTATAATACCTATGTAGCAAAGAGTATTTCGGTATCCTTGAGAAAGTATCTAATATAAATTAATAAACCGTGATTTTATTTATGCGAACCTACTTATAACAAACATTTATTCTACGGCGCTACCAGTCTAAAATTCGCTATAAAATTCAAACAAGGTATAATAAATTGTTTACAAGAGAAAATACTGAAGAAATACGGCCAGTTACGAAAGAGTCGTCATTATTATAATGAAGAAGGCTTTGTAGTACATTTTTATTCAAGACGAGGAAGCAGGAGTGTTTTGAGTTAGGTGGTGACAGTGTCTCAAAGGATGCGGCGGCTCGTGGACGGAATCTGAATTTATTACGTCTGGAATAGACCTTATTTGCATTATCTTTCTGCTTTTAGAGCTTGTTAAGTGTTCGGTATACTATCACTTATTTCGATTAGGATTTAAAGAAGTATACTGAAGTTTTTGCTTTTGTGTAACAACAAGATACTGATAAGGGATAGTGCTCTTCAAATCACTACATAGTATAAAACAAAGTCGCGTTCTCTGTTCCTATGTCCCTTTGTATGCTTAAATCTTTAGAACTAAGCAACGTATTTTGATGCGGTTTTTATAATAAATAGTGATTGAAGAGGAAGGTTTATATGTATATACCATCATGCTACAACCAACTGGTGCGGAGCAGATGTGAAAAATGATGCAAAAACGGGGTGACGCAGACGAAGTTGCGCGGGTCATCTAGTAACATAATAAAATACAAATACTGACTAATGTTATTTTCACTTCATAGATTTATTAACGAAGTACGATTCAAGAATATAATGAAAAATATTTTTAAAACATACTCCAATTAAGTTTAATTGTAAACCTTTTTAGGAGTTAGAAATATCGGAATCCCCATAACGGCAATGTCAGAGGAACAGTATTCGCATCTAAATGAACCAATTTGCATACAAATGATTGTTCTTAGAACAAATTACCTAGCAATTAGTTAGGGTTTCTGATTTCACAACTGATTTTTCATCGAGTCCTGTATACGAGGATGGATAATTTAGCAATTTCAAGAATTTCTCTAACGACACACCACTTTTAAACTTGCATCTGAAAACCCGTTAATATGCTACGCAATTGTTCTGGCAATCCGCTTACCGCACAGAATTTGATTTACGATAGATTAGTGTGGTAAGAGCCTCCGTATCCGACTCTCCCGCGCTGTACGGTATGCGGAAATTAAATTATTTCCGGCGAGATCGAAAAATAAAAGTAGATATATAGATAGATCCCGTGCAGCAATGCTTAAATACAAGCCTGTGTAGTGTATACCATGTTATACTGGTATAATTTATAATTGGAACATTTCAATAGTCCACGTTCAGCTGAGCTACACGAAAGACTGAGCAGTGACAGTGACCTTTGCGTGTTACGGCGACGTTACGTTCACTAGACAATGAAAACAGTTCCAATTTTGAAACCACATTGATTGCTTTTGCATAGTTCTTTAATATTTTCTTAAATCTCATTATTCTAAACTAATAATGCTGGTTTCACATGTTGCCCAAAACAAACTTGTCTCTTTTCTATGTGGCCAATGTCCTATATCTAGGGTTAACATACCCAATTCCTTATAAATACCCTACTATAATTTCCTACTAAATAGTAGTAAATAACTGACTTGTTAGCTAATATATTATTATAATAATTGCAAACTCTCAAATACGTAAAAAAATAATACGTATTATACGAGATTCACAAAAATCTCCACTACCTCAAGAACTTACCATGACAGTTTTGCTGTTACCGCCAAGGTTGTCTTTGAGTAGCCATGTGAGCACAGAGTCTCTGTATGGCACGAATTTGTCCTTATTCTTGCTGCCCGATGATTGGTCAGCTAACTTCGATATTACTAGACCAAGAGTCGTTAAAGATCTGGAAAAATGAAGCTTATTTTAATAATATGGTTAACAACTGAACTATGTGCACCCTGAATTGGTTTGAAGGATATGGTGGAGGATGCTACCGCCATGCCCTTCGTTTTTGTGTTAAGTACTTGTAATATACTGGTGGTCGAAGAGTGATTTTCACAAACATGTATTTTGCAGCGGTAGATAAGGGTAGTTTTTATGAATTGAATGTATGTACGGGTATTTTGCTGCTGGTTAGTCATAAACGATGGAACAGATATGCTTACAATCCACATAATATTCACTGGATACTTTAAAACCCAAGGTGTGCGGAAAATCTGACTTAGGTACTACTAAGTAACCCTCCTAAAACGTACTTGTTGATATTAGACCCCTCCTTCAATCTATCACCGACAGCACCAGTCTTCACCGCTCTCTCCGACCCAGCCAAGTCCACCAACGACAGCCTGGCGACTTTTTCGCCGGTCACTGCAGCATCACAGAGCGTCTGCGTTAACACAACGCTGAAGACGGCATGCGATCGCGAGGATTCACTGTTCATGTTAGTAGCAGCAACGGTACGTGATTTATTCCCTTCCGTCATTAGGTTATCGATATCCTGTAAACAAAAAGAAAAAATATTATAGGTTTAAAAAATAAGCTGATCACCAAATGAATGGAGGCATTTTTTTTTATCGTGCGCAAAATCCCCACGGATACCACCTCCACCAAAACCGATGGAGGTGATTATGTCGGACTCGAAAAGACCAAAACGCACGCCGTCCATAGGTCCTCGTTTGCCGGAGGTGAGATTATACAAGACATATCTCTCGCACCCCGGCAGATAAAATCAACCTATTTCGATAGGACAGAGGAAAAGGAATGTTCAACCTAAAAAAAAAATTCGGACCAGGTATACTTATGGTAATCATATCACTACATATTACGTATTGATCTGTTTGTGTATTCGTATTCAATAGGAACGTCGGCATGAATATTATTATCATATGGAATGGACCGTTCATCACTGCTAAACGGGTTCCCATCAAATAGATAGTCAGGTACCATCAGGTGGTTAGCTACCTTATTTATCATCTTATTAAACACGCACAATATTAACCCATACTAACTGTGCTGTCGTATAATGATCATTAATCTTTGCCTGTATGTTGGCCCATTACTCTTGTTGTCAACCGATAATTAACAAATGGAGCTGTGGGTATATTTAACCAGAGAATTACGTTTTCATTGGTTAGATATTGTAATGTTTGCATTGATAACATTTCCAATATAATTATAAATTATCATTCAATGAGCCTATTAAATGAGTGAGAGAGAAGAGAGAACTAAGTAGCAGCTGAACTTCGATATTTTCTGTAAGGCGACTGCCATCGGACCTCTACAACCAAATTGGCGATATCAAAGTTCTAGAGTTAGGCTAGTTGGACTTTTGAGGGCTCCAGCTGCCCGTATCGACTGCCATAGATATTCGTATGGCAACGGCTTAACGTGCACTCCGAGGCACGACCAGACCATTGCAAAGCCATTTTCATGTATACAAATATTTGCAATGAGCGGGGATCGAACTCGAGCTTCCTGCGTAGCAGTCGCGCTCACTACCGCCACGCCACAGAGGCTGTATTACACTAAGGGTGTATTAATATAATAAATAATATAAATATTGCAGCAGAACAGTCGTGTCATACTGTTCTGTAATGACCACTTTACTAAGATAGATTATTATTATAAACTGTTGTGGTATTCAAAGCTTATATATGCGATGTAAGGACCACCTTTTACCCGTGGATTACTATGTAAGCCTCTGTAGAATAACGAGATCATCTTTCTAACACATGGGTAGAAGGATCATTATGATGAGGAAGTAACATAGAGATAACGGCACTGTCTGGATACCCCAAAGGATTACTATCCTTTTGAGGATAATATGCAGGTGACGTTACTTACATATTATAAACTAATACTAAATATACATATTTAGCTGTCTACTTCAATAATAATTTGTCTATTTAATTGCCGTCAAACGGGCATTTTAAATGGGCTGGATGCGTAAGATAACCACAGTCAAAGAAACCCAAAGGGCGTTGATAGGAACGGTTTTTGTTCTGTCCCTTTATCCTGAAGAAAGACCGGTTTTATATCGATCGAAAATACATCAAAGAAACAAGATTCATCTACTACCCAAAATTTACATTAAGTAAGAAGTTTTTAAAATAACTCTTGAAAATCCTAACAACCCAGTACTTTTATCTATAGAAATATCACCCGTTATTTACATAGACCCAAGAAAATACATTTCAGGATCTTGAATGGCTCCAAATTGTTCATTTAAAACAATTTTCAGCTCGAATGTATTTTAATCCCGCCAACGTTGATATCGTTCTGAACTTGTTTAGTGAAACGCCTTCAGTTAGAAAGTCAAGTTTAAATGAAAATTAAATTTCATTCACTAGACGAAGTTACCTTTCACCTTGGTGAAGTACTCCTGTACTTAACTCGACGGATATTTGCTGTGTCGCGTAATTAAATACTTTGTCAACGTGTTAAGGTAACACGTATCTATATCAGGGAAAGCTGATTAATTTTCATCTACGGAACGGAGGAAAGTCATTAAGAACTAATTACGAAAAGTTTTCTCTGCTAGATTAAATAGAAATGACTAGATCTGTAGACGAACGAGAGTTGCCCACATAGCCCATTTTGTTAGCAAGCAGTGAGCGGAGCACATAGCAAGAAGAACAAATGGCCGTTGGAGCCGAAAGGTTCTCTAATGGAGACCAGGAACTGGTAGACGAAGCGTAGGAAGGCCCCCGGGAGATGGACAAACGACATAGTCCAAGTCGCGGGTACGTTGGCTGCAGACCGCCTTCAAACAGTCGTCGTAACGGACATTATGCCGAAAATGACTCATATAGGTTGAATAAATAAGCCTAGCTACATAAATTAAATTTTCTATGGTGTCCATGAGTTTGTTCATTCTTTTTATGCTTTACGTATATTTACTGAATCGGAATATCAATATCTATCGTATCAATATAAAAGTTCTTCTTTTGTTGTTTTCGTGAAAACGTGGATGAATAAAGAGGACGTGAATAGAACAAATAAATTTCTTATTTATGATAATTTTACAAAAACAAACTCATATAAAGTTGTAGTATAATCAATCGCTGCTTGGAAGGTTGATTCAAATTAAAAAAGGAAACAAAAATATACTAAGTTGTTCGTAACCCAAGTAGGGATGTCAGATACACAATTTTCTTTATGAAATTATTAGAAATAAACATTTATATGATTTATTAGGAAGAACAAACTCAAAAGTTTTATAATTTATAGGTAAAGTTTATGATAATTTCAGTTACTGGAAACCTACCTACTCATTAGTAAAGCGAAACTCGTAGTGAATACTTTTTCATAAAACGCAAATTATTTTCATCTCTGCTACTATTATTATAATATGTTCTACTAATTGTTAACCATAGTCACACAACTGAGATCACAAAAAGCTGCTATGGCTTTTTGGGCTTTATTAACATTGAATCAATGTTCAAAATGAAATTAAAGAGTTTGCTAGTTGACAATTAGTAGAATCGAGGCCCAGTTCAATATTTGAAGGACTCGAGAGATTCCTTTGACCTAATTATTGAATAGAAAGAAATTACAAGACTAAAACCTAACTTTATTTGCAATTTGTAAACTGTATGTTATTGGGAATTCCATACAGAGCGCTTTCAGTTTGAAATATTAACATATTCGCTGCCTCGTGGTAACCCTAAGAAGTATGGAAATTCAATTTAGCGGGAAATGTTTATTCTATCTTTGTTCTCATTTGCCTCCGTTATGAAAGACCAGAGTAGGTTGAAATTGGACTGCTTTTCACAACCATAAACTGTATAACAAGTTTCATTCAATGAATATCAAAATTATATTAGGTCCTTGATTCATTCTAAGAAAAATAAATCTTTTTTTATATCTATGTGCCCTGTTATTAGCACTGGCTTAATTGGATGATAAAATATAGACCTTTTTACAGTAGAAGCTTATTGTTAGATTAAATCTTTCTTTTTAATGCAATACTATACTCATTATTTATTAAATAACAAATATGAAAGAAAAAAAAGTAAAGCTGAACATTTACAACGGACAAGATATCCCTAATTATCGTGGATTAGATATACTTAATTACATATCCTCACTAATCACATGAGCACTAAATGATTTTGGTAGTTACCGAAGTCTATGAATGATTGTGAAATGCCACAAATTATAGTGGTCGAATTGAGGGAAGATCAAGATAATTATTGCAGGAATATATGTGAAGGAACTCTCGTAAACCTTGGAGTAGTTGGAGTATTCTAGAAGGACATCTACCATTTTAAATAGGTATAATTTTACATAAATTCTTCTTCTTTCTGAACATTGTTTCAGTTATAAACCAGCGACATTATTCAAACAAGTAGATAAGTACATTTACAATATACCTACCTGCTTTGGAATAACTTTCAGTGTCACATCTGAAGACGTTCCGATTTCATTATATATATGTATATTATGTATGAGTGGGTATTTTACATAGTTTCATAATTTTTAACATTTACAAATATAGCCAATGCATGCAATTTATTACCAATAGAACAACCATAGTTTGCATAATTATCTAAGACAAGGTTGTAGAAACTTAGTGTTTATCCTAACAAGGTTATAAGATCAAGTTCGAACAAACACATTAAAGTTTAAGGCTGAAAACTAGTTTGGAATTTGCTACAAAGTTTCTAGGCTGCGAAGTAATAGCAGAGCCTGGGTTAATATTTCAATATTCAAATGAAATGTTCGGCATAGCCGGATCGCTGACAGACTATTCCAATACAAAAGCGTGCGTTTCAATTTTGCAAAAGATCAAACTTTATTTAAAATTTCCGGTGTCTGAACGTGTCAATTTTGTAGAAGCGAAAAGGGTTAAATCGTTGTATCTATATATAGTTTGGTAGGTGAATAGCCTCTACCGGTAAGGAGTTAATAGCTTCTCACTCTGTGTAGACCCAGCTTTTTTAATGCGCAAAATCCCCACGGATACCACTTCCGTCAAAGTCGGTGGAGTTTATGACAGACTTTTTGATTAAGTACCTTTGGTGAGATAATTCAAGACATATGTGTAGACCCAGCCATTGAAGTTGAAATCGAACAAGATGGGATAGTATTACCGCTGAACTCAAAAAGAATATACCAAAAAATTGGAATCTCCATTCTTCATAAAGTATCAGTTAAAAAACATCACTAGAACAGAAATTACCCATAAATAATGAGGATCCGCTGAAGGCCTTGTATATAAAACCAAGTAATCGCATTATAGGACCAAGTTTCTATTACGACTGGATTAACAGTATGATTGGCGGGTTCACGGTCAGTGTTGACATTGACGAAACCTACCAACAGTTTCTTGCTTCGAGCGACTGATGGGATTAATTCTTAGGGCCTTCGAGAATATTAATCTATGATAGTTCTACATCGAGATTTATTCTGTAAACGCAAAAGGCGAATTAATTAGGTTACAGCTCAAAGGAACGAATGACACATTTTTCTAAGTAACATTAGAGATTATTTACTGAGAACATAAATAGAGAAAATAATGTTGTGAAAATACATAATAATAGAAAAACGTATTTATTATTTATACTGTTGATTAATGGACCTTGATTAAATACAGATTATCAATAAATGTATTTATGTATTAACAATATCAGTGGAATTTTTATGCAATTATTTTCATGATAAAAAGTAATGTACATTAATTTAGCTGGTTTTATAGTTTTGTCATTGTGTTTGTCACCAAACAAACATAGGCAGGTAAGAAGTAGTAGTAGCAGGTAAGTAAGTAGAACATACGATTTGTTGCTCGCAATCAAAGAAATTATATGTATGACAACAACAACATTCTTATTTAATAATTTCAAGCGTAACTAAATTGACACTATAATCATTACAAAATGAGAATGCGATTTACTTTTCTTCTTTTCCTTGTGCGAGGCTAATTATGTTGGACTCGAACCCTACCAAAACCGCACGGCCGTGCTGGAAGTTACCTAACCATAAATTTATTGAAAATAACAAAGTTGTCTCAAAAACTACACTTTTCATAAAAAAATAAACACGAAAAAGTTTTCCTTTTCCGTTTTAAACTACTACTAAATTTGAATACTATCGTTAATTGGTAATGAATTGCTAGGTAATTCAAACTCGAGCGATTACGTCATCTTCAGCGATATTCCTATTTTACTCATATTCAAATGAACAGACAATAAATTTTCCTCAGCCTAACATTTTATAAAATTTATCAGTGCGCTGACTGGATAATTTGAGCTGACGAGTTCACGGTCCAATCAGGTATATCGATCATCCATAACTGAATATGTATCCGTCCAAAACATGAACGCTTAATAAGGCCTATGAAAATTAATTTAACAAGCGGGTGTTATTACACGAGAATGATTTATATTCTGTTAGTAGTTACGAGTGAAAAATGACGCGAATGTACACTGAATTGTAATGTTTAATATTTGAGTGGGGACTAATGAATACCTTCCAATTATATTTGTAACAATTTAATGCAATTTGTTTTGAATCGAAATGAATAAATAAATATGTAGCGGTGCTGCAACTGTTGACATCTAATAAATAAGTTGATTGCGTAGTACCTACATATAAAGGAACAGTTATACCCATACACCTAGTATTTCTAACCAACCACCAGAGATGAACGGGAAGTGGAAAAAGGAGAATAGGAGAAAGTGTTAAACATAATGCAGCGTCCAAGTACCTTTGTAGCGTAACGGTAGTGTTTTTCGGTATTATAATAATTAATAATAGAATCTCTTTATAGCACACCACAAGTATTATTATTAAACAGTTCAATTGGCGTCCTTATTGCACTGAGGCAATCTCTTACAGGCAACCACTATTACATATATACACTAATACAACAGGTGAACAGGCAATATTCCGACACTTGTACTTATTAACGAGTGATCTTTCTATATTTCAAACAGTTCATAATATCTAGGTACAATTGGGGAGTGACACTTCGATCAACAAACATAAGTATAAGAAAGACATTAATATTTGATGTCTTTGTTATGACAAAAAACCAAATTCTATTTTATAGTTCTATTTTAACACCGTTATAAAACTTTTAACTCTGCCGATGAACAAACAACACTAAAAAAATAGACAACTTAATACCAATTTAGAAAAATTATGCCAATTTGGTATTCTTACACGCCCCCAGTACGCCCCTAATATTGAATTGGTTCCAGAGAGATACTAAACACATTGTTATGCGGGGTTGCCTATAGGGGAACAAGCTCTGGTATGTTGAGATATTACTTCAGGAATGTTTACTTTCAACGTAATATTTCGTTTTATACGCTACTAGTCTTTCGGTCTTTCATATTTCAATAGCAAACAATATTTTTAGGGTGAAAACTTCTTCAGGGGCATTGTAAAATTTTGAATAAGGAAAAAAAAATGTAGGTGATAAACAGATAATCAATAAATTACGTGTAATTTAATGATTATATATATTTTTATCATCGTAGTATTTGACAAATAAAATCGTGATAATTCACATGTTATCACATGAGAGTGAAAACGTCTTGGAAGTGAAAATATCTTTTAATCTCGTTGAACACTTATTCGTGAAGACAATATTTCTACTTTTTATACACAACGAGAAAGAAAATACCAATGCCATGGTGACATATCAGGACATAGAGGAAGCGTCAAAAGATGTTTGGCTAGAAGTTTTTGCAGATTCGCTCCGATGTTTATACATAAACCAATTTAAAAGGGAGAACAATTAATATAAGGTTGCGACATATTTATTTAGGTAAATAATTATTTATTCACGAAACGTAAAGTTTCACCATGACACTTGTACAATAATATTAAAGGGAAATAATGCGATCATGGTATGGGTACATACCTTTGAATTAATAAATAGTCCCAAATATGACCACACCTTTCTGTAGTATAATTATATACCTATTATGTTAAACCCCTGTGAGGCCGTCATATAATGAACCTCAGCCATCAATCACACGCTTGACCTGGCTTGTATCACCGTATAACGTGACCTAGAGTGTATACATAATCAATGACGTAGCAGACAGGGGTGATGGGTGAAATGATTGAATGCTAACTGCAGAATGAATATTACCAAATGAGACCGCTCGAATGCTGAATGATATTTTGTAAAATCATTATTGGAATTGATTGTGACCGGCCATTTTAGATGTGTGGTTATATCCGAGAGCATAAACTATTTTGCCGATCGCATTTGATACCCTCTAAGTAGTTTAAGTTCTGTGGAAGTCTACAGAATTGTGCAAAGCTTTCTAGATTCAATAGAGAATAAAGATCAGTATACCACGGAGATTATATAATTTAAATATATTACATATTATATTGTAATAAATACGCTTGTATTGTATTCAAATGTACTGTAGCAAATGACGAGATTCATTGTAAGACGGCCTCTGTGACGTAGCGGTAGTAAACGCGACCGCTACGCAGGGGACACGGGTTAGATTCCCGTTCATTGCAAATATTTGTATGCATGAATATGGCTCTTTCATTGGTCTGGTCATGCCTGGGAGAACACGTTAAGCTGTTGGTCCCGGTTGCCATACTAACATCTATGGCAGTCGTTATATAATTAACGGGGGAAATAGGTTAAATAGCCCACTTAAAAGGGATGATCACCCGTCCGACGAACGGCACAGATCATAACAATAAAATTTGTTTTATAAAGAAAATTGAAAAAAAAAAACTAAGAAACAAAAAGGAAGACATTTGACTTCGTCTACGTGGGCGACGATATCTTAAAAATAATCAAAGCAAAAAGCTAAAAAAGATTTTTTGATTAGACAATAACAACAACAGCTTCGAAATATCTCAAACAATAGGTACAATCTGTAGATTTCAAGTTAAAGTAAAATCATTTAAAGAACGCCAGGCCAAGAAATATTGCGAGAAACATTTGAACCTAATCTCGTATACTCTTGTTATTATTCACAAGAGAACGTAGGCGTTCAGCTGCGAACAGTTAATTGAAAATGAAACAAGACCAACAACAGTAACACGAAGCTAACAAATATACTAAATAATAACAGCGGTGAAGTCTGAAACTTACTAATTAATAAACTGAACATAAATTTTAAAACTGCCGTTACATAATAATTTATTGTACAGTGGAATCCAAAGTTCCTGGACAATTTGAAACTAATGTATGAAGTGACTCCACTACACAACTACCAGTTTTAGGAGCTTCTGGATAATATAGCTACTTATTGATGTAATAAAATTTAGACTATTACTTGCGTGAGTCTACTTATTTCCTTCTAAAGAAACGAGACATCGATCTAGTTTATTTTGTGTGTACAATGTGTCCAGGAACCTTTGGAGTCCACTGTACTTCCGTAAAAGTGTAAGCATAAGTACAATAAGTGACAAATGTACAAATCTATAAATAAGGACAAAGGACTACAGATAGCATTATCGTAGCATAAATATGGCTTTAGTTTTAGAATGTTCGACCTCTCCCACAGTTTCCACAAACAGCATAAAAGCGACAATAGTAGTATTTTGATAAGATATTCATGACCGTCATATAAAGTTTATATTTTGACCTTTCACAAATAAAAAGTTTTTTGAAACAGGAAATACACATGCTCTACTTGAACGAAAACAAGTTATGTTAGGTTAAATTCAGGAAAAAAGGGAGCCTCATGAACTACTTTCTAAAATGCCAAGTACATTAATTTCAAGAACTTAAGCAAAAATCATGTTATCGATGTCTGTATCTATGATATCTTATGATGAACTCGAAGTCGAAAAATGGTTTATCAAGTAAATTCCTTTTCTTTGTGGTCAAAGTAAAAATTCTTGAGTAAATATTCAGAAAACTCGACCAAACTGTTGAATAATAACCAGAAACATTATCTCGCCTTCTAAGATATTCCTATTATTACACGGTAGATACTTGTAAAGTATAAATATTTATGTTTGCCATAAATAGTATCAGAAACCATTCCGAAAATATCTCGACTTAATATTTTCTTAAGAAAAGATTTATGAGAAGAAAGTCATGTCTTGTTTAGGTTTCAGTTCATAAAAGAAAAGGGTTTTTATTGCCGACATCAAGTAGAAAATACAAAGTTCATATTTTAGAATAAATTGTCAGCAATAATAATGTCATTATTTATATATTACGAGCAAGACTTCTGAATTATACAATGACTTACTTTTTGAATAACAATAGAATCTCATACAAGTGAATAAGAAAGGGTAAGGGGTACCCTTCGTTAAAAAATATATGAGAAATTAATTAATACAGTGAGTGGCAAAATTTCAGTATCCACTGAAAACGGTCTAGTTTAATTTGAAATATTGATCGCATCAAAATTGAAAGCGTTTTAGGCTTGAAACGAGGCAGAAATGATTGAAGACCTAACTTACCTCGATGTTAATATAAAGGAGAGTGTGAAATTATATTGACATTACCTTATTCTGAATTGTATATTGAAATAGAGACGACCTGACTACTTCTACTTTCTGATAAGGCTGCGTTTACATTGACGCGGAGCGGGGCGTAGAGTACAAATTTTAACCAATCTGATTGCATAAAAAACTCCGCTCAGCTGCAAGAGCTGCGTTTTTGCAATATTGGTTAATATTACTCCCCACCGCACCACTCCACGCAGCCTTAGAAGTGTGTGCGGCCCTCTTTTAATGATATGAGAAGGTTACGTACCTTCTTACACAGAAGAATAATACCTATGCTGTTTCCAAATATCATGGGCTGAAATTTGAATTCGGATTTTGTACCATAACTGGAAATTGTATAGGTATTAATAAGAATTGTTCATTGTGAGGAGAGAATAAAGAAGGACTTTTAATATTCCCATATAAACTACAAAGTTTAAGTCAATTTGATTAAATTATTGGCTGCGGCAGACCAATAACTTCTGACAGAACGAAGAATGACGAGGCAGCTGGTAAAGAATAAAACTAAAATTACTGAAGTTTATAAGCCAAATCGTTAGTCGTTCAAGTTCGTAATTCAAGTCTGGAATCCAGTAGAGTCATAAAATGTTCAAGGTGTATATTATTTAAATCATATTAATTTGCTTTGTTCCATATCCTTCGTCTCAGATAAAATTCACTGACAAGTTCTAACTCTCAAGCGGACTTACTACCATATCTTTTTTAGTCGATCCGAATCGTAGTGATCAATCAAAGCCATACATACGATCGAGACACGTGATGCAACGTGCTCTCTAGTTCCAGAATCATCACTATCAGGCCCATTAATTATGTACTCACATCTGGTACAATAAAGTATAGACAATGTGTATAAAACAGACACATGTCGTCAATTCTTTTCGCCTCTCAAAGCACAAATAACATCATATTTAACGTTAACCGGCCATTCTCCTGAGTTCTATTACTGTGAAATTCTTAACACTCTCTGTTTACAATCTGACAACAACCGCACTGGCTGTTACAATACCACTGAAGCAATATCTAACCGCATCTAACCGGTACATTACAGAACAGCAGAAGTTTAAATGAAGCCAGTTTGAAGGAATCATCTCACACGTTTAAACATTTAAGAACTCTTCTATTTAACAAATGAGACGCCAAACGCTCTTAAGAATATTGATAGCGTTCGATTGACGAACCATCAATAAACTTGACTGGTCTATAAAATTGAATTTAACTACGCCGAGAGCCGTTCAGGGTTTACGAAGCTTCAAATTACATGAACGGGTCGGATCGTGCTATGCGGATAGCCATGCACGGTATATTGGCGCCAAAATTAGAAAACACAATGAACAACCCTATAAAAATGACAGATTCCATAACATTAGGTGTAAATCTGAACATCTATTATTGAATGTGAATGATGCATTTATGGCGAGGTTTCAGTGCTAAATACATAATGATGCACGCAGATATTAAGATATTCTGTAGATAGGTTTAATCCAGAACCATCACAATAAAATAGAATAACACATCTGCAGACTGCAGTCAGCGAATACAACTGGAAACTATGCAAACAAGAGCATCGCCATGGTATTTATTTGTCAATATAAGTGCAATCTAAAAAAGTTCCAGATCAATTCATTCCTAATGAAATTCATCTTTTAAATTAATGCTAACAATAAAAAAGCAAAGCGCTATTTGATCACAAATGATATGTATACCATTTTATATAAGTAATCAACTTAAGAAGGGTTTGCAATACGAAACTGCCGATGTCGAGAGAGAGTCAAGCAAGTATCGGTAGGAATAAATTGCTCAGTAAAGCCCCTTTAGCGGCTCTAAGCCTTCTTAATGAACCTGTCGAAACGGCTAGTACGATCAGCAAAAGCATTTTTTCTGCCAATAGCCAATTTTTGACGTCGGACCTTTTGCAAGGTTTTTGATTGGAACATCGCATTTATGTTTGTTCACTACCGTCAGTATTAAGCTTTCAATACATAGATAAAATGAGAACTACTGAATAAATTCCTTCGTAGAAAATTTAAGCAATGTTGTGAATTTCAACAGCATGAGATAATGAAAATTTAAACTAGAAGTAGGGTCGTGGGTATAATGAGCGACACTGGATCGCAATTAAAGGCAGACACGAGGTCTGATGAAGGTAAGTACACAATTTAATAATCAAAAATATCCTCTGCAGCAATCACAGGAGGTAGGATATACCTTTATATTATTTTCTGTACAAAGTAGTGCCATCATTAGTGGCTATTCTTTAGCTAATGGGCATAACTAAGATTTGTGATTCATTTGCACCGTCGAGGTACCTTTAATGGTTTAGGGGCGTAGCAAGGTTACGCACGTAAATAGCTATTATTTCGCACTTGTATTCGGAACACTATAAAATGGGGCAGACCTTTAGTATGACGTCAACGCCTGACACCAAAGTCGTTATTGCCGATATTATTTTGAGATCAAATGTCCGAGATGACAGAAAAAGTATCATTACAACTCTTAATGGTAGAAATAATGGAAATAGAATGAAATGTCGTACAACACTTTTAATAATATTCTTTAATTAGTCAAAGTACTATATGACTGAGTAAGAACACTGTTTCACGACTTTTCAATAACGCCTGTGTTCCATTTTGTATAGCGGTTTGTTTATGAATTATTTCTTCTCCTCGAGCAGATTTTTTAATAATTTAGTTAGTCCCATTAAAAATAACTGTGGTATCACACAAAGCTGTTAAAACAACTTTATGAAAATAACTGAAACGAACTCTTCGGCAATAACCGCAAATATGTAAATTTTGTTATAGTCATATTTGCAGAGAATATACTTTCCAAAACATTAACCGTTCCCGAGACTTGATTGAAGTTGAAAAAAGTTATATGTAATAAATCGAGTCTCTGAGTATAATATTACTTTAATAGATGTAATCCAACAGAATATTCGAGATCCTTTTTGACTGTTTGCTTTATTCATTATAAAATACCGTTGACGAACGTGAAAATTAGGGTTTAACCACCTTAATTGAGCTCCAATTCAACTTAAGAGAGTTATCGCGTTTTGCACTTAATTAGTTTCTTTGAATTAAACGTGATATAGCAGTTTTATAGATGTTTCTTTCATTGGTAAAATATGATCTAAGAAGTAATTAATTGCAAAATGCCAGATCTGAGTTTACATTAAGCAACTTCTGTATCAGAGAATAGAATAAATGAACTATAGGTATACGATGTCATAATTATCGTTTCCTCAAATAATCACGCAAGATACACTGGTGTCTTGCGTGATTATTTGAGTAAACGATATACTGATACGTTTTCAAGAATTGATAAAGTAAATGGATTAAGCAGAAACACTCTTTGATACTGATACTCTTGAGTTTCGCATCTGAAATCAGCCTTTGTGAGACTGGAACCATACACGACGGGCGATAAATAGGCGGCTTATGCAGATGACGGGCGAAGGTGTACAATACCAGGCTTGATGTGTATGCCGGCGTTATCAGCTTAGAAGTCCTTCATGTCTCCCATTTCCGTTCAGTTCTTGACGTTGATATATTTTTAAGTAAGAAAGGGAAAAGCGAAATCTCCCATCAAAGTTGGGAGTAAATTGTACGTTCACTCATATAGACTGCTTCGAGTAACATAGCAAATATTAATCGTATTTTCAAGGTAATATAACAAAACAAAGTATGAGCGTCCAGATTATACCGAATAAGCTAAGAAAGAAGGATAAGAACGATGAAGGAACAACTGATCGACGTGTCTTTTTCATTAATATAGTTCTGGACCGCGGTATGACGGAGAGCATGTGATACCAGTGGGCAGAGGGACTACTAATTTGCGATAGATCTCCGGGTAAGTATGAGGTTTTGACCCTTGTGAGTCTGTGTAGCACTGTCAATAGTAAGATAATATTTAATTTTTTATGAAAATTTTATAGATGTTAGTGATTATTTTATGGGTTATTCGCAATCAGTGTAGGTGAGCTATACACCAGCTTGTATGTAGATTATTATTAACCTTGTCACCTTTATTAACTTCACAAGTACTGAGCTATACGCAAGCGAGGTGAAATTAGAGTTTTGCACGTACAGAAATAACTTACCGGTTCAACCCTTCAGAATGAAAAGTGACGTCGTAAGACGGTATTGCGAGATTTTAACAAGGCTAAAGTGGTTCAGATTTATATTTATAGTGGTTTTGTGGAATGGTATTAAGATTTTATTATAAAATTTAATTATGATTCATAGTTTAATAGAAAGCGTTTGTTAAGGCCGCCAAAGTGATGTAGTAGTCGACATAAAATAAGATACCAGTGCACAAAATACTATCTAATACGTAATGTAAATGTACCAACAAAACTGAGCATTGCGATTGGCAGTCTGTCTACTGTGAACCTGCGTGCGTGTGAAGCCATGTGCTGCAATGCTCCACTGTCTCGATACCTTTACATTACGAATTCGATAGTCTTTCGTGCTAAGGGCACAGTACCAGAAAATAAAGGTTCTAATTCCGTTCAATCGGTTATGAATGGAATCGAAACCGACCATCTATAAATGTCACTGGGCCTGACTCCTGAACACAACTTAAATTCGGCACCATTGCTTGTTCTGGAGGCTCTATCACAGTATTGCATAAACTTGAACAGTAATGGATAGACGGCATTGTTAGCATAAAAATATATAGTCCTATGGTACCTGGTAAGATGAAACAGCCAGCTGTGAGAGTCCGTCGACGTAAGGTCCGAGGACCGCATGCTCCCGCACTCTCAACGACCGGCGTGTCGTCTCTGGATCGAGTAGGTCGTGTACTCGTTCGTTGTATATTTCCATATATGATACCTCCACCTGGTTGAAGAATATACGTATTAATTACAAGCCATTACTTCCCTCTCAATCTATAGTGACTTCATAACAGTGAGAGTTTATTTAAATTTTAATAAGAACGATGTCATAAGGGAAAACAGACAAGGGTATGTTACTGTATGCTGCACTGGAAAAATCTGCCGCATCGGCGGGGGCAAGTCATTGTTCAGTGTCCAGACACGAAGGGGTAATGCCCTGCTCAAGACTTTCCCACTTAATTTAATCACACATAACAAGGTCTTGGCCCTTCTACCCGTGCCGCCAGCGAAACCTACCAGTTAGGACAAAAATAGTTATACATACATAATCTCAAGTCAAATTCAATGTTAATGTTTACTAAGGAGATGTCCTTTCAGAGTTACAAAATAACATTCGAAGTTATTACTTTTGTAATATAAAGTAAATATATAAGTAGAATTCGATGAAGAAACTATGAAGAACACGAAGAAGAACCTTCTCCGACCACGGTTAGACTCGAGCATGTATGACAAAATAATAATTATCAGCCCAATTTGGTCCTACATCAGTTACATTAATGAGTGACATAAAGGAAAATAGATTGGCCCATAACCTGAAACTGTCTCCATAACACGTTTCTATTAAGTAACCGTTACACAATATGTGATGTCTGTAAGAATTAATGGTGAGGCGGTAAAGTGCTTAATTATTGCGGATAATAATACTATATATTAATAAAAAAAATGCTCCATCTAGGTAATAACTTGCCTTATAAGTGAGTGCTGGTGGTGATTGTTGTATCTTAATCCTTTCAAACAGGGAATCACATAGCCGAGGTATAATGCCGCCTTCATCAGCACCGGGCGCTCCCATCATTGTATATGACTTGCCTGAACCTGGACAAAAAGAAATAAAGCTATTAATATACAGCACATCACTCATAATTTTCTCATAGTAAAATATTTATTATATTCAACGTTTGATTCTATTTAAACAACATTTCTATTGATTAAATGTTAAAACTTAGTTTTAGTTAAATAAAAGTGTATATCACGAGGAGCCGCGGTAGCCTAGTGGTATGGGTAATGGACTGCTGAGACGAGGTCTCGAGTTCGATCCCAGGTTACCATGGCACACCAATGACTTTTCGATGCTTTTCGAAGTTATGTGCGTATTTATTGCAGGTTTATAAGTGCCTCGGAGAGCACGATAAGCTGTCGGGCCCGGTTACCATACAAATATCTAAGGCAGTCGTTACGGGTAGTTGGAGCCCTCAAAAGTCCAACCAGCCTAACTTGGAACTCCGACATCGCCATTGGTCATTAGACCATTGGTTGTGGAGGTCAGCGACTGCCACGCTTCACGGAAAATATCGAAGTTCAGCCGCATCACAGTTAGACTGGAAAGCCGACCCCAACTGAGTTGGAAAAAAGGTTCAGGGAATGATGAAAAGTGTATATCACGATTCGATTGCTTTGATAATCTCCATTTGACAGTAAAATATGGAACATGTATGTATACCTACGTATGGTCATACGAGCTAAATAAACCGATACAAGCAGGTCAACTTTAGTGTCGAGCTTGAACAGTTTTCGGTTTCCGTGCTCCTTGAGAGAAGCATAGTTAGTAGTATGCGAGGCAATTAAAATTTTCTTCGTACTTGAAGCTCGCATCTAGTATAATATTGAAATTTTCATCTATATTCAGCGAAGATGTAAAATAGAAGTTATGATTTTGAGATTTTGGTATATATAGTACAAAGAAAAAATATTTGTATGATACCCAATTTCCCCATCTGTTTGTCAAACTCATGTCAGTTGAACATACCAAATATGGATTGCTGATTGGTTACCTGTATGTCATTGATCATTTTCAACTGATGTGTATGCAATATTTACAATTTGACATCTGACTACGTAATGAATTTAGGTGTGTTGATAAGTCTAGCAGAAACTGCTGGGTGGGCGCAGGCACAGTAAATTAAAAAAACAATAGTGTCGTTGTTGATTGCAGTCTTCATGACTAAAGTAACCAAGTAAACATATTCTACGTCAGATTCAATTTTAACTTCAACCTCTTTTAAGGGATACTTTCAAGGATGTTTATTGACAACAGTTAACAGGTGAGTATGTAAACTAAACATAGTTCGAAAATATAAATTTACTTTTTCTAATCAAAATGAAACGTTCCGTTCGGCAGACGTGAAAGTGACTCATTATAAACAAATATGCAAGTTCTTCATCTACATCAAAAGCCATTTTGTCTCGTAAAACAAAGAAAATAAGGGTTATATTTGAATGTAGAAATGTGTCATAAAAACAGCTATAAAAAAAATAACATTCGTTTATATGCTGTAAACAAGTAATCAAAGTTCTAATGCTTCTGAAGAGCGTAAGGTGTGTTTAATTGCTCGCGACATGCGTTCAGCGAGACAGGCGTTAAGCATAGAGTTCTTTTGTGTGAGGATGCAAGGATTTCTCTGTTATGCATTGTGAATAAAACGTAGCTGATCGGTTACCATGGTCTGTCATTGACAATTATATATCCGGAGAAAATATGGTACTAGTTATATATATGATTCTATATGACACAAATAGTATATCAGACAATTACTGTTACTTAGTGTACCCACCCTGTCAGATCCAAAGCATTCAGTCAGAGAAATAAATGATTGAAAATATGAATTTCAAACTACGTAAAGTGAAAGTTGAAATTGTTCTGTAACTGTTATTCCACTGAAAATAGTTGAAGGATTTAATTTTGAAACTAAATAAATCGTCTAACAATTTTTGAAACTTTCACAACAAAAACAATTAATTAGTAATTCACGTCACATTTATTGTATTTTAACCCTCATAATCAGTCAATAGTTTTACAAACTAGGTTAGATACAATTGAAAGTAATATCTAACAAACTAATAAACAAAATGAATAATCAAAATTGTGCTCACATAGAATCTAATAGATTTGAATTGGATTAGAATTTATTTGTCATCACAACTGAATAATCTAAATGTTTGTAATAATAAATAGCGAGTAGAATAATATGAAGCCTATTAACTTGAACCTTCAATAATACAATATTATAATACAGAATTCAGCAAGTGATATGTTAACTATAGCTGGGCAAATTTTAGTTGCACTATGCAAATGGTTTATTTAATATGAGTAACCCACCACCGATAAATTTCAAAAGTTCAACATTCAAAAGTGTCGCCTAGAACTCGCTTTGTCATATTTCTTACTTAAGTTATTCAGTTGCTTCCTAGATAAATTGATAAATCTCGCTTCAAGCTTCCCAACTCCTAAAATCTCTTGCTAGAAAAATCACGAAATGTTTTGGAATAATAAAAGAAAAATGAAATCACTAGAGTAATGTTCTTGTTATAGTTGAAAGGAAGGCAGATCATGAAGTCAGTTCTTGTCTGACTCGTGTTTTAGAAGTCCCTAAAGATCAGATTGAGTCTAGACACTCTAGACTCTAGCAAAACGTCACTTTCTGCTTCGTGCAATAATGTAATAAGTATATTCCTACCGAAGAATAAAATGAAAATAAAATTATTGCTGCAATAATGTAATGATTAATTTTACTTAAGTTTTTGTTAACTACTAAAGGTTACGGGGATTATGAAAAAGAATTTGAAAGAGATCGTATCGATGTCCGCTCACGATAGATATCCTACGATCAGACTTTTCAAACCTTTTAGATATAAAGTAATCGCACCAGATAATTTGCACGGAGTTTTCCCTTTCCTTGTATAAAAGCCTACTTACTGAACGTTGTCGCTGCCTATTGCTTGATCGAATCGCTATAATAAAAACAAACAGCTTCCCGAAGCGAAAGATTAAAACTTTCCGTGTAGATATAACAATTTGTTACAAATAAATAATGAACGTTATCATATCGCAAAAACACTTTCATTTATGATTCTATCAGTAGGTAAACTTGTAGAAAACATAATACATTTATCTTGGGTGACAGTATATAAGTATATACTATCTATAATATGTATAGAGTTTAAGTAAAGTTTTATCTTTGTTCAGAAATATATCAAACCCTTCGGGACCTAAAATACCGAAAGTTCGGATGAGTTTTTACGAGAGTGTATCATCGTACCATAAAGTCTTATAGTAAAACTAATAACGTTGGCAACTGCGTCGTACTAGCACTAAACTAAAGCAGACGCACACATATATCTAGAATCCGTCATATAATTACTACTTCATTTTATTCAATACCAGGACTAACCTCAACATACCTGCAGTGACTACTGTGACCTCTTTTTCACCCCATTGTTATAATCTACCCTCCTTTAACTTTTCCACAGTTGAGTATGATATGGATATATATATCATACCATGTTGTAAATTACGTGTTCCTTTTCCTTAGGTACTTATAAATTAATACACGAGCTCAATCTTTATATTTTGCATCAGTATATTCTATCAAGCCGTAGAGTAACCTGATAATTCTGCCACTTGTGATGTTTTACTTGCTCATTTAGGAAGAACATCATGAACAAGCAGGTAGGTAGACATTATGAGATCATAAATATGTTAATAAATTTAATAATAAGAGGGATACGAAATTATTTTCACGTTACGTCAGGTGACATGACATTTCAGCACGTAATGCTACGAAGCATACAATAATTCACGCAACTCAATGACACTGTAATACGAAACTTCTACACAGATGAAAGTATGTAAGTTTCACTTTGTTATTTTCCGCACTCGTAGCTTGATATGTCGTGTTTTTCACTGTCACTCATAATATGAAACGAGAAAAACTTGGCAAACTATCTTTGCGTCTTCGTCGTTGATAAAACGAGGTCTGTACCTGTCTGTGTTTCAGGTAAATGTTACTGTATTATATTCGTGAGAAACGAGAACATGTGAAATTGTGTTGTTGTATGTGTCTGCAGTGACTTTTGAAGAAAATTATCTACAAACATGTATGGCAATAATGCGTATGGAAATGAAACACAAATAAAAAATGCTACAGTTCATTGCTACGCAAATTCACAAGGCTACATTGTATTCAGATTTAAGTGGGATTATACCACGAATAATTGCATTGCATGTAATTGTACCTACCTATTGTTTGATTTGGACTAAAAATAAATATATAAGGCCGCCCATTGTACATTAGAGCAAGTGCAACTCTTAATACCTTGATGTTTTTTTATGTACATTAAAGAGACAGCCATCTATCTATATATCTATGGTATAAAGAAATCTTTTCTTTACAATAATCTTTTCTTTACGCATATTATAATCTACCTGATTACCGACTGTTCAAATATAGATTTGAGCATGCTCACACTCATTTTATACCGAGGGAATACTGAATGGTTCATCACAGAGGGACTAAAGAGCGCATTCAAGGCGCTTTGTGGCATGCCTGTGACTCCGGGACGCTCCGTGGTCCTTTAGTTGCAACTGACGACGTTTGCACTATTCTATTACAGAGTGCAATTCTAAAACGAACATTTACAGGCTTATTAGATTTTTTTGTGTAGTCGACTGGTGTGTGTTTATTTCGGAGTAGCTAGGTATAGTACAAAACATTATTTTACTATTCTTTGTAGATGAAAGTTTAAACTATTTTTATTTTCATCTGAAGATACATTTTTCATCTGCTGATTCTGGATAAACCATTATGGATTTTATTCATGGCTTAGAACATTTGTATTTTGTATTCGGTACCCACGTAAATATATTGCAACAAAATATATATTGATCTAATTAAAGTAACCCTCCCATTTCTACATCGTATCTATATTAAAACCTACAAAAATCGCTAACATACCTACTGATAAAATAACAAAAGCTACAAAATGCTGTCGCACCATGGATAACAATGTTGAAATCTCTATAACATTGGTACACAATAAGTCTGACACAATTCGATATAGAAATGTCAAGTTATACTCGTAATATACCTACAAGAAACTGTTTTGTACATGTGATCGGAACCTTTCACTGCTCTGATATTTTTATTTAACAAACATATCGGTGAAGTTTCTGTAGTTACTTCATTCATTCAACTGTAACCCATATTGAAGTTGTTTATCGAGCCATTCAATTGGGAATAACGAATAAAACTTCGTTTCATACAAATAATAACCTATTAAAATGCTGACTACTTATATGCATGTCAACGGCGTCGTCTAAAAGCGTTTTAAACCAATATTTCTCAAACTTGTGCACGCGTACCACTTGAGATACTTTTGGGATCATAAGCGTACCCCCTACGGTCTCAATTAATAGACAAATCGCGACGGTCTTCACCATATTTTTGAACAGTAAGATAAGAACAATATGACTCATATTGCAAACTATTTTTGCTCTTCGTGGTTGCTTATAAAAAGAGCACAGTTAAGATGTTGCTACTCTTTTGTAATTGTTCTTTAATAAATTACCTTTAATTGATCTTATTAAAGTAAATGTAACAATGTAACGTAAAAAAACGTGTAGGTCTAGCAGTGGAATCCGCGGTGGTGGTGTGAAATGCGACTCCCCACACCCGGAATCTAGACGGGGACACCGAAAGAGATGGTCCCAGGTCTGCCGGGGTGCGAGGCAACTAAGAACTCAAAGACGGCGTGCGTTTTAGTCGGTTCGGTCCGTCATAACCTCCCTAAACAGCTCTGGCGGGGGGTATGCGTGGAGATTTTTCGCACTATAAAAAAAGGTCCCACAGTAGACTACGATAGGCAATTGAAATCAAATTGATCTTATTTTCTATCTTGGTGAAAATCACCATGATAATGAAACGTGGAGCTATAAGTTCGAGAAACACTGTTTTAAATAATGCAACAAAAGGTATAAACGTCAAATAAAAACGTATCGTTTTAACAATTCATGAACCCAAAAGAAAAATATTATTATGATTACCTGTGTTATTGTTATAATCGCAATAAAAAGTAATGTTCTGTGGTTCTTCCAATCACATTATTATACGAACGTTCGATTTTATTAAGGTTTCTACGATCTTTTCCAAATTATATCATTGAACCATATACCTACCTAGTCCGGGCATAGGTTTGTTGCCAGTGAAAACCATTACAATCACGTAGTGTTACAATGGTGGCGCTCAGCTTGACGACCCCATCAGATGCTTTTTCACGCCCGCTTAAAGGACCCGGGACTGTAGGAAGAAGGAAAGTCTTGAACTGACTCCACCAAACCATCATTGGCGCAAGGTGATGACCTCGTGTCTGTGACCACGTGACCATCTATAAGTACTTGGCTAAATTGTGATATAAATAGAGTACTGGATACGGTCTTCTTTTAGAAAATAAAGTCGGGTTTTTTTTTTAAAACATTATCAAATTACATTTTGACCAAATTTAGGACGATAAAGCAAACAGGGGATATACTAGTAGTTTGAAACTGGTTTAATATATTGCACATGCAATATAGGCAGTGTGACTGATGGCAGCCGTCCAAGTCTTCGATACGATTCGTCAGCATCATATAGAGTCATTCATCTAGCAAACAAGCTTTTAAATAACAAAATCGTTTAGTTCAACGATGTACTCTACAGTTTTATTCATGTTTTAATATAACAAACCTTTTTAGTTTTTTTTTAAAGCTATATCCATCGTAAGAAAAACATCTATATCGTTACATATATAAAAGATAATCGAAAATCGTATTAGTTACACCATTTGTTAATCAAGACTGGCTGAACTGATTTTGATGATTTTATTTTGTTGGATTAGTTTTTGCCGGGGTCAAACTGAAAAAAAAATGCCATTTGTTTGCGTAAAAGTCAATATGATCACGAAAGCTTGACGGATCATCTAATATTCTCATAATTACATTAATTTAATTATTTTTTCTGTATTGCAACAATTTCAGATATGCTATTATGATATGAAAAATACGATAATATGATGGAGCCATGCACAGGGTGTATAGTAAAGTAGACGATCCATACCCGACCTCGCCCGTGGCCTATTTCGAACATTTGTATAACCCCCTCTAAACATAGTATATTTCCCCATATACTTTTACTTTTCAAATGATATATGAGAATCTGTCTAAATTCTTGGCATTTCTTATTACTACTGCGTTCGCTTAAGAAGTAGCATGATGATTGACTATTAAACACAAAAAGAATTTTTCACTTCGACCCAATAGTTTCGGAGATAAGCGTGTTCAAAGAGGCAAACAAAAAACTTTTTAGCTTTATAATATTAGTATGGTAGATAGATATACCTACTCATACAGTTATGCTCAAGCACAGTTCTGTATGCTGTTATGTATGCATATTTCTCACGGAAATAGTAGCATCTGTTTAATAAAGAACAACGAAAGACGTCATACATCTTATATTACTCATAAAGTCACCAAACTTACAACAAAACAAAACTAAACCATTTTAAAATATGTGATACAAGTGTGAAAGTAATGGACGCGTGATCGCCCATTTCCCACATCAATCATCACACAGCTGCAACCACTATAACCTTGTTAAATACGGTGTCACAAATAATCAATATTAATATGGGAATGTGTCACTCATGTAACATAATTTTAAGATCTACGACGTATAATTATAATCTTAAAACGATTAAATATTTAATCTTATACGATCCCAGTTGAAATGTACGTAACATTTCCTCTACAGGGAAATTAAACTTCAGGCACAAGCTTCTTGAGACATCCTTCTCGATATTCGCGTTCTCAACCCTGCTTCAGACGGTCTAATAATCTCGTACGAGCATATATTACGTGCTTATCTACTTATCGATCGAAGTTGAGCCGCACCTCGACAATTAACGAGCGCAAACATTGAATAGCTAAAACTTCACCTACGTATCGTCATTAAGGCATAAACTGTAGGCGAATAATTTAACTACCAAATGAAACTTCGGCTCAAACTAAACACGATGTGTAATTTGTATTTAGTAATGAATTCTCGAGCTTATGACTATAAGTTTTACAGACAAATTGATTTTCGACAAATTCAAACGCGATTTATTTATTTTTGGTAATATTATTCTTTACACTGTTCCGGATGTTTCTCCTGTTTTTTATGGATAATAAACAAAAACAACTATTGAATTCGTTACAAATAGGTTAATTTCAATTTGTACTTACTGACGTTATTCTGTTTAGACCGTGTATATGAGGATGACTCAGGGCGCAATAACAGTAGTTCACGGCCATAATTAACATTATTAGGTATTAAAGAAGCATTTGGTCTCAATGGCGCAGTAGCTGCGGGTGCAGCTCGCGTTAACAAGTTTCCGTGGCTGATATTTGGACTACTCAGCTTCAATTAGTCCTAGGCAAAATATGGGTTTTAATACGTGTCTGTCTTTCCTTTGGCGAAGTACAATACACATGAGCAGTCATATGTAAAAGAAAAAAGGTATGAAAGCAAGTCTAATAGCTTCAGGACAATTTTACAAATACCTGAAAGATATATCGTATAAGAGAAGCTTCGTCATCTGTGAAGTAGAATCTTTCCATCTGGTCGGACTTGTATAGGAAGGAAATGAGCCGCCGGATTCAATCTTTTGGATCGTACCTATACTGTACACTGGTAAATTCTTCAATTATTACATTGAAGGACATAAGTGTTAATACTAGTTACTTTCACGTGTGTGTAGGATATGGTGGTATAAAAAATGCGAATGACCTTTTGTCAGTTACATCTTGTTATATACGAGTGCTTATATGGGAGTGTGAGTGGAAAAATTAAAGTAAAATAATGTCAAATATAGTGTGTCAATATTAGGAGAGATATATGTCCAGCAATGGATTTCGAATGGCTAATTGATTTATTGATTCAATGTTGTCCTTGCCAATGTGGTATATTATTTGAGCTCTAATGTATAAAACCACATAAATTCTAGTTATTTATAAACTACGCCAAAAAATATGTAATACGAAACAGACTGCTTAAAGATTTTTATAGGTACTAAAATGTTTTTATATACTTACCCAATATGTAAATGAAGAGAAACGGGGAAAAGTCTTTAATATGACTTAATATAACTTTTTAATCGAAATGTTAACATTCACAAAAGAAATATACACAACAAAATGTAAACATTATGGTCGACACTGTTTCTCTTGGAAGAAGCGTGATTTTTTTTCGATGTCATAAAATATTTATACGCAAATTACCCAACAAATACCTACTTAATATTCATGATTACCATATCAAAACACAAACACAATATTCATGGTAATTAGCCGATGCAGATGGTGGACAAGACATGACTATACTAGAATCATCTAAAGAAAAGCCTGAAATATGTTTTGTATTCCAATTCTAGTCGTTCCTGTAAGATGGTGTCTATCTGCTTTGCACAAATGCATGAATTATGTCCATTTGCACTGATCTGGATGTGAACAGTAATGTGTGTTAAAATGTGTTAAAAGTGAAAAACAGTGGCAGGTTGGCAACAGCCTGTCACTTTTTTTCCTTCACTATCTATACTGTTTATTTCTTCACTTCCTTTCTTTACTTACTTTTTACTCTCGGAGAGCCACCACCGAGTTTTCACTTTTGTCGGCACTATCAGAGTGCCAACAAGAGAAAACTTGGTCAATATTAGATTGTAGAGACGAGGTAACAACTGTGCGTCACAAACGATCTTTTGTCAAAACTTTACAAACACCTCCGTTAGTGACGTTTTCCTTGTCAAAAAAATGCTCAAATCTTCACTTCAATACGCGCTCGAAATGATAAGTCGAGAAAGATGTTTCAAAATAAATAATTGTTAAACAAAATCGCTGTCGGTTTATATCTTGTCGTGAATAAAGCGAGACGAAGCTGGCACCTGCAGTTTTAGGTCACCCGGACACGCGGCACCTGCGTCAGCCTCTTTGTTCTTGCTCCTGTCCCATTTATTACGTACGTAGGTGCAGCCACGCGATGGGATAAGTGCTTTAGAGTCAACCTTAATTCCGCGGTAAAAGCTTTACGGTTAACAAGAATAAAACGTACTTTTGTGTGCAATGTTAATGTGAAAATACTTAAAATAAAGAGGAATATTTTTCTTTTGTGGACGAGCGGGATGTAAGGATTTTATATCAATTGAGAGGCCTCATGTATAAAAAAGCTTAATTCGATATACAATACCTACTTGTCTAAATTAAATACTTTAAGATTGAATCGTAATGGAAATCAAGTTTTTCTGCGCAGAGCTTTATAGCAAAATACGGTTCCTAGATTTTACTATTTTTAGTCCTAATAAAAAATGTATTGTAAGAACTTCATCATGTCCAACCATTTCACTATGTTATAAATTAACTAATAAGACAGAAGTCTGGGAGTCGGCAGGTAATATCGTAGTACTATATGCATGAGTCAACATATTGGGAACATGGATAAGATAAAAGCCATTGAATAATGGGAACAGATGAAGTGGTAATCTAAAAACTTCTAAAACACTCAAGCTTTTATTAACGAGTATGTATTTTATGCAAGTACGTATTGTATGCTACGCCTGTCGTAGCAAAACCGTAGAGCTGTCTACTAAATACATTTACCTCTATTAACGAACGTTAGGGCCCATTATTATTTACGTATATTAAATACTGTTTACAGCGAGTAACAATAGAAATTCCAAATGAAAATTTATGTGTCGAGTCGAGCAATAAGCCTGGTTTGAAAGCTCTCCCGCCCGCCCTAGTTTCAACATCAACTCAATACCTACTAGAACCCTTGTGAAGCTATAGTAAGTTCTTGTGTTTGAATTGTTAAATACTTCTAGGTGTATACATATAATATACTGACAAACATTTCTCGCTGAAATAGTTTGTGTAACCATATTAAAATTACATGTTTGTGTACGAATGTTTGGAGGAACTTTAGGTATTTACCAACGCGGAGATGTGGTTAGAAATGAATTGTTAGACTGTAGATTTTTTAAGTCTATGTGTAAGTCTAATGTATAAGATGATATTGCTCGTATATGGCAGCAAATAGGGTAGATGAGAGAGTACCGAATATAACTTCATTTTCTCGGCTCCAAAAAATCTGGAGTGAAAATCTTTCTTTATGTCGACCTTCACAAGCCACGAAATGGAACATAATACAGCCTAAAGCGAATATTTAGTAAAAGGATGGTAGTCGAGCTGACATATTAACACCGTAAAAATAGCTAGTCGTATAAAAGACTTCGGTAACATAATGTGCAAAAGGAAATAGAAAAATAGTAGGTACCCAAAATCACGCTCAGATTCTTATTCTGTATTGAAAAAACTACTAGAACTACTTATATAACACCTTAAAATAAAAATGTTACAAAAAGACACTACTAAAAACGTTTTACGACATAACTTGATCAATATTTCAGACAGTTATTATTGTATTCTCTTCAACGGTAAAATTAAAGCAATAAAAAAGGAACGTGATTCGGCCACGTTAGGACATCAATCCACTGAGAACAGGAATATTTTTTAAATAAAGAAGCTCTCCTCGGTAATTGAAAGTAAAGTAAATTCTTATTTCAATTTTTGATTCGTACCGTTTATTGGCCAATTTGTGATCATCAAACGATGCGATGTAATGAACCGTGCTCAATGTCACGACAAGATCGTTCATTGAGATTGTTTATAAGGGCCGCTTTCTATTCGTGATTATACAGAGGCGTGCACGATTTCGCGTACTACGCAGCGTGGACAGAGGCTCGTCTGCGATACATGCAGACATGTTTGTTATGGTAAATGCATTCTTGGCGAGTTTACGATACTATCATGAATATGTAAATGTGAAAATACAACGAAGAAATTAATATACAAAGGAATTTAAAAGGACGTATTTAGTTTATTTTTAAAACCAACTGTTACCAACCTATTACCATTGAAAGGTAAACTCAAAACACCTACCAAACTCATAACACCATACAGTAATTTCGTGAAATATTTAAGGAGTTTCAGTTGTAGAATTCAGATGGTTACCTTTCGGGTTCAGTACCTACGGTTACGGGTTTTCACCAAGAAACAACTTGCAAACTTGTTTAATACAAATTAAGTACTGTAAAAGTACTATACATTTTTTTTCATTTACACTGCGCTGTATTTATTACACACCCAAATACGTAACTTATACAGTACACTCATCTCAGCATGTCAGTCTCAAACTACTTTAAATGCAATGGCGGTAATAAAATGTACATAAAATATTCTTAGAATGTCATGTTACTGTTCCCAACTATTTCCCGTCCCGGGTCCTACATGGCAGACAGTAAGCTCATCTCGTCTAGCATTTTACGGCGTTTTTAGCACAACGTTAAACAACACCACGGGTTCCAAACACAGTTTTACTTTGTTTGTATTCGGTGGTTTTATGGATCACTGCTCTAGGTAAAGACGAGCAGGGGAATTTAAATAATACATGTAGTGTTAAGACAAATGTACTGAAAATATAATAGTTCAAATAAGAAATTACAAAGTTAAATAATTTTTCAGTGCTGGACTAGGACACATTACACGAACAATTTCACACGTACGAGAGGAAGATGTTGAGATGAACAGGTGGTATGACGCGATTGGACAGAGTCCGTAATTAATATATCCGTGGTATCTTCAGCAAAGCCCCTATCGTTGATAAAGTAAAGCCGCTTGCATTGATGGCATGCATTGCAGGTTGTCAGAAAGTTTGTCGACATACCCAGCCTAAAGGAAGAGGACTACCCTCTTGGTGGAACATAAAAAAAGGCGGGAGTAGGATAGTTTTAGCTTCCACTGCTCCTAGACAACCCAAAATAGGATTCTCTGGAGCCAATGTACAGGGAGATCCAATCTCAGCTAAACTTGACTTGGACAAAAAGAAGTCTATCTGACAGTAAGTAAATAATAGATGGCAATAATATGCTAGGAGGAACGTAAGTGTAATGTAAACACATTTCCGCCAGTAACCAGTTAGCATCGCGTGATATAGAAAACAACCTTGCGTCAAATTGAGGGCTGTATGTATAAAATCTAATAAAAATATCAAGTATCAGTATAAGACATATTATTATAAAGAAATCTTTTCAGATAAAAGCTTCTGCATGATTAGGTCCCACTGGTAATAAAAGTTCGATAACACCTGGCACGGAACAGAGAACAAAAAGTGCACATATCAGTATGATTACATCGAGGTAATCCCACAGGAGTCGTCCGTTAGGTTATACCTCAATATCGCGCAAGTACCGAGCTGTAAGTTCGCCCCGGAGACTCGTTTACATCACACTGACATCATGTAGGAGATGAGAACAAGGTAAATTTTTATTTTACACTTGTAAGATGGCAAACAAGCGCACGGCCAATGTGATTGTAAGCAGTTAATATAGTCTGTGAACGCTTAATTATCGCATTTCAAAAATATATAGTAGAATAAGAATAAGTTTTGTAAAACTGAAGAAATATTAAAATGGAAGGATATTTTAGCAGAGCTTATGAATACGTAAATCGACGGGTTATTATGTAATGATTATTATTTTTAAATTGTGATACCCTAGTTTATATTCTGTTTACCGATACATGTAAACAATAATAAAACCAATGAACCACTTCAATAGTAATTCCGTTTCTTAAAAACACGTGGATGGCAGTAAAAGTTGGAATATATCCAAGGTATGAGACGATTCGAAGCGACGACGACGCTCCAAAAAAGCCGGCGAAGAGTATAACTGAGGTCCCAGGAAGCAATATTCAGAAATTTCGACTATTATGCATGGCGCCCTGCCAACTTGTATGCGTAGGCATTACTTACGAACATACCAACAGTTGTTATAGCCAGTGGAGAAATACTAGTCGGTTTTCTTGTAGACACTGTATTTTATTTGGTAGTGCAGTGGCTCTCAAGTATATCAATTTTTAGAACCTAAATTTGCTATGGTACCCTCCATTCACAAAATGATAATTATTCTTTTTTTTTCTGCATTTATTAGACTTAGTTTTAGTTGTTTGTCTTTTATAAAACTTACGAAATAGTATGAGCATTTGGCGATGGGGTCGAAGAATAGATGGCAATGCCAAGTGGGCCAAATTGAAAAACCAAAATGGACCCTGAGTGACTGTGAGTGCTACGCAGGAGGCGCAGTTTGATTTCCGCTCAGTGCAAATATTTGTGTGCATGAAAATGAATTTGGTTTGAGTGTTCCCGTGTATATGTAATTTACAAAAAAAAAGTATTTAAATATGTCTATTCGCATTATAGAACCCATAACAAGCTAGTTAAGCTATGCTTACCATGGGTCATTGGATGGGTCAATAAGTGTTCTAGGGCAATTTGTTTATTATTTTTATTTATTAAATAACCACAATACAATACAGAATGTGTTTGAAATTGTACGATTCTTGTACGCCAGCCATTTATGAATAACTACGCTATGTTGAGTGTATTGTAAAGATAGAGAGCCAGGTTCAGTCTTGAACTTGAGCTGGTCCAAATCACTCATAGTGTCAAAGAAAAGAAAGCCTTCAACACTAGCAGAAGGATAAAAACATGTTACCGTTTTTTGTTCCCAATAAATAAAATAAAAATAAAAAACCCTGTAAGAAATCAAGAAGAATTTTTGGTGACGTTGAGATAATGGGTTCGACTTCTAGTAATTTCGAATTAATCCTGTTACAACAAATTTCGCAGTGAAACATGCAAATAGTACAATTATTAAATGGATAAAGCTAAGCGTTTAGGTTAGTTTGCAGCTACTGTTAGAAGTTTAACTCGACGTTATCCGACTCTAAGAGCGCAGTTTACAATTCTATGTTTATTGTTAGAGGCACAAAGAGACGCGGTTAGGTATAAACTTTAGCATCGCAACTGGATTAAATTCAAAAACAGACGTTGAAGATTTCGTTGGTTTATACAGCTGAAGAGTTAGTTTCGCGCTGATCTCAGGAACTACACGCGCAATCAACTTAATGTTAGGTTTTTTTTTATTTAGACCCCATCAATTTGAATTCACTTCGTTTGATGGTAAGGTGAAGACAAATTCTCAGGAAAGAGGGACACCATTACAAACACGTAATGTTACAATGGTGGCGCTCAGCTTGTAGGCCTCATCAGATGCTTTTTCACATCCTGCTTAAAGGACCGGTGTAGTCTATAAGAAAGAGGAAACACGTGAGCTGGTAACAAATTCCAAGACTTATTGTTGCGGCAAAGGCTCACCGAACCCCTTGGTTCTTGACCTAATATAATTCTGCACCGTATGCGGGTAACATCTAAGCCGTACACATGTTATCCTGTGTCACAGGTTAGCGCTACAACCCACTTGCATAATAAATAAAACAACTAAATAGCTGTTATACAAAGAACATAAGCTTATATGTATGTAGCACATAGTAGAACTAAAATCACATCACTGGAAAATGATATCTGTGTACTAATCGAACAAACATTTTGAACTAACATCGGCAACGTCAAACATGACTTTATTCGAAAATGTAATAGCTCTGAATTTGATACCGATAGTGTACAATAAGAGACAGTTCAGTAAACAACACAAATTGCATTGAACGAAAGTATTGCACAGTCCGCAAATGGTTATTGGAAATGTGGCTAGACAATACAATGCAAACATATTGGTATTCGAGTACAACAATACTTATGAGTACAATATGATTTCGAATCGATTTCACGTACAAGTTAGAATCGTGAAATTATTGTTTTGACAGCCATACAACAGCTTAAGCACCGATATTGTTTTAGACTGTTCGGTGAAACGGGGTAATTATGACTCGGCAATTTTTTTAGAAAAGCCTCACGGCTCAATACAAGTTCTTCAAACAAACCCCTCGCATAAAAAGGTATACCGCACAGCGACCACCTCACCGCATTGATTGGTACACAATGTGACGCTTGAGTCAATGGAGCGCAACACAAAGGGTGGAGTGACGTATCTGGGTTAGTGGTCTATGCCGTTTCATTGCCCACTTTTGCGAATAACCAGGTAAATTCAAACTGGAATTTTAAGAATGGTGTATACATATTTATGGGCAAAATGTTTTATTTATATAGAAACAGAAGGCATGCAATATTCCTGTAGAATATTTTTACGGGGTTCCAAAATCTTTAAGATAATCAGTGTACGATAAGTGTCATAGAAAGAAAATCGAAAGGATAGAAAATTGGTATATGATTGAAGTTGTACCAGTTTGTGAAGTTAGTACTGGAGTTAAACAAAAACTGGAAGATGTTGAGCTATCTTTAATATTAACTCGATAAAGTTCTGCAGTTAGCGACCCCTAGATAGGCTTTCTTAGTCTTACGAGGCTTTTTTTTGATAACGATTACAAATTCGAATATGAATACATTACGATATAAGGCGAGCCTAAAGATGTTATTATTTAGGTAAAAAGTCAGTCACAAAAAATTGTATATACCTATAAGTGTAACTTTTTATGCTATAAAACTATTTCAAACATTTTTTTTCAAATGCTACATCATTGCATGTTCCGATTCACAGACAGATCGAATTCTTTGTGTATATTCAAACAATAGGTATGTTAACAAACTATACAGTTCAGTTTTTTACTACCGCGTCATATTTGGTCAACATCAAAATATTCGATTCATAAAGTTGCCTACAGTTTACTCGCCAAAATCCCTGTACAAAAAACCATTTTTGTAGTAGAACTCTAATATTCGAACGGTGTATATAGGGCTGCCAGCCTTTTGAAATACGACGCTTATACATTACCTCCCAAGCTATACATAAATCAAAATGGCAACATTTCTAAACCCTTAGACTAAAATTGTAAGGCTGGGCTTGTGCCCAGTAAATCACGGCTTAACTCGGGAGCCTGAGGACGAGAGGTTTAGGCGCCATAGAACGCGATTTAATGCGTGTCCACACCGCCAAGTTTTAAGTGTTATAGAGCGCAACTTGACAATGAAAACAGCATGTTGTTTTGACGGACATTCAAATGGATTTAGGCCCTTCTTACATTAGGCAATTCAAACAAACTGGAGTTGACGCGTTAAGCTAAGCGCCACCATTGTAATAATGTACGTGTTTGTAATGGTGACCTTCTTTCCTTCAGCTTACAACTAGGCGAGGTGGATTGATTACCTATCTATATACTATTATATAATTGTAAAGCGGTCGTGTCTGTACATTGGAGATATTTAAAAAAAAATACTTGGGATATGTTAAGTGAACGATACTGAACACGAAAATATTTTTTTTTCATTTCCTGTCTGTTTGTCTGTTTGTCTGTTTGTCTGTTTGTCTGTTTGTCCGCTATGGACGCAAAAACTACTGAACGGATTTTGATGCGGTTTTTTTTGTTAGAAGGGGCTTGGTCAGACTTAAAATCTTACGTTTGTTTCATCGCAATCGGTTCAATTGAACCGGAGTTGTGAGCATTAATGATGTTAAAGGAAATATGAGTAAAAATATAGGGGGCGCTGTTTTATTCTTATAGATGATATTTATGTCTTATTACGTCCAGTCAAATATGTGAATAAAAAAACTTCATTTTTACGTACATATTTGTAAAAAAATATACGTAATTAATCATGAAATTAAAATTTGTTATTCAATTATTTAGTACATGGCGCAACAATAGATGGCGTAGATCGATTTAAATTCAAGGTATGGTTTCGTTACATACGGGACTATATAAGACCTGTCAATTTTTTTTTTTAACAAATCATAATTTTTAAAATGTAAAATAGATGTCAGTACCGTCTTTGACATCATTGTTCAATTGAACTGCCTACATTGTTTACAGACTTTACAAGGAAAACGTTTAGGCGTAAAAAAAGGCGCACGTAATTATTATCATACCAGTACTTTAAGTACTCTAAACATGACCTACTGGATTTCGTATAACTTTTTATATACCACTTAGGTGGAATAAAGCACATGTCCCACCTGATAGAAAGTGGTTACCGCTGCCTATTCTATGGATGTGATTTGACTTCAATTCGCCTGATGGTAAGTTGAAGGCAAAGTCTCCGGAAAGAGGGTCACCATTACAAACACGTAGAGTATTACAATAGTGGTGCTCACCTTGACGGCCTCATCGGATGCTTTTTTAAGCCCCGCTTAAAGAACCCGGGACTGTAGAAAGAAAGAAACACGTGCGCTGGTAAGGAATTCAAAGACTTAATGGTGCGGCAGAAGGAACACTCACCGAACCGCTTGGTTCTTGGTTCACCGCACCGTATGCGGGTGACATCTAACGCACGTGTTGTTCTGTGTAGGAAAGATGAAGGTAAGATCAACTAGGCGATCTCATCAGAACATTCACCGTGGTAGAGACGGTAAAACGTTTGAAACACCAGAGGTATCACACACGTGGTGCCGACCATGTGGAAAGGAAAAGAGGGTGAAGGTTAAGAGAGTTTCTGTGCTGTCAGTGCAGTGCATTATCATTGTATTTCTTATAATGGCAACTCAAAAATGCCGTCGATTCGACAGAAGAAGATTGTAATACCTTTATACCACAAGAAAATGTTCAGGTGTAATACGAGGGTGATGCGAGCGAGGACTTAGGGCTCCACATAGTTCTTTCACTCGCTGCATTACTCACGGCTATGGTACTATGCGCCGTCTCCTTTTACGATCAAATAATGCTTGAGAAGGAGATAGCGGGTCGGCTTCGGAGAAGACTCCGGACACGCACAGTCTGCGAATGACCTCCGTCCCCTATGAGCCCGGAGGGACGGGTAGAGTCACCTGTCACTCAAGCAGAAGCAAGCTGAGGTGGTGGCGTAAAGTGCGCCATCCCATACCCGGAGACTAGACGAAGACACCGCAAACTCTACACCAGAATATCGTCATCTCAAACGACGACAAAACGCCTTTGCGTTCATTACAATGCTAAAACTACCAAATCAAAAGGGACAACACTCGCCAAGAAGTACATCGCGAGTAGGTACTGTATGCAACAGAGCAACCAAGTACGCAGTCGTGTTATATTACGCGATACACATTATGTACTCACAATACTTACCCAAGTCTACTTGCAACTTGCACACTTCTTCTGTGATGTCGACGGCAAATCGCACGCTGTCATAACACAGACAACATGTTTATTTTTGGTCGCGGTCACCTACATCCACGCTGGTAAAGCCGCGGGCAACACCTATACTATAATAGTGTACACTGTTGATGAAAGGACCTCCGTGGTAGTGCATGCGACTGCTACGCACTGGGCACGAGTTCGATCCCCGCTCAGTGCAAAAAGTTGTATGCATGAATATGGCTGTTTGCACTGGTCTGGTCGTACCTCAGAGAGCACGTTAAGCCGCCGATCCCGGTTTCCATACAAACGTTTTTTCACGCCGGAACAGCGGTGTCTTCTTTAAAAGACACAAATTCGCTCCTGCGTGGAATACTGCTCGCATCTCTGGGATGGCTGCGCAAAGTACTTATTAGATGCCCTCGACAGGTTGCAGCGGCGCGGCGGCGCGCGATCCGCATTATTGGGAGTACAGTCCGAACCTTTGCAGATGCGTAGAGATGTGTTAGTCCCTGGCAGTATTTTACCGTCTCTACCATGGTTAATGTTCTGATGAGCTCTTCCAATTATTCCCGCCCTCTCCTTTCCTACACAGGACAGCACGTGCAGGGCTTAGATGTTACCCGCATATGGTGCAGAATACTCCATCAGGAACCAAGCGGTTCAATGAGTGTCTCCTCTGCCGCACCATTAAGTCTTGGAATTTCTTACCGGCGCACGTGTTTCCTTCATCCTACAGTCCCGGATCTTTTAAGCGGGGCGTAAAAACGCATCTGAGGCCGTCAAGCTGAGCGCCACTATTGTAGCACTGTATGTACATGTTTGCAATGGTGACCCTCTTTCATGAGACTTTGCCTTCAGCTTAACATCAGTCGAGGTGAAGTCAAAAGGTGTCATAAATAAAAAAAATAATAAACATCTATGGCAGTCGTTACTGGTAGTTGGCACCCCTCAAAAGTCCAACCACTTTAACACTTTAACTTGGAACTTCGATATCGCCATCGACATGGTCATTGGACCATTGGTTGTGGAGGTCATATGGCAGTCGCTTCACGGAAAATATCGAAGTTCAGCCGTATTACAGTAAGTTAGACTGGAAAACCGACCGCAACAGAGTTGGGAAAAGGTTCAGAGAATGATGACTGTTGATGAAAGGGTAGACTAGACCTTGGGAAAGAACATAAATATGGTATGTTTGGTCGCGATAACCAACTTCCACGCGGGCGAAGCCGCGGGCAACAGCTAGTAAATAAATAAAATTGACAAAACAGCTGTGTTTTTTTTCTAATTGTCCAAGAAGGTCTTAACGTTCATTTTGTGCAGTACAATACAGTCAGACTCTAGCTCGATCGGGTAAACAGAGAACATTTTTCTACTTGCTACGATCCCAGCCTCTACTTTTATGTCTCTTTTCATATATATACTCGCTTTTTTATTCAGGTACACTCAACATTGCCTTTCTTCAAAATGGCCTCGACGTGTTGGGACTATATATGTAATTCTAGATAGGATACGTCAATTTGACTTCACTCTGCTAGTTGCTAATAACCTATTAGCGATGGTCCGAACAGGTTCCCCAAACTTCGTCCCTCGGAATATAAGTTAGTTCAGATGGCTGTTTGACGTAACCATTGAATGGTATAAAAATCGGTATCGGCTCTATTTATTGAGTATGATTGTTTAAAATCATTCTGCAAACTTTCTGTGCGTGTTTTCACTGGAGAATTCAAAGCCACGGTATTGTTCTAATAAAATTTTGAGATAAAAATGTCTGCAGGGATAGGAGGCACTGAAAAAATATTGTTAGCCAGGTCAAGGTTAATGAATAATATAATAACCATTTACATTTACGGTTGGTTGAGAAATCCTTGAGTTTTATTAAAGAAAAAAGATTTAAGAAATTACTATCAGCTTATTTATCATATACAAAGCAATGGTCTAACTACCAACTATGTGGTATCATTACAAATGGGTGATAATATATTAGTAAGTGAACATTTAGAAGGAAATAGAACCAGACAGGATTCTGGTGGGTAGATTCGCAAATCGCGTACTTGTTAAATTATATTTTCGTGTTGTTGGCAGTTTTTAGTGGTGGTAGTAGAAAGGTAATTAATTAATCATATCGTAAGATGAACTGCACTGAAAGAATTTGATTGATGGTTGATTGCATACAAATGCACTTCTTACGTCAACGGTAAGTATAGGTAGGTAGATACAGGTGCCGTATGTATTACATACAATTCTTACATAACTACAGCACACACTTTAACGTAATACTAGGTAGGTAGGTACTTAGTTCAACACAAATTGCTTCCAATCCATGACGTCAGAAATTGCACGAACACGAAATTGCACTTGCGCAAAATGTCCACTGCGTCACGTTACGTTGATGTTTGTGACAGATACTTCTAATTTGGAGAGTTGCGTCATCTGTACAAAAGTTTAGATTTCCTTCATGAAATTAATCTAAACTATAAAACTATAAAAAACACGAGGTTTCTCACTACCGACCCGTGGTTCAACCGCTTATACCTGGAGATTAGTACAGTTTCTTTGACATCTCATTATTTCTAAATGGATACCTACGAATTTGTAACTGTATAATGATGATTGATATCTGACAAGACAGTTGTTGTGAGTGACAGAGACAGATCTCTAACAAATTTATTAATTACAGGATCAAAAGACGTTATATAAACCGCCCCCAGGGTATTTCACATGTCCGTAATTGACCGGTTCTGTTCTGATCGAAACGTTTAAAGGCTCCTTACAAGGCTATAAGCGTTTTTACAAGAATAAACCCGCATCCTAATTCAGCTTTGTAAATTGTAAACGTAGATTCAAAAGCTTGATACTCGTATAAGGGCTGCACAATGTCTGTCAAAATTTTATTGGTACGGAATATTAGTTTTCAATAAAGTTTATTGATGTCATAACAAATACAGCTATTTATACGTAATTAGGAGCTATTAAAGCATTTGCTATATGCATGGTTGAGATAGATCTATAAAAGGTTCCACTGACATTTAACCAAAAACAAAAACGTATACATTCTGGATCATAAATAAAACATTTGGAGAAAAGTGGCATGGGTTACCCATAATTAAAAAATAAACCCTTGAATTATGGCAAGGCACAAATAAATTTCCAGTTGTATTATATTTCAGTACGCTTTACGACTTTATAATGAAATGCAATTTGAAAAGAAAACGATGTAATTTACGATGTGACCCAAAAAGGGGAAGTCACAAATTTATAGGTACAAAAGAACTTAGTATGTCTGCGTGATAGATTATGAAGTTTAATAAAAATTTATTTAACAGGGGAACCTTAAAACTTTTTGGTAATTATAGTAAGAGTAATGACGGATGGACAGACGAGCTACAAAAGGTTACATGCAGCAGTGGACTGGAATAGGCTGAAATTGATATCAAACGACGAGCGCTCAACGATTTAAATTAGTGTTTCGAAATAAGTTTAGTGATACCATAACACAAATTGCATCATATAATTTTCACTGCTGTCGAACAACGAGGTAACCACGGAACGAATACACAAATAAATAAGAACTATATAAACTAAACTACATGAACTATATCAAGAGTATCCTCAAGACAGCATCGCATAAACTCGGAGTCCTGAACAGAGTGAGACGTTTTTTCACGGCGGAGCAGCGGTGTCTTCTTTATAAGACACAAATTCGCTCGTGCGTGGAATACTGCTTAGCTCACGTGGAATACTGATCTTTTGAATACAATTGTGACTAGGTCTTTCATGGCTGCGGCATATCCTAAACTTTCTACTTTAAATTGTTTCCAATAGTATTAATGACTGTACATATATTGCAGGTTAATTGCTGTTAGAAACACTTATTCCACTTAATTGCACGATAAATTTAGAAGAGCATAGCGGTTTATTAGACAAAAACATGCGTTTTAGAGTTAATGAGGAGAGCGAAAATGTATGCACTGTATTTTACCTAGACCACGTGTAAAATAAGAGCTCGTTGAATACTGAACATAACCGTAGTTAAGAAGTTATGGTCCTTGAAGGTACGAGTAAATAAATGTTACAATGTAGTTATATGAAGAATATTTGCGGTGAAGTCTCGCCCTGTAAAACGTAATTCCATTTGTGATATAAAGAAAATCTTCCCATCTTTTTTCCTACGGGAGCCTCAGGTTTTTAGATATACGGTGTGTTTCTAGAAAAAAGGAACGCACAATGCCTTGAGGTTTAGAAGCAACCCAAATGTCATGAATTATTGATATACGCGCTAAGATACACGTAGGTATATAAAAGATTGATCCTTTTTATGGAATGAAATTGGATAAAAAATTTATAGCGTTAGAAAAATGTATATCATTATGCTAAAATTCTAACTTGAACACCTTCTAAATTGAAGAAAAAAAAAATAGGTGCATGAATTCTGCCATTTTACTATAATACATTGACTGGTAAACTCTGGAAAACTACTAGAGCAACGGTTGATTGCTAAGGAAGATTTATGTGATCAGACTAAAGCGCGTGTTTCTTTTAGAAATACGGGATATCTAAGGAAAGACTGACAAATAGTGCTCGGCAGCTGCCAATTGATTACCTCGAGAATTTGCCGCACATCCTGATTCGAATCGTAAGCAATTGCCCCTGGATCAGCACCACCCAATATTTACGCGATACCAAATGTAACCGAATCGTGTGAATAAGATTAATTGGAATGGTCCAAAGAAGCCGACCGTTAAATTTCTCTGATTCTTGGGTTACATTGCCAAATTGTTTGCTAGTTCCGAAATTGTGAAGTTATTTACGGGAAGATATATGGATGCGGTCATTTGCACTTGAACTATGCTACCTAAGAGAAAATGGGCAGGTATTCCTAATCAGATTATAGAAATCGCAAATTTGGAAACACGGAATTTCGTAAGTGGGTAAAGAGATACGTCCCGTTTATGACTATTTATTGTAGTAATTTAAATTATAAATGTTTATTACTTTTTGTCTGTAGTCTGGAATCTTAGCATTTTCAAATTAGCGGCTATAAATCAAATTAGCTATACAAGTAAAGATTATTTACCATCTTAAAACGAGATCGTCAATACCATGATGTTGTCAACAACGGCATTAGATAGTGGTGAGGGTCTACAGGTAGGTAGTTTGAAGGATAAACATAGCATACTTAACTAATTAACACTGAAAACTGAAAACATATTAATCTGAACAAAAGTCAAACTTCAAATAACTTCGCGGCGCCAAAACAATAAATCTGATGGAAGGTAACAAAGGGTACACTTAAGTAATGTTACTCGTTAGTTATACACTTATATTAAGATGTTTATGAGTTAAGTAGACGTCTTTATTTCAATCGTTGAAAAGCCCTTTACCTATCTGCTATAAGTTATAAACGTTCACCTTAGAAAGCATTCTCATCGTTTATGCAAAACAAACTTTGTAACAAACAAAACCAGCGCTGCATAATCCGACGAACATAAAATAAACAGAAAGCAACAATAACTTATATTTCCTTTCTGATGAACACACTGCCTCCGTGCTTTTATTTATAAGCTAATTTGTGTCTGGTCACGTAGCATGAAACTCTATAATGTGTACATAATTACTAAATGTACAGAACAATTACATCTGAATTTTTATTAATTTAGCCGCCATAACACAGCCTGGTACAGTTATACGTTCATCTGAGTACCGTTTGTCAGAGATCTAGTCACAGCAAAGCTTAATAAAACAAGTGAGAATGCAAACATGACCCACATAAAACATTATTGTTATCTATATTTAAGTTAGATCTAAAGTAACACATTTTGGCACACAGTGTTACTATGACTGCTATACCTAATAAGATGGTGCTTGTATTATGGTTGACATATGATATAGGAATTGCATGCAGATGCAAGAAGGAATCTTTTGATTTGTTTCTTTTTCTTGAATGTTTTCATTTTAGTTAATTTACTGACACTCCACAACAGTCCGAAATAGCGATTTTTTTTAATTCCGTTTCGGTCGTATACATATTTACAGATGAAGGCAACGTATAAAACGTGTTAAGTGGAAATAAAATAAAAATATACGAAGACACATAATCCGCTTAGATACATTCCTTGCCATTTATTTTTATGAGTTTAATCTGTTCGTGATCACAAGCTGTAATATATCCGAGGAAATAAAAATAAAAGCAGGCTACTATGCACTATTTAATTTTATTTAAACGCATCGGATTTCCTATTGTCTTTTGTGAACTGCTGATCTGAAGATGTCACGATAATTTGGAAGTTACCGTCTGCCATTAAGAAACTTATTTTGACAGGCAATGGCGACAAAGAAGCACGATGTTGAAAATGTTGAAATTCCGCATTATTCCAAATTCTAAATTTAATATCGGCTGACGATTACCGAAAGCTGCTTTGGTTATCATAATTTATATCTAAAGCTCTCAGCTGGAGCAGTATTATGTAATTGAGGATTTATTTTAGTTGTGCCCGGAAAATTGAGCATTCTTGAAAAAGATAAAAAATTTAAGAATATATTTTTTAATCCTCTTAATGGAATATTCGACTAGAAATTGAAGCAACTTGAAGAATATTACGTGTCCTATCTTAGTCATAGTCCTATGTCACCTATATGCCTACTATATGTGTACTCATGACAAATAAAATGGATAAATCTTTTGGATGATCGAATAACCACAAGCAGAATACGGCTGGTTAAATGTTTTGGAAGTATCTGCTACATCTGACAGATAAACTTTTCACTTAGTTTGAGTGCTAAGGCATAAGGCATTACTTTTTAATGCAATTCGTTAAGGTTTAACTTTGGCAGTTGCTATCATCGCGGTTTGGGGACTGATAAAGCGTGGGTGCGCACTGGGGTTCCCTCTTCAATTACTTCTTTTAAAGTTTTTTATCGCCATGTAACGGTTAATTCAATGTGATGTTATCGAACTTAATACAAATTAGTTTCAAAAGTTACTCTATTTTCTTTGGGACGTATAGTTGATCTACAGTAGATAGATGTGCATAAGTTAGTTGTATAGCAACAAACTGATTCTCAAAATTAGAACTATTAGACCAGTTATAAACTAACGACACGTAATAGTCTATGAATGAAGATAATTGCTTGATATCAGTAAATTTCCATCTTACGGATATACCAGTATTTTCTGTTATCGAAGACTTGAATCACCGATAATTTGAATGTAAATTGTAAAATGACTTATGCATTGTAAACGTATTATTAATCAGCCAAAATATTGTTTCTTAGTAAACAAAATCAGTTTCCCATCATCTTCACATACAGTATGTAAGTTTGCGAGCCCGATTCTTGTAATGACGAATTTGTACTACGTATTTGTGAAAACTATATATCTTCATGTATGTATTTGTACATGAAGATCATCATCATCTCCCTGCCCTTGTAATGAGTAGGTACTTGGGGTCGGCGAAAATTCCATTATTTTCCGTACATTACCAACAGATTTCCTTCCTTGCCATATCTTCTTTCACACAATTCATCTATATGTGTACATGAAGATATAATTATATTATTTATTGGTTTAAGTGTTCCTAATAATATAAATACCCTTTTGAAATTATAAATATACCCACATATAGGTACATTATATTTCAACCAATACTAGTTCAGCTCACTCTCACATATATAAATGCATTCATAATATTACATAATATCACGATGGAGCCTCAAAAATGTTAATATTACAACACATTTACCTTTTTGCGCCTTTTTTGATATATTAGATGTAAATTACACATTTTCTTAAGCGAAAGTTACCGCTATGCGGTTCGAGCGCTCGTATTATATTTCATACTTTAACGCACAAATGTATGGTAAAGTCGTTCAAGTGTATACGCAAACGTGTTAATGCATATTATTCCATATTCACATATTGCTAACGACCTTAACAGTCAGCTACTTACTTTGCTGAATATACTGAAATTTACCAAGTTTAAGAACTAAAGTTTGCCTTTTAACTTACATTCCGAATTTGTGGAAGTCGATAGTGGCGAATGAATGCAGGGTTGTATGAAAGTTCGAAATTTTCAAAGGATTTCAAATACCTAACTGCTTCCAATTGGAAATAAATAACCACGTTTTTCAGAACGTCTTTCAAAATTTCACCGCATATCAATTTTGGTGGTTAAAAGTTTATTAGGAAGTTTGAAGCTTTAAAGGAAGTAACACGAAATTCAACATTAAAGCTGATGAAATTACGTTTGAATAGGTCTCCTGTGTCGTGAATAGCTCAGAATGCCACCAAGTACTTGTTTGCAAGCTTAGAACTATAAAACTATATATAGAGGAATCTATATAAAGATTATTGTTTTATGAATTACGATAACTTTCCGTTATGAGTTTATCTTCATAGTTTTTATAGCAAGCTCGTTTGCACTACAGGGAAAACCTAATAAGTGGTCAAGTCGTTACTCTGTACGAGCGAGCGCCTCAATGAAAGAATGAATGGCTGTTGTAGACCCGTTATAAAACCAATGTCGGTTTTACGATCTGTAAAGAGTTCGAGTGGGATTGACTAAACGCGCTGTATCGCTTTATTGAGTGGTATTTGGTAGTAACTACTTTTATTGTTACCTATAGTGTTTGTTACTGTAGATTTATTAAAGTAAAGCAGGTAGTTAAATGATTTTGAATTTATGTCGGAACGGAATACACTTCGGTTGGTCCTCTTGTATTCCCGATCAAAATACAACAAGAGTAAATCTACTTTAAGAATCTTAAGTCTATCCAGAGGACAGGGATTTACAAAATGTTTAATTCTTGGTTCAGTTGCGTATGTTGAATCTAAGTTGGTACAATGCTATCTCGTTATAAAAACATTGATTCATAAAAGTACGCGATTGGTGTTCGATTTACATTCGATAGAACGATATGTACAGTCAGAGCTCAGAAGTGCAGTAGCACATCAAGGCTCAAAATGGTTTACCGTGCGACCGTCGCGCGTAGTTTTTACTTGTGTGCGAAATGCATATTATAGCGAAGAAGAGTACAACAATATATATAAAATGCCTACTAGACAAAGATAGAAGATAGACTAATCATAATAATACCTAATATGTCCGTTTTCATAACTGTGTTATTCTTTAAACCTGCTGTGAGTCATTAGATACTAATACAGTAATTTAACAGGCATAGTGAGTCAACGGATAGCTAAGTGGCTAATGCATGACACTATCGGAACGGAATGATTAGAGATGTTAGTGGTTCGATTCCAACTGATAATAATTTTTTATATTTATGTCAAATATTTAATTTTGAATAATTATAAATTATTTTTGCATGAAGTTGGCATTAATTGTTATTTATGTGATTAAAATTATCGGGTTATGAAAATAAATGATACAAAATGTTTGATAAGTAACTAAATATATTTCATCTTTACTATCTACCTGCCTACTCAATGTAAATTTTATTGAGGTTTATAGCTTAAGTATTCGTTTTCGCAAGGAAAAGAGGATTGAAACTTAACCTCAATCTTACAATCTTAAACTGACTTGTCCTATAGCCAGCACGTCCCCTTTTCACCAAATTCACAAAAACTACTTCTTCTTACTTAACTGGGTTATTGAATTTATTTTTTGTAATACATAGAAAGATCATTAAGTAGGTATAGTTTACTTACTTGTAAGTTATGTAACCAAAGTATTATTTTTTACAGTTTTGATATTTAGAACAACAAGACTAGTAGTACTTTTTTACAAACATCCAATTAAGTATAATTAGTATTGTAGAATTTCGATATCGCCAATTTGGCTGTGGAGGTCCGATGGCAGTCGCTTCACAGAAAATATTGAAGCTCAGCCGCATCTTAGTTAGACTAGAATGCCGACCCCAACTGAGTTGGGAATAGGCTTAGAGAGAATGATAGTAGGCGGGCAAAATATGAATAATTACTTAATAATAGTTTTTGTGCTAATAATTATTAATATTTTGTATGACCTCCATTGTTCTCAATACCGCAGAGTAGACGTCGGCGCATGGACCCCACAACATTCTGATAAATATCTGTCCTACGTAAATTGTCACATATTTGCATGCAATGTTGCTTTAATAATTTAGGACTTTATAAATATTTTTACCATTACCGCATATATTTTCTAACGGGTTTGAATCATGGGATCGTGCTGGCCAAGAAAAAACGTTGACCTCTGCATGTTCTCTAAGCCATTCGCGATCTATGACGAAAAGCACTACGCACTGTAACATTATATTATCTAAAAAGTCCACATAACTTCTGCTGTTCCGTGTTCCGTTAAAAACTGTTTTATTGCTGGCGTCCGGTGATGCAGGCCTTCGGCATGGAGTACGCGGCGAGCAGTCCTCAATGATGTTTCAAACTCATTGGCAAATCGTCGTGTTGGTATGAAACCATTGGTTTCATACTCTGCTACCATATAGCACCGCTGGTCGTGGTTAATCAGCGGTGGCCTTCTACTTCTTCAAACCTTCCGGCCTTCTCGTCCTCAAACCTCTTATCCCAGCGGCTCACAGTACTTCTCTAAAAAGAACGTTTTTACATTAATGTAAGCAAATAGATAGAATAGATTTTAATGAAACTTTACAGTAATATAGCTTATATACCACAGAATAACACATAGGCTATGTTTGGTCGCGATAATCGATATCCACGCGAGCGTTGTCGCGGACGACAGCTAGTATAATTTAAAAATAAAATGGTATATTATTATACTTACGGATATGCCAGTTTCATTTGCTATTTCACTTATATTTAATCCATTCATATATAAAGCCACAATATTAGCATTGACTTCCATTCTTATATAACTTGTAGGCATGGTAAAATTAATATTGAATCGATTCACGACAATAACAAGCACAAAACAAGCAACTAAAAACCAACAACGTCATTTTATTTTCTCTAAGTCAGTAATTATTCCATTTTATTTCAAATCTACCTTCATACTTTTTACATTTTATGTTGATCTTTGCTAAAGTTTAACTAATAATAAATTCTACTTTAGAATCATATTTCATTCATCAACCTGTTGTTAATTTATAAATAAAACACAAAAAGTGTTTTGATTGATCGTAGGATTTGAACCAACAACCTTACATTTTAGTAATCCTTATGCCAGAACCATTCGGCCACGGCCTACTTAGATGTTTGTAGCGAAATAATGTATAATATTCCTACAAAAGAACAATTTACATGTGTGCGTGAATTGTCTTAAAAGAAAAAGGTAACAAGTAGCGTTAGAATGTTGACGCTATAGTTGCGTAGGATTGCTACTGCACTTTTGAGTTCTACTGTACCTCTATCGAAAAGTTTAAAATGGTTATAAAGTTAAAACTACTGGTCCAAACTATATAGAAAATGTATGGGACCAAATGGCAACTATTTTGCATCGAACTAAAAATAATCACGTAATCGGATCATAAATCTCCGAGGGATCGGTGTAAATACAAAAAAATACCAATCTAGTTGAGAACCTCCTCCTTTTTGGAAGTCGGTTAAAAAGTAATTTTCGTTAGAAGTTCCATTTATTGTAATAACATATTGATGGATGAGAACTTTGACGACGGTCTGCCGAATTTATTAAATAGGGTTAGCAGACAGTGTACCTAAGTAACATTTTTTATGCCAATATTTAGTGCACCCGGAGTACCTACCATTTGACTTTGGCTATGGGAGCGTTCTCTAACTTCCTGTAATTTTTTAAAGATACGTTATTTCTTAAAAGCTTTCAAGTTTAGGATATAAGGTAAGTCACATAAGTGGAAGTTATTTTTCTTGTAACAACCACAATTACTAATATTCCCTCTAACTCACCCAGCAATGCTTAATGACTAGGAGTGGGTTCACGTGAGTAGTATAATGGCCAAGATGTGAACCCGAGACCTCGCGATAGTAAGGCCGACTCCATAACCACTATGCTACCGACGCTTCAGTTCACTGGGTGGAGTGAGTTCACATTGGAGTGAGTTCGTTTTGGTTTGACAACCCTAAAAGAAAGTGATTGATCGCAGACTTTCGAACTAGACGTTATACTATTAGAATATTAACTTAACTGAAGTCATTGGCACCAGTTATATTTCAGAACATTTTATTACAATTTAGTAATTAAAAGTTGTCAGTTGTCAGAAAAACCCTCTAATCCTACTTAGAATTATTGACTACGTTTTCGTACGACCCAAAATTTTGTATCCTCGGACCAAAATCTTATTACGATACGACCTTATGCTATGTAACTGACAGCGGATCTTAGTTAGTTTGTGCAACTGCCATAACACGACCCAAGTCTACAATCTCACCTTGGCAGGGGAAACAAGGTTATATTAGATTAAAGCAGGATAACATACTGAAAACTTTATGGCAGACTTTAAATACATTTGAAGTACTACAAAACCATACTCTTTGAAAGTTATTTATAGAAAACCTCGACACACAAATGGGCGGTAAAAAAAATAAAACAAAACTACACCAAAATTTAGTACCTGTTAGTTGTTTACGGTACCTATTTGTTTACATAGAAGCGACAACAGTCTGCTTTCCATACGAAAACAGCTATTGTAAATATTTATGAATCTTTGTTTTAGCCTCCCGATCAGGGGAATGTAGGACGTGCAATGATAAACAACACCAGTGAGGAAATATCTATATATAGATACGATTCTGTTATTACAAGCGAGTTGCCAGTTCACGAGTGTCCTGTATCTACAGTAAATGAACATTACCCCTGAACGGTATGAATCAATGAATTTATTTTACCTAACTTAGCCAAATAAGCTTGGTAGTAGAATATTGGAATGCTCCGTAGAAATTATTACCTCAAAACCCATTCGGTGAATATATTTTGTACATTTTGTAGTGTTAGGGTTTCTTTGATGAATGAAATTCTTAATGAAACAACTCACAAACATGTTCGTTTTTGTCTATAGAAAGCATGGCTACCTACTAATATGATATTAATTTTATTGGCGTTCGGATAATGTTAATACCTAAAATATAGTTTGAAAATACGTAAATATCACACTACAAACGCCGGATATATCTAACGCCTACACAAGGATGATAAGATTAACACTAACCATCCTGAGTCATTCCGAATCATTATTATTTTGTGTAAACGTAAATATTATTATGTATTACTTATCTACCAGAAAAACGAAATAGACTAATGGCAAGGAATACGCAAAGGAAGAATACGCTAGGCAATACCTACCGCCGATATACTCATGGATTTCAGAACTCTTCAGGTACCAACAAATCGTGCACGACATCTTTGATTATAAAAGTGGTAATGTCATGTGATCCGATTCCGACAACAAATATCTCTCCCATACATTTTCAGAGCGATGACGAATGTAGATTCGGATCGAATGCATTTCGGCTAGGCCCCCTTCGATGGTGTGACTACGCTACCACGCCACATATTTATAGAAGGCTAAGTTAATGGTAATGTTTTATCTCATTATATGCTTGTCGATAGCCGTATGCACTACGATGTTACAAAAGCTTCACTTCAAAATAATTGCAAAATTCTTCACTTCTTTAGTATGCAAATCTTCAGAAACATTAAAGCATATATGTATCTACATAGAAACAGACATTATAGTATAGATAGTATATACTGAAATACATAAACATTTCAAAGGACTGCTGCATTAAATTTTAATGTGAGGCATAATTTAAAACCGCCACTAGGCATGTTAGAAACGTGTCGCTCCAGTTATTCGTTCCACCTTCGCAGTAATGATTCTTTAAACGAGTCTACACCGCACATGTACATAAGAAATTAACAACCTACTTTTCCCTGCAAATTTTCTTACACACTCGTTGCTATGAGCAGGATTACTAGCAGTCATTATTATCAACACCCCCAAATGCCCTTTTTGAAGACCTCCATCTTGAAAGGTGAGGCCCGGGCCACATGGATATAAGTAGGGCCCTCCACCACCAAAATTCAAATACGAAGAACGCTCATTGTTATTGATAACGAGCATACAATAATACCCAATGTTATTGTAAAATGGTAATTAACTTCAAACAAAACTATAACAATTAACAATTTAAATTGGAGAACACATTGTTATATTTTTATACAATGTTAAAATACCAACGGATATTTGGACGACTGTTAATTCATACTGTTGGAACAAATTCGTAGTTGATGTGTAAATCACTTTCGTCAACACACGGTCTCCACGTAGAATTATTAATGCAAAATTTTACAACAGTTTAGTTTATTTAGTAAATAACAGTTTTCAAACTAAAATTGGGATTTATATCACAACCTTGTTTCTCTCAAGCACACACTCGCGAACAGAGCGAATAATTAAGTGCGACTTTGTAATTAAAGTCCTTATATAAGACAAGCTTTGAGTCTATGTTTGTATTTCGTGCTAATTTAACGTACATACGAGAACCTATATTTCATACGAACACTCATTTAGTAGTCTACTTCAATTTGATGTTAAAGCCGTAATATTGGGGATAAGTAACGATATACCAACCGTGAAATACTCCAAGGTAGTAAGATCACCCAACCAACTAATTATTTAGTATTTCTTTATTATCAAATTAATATTCTATATCACGGTACGCTTTATCTGCTGCTGTAGTCTGTAGGCGGCTACGGAATAATATCTTTCGAAGGTAATGATTTTTTCTCTCTAAATCATGACATGGACACGGAGAAAGCACACTCGAAAAACTAAATGTTTCGCATACATACGAAGTACTCCTTCGAATACTCGTAGGTACGAGATAGTAATATCACCTGACAAACCACTTTATTTAGACTTGTTTTTGATTTACAGAGAAAAAACTACCTCATTTGTATAATGCACCACTGGTTTCCAGTCTAACTAAAATGCGACAAAACCTAGCTATTTTCCTCAATGCGACTGCCATCCGACTTCCAACCAATTGACGTTATCGAAGTTCAGTGATTAGATTAGCCGGACTTTTTAGGGCTCCAGCTACCCGTAACAACTGTCATAGTAGACGCAAACCCGTAACATGTTCGTATGGCCCATGCCAAAGCTAATAATCGTCTTCATAAATACAAATATTTGCAATAAGAATCGAACCCGCGCCTCCTGCATAACAGTCGCATTACCGCCACCCACGCTAGAGAGTCTGTCCAACTATGCATCTTATTTTATATTATGTAGAAACTTATAATAGTAACTACGAGTAATAGCTAATCAGTAATCGTTAAAAATATTATTCTTCGTTACTAGCACAAGGCTATATTACTTTAAAGGTCAGATTCTACGGATTTTGCTTCAATAAATTAACTTCTATATTTGACCGTTTAAAACACACATATTTTATGGTTTACTCCTATGTTATATACACTTAGTTTTAATACCTACATTTTAATACCTGTCAAATATCAATATAATCAATTTATCCGAATATTAGTGTATATTAGTGACATCAGTGAATCACCCAATGGCTAATGAGTGATAATTCAGCTCATCATCAGCTTTTACTGCCCAATCGCTATAACCAACTTCGGCTAGTTTATTTGAAGACCTTGATACGTCTCGAGAAGTGCCAGAGTAATAAACTGCCAACTCATCTATACTCGGTCAACATAACGTTGAAAAAAAAACCTAAAAAAATGGTGCTACATACAACATGACACCGTTTTAAATTTTTTCTAACTGTTTTACTAGTACGTGACGTCACGGAGTGGTGCGTGTACAAATCCCTTCACGGGCGGGTAGGCGCCGGCGCACGTGCCGTCGCGACCGCCCGCGCCCTTCGTGAGCCATTTATGTCCACGCGTTGGAATTTTTAATATGACCGGAACAGGCAGTCGCGTCCGCGATAAGTGAATCACCCTTGTGTTATACAGGACTACGCGTATGTTACCGATGTAAGTTACTTTTTGTTTGTTGGTTTTTTACATTGTGTGAATACGTGGCTTTGAACATTATGGTAGCTAGTACGATACAGTTAGACGATGGGGTTCTTTTATAAAGAAATAAATATGTAAACCTCTATAATCTACCGATAACGCTGTGAATAAATTGTAGGTACACCTGGTAATAGACAAACAGTTTATGACAGAAGTTACGTCTAGTAGACATGATGTAAATGCAGTTACAAGTTTTAATCAGAAAACAAATAAAATTCTAGCTTTCTCAGAATTTTAATACAAAATATTATACCTACAAATTTTCCGTTGGCCGAGAGCGATAAACCAGATTAAAATTACACGAGCGAAATGGGCAAGGCTTGGGCATAAATCTCTAAGGAAACCTGGGGTGTTGAATGGCTAGTTTATAGTACAAACAACGAAATATAAACACTAGAAATAATAAAACAACAATACCGTGGTTTTCGTTGTGAATACATAATCAAAAGGCGAATGATAACTACGGGATATTCATAAAACTTCGACACAAAGGACACAGCCGAGATCAAGGTCGCAATCCCAGCCTGTATACTACAGGTGAAAAGAGAAATATGGGCAATCATAAAGATTACTTTCATATTCGCTCGCAAAGAAAATGCTTCTAGACAATCGTGAACATTGCGTGATGGAAAACATTTATTTGTGAAGGGTACAACTTTTCAGGCCTATATAAATATTATGAAAGTCGACAATGGAGCATTTTGTCTGAAATATTGACAGAAGAACTGTTTCATCTAAGAACTATACGTCAACTGCAGGAATTTGTAAGTACATGAGGTTTGAACTTCTTGTTTCTTGTTCTTATTGTCCTCTTGTCGCACCTTCGTCAGTAGCAAAACACAAGGCCGTATTACGACGATAATTGCTTAACATCAGGTAGGTCTAAAATCTGTTAGGTGCGCCAATTGTGTTTTCACAAGTTAACACAAATATTATTTCCATGAATACCTCCACATCCATACATCATACCCAAATAATTAACTTTGCCATTTGGCGTAGAAAATTACTTTGAAAGCTAGTAAGAGAGTATGTTCGATATACGTATGTCTAGACGCCTTGAAAAGTTTTAAATTAAATAAATAGATTCCTCGCGCACGTACGTCCCCTAAAAGGTTTTTAGTGTAAATAGGGTTTCTCTACCTTTATACGTTGGAAATAAAATGTTCCTTGAACGGAAAATTCTATAAAGGCAGTTTAGAAATTCTTAAGTGATATTACATTTGTTCACACATAGATATGTGCCGATAAGGGGGTTAAAATGATGGCATGTTACTAAGGCGGTGTCCTAATTAGGCTAATAGAACGCAACTGTTGCAATTATATTACTTCTAAAAGGTTTATTTTGTCATGCTCGTTATGCTTGCATTTGACCACCATTTCACCTGGTGGTAAGTGAAGATGTGGTCGACGGTGGAGCACGTTTGCAAGGTCAAGTTTTACCGTTCAACCATGGTATCTCTCATTTTCCCATAAAAAGGATAACTGTTTCCAAGAACCTGACTTAACTTATATGGCCGAGAATATTTTTAGGCAGTGAGGAATTTCCGGGAATATTAGACATGGTGCCCTAAATCATATGTCTGAAGAAATACTTGTTGGATAGAAATATGTTTACGACAAAGTAAGATCAGACGATATCGTAAATGTGAAATTACTTCCGAAAGTTAAGTATTCGCAGAGTAATAAACTATTTAGGGTTTATCGATGAGGATACGATGTTGACGTAATGAACAGTGATTTACAGTTAATCGTATGTTCGTTGAATTAAATAAGGACTAATGATTTTGTTTGAGATTCTCTAACAAACTACAAACTCCATACCTGTTTGTCCATATGCGAAGATACATGCGTTGTATCCGTCGAATGCATTGTCGAGTATATCCCTGCCGAGACATTCGAATACTGTCTTCTGCGTTGCAAAATTCGGCAGGGAGGGATCCAGGGAACAGAAGCAGTGGTCGAACGCGAACGTCTTTGGTTGTTTTCTGGAAAAAAAATGGACATAGTTAATATTTTGCTTACGAAGTAAAATAACACGAAAAAAAGGAATATCGTGGTTCACCCTCTTACTTAATATAGACTTTAATAATGATATAGTTCCCGGTATATTGAACTTGACCCTATCGCGCGAGAGAACAGAGGTCCTGCTGGCCTAACACGGGCGCGGGACAAATATCTCTCTCCACCGCTTATGTCAAATTGACGGGGACAAACGCTTTTGTCCCTAATTGCTAGCATGGCGTCGAAGGAGATAACTTATGTCCCTCGCTGTGACGTAGACAAGGGACTTTTTCTCCACTTGCTTAGCACGGCGGCCGTAAAGTGGACAAGATATGTCTCTTTTTGACAGATTATAGAGAGATATTAGTCTCCGAACTATTGAGGTGGGGACAAAAATCGTAACCGAAAAATAAATACATTGAATTTGATTAATTAATTAATGAATTATAATTTTAATATATATAACATATCTATATATATATATATATATATATGGGGAAGGGGGGATTTAAATATTTTTCTCAAATAATTTTGACCTTCAATATTTAAAATCCAGTAATAAAGTATTAATATTTGTATGTATGTATATATTGTATGTATATGTATATGTATATGTATATGTATATGTATATGTATATGTATATGTATATGTATATGTATATGTATATGTATATGTATATGTATATGTATATGTCTATGTATATGTATATGTATATGTATATGTATATGTATATGTATGTATAAAATGTATATATATATATATGTCACACTCGTACTACTGACCCCCCCCTACAGCGGTCTGTAGTACGAGTGTGACACCCTAGGCATTACAAACATCGATAGGCCATAGTAACTATTTTCCAACAGGTGGGCCGTGTGCTCGTCTGCCACCTAAGTTGTATAAAAAATCCAAATATTTATAGTCCTATATTATTACGACACATTACGTAACACAATACATCCCATTACAAGGTAATAATACCTACTTACTAACTTAGCTATATCTATATTATATGAAATTAAAATAACACCGACAATTTAAAAAGTCAATGTTGCACTTAAAAAATATGCACGTTGCTAGGTTTTATCAATTTGGTCGAATAATACTTTTTCTTATATTGGTAGCATTGAGTGGACAAACGTTCTCCCCGGTGACAAACTAGTCTCTCCTCGACGCCATGCTAGCTAAAGGGAGAGAGAAGGAGGGAAAGACAATTTTTTCTCCACTCGCCGGGGACTTTTGTCTTCGCGCCATGCTAGCCCTACTGGAGCGCGTGCATTGTTTTTAACCATCTCGCGCGTGCATTGTTTACAGTAGGTGTAATGTGCATTTTCTCCATGTCTAAGTAACGATCAAGTAATCATATAACAATTAAAATGCAAAAAAAAGATCTTGGTACTTGCTTGGCAATAGAAAATGTTACATAAAACCTTTTAAAGATGAAAATTTTATTCTAGTGCTACTAGAGGCAACAAGTATGCGTATAAGTAACGTCACATTTAAGTAAAAATAATTCTCTACGTAACGTGGCTCGTTCATGAGTTTCGTGACCCAAAATATGTGAAGAAGGTTGTTGGAGTGCTACACAGCGCTTTAGAGTAGCGCCGCCCGCCCTTTTCGCCACCAGCATTTTATAAAATGCGTCATTATTGCCACGAATAAAATGGGGCACTTTCGGTAACGTGACAATAATCCCTAAGGAATGAGTGCTTCGTCATGGATATTGTATATCCGTAGACTTAAAAACAAGTATATGTGGAGCGTTATGGTAAAGACGATGGAATATGATCTTGATCGTGAATACTGAGTCATTACTATGATCATGGATAATTCTATGCTATCTAATAGTTTAATAGTCTAGAAACGTCATGCAGTTCAAAGGTCCACTATTACATTAAATATGACTTCGCAGATACTACATTTTTCTATGAATTATAACCATATTTTATGTCTTCATTCTTAATCTTCGGCATTAAGAAGTCTTGAGGAATTCATATCAATATTATATACATATATTAATGCACTTACTATTGCTCACTTACTCAAATTTTAATCTTTTAATTCAGTTAGCAGTATTAAAAGTTTGATAAAAAGATGTATGAAAAGTGGCTTCTCTCCACATACGCCGTGGCATTATCCAAGACATAAATAATATTTTGTTGAACTTGAATCACTGTATATAACCCTATCGTCAGACTCGAAGCTGCATCAATTTTAAGTGGTATCCAAAGCTCACAGCTGCATTTCCGAAAAAGCTATCCCGTTCCAGCTTTCAGTAGTAGTAGGGGACAGGAAAATAATAAATCCCTCAATACTGAAATCCCCTCAATACGGGTAGCGTGCCAACAGATAATGTTATTACTTCGATCTATTGACCTAATTGTTGTTCGTCGATCATTTAGTGTACGGTCACAGTTAATTCTTTTAAGTTTTGTATTTTTGGCACATTATCTCTGTAGCTATGTAATAATCGGTTTAATATACTTTTTACAAGTACAACGACCTCAGTGATTTCATAGTAGAACTCAAGCCAAGAGTTCAAATGCAGAACCTGTGCATAACTGTCACTTCTATTCAATATGCCCATTTACAATAGCGAAGTCCTCAGCTAAGTATAATGAGAACAACTGTTTGTACAATTACTGCCTAATGGCTATCATCAACATTGAAACGAAACCTAAACTAATTCATTTATTCCCACAATAGTGAAAAAAAAATCAAGGACAACAAGAACCTCTTGGGTTTCTGTATCTCAGAAATTCTGAACCGTAAGAACGGTAGTAAAATATTTAACAAAGTTACATTGAGTTGAGAATTCGTTGGCAGATAATAAAAAATACTCGAGCTACCGTTTACATCAGAGCTACCTATTCATGAGTTAGGTACGAGCTGAACAAAGGATAATGACCTCATCCATGACGTCATAATCTCAAGTTTACCGCGAGGGCGAAAAGTAAAAGTTTTGGCAAGATTCGTAAACGTTTATTATTACTTTTTACTATCGTTGCAAATAACTACTTAATAAGAATAACAATACAGGTCATTGACCACTTCATCCATATCCGTTTGCAAAAATTAATCTATGGGAGTGCTTTTGAATTTACGTTGCACATTTCTGGTTAGACTTAATGAAGACTAAAAGGCATACATACACATAGGGTAAGAAAAAGATGGGGATACATATTAGTGATATCAATATGCTTCATTAAAGAAGGTTTTGGAATAACAGATTCTCTACGATTAGTAATAGATACCTTAAGTATTCTATTTAGCGGCATAGAATGCTTTAGGTACCATAGTACAGATTATTCCGCCCCAAGTTTAGCCCTAATAACGTCACGTCCACCCGTTACTTATTAAGTAGACTATAGTTGCTCTCACACGTACCTCTTCACCTAATGAGCACCATAAATTAACAGTAGCACTCACTAGTCTCTGTCATTGATATAGTATTCACATCATAATAGAAGACAGTACTTATTAGAGCGTAACTGTCGCGTGGGAGACAAAATTGAATGTCTGAACTAAATTAAATCAAATTCACGGTCGGTGGGTATGCGGTCAGCACTTCGCTCCAAAAAGCTTCGGATTTCTATTTCTATTTGAAAATCTCTTGATAATGATAAATCTCTTCCTCAAAATTTGAATATACAAGACAGTCATAAGTGAAGGGTAACGAATGAAAGGCACCAATCATTATGCTTGGTTAATAGTATGAAACCCTGCTTTGTCTTCTACACTAACAGCACAGAAACTATCTTAACTTTCATACCTCTCCCTCCCCGCCCCCACCTCTCTACAGGGTCGGTAGCGCGAGTGTAACGTCCTTGGTAACCATTTTACATGAGGTGGGGCGTGTGCTTGTCTACAACCTAATTTGTATATTAAAAAAAGATAGTCTTCAATTCGACGGCCTCGAAGGATGTTTTTTAGGATTACACCGGGTGGCGGGAAGATGTAAACACGTGTTTTGGTAAAGATTTCTTTATGTTATAGGTGCAGAACCATAGAATCTAGATGGCTTTGTATGCATATGTGTTTGATTTCTTTATGTTATAGGTGCAGAACCATAGAATCTAGATGGCTTTGTATGCATATGTGTTTGATCCATTCATTTAGCTCTAAAGTGCAACAACCAGACACTGTTGAATAGTGTTGTTGCACGTGTGAATGAGGATCACATATGCTGTACACATATGCACATAGCTATGTTAAAATTCAATTAGCCAGAGCGGCAACCTCATTACACCTACAAATTATACATGACTAAGTAATCAACCTAAGGGTGCAACGGTTAAGTTGTGTTCAACCTGTGCGAGTTCTTGTCAATCTAGAAACTATGTACACGAACAGCATAGTATTAGTATAACAAGAGGTTATTTCAAACACCGCGGTAGCCTGGTTTGGTTAATGGACTGTTGAGACGAGGTCTCGGGTTCGATTTACCATGGCACACACCAATGACTTTTCGCAGTTATATGTGTATTTATCTCAGGTTTATAAGTGCCCGCTTAATGTCAATAGGCTCGTCACCTATTACATTGGGACCTAAACATAAACTGGCGAAATATGGATGCTAGCACCGCTGCCTACCCCTTTGGGGATATAGACGTGTGTTTATGTTATGTTATGTTCAAACACTCGAATAAATACGCGAGTTTACCTGCAAAAAGGTTTTGGACAATAGCAGGTTGGCGTTTTATGAGCTTATCATTCATTCAAGTCGATAACCTGTTTAGTAAGCTAAGCGTCTATTTCAACTCGCTAACTAAGGTTTTTACAAAATTCCACTATTATTATTTTACATTTACATCCAAGTAAGTGTATATTTTGGTCAAGCGGACTTTGTCAGTCATTCACCTAATATATTCCGGTCCAGGTCGTTACATTAAATTGACATTGGAAACACGCAAGGGAAAGGACGAGAGCTTCGGGTGAATCATCTGAGTTAGTACACCACGTGTGGGAATAGACAGGATGTAAATACGTGAGCTCCCTAATCGGGAGAATAAAATTGAAATGTAATGCTGGACTATTCAAGTTTAAGTCAAACAGAGATGTAACAATAAAAAAGTTTCGAATTATTTTAAGTTAGTCGAAATATCAAATTAAGTGCCCGGTTAATGGCAATAGGCTCGCCACCTATTACATTGGTACCTACACATAAACTGGCGAAATGTGGGTGGTAGCACCTCTACCTATCCCTTCGAGGATATAGGCGTGAGTTTATGTTGTTTTTTTTTTTGAAATATCAATCAAGATGTTCATAGATATACAGAACCATTTACATTTTATTGAAACAAATTTCTTTAGAAAAGCTTATCTTTAAAGGATTTTTATAAATTATTTTATCTTTTTTGTGAAATGATTGACCTTGAGTTAAAGCCAAATAAGTCAGTACAAAGATTCATGAAAAATAATATTGAAATAGGTACCATTCTATAAAAATAAATTGTAAGGGAAAACGCCTAACGCTTTTTATCTTTTCGGTTTTATTTTTTTAAGTTTATCAATCTCTTTGAACTTTTCTGTATTTGACAATAGAATAATTTTTCTTTCAATATCTGATTGACATTGGCTATAATTAATTCCTGCTATTTAATTTATTATTTTTAATTACAGTTAAAATTAATACAATTTATATCAAGTCATTAAATAACTTAAGAGTAAGAAATATTACACAGCGAATTTAAATTTGGTTACTAATGAATCAAACTGAATACGGAAAATGAGAAAAGTTTACGCAGAATGCAGATTTCATTCAAATGAATCAAAAAGTAATAATACCAACCATATATTACTCTTAGCCTACTTCCAAAACCTGAATGAAAACAAATATTATATTTTCATGGAGACATTTGTTGTAATTAATTGGTAACTGTATTTCTGGTAGAAGATTCTTTGTATTCTGTAAAGAATGTTGAATGAATGATTGACGCCAATACAACTACGTGACACTTAAAACAGTAGGTTTTATGCATATAGGAGTTGACAGGCGTGCATCTGTAAACATTTTACTAAAATGTCAAAGTCAAAATTGAACATTTTATGGTCACTATATCATCATTCTTATTACAGATGTTCAAATCAATTAAGATAATATCTCCTAGACTTCTCTCAAAAGATTCTTTGGTTAGACTTTTAGTTTTATATAAATGTTTTGGTAGTACGAAAACAAACTCAATTTATTTGTCTTCACTAAGATGTAGTGCAGTCTAGCACAACTGAAAGCCCAATTCGTTCGCGTACAGTGCCGCAATTTGGCAACAATGCCTCATTCCCAAGTTAGACAACAGAACTGGCTGACTAGCTACATGTCAATTCATGTTTCCATGATTACAGTTTTGAAGTTCAACTACAGTTTGGAAAGTATTTGAATATCTGAATTTGTGAAATATCAAAACATGAACTAACAAACGTACTTGGAAAAGGCCAGTGGATCAATCATTATTATGAAGAAAGAAAGCCTAACTGCTTTAACATAGTGAATAAATGATAATTAAGTCAATACATATATACCTACATGAAGCTTCATATTTGAAACTTATAAAATAAAATGGCATGAAATAAAAAGAGCGACTCAAGACGTGAAATCTGACAGGAATTAATAAAAGAGAAATGGTAGACATGTCATGCCTATAACCACATGTAACACATGAATACAGTAGTAGATATTATATATACAGTAAGTCATTTTGTACGTATTAATCTTCTTAAAGTTAACTTATCTATAATCTTAAACTAATCGTAATATTAGTAACAGTATCTACACTTTCTAATGTACTACAGAAACATGCATCTCAATGTTCCATCTTAACCTAATCGTTTAGCAACATACTGGCCACTTCACAGCATAGCGCAGTTTACATTAATAAAAATAAGTGTATCCATTTAAAAAGAATGTATCGAGATTCCCGGCATAATAAGAATGTTCGTGTAGTTTTGGAATAAACATGACCTTCGGAGTCCTTGTCTTTTGTTGGTTATTTTAGAATATAATTGACATTGTCACTAGTTAATGATATACCACGCTTAGTACCAGGTATACGGTTGATATTCTAATAATCCAATTACATTTATTAATCCACTTTAACGTCACAGTCACAGCCCTACAACGCGTCACTAAGTACCAATTCCCCAAAGTGCCGCTCTACAAGGCACTACACACGAAATGGTAATATGATTCCATTAAATTAATAGAAATTTTGTATAACCGACCTTAAGAAGTATGTAAAGGTGTATGATTTTGGCTCACTTCTCTTTTTTTGTAGGTTACACCAAAGCCAGCATGTGCCCTTGGAAGTGTACCTTGCTTATCATATTAGAACTACCAGAAGCTGAGATTCCCGGTTGGGTCAATGTTGTCGAGTTTTTCATTAGGCATTTCTTACAGCACAGTCTACAATGCTCGGCAGGTGATCATAGGCCTAGAAATGCAAATAACACAATAAATATAAATAGTTAGTGAAATACCTTTCCACTGTTTATCCTTTCAGGAATATAGAACTCTGAACTATTTGTGTGTGAGATGCTTTATCAGAATCAATACTTTCAATTCAGTCTTCCTAATGTATTCTTTTGATATTTCTTATATGGTATGGATTGGCAACGTAGACTGTAATTATTGCAGTGTATGAGAAAGAAGGAGGTCCGCGGATTGTGGACAGTACGAGCCTGAAGACTCTACAACGGTTGCTAGGGATAATATAATTCCTTGGCAACAATCCAGATGCTTACTCATAATATGGAACAAGGCAGGACACCCCGCAAATCTACCACCTACCACCCTCTGCAAGTTTACAAACTCAGATGAATTTTACTTTATAACACAGACCTTTGGAAGGTTTTATGTCGCCGGTTTGACTTGAGTCAGCTAAGCTTGGGATTCGGAGACAATTTACGTTGGAGACGTAAATAGTGTTCTGTCGTAATGAAACGTTTACAAGCTTAGGAGAGAACACCTTTTCCTTACACTACATATTGTTGAAATAAACTGACAACACTATTGTAATTCATACATATATATATTCTCTTATCAAGTTACGGATAAGACATAAGTTTGAAATTACAAAGAGTGAAATTATCGTTCATGGTGATTAAAGTCTAGTAAAATGCACATAATCACAACTTCCGAGTCCAGTTTAGTTGAATACAAATATGATACTTTCTTTAAGTTTACCGATATATTTGGTATTGGCACTTTTAATCCGACGTTTCGGCTACTTCTCAACAGCCACGATTGTGGGTGACTAAAACCTAAGAAAAAGCAAAATACAGTAAGACTTAGCGACACAGTAAACTCAATCTGCATAAATAGTAACACCAATAACTCATCATATTTCGGATTCAGACTTCATCATATATATTAACTGCTATCCCCGCGACCATGACTGCTGAAAAATAGGCCCGAAACGTCGTCGGGCTAAAAGTAAATAATATCAAATACCTACATCGTTATAGAATCCGTAAAAAGTGGTTTGGTTTCATTTCAATGAATGTAATTAATTGACCGTATCCAAACCTAAGGTGTAGAGTGGTTCTAGATTACAATAATTAGACAATAAACATACAGCCCAAGAGAAGTGTATCACTTATAGGCTCGCTTATAGTGGGACTGAAAATCATAGTTGGCGAAATGTGGCTGTTAGGTGTCCGCGTGAATGTGCTGTAGTTCTCAATTTATCGCAGTAAAAATATAGCTTCATTACGAGCACCTAACGGCCTCGCAGAACAGTTAAATAGTCGTACAAAGTGCGGGTTCATTAAGTTATTTATGATAGTGCTAGTGCTATGCTGAAATGGCTAGTAAGACTTAGTCGATAGAGAAAGTAATAAAACGGGATTTTAATGCGGTAACTTTTCACGTCTGTAGATTAAATCTTCCTATTGATGGAAACTTTTATCATGCAAAATATATAGTTGCCAATATTTACTATATTGTTGATTACTAACGAGTCAGTACACATATAACCTGAAAATGGTAACATCCAGGGTGAAACTTCAACCCGCGACAGTGTCTTTTGTAAATAATAATAAATTTCCTTTGTTTAATGCACGTTGATTGTATAATAATATAATTTAATATAATACGTAACCAAATATGTAAACTAAACTAGATGAAATCCAATAAGAATAAAGATCTGAGTATTCGGTACTCAGATCTTCATTAATAAGGGAACGACGGGAATAAGAACTCAAGGGCAGTCCTTTATGTTATTTGGAACAAGAGGATTGGAAAACTATTCGTACACAATCAATTTATACTGAGTACTTATGTATGGACAATAATATATAGCTAACGTTAAACTTCCAGAACTACTTATAAAGAATTGTAAAAGTTTAGTTTCGAACTAGTTAACTGCAGATTTTTATATTACTTAAGTGGCAGACAAGCGCACGGCCCACCTGATGGGAAGCTGTTATTGTGGCCTATGGTCGTGTGTAACACCACGGGCGTCAAACTCGTGCTGCCGGCCCTGTAGAAACCGTCTAATGCCTGTCGAACACGGTGATAGAAACTCGGATATATTAATATGCAAAATCGATATTCCAATTTCAGTCATGGAGATCTGAACAAAAAGGTAGGTACGATAATTTATTACAGCTATAAATCTAATCTTTACCTCAAATGGTCAAAATGGCTTATCAATTGTATTTATAGAAATTAGGAATATTTTAGCACTTAATTTTATGTTTTCGTACCAAAAGCAAGATTGAAATGTAACGGTATAATTTCTCTGGTATACAGGTTTAGTTTTCAGAATAAACCTTCATCTCAAACATATCTGAATACGTTAGTTAGTCTAAGAGGCTTTCTCAATCTCTCACGAGAATTTCAGACTTACAGAAATATATGGGAAAGTATATATCACATTTATTGGATAGTCAAAGGAGTAATAAAAGTTCGGCGAAAAATATCTATCAGATTTCTAGTAGATTTTCTAGAGACAAAGCAACGATAAAATACCCATTCAGTTGTAAAATACGTCTAAGCACATTTTGTAACTCATCCGTTTTATCGATAGCTTCTCAAACTAGTTCAACTGTCTTGGCAGTGAGAATTTACTCGTACATTAGCAATACGTCTATTCAGCCATGTATCAAAACAGGGGCTCTAGACCAAAGTGAGTTTACTAAAGTATGGGACTGACATAAATCTGTAATATGACCATAAAAATTTTATGAAATTTCAATCTTTGTGACTCGAAATATGTTTTTTCACATATTTTTATTATTAAAATCACCACAGTGTCGGGTAATCGGCTCGCTTCGACGCGATTCCATCAATAGAATGTCACTTTGTCTAGAGGCCCAGTTACAGCAACTTAACGCCTCAAATAGATCGAGAGTTTAGTCGATTTGACAGGAATTGCTTTGAACTTGACCGATTTATTAAATGAATAAAGACCGTTTAAATAGCCAAGTTGTTTTTTTATTTCCTCTTTAGGTGGATGGTTTGGAGGCGACCGCGGCAGGTATATTTACCAACACTAGTTTCAAAATATTTTAAAACATTGAAGCACGTTAAATAGAATTGAAATATGCCTTCGCCTCGGAGCCGGAAAGCGGACCCCGGACTCCGAGGCGAAGGCTCCGGATGCGACCGGGACTAACGCTAGGATGATGATGATGATACCAACCGCTATTGGTGTTCCTAGATTTTCGTACAACATTCTATCTGAAGAAAATGAATTGATATGTTCAACACAAATAAATAATATTTACGTGTAATGTATTACATACGGTAACATAGAGGCAGAGATAGGTATAAAGCTGCGTAATTAGATTTATTGGTCTAAGACGACGGAATCGTGACACATGTTTACAACAAAGAAAAACAAGAAATAACAAACAGGAACACCATACACAAAGGCAACAAATTGAATTTGAGTGGACGTACATTCGCGTAGAGTTTTACGATCGATATGAGGATATGGATCGGATATGTAAGAGAATAGGAGGAGAAAAAAAAACTATGCAGCATTGAAATTTACAGATTGCATTCGAAGTTCAAGATTAATTTAAAGAACTTAGTTCCTGAGAGGGGACCCAGACCGCACAATTCCTTTTTTGTTCAAAATGACTAGTTACCGAGAATTAGCAAACCCATATTTGGAGGATACATAAAAAACGACAGCAACGCACATATTTACACACACTATATTTAGGTACAAAAAAAGCGTTTTATAGGCTTCGCAATTCTAAAAATAGAGATATTAGCACTACCTCTAATAATACTACGCACAGGACATATTGTAGCGACACTGCAGCACTTTACCACAAAATCCGTAAAAATATTTTACAAGCTCTTATTTAAATGTCAAATTTAGTTGATGGTTTAGGGCGTTAAGAGTAAAGTATTCCACGGAATTGGGTTTTCAAACATCGGATCAGTCTTGAAGACCTTGCATTCTTCTGAAAAATTGCATTGACATCTGGTATAAATTTGAGATAAAGGAACTCTTCAACAATACCGATAAAAGACACGAAATTATTTTTCACGTACCTACTTTAGAAGTTTCTTTTGAAAAATGTATCTTTTATTTCTTTGAAACCGACCGACATTACATGATAAAAACCAAATCCATCGATCTTTGATCCTTGAAAAGGGGAGGACTACATTTACAGGTGAATGCCACCGATGACTAGAGACCGGGAAGAAGTAATATAGGCTCCCCTTTGGATAAGCTGTCGTTTGGCAAAGTTACACAGTGATAATACGCGCCGATATTGCTACCCTTGAAGATTATCATGTCTGGTACGCCAGGCATTCAAATAGAGTATATACAGCCGGAGGATCTAAGTATTCAGATAACGCTTTTTATAAGCCTATTCTTATGTTATATTTTCTACGTTGAAGGTTGTTGTTATTTTTTATTCTTAAAACCAACTCACTAAAGTTGGATTTTTAACAAGTTAACGGTGTTAGTACGAGAAAAATTGTTTACTGTATTTATTTTCAAACCGTTGACCTTTTTTTTTATTTTATCGCTTTCGTCAGTACACTCTAGTCGATTGTGTAAGAAATAAATAAAATCAAACCACTCTAAACAGGTACTATGCATAGACTGTTAGTTAAGTATTTCATGCGTGAAATATCGATCAATTACGTAATGAAGTACTTTCATTACCTACTGTTATTGTTATTTAAGTGAGTACCGTGACTGCTGTGTATACTTAGAGAATCTTATAATGATATCGACAGCTTTTGGGCACTTCAACGTACCTACTAGATGTTTTGTGACAGTCCTTTCACAGAATACATCGTAGTTACATAGATGTACAGATAGCAGTGGCGAAGTGTCCATATAACCCGATTCCTACCGGCTTACCTTTGCAAAAACCCCTAAGTATTGGCTATTAATAAATTATAAATCAATGAAACCACATCCATTCAATACACAAAAATATAAAACAAAAAGTATTCTGTTACGTAAATCGCAATTATATTAATTATTTACATACATTACATATTACACATATTTCTCATAACGCCATCTAGTTCTCAAATAAGGCAGGAAACCTTTTATTTATGATTCTGTCTGAACGCGCGCGAAAGGTAAGCCCACCGGCGAAATAGGAATCTAGTAATACGCAGTCGCACGCACACATGCGCAATTTTTCTTAGTAGTGTTCGTAAAAATATGTGGCGGGATAAGCCGGTATTCAACGAGTTATGACAAAGAGGGAATATACGATAAGAATTTGCGAGAGCGAGAGAGCACTAATGTGAATATAGTTTGTTTTGATTTCATTACCCTGAAGTTGAGGCGAATGAGCGATGTGTTTGATTCAAATTCATCATTCATTGACAATATTGACTTGACATTCATTTTTTATTTCATCAATAATTATTTATGTTAAAGTACTGCAAGTAGTTAGAATTCGCTTTTTTGTGTAAAGTAGTTATTACTAAGTATAATTTGTGTTTGTGTAGTGTATTGACTGTTGTGCATTGATTGACATTATATTGTCGTAGTACGTAATATTTTGGTAAGTAGTTGTTTGTTATTATATGCATTTTACAGCAAATTTAGTAGTTTGCTGTTATAATGGCTGCGTTAATAGCATTAGATTGTTGTCTGACTGATTATTTGTTGTGTGAGGAAACATCTTTCTCGAAATTAAGTTATGAAAATAAGAAACATGTAGTTCAGTTAGGTCGCGCCCGCCCTGTCATGAATATAGAGTATAAACGACGCGATGGATTTACGAAACATTTTAATATATCTCATTACGATAAATATAAGTGGCTCACAGGCAGTTGTAAATTAAATAGAATGTATTGTTTTCCTTGTTTGTTATTCTCAGATTCTAAGAGTATGTGGAGTCATTTTGGATATAGCGACATAAACAATTTATCGTATTCATCAAAGAAACATGTTCACACTGAAAAACATATCCGTAGTTGTATAGCTTTACATGAGTTCGGGACAACTAGAATCGAAACATTTTTCACGAATACCTATGAAGTACATAATCGAAAGGTAGATCGTAATAGAAATCTGATGAAACGGTTTATAGATACAGTCATTTTTTTAGGTAAACAAGAGTTAGCATTTCGCGGTCACGATGAAAGCTCAGGTTCTGATAACCGCGGGAATTATATCGAAACCTTATTATATTTAAGTAAATACGATTCAGTAATGGACTCACATTTAGAACAATATTCTTCAATGCAAAATCCCGTATTTTCTGGTCTTTCTAGACATCCAAAACGATTTAATACATAGTATTGCATCCGTTTTAAGAGATCGTATTAGATTAGAAATAGATAAAGCTCAATTTGTATCGGTTATGATTGACGAAACACCTGATGTAAGCCATAGGGAGCAACTAACAGTAATATTTAGATATTTAACTGAAACTGGCATTGAAGAACGATTTCTAGGATTTTACGACGTTAGTGGTAGTCGAACTGCTGAAGTCTTATCTAACCAATTGCTAGAAATACTCGACCAGTACCATTGTAGAGATAAGTTAGTTGGTCAGTCATACGATGGCGCCGCGGTTATGTCCGGTGAGCATGGTGGAGTGCAAGCGAAAATACGTGAGTCATGCCCAATAGCAACGTTTGTTCCATGCTACGCGCATATATTAAATTTAGCACTTAGCCGGTCCCTTGAAAATATTCAGGAATTAAAAACATTTTTTGGACACATAAATAGTATAGTTAGATATTTTAATAAATCATCCAAACGGTCGAACCTTTTAAAGGAAATTGCTGACCGCCGTATGCCCGGAGTATCGGAAACTCGCTGGCACTACCATTCCCGTATTATAAATGTAATTTTTAATTGTAGATTAGACATAATTAATACTTTAAATTCAATAATAGATAATGCACAATCCTGGGACAGCGAATCTCTCTCTTTGGCAGAAAGCTTTTTATCTAAATTAGAAAACATGCAATTTTGTTTTTTCTTGACTGTATTATCCGAAATATTTCAAAAGACCGACGTTCTTTTTAATTTATTACAATCAAAACAAATAGACGTTGATATTGCATCCCGCGAAATAGATAGGTTCAATAATTGGATTTCGAATGATTTTATAAATAGTTTTGATTTTATTTATGACAGCGTCCAAGAATTTAATGATCCGCCGCAGCGGCGTAGACGACTCAATGTAGAATTAGACACTAGAACGTTGTATAGACGTCTTTTCATTGAAATAATAGACAATGTTAAGACGCAAATAGAACACCGATATCAATCGTTTTCTCAGATCAGTTTTCTTAATTTGCTTAATAAATCTAAATATAGTTATTACAGTAGATCATTTCCAGATGAATTAATATCATCTTTAATGACTAAATTTCCACGAATGTTTGAGTTTAGTGCTTTAAAAAACGAACTAAAAGTATTATACACCACTTCATCTTTAAATAAATTAGACGTATATGAACTCTTCCTTCACTTTCAGAATTCAGTTTTAATAGACACTTTTCCACAAATTTCCACATTATGTAATATTTTTTTGACTCTACCTGTTACAGTAGCATCCGCAGAGAGATCGTTTTCGGCTTTAAAACGTATTCATACGTATATCAGAAACTCTCAAAAGGAGGAGCGATTGTCTGATTTAGCTATAATCTCCATTGAAAAACATTTTTTGCTTAAGATTAAGAACGAACCCGGTTTTTATGATAGTGTCCTAGCTCATTTCGTAAGAAAGAATAGACGTATAGCTTTAGAGTATAAGTAAAGTAGTGTAGTTTAGCAAGTAAATAATATTTAGTTGGTAGATATCACATCATATTCATGCATCATCATACTTACATCTCATTTGCAAAAGGGTTTTTTTCAAAGCCACTTTCATTATATTTGTAAGACACTGTTATAATAATCATCAGTGCTCACACGTACCTATAGTAAATGTGGGTTGAAATTTCCTCAACCATTTAGAACTAAGCATCGAACCAGCCAGTCACAGCTTTTGAAAGGAGTACCTATACATTACAATCGGCCTTGGTAAGTTTTTTTTATTTCGTTCGGCTTACCTTTTAAAAAAATCCACCCTTCGCCACTGACAGATAGATCGATTGATAATAAGATATATATTTTCTTAAAACAAAGAAGTAGAGACCCGGTATAGTTGCGCAAATTAAGAAACAATAGTGAATAGATCACAAAAACTACGACAGGTAGTCAACTTTCTAATGGTTACGACCCGTGGATGGCGTAAGCCTCAATCATGACGTCGAAGTATCGTTAAAACGCCATATCTTCTTTGAGGACAAATAGTTGTCTACAAAGATATGCCTCTCAGAGAGTTGATAAATAGGTATTTTACTGTAATGAATATATTCGTGAAAGATATACTTCGATGCATGGATCTTTCGAAGCAGAGTAAGGACGAATAATGAACTAACTACCGACGACAGACTATTCATTCTTAAGGAGTGAAAGTACATGCGGTGGCTGATTAAGTGAGAGCATTAATTTAAAGATGACCTCTACACAAACATGCGAAATTTGTACCACACTATGTGCTCATATAGCGTAATTTATAATATAAAAAATAATACACTAATAAATAAAGATGTCAAAAAATACAGTGAAACTAATCACTTAAATAAGCTGACTTACAAAATGTTAATTATTTTTTTAACTAATTATTCAAATGTTGATTGCATTACTATGGTACAAAGTCAAAAGAATTTTCTGCTCAACAAAATATGTCAGAGACAGATACAAATGATCATTGTGTGTTCGGATCTCATTTAAAAATATATTTTGTCTTCATTTTACTATAGAAATAATTTAAAATTATTTTTTTCATTTACTCCTACTTTTACAGCATGAGCCTTTAAAAACGCGATTGGCCGCACGTCAGAAGGTGACACATGCCAGGAGGTTCTATAGGACTCGACACGCCCAGGAGTAAAATAAGGCTAAAAGATATTGTATATATATAAATATCAAATATTTATCCTCAGATGTAAGCCTGGTTTTGAAGAGAAGACTTTTTATGATAAATGAAAAACAGGAAAAAGATTGCTTGGAAGAGATCGCTGTTGGCGATAAGTTCGCCTATTGTAGATACATGCAACTTTATACTTATTAATGTACTGCTAACTTTGTTCCTTGGTGTACAAAAAATAATTATCTATTTATTTATCTAGCTCCAACATCTATTCACAGAATAATTTCAATTTGCCTACACCATTATATTATTATTATTCTATTATTATGACGTCATATTAAAAGTAAATCACGCAATCAGGTAATCAATAACATGAAACTAGGTTATAAAGCTTATTAAACTTCAAAGAAAATACTTCAAACTCGTCGGCATAAGAGTATCAATAGCGTGGCTTCTAATATGTGATTGAAACTTGAACAACTCGTAATGGGATAAGTTTTCGGTGAAAAGAATCTCTTGCACATGTTTGTACGACAAAAAAGTAAACATACTTCGGTACGAGTCTTTTACTCCAGAAGTTTTTGATCTTTTATTTTGTACACGTTGTGCAACTATTTGTTAAGTTTCCGGTCAAATTCACAACCGTATATGTACAAGGGGACTACTAATCATGAAATTTGGAATCAGTACGAGCATTTCAAGCCCTCTATACAAGTGCCAGTACATTTGTAGAATAGAATAAAATAAAATGATCAATGTATGGGATTGGCATACGTATACGTCATAGCATAAACGTCAAAATACGTGTCAATCTCATATATTGCTCATTCTATTCTATTCTCTACAAGTGTATTACCACTTGTCTTGAGGGGCTGTTCAGTATTCAATTATTCTGCTTTCTAAGAACGTTAGGTACTTTTCTAGTTGAGTCCGGATGTCCAATTAATTGTTAGAATTTATCATCTTACTTATTTGGGAGTGGACCTAAATCGTATTAGGAAATGTGTAGGCGAGGCATCGCAAAGGCTAGCAGACTTATAGTTAGTCTCCCTCGGCATCGTCTGTCCAAATGTGGACTTAATGTTCGTCATTCCACCACAAGATGCGTGACATCATGGCCCCGCCAAAATCAAGGAAATTGTTCGACAGCCTGCCCAGTTACTGCTACGTGATACGCGACCAAAAAAGGCAGTTGAGGCAATTAAATCCATGGTAGGCGTCAAATATTAGTGTGGCGAGGAGGTCGTAAGGTAAACATGACACGAGGGTCGTATTTATCCTTTATTAAGGGTTCGGGCGAGGCGATGACGTCACAGGGCGGCGCCCCGATGGCTCGGCGCGCTTCAACTAGTTTCACGTTGAAACGTAGCCGACATGACGGTGACAAGTAAATAGTGAATATGCTTTGGCTTCTCACAATTTTTTATGATTTTTAACTCTTAAAAATTTCTACAATTATTTAGATTTTGTGTTTTTTGGCAACTTCGGGAAGTTGTTCTCCTGTAAAGTACATCACAGCAGAACGACTTCTATATTGGCAGAAAAAGGTAATAAGCATGTGTCAGGAGCAGGAGGATTTTAGCTCGTATTTGGCTCTACGTTTCCATGGACTCCTCGCTCTTGATGGAAAACTCATTAAGCTTGATATTTCGCTGCCCTTTTAGCAAGGGGGGAGGGGGAGAAAGACCAGGTATAGATTTAGTACATGAAAAGGCAGTGCATCGATGTTTTTATATAACTTTCGATACGGTCAGTACCTTATTAGTATTATACTATAAACAAAAAAAAGCAGTACAAACTATGTATTACAAATACAGCTATACACATGTAGGTATTTCTAGTCTAGTTCTGGCATATGGGTGAATGTATTATGCTCTATATTCCATAAAAGAAAAAAACACACGGTGAATCAACTTAGTGTGATAACATTGTATTCACACAAACGCTGACATCATTGATAACAATGTATCACAACACGACAAGTTCTGCGCGTTTATAACAATTCGCTGGGGTCAAACGCATTTGACAATCACTTTGCTGCTAAACAATTTTGCTTATTAAATATTTATGCTTCACTTAGTCATCAATAAACAATTGTTCGAAAATTGTGTAATAATGCCCGATAATAGCAACGGTTCAATGTTCTATTCCAAAAGTTCGCTGGCTCAGAATGGTTGACAGCAGAGGTAACTCAAAGTATTTAGGGCATCTGCCCACTCCAGACAAGAAGTAAATGAGTTTCTTGAATAAAAAAAGCGCCTTGAACTATATTAATGATGTTAAAAAACGAACCTGTGACTTTATGCAAATTGATTCCACTCACTACCACTAGTTGGTACACCAATCAATTAGAATTTGACTTTTTAAATATCTCGTAAAGGGACTATATTTTTTCTTTTTTTTTTCTCACTGTCATGTTACTTCTTCCATCTCTTATTGCTTTCATTCTCCACTTCCTGCAAATTAGTTACTTGCTCCATACCTCTCTACAACAGTGACACCTTCTGCTGATAGGCTTCTATAAATTGGTGGATATCTATTTGTAATCTCCATCCTAGTATGTAGTCACAAATAGTCTCTTTGTTCTAACTGAATCGTTTCGACATATGACCCTAAGCTAGTTTTAAATAGAACGACCTCGTTACTATAATACTCGTTTTTATGGAAAAATGTAACGTTTCATAACGGGTAATACAAGCTTTGTTAATGTCGGGGCCGTATGTGTGACGACATCATAGAAAAAAAACATAGATACTTTGTAGTTAGTAGTGCAAATATAGATACAATACCCACATTACCGCGTAACTGGATTAAAATTTTTTGAGTGACAGTAACTTGTGACTTTTAGTGTAGAGATATTAACGTCACTGCGATATTTATTTCTGTCAAAGTTGATAATGGATTATAACAAACGTTTCACGAATATATACTCTGTCACATCTCACACCTGGGTTTTGCGTAAAGATGTGTATCACACTCGCATACTTTATTCCTCTAAGTTAAGTAATGTTATGTCATGTACTGCAACTTTTGTGTCAATTCCAGTAGTATTGCACATTTCTACAGCTTCGTCTATCAATCATTAAGTGTTAGGTACCACCTTATAGGCGAGGTTGGCCTAGTATTATTACGAGTATAATAAACCTGTCATTTCACTCCTACCCATATAATTGGAGTACCTATATATATTATGTATGTGTGTCTGTTTCTACAAGTAAATTCATTCGAATCAGTGTACCTAATCTATGTGATTTCTACGATAAACATCGTCGATTCAATAATGACAAATCGCCATTTACACGAAATGTATGACAGATAACATGAACAGATTAAATAATAACAGGTATTGTTTACGTTGATAACTGAATCGTACATACTCGTAACAACTACTAAAACGAAGTATTTTATACTAGACTACTAAATGTATGTATTATGAAACAGGCAAACAGTGATCTACAAAAGTTCCTGGAAAATTTGAAACCAAAATGCCCACAACTACACTAGTCTTAGCAGCTACCGGATAAAAGATGTACTTATTAACATAAGTAAGTTTACGAGTAGGCTACTACTTACATGAGTTTACTTTTTTTCTTATAAAGAAACAAGCCATCGATCTAGTTTATTTTATTAACGCTATCTATCTTACTTTTGGTTAAATTAGACTTAGACTGTAAAAGGATTACATATCTTAAGGTGTCCAAGGAACTTTTGAAGCCCACTGTGCCAGCCGTTTGGTTTCATCCGGGTATGTAAACTTTATGCGGAAAATTTTCGATATCTTACTTCATTTTTGCATGAAAGACTGTCAAATAGTTATCCCTCCATCCCTCCATGCTCAACAATACCATTTATAAAAGAGAAACATAGAAAAAATAAAAAATTCAAAATGGCTTCAACTTCCTTTGAACAATGACCGTAACATCGTAATTAATGAAAACGGAAACTAGATAGATTGTGATAGGGAAATGTTCAATCATATTCTATTTACTACACACGTATAGAACTATGTTGCTTGTTGGCGATTTGAACAATTTGCGTAATTTTGTTAATAAACGGCCTTTGCGTGAATGGAATGTGATAAAACGTTTGGTTGTATATCAGCTTATCTTTACTGCTAGTATGTCACATATTAATCCTGATAACGTAAACTGTTTATTCCAGTATTAAAATGATAATACGAACAATATTTTGTCTTTATTCTCGGTCAGTACGTTGTCTCCACGCGTAGACTGTTAGGCACATCGATAACCTCCAATAAGATTTTCTATCGGTAAACTATTTGCCGCAATAAAGAGATTTCATGCTACCGGAGCCACGGACAACATCTAGTTTGTATAAAATAAAACATTGCACTGAATTATAGAAACCTGGTCTATAGGATCGAGAAATTTTGGCTAAACCAGATCAAGAATGGGTATCGCTGAGCATGAAAACAATTATGAAACTCGAAGAATCGAATATCAGGATCGTAGGAACTGGATAGACATTGTGTCTAACCCAATAGGCAAAATGGATGACTAAACAAATCTATAAACGGAACAGTAAAGGTATCGGTGTTACACAAACTGATCATGCTAAAAGAAACGACAAGAAAATGATAGACGATTTAAGACAAAAGATGTCATGACGAAACCGAATTATTGCCGTATAATGGACTCAATCATAAATGGGGGCGAACAGACGATCGGCACGATACACCATTAAAATTAAGAGGATAAATATCTCGTGACTGCGAATTTGCATTCATTTTCCAATTCGTCGCTCACGTTCCCGGGTCTTTCTGTAATCACATGAAATATTTAACAATACGGGACGTGTGGCGCTACATACTTCATACCATTGAAATACGAAGGGCGTCATATACTATAACATATTATAACACTATATAATGTACTTTTGTAAAAGACCGAGATAGTCGCCATATTTGTTTAGTATTATTATATGTATAATGAATTGTATTTTATTATAATATAGCGTATAATAGTAAAACTGTAACTCAGTCATTAGGCACGGAAGACCCTTATTTGTCTTCTGCACTGACAGTACAAGAACCCTCATAGCCTTCTCCTTTACCCCCTTAACCCTTCTATAATGGTCCGGTATGGTAACTACTTAATTTTTTCACTTTTATGTCATACTACTAGTACGAGAGCCCACGACCAAAATTTTTGTCTCATAGCAATACGGCCAAAACCGCATCAAATCGATAGATACGATTATTCTGAACTCGAAAATACCAATATCAGACATTTTCCGCGTAGCGTTTGATCTGACCGAATTTTCAAAATTGTCAAAGAATTTTACCGAACTGCATCATAGCAATATGTCTGATTTGCAGACTGTAGTTGAATGATAGTTCTGAGATACCGGAAACATATTTTTCAGACGTTAGTGGTGTAGCGCAAACCCGTAAAATCACTTAAAAAAATTAAAAATGAGACAAAAAAAATGTCTCATAGCAATACGTCTGAAAATCTTTTTTATTAGTAAATTTTGTTTATTTGATGCGAACAAAACAATTTTCAGACGGAAATGTGAACGCAATAAATTTGTAGACCGTTTTGAATATGTTAACAAATTTTACCGATCGGTATCATAGCAATATGTCTGAAAATTGTTGGACATGATAAAATAAGTTGTCCACATGTGCAAAAAACTTATATCAGACAAATTAAGTGTAGCACCTTCTCTATCAGACAACTTTGCGATACTCAGATATCATTTAAAAATCGTATTGAGGCATCTTGAATTTTCTGTTACAAACCAATGAATACGTTGCGACCCTGAATTTATTAGATGATAATTAACAAAGAATTTACCCGAAACCGTAACATTGAACTTGAAGAACTGAAATAAATCGCACAAAAGGAAACTGGGATGAAGTTAAAAAAAAACGGTTTATTCAAAGTTACAAAATATTCTCGTATTCAATCGCTGTCGGATTCGGAATCGTCGTCGAAACGTTAAACGTTATTTTCGTTTTTGGGAGTATATGCTACACTTAAAGTGTCTGAAAACAGGTTTTTGGTAATCATGGCAGCAATACGAAAAGTTGAAAAAAAAATTTATCCGTATTGCTATGATACAGGTCGGCTAAATTTGTTGACATTTTCAAAAATGCGCTCAGGCTATATGCTACGCGCAAAATGTCTGAAAACAAACTTTTTCGTAATACAATTATAAAATCTATGTACATTTTCACTATCAGACGTATTGCTATAATACCGACTGTCTTTTTTTTTTGACACAGCAGAAATGGCCTCCCACGCAGTTGCTACACTTTCGACCGTTACTACACACCTAGTCGGGTTCAGAATCATACAATCTAACGATTTTATAGGGTTTTTGCCGTATTGCTATGAGACATGGTTTTGGTCGTGGGCTCTCGGGCTATACGTCAAGCATTTTCTTTTTTATTGCACCTTTCTGCATATTCTCTTAGTAGGCGCTATTTCAAATTTAATCAAAATATTTAACCCGAATTACGCTACTTAACATCATGCATGCGTCGGCTTGTAATTGGGTCAAAGTATAAAACTGGGGCTGATCCTATTGAATATAAGAGCAAGAAGGAAGTGGATGGAAGAGAGGAAATGCCCCGAAGCCATCACTCGTTTGCCGTAATACTGAGCAGATTTTCAATATAATTCATATTACTGGCTACTAACTGACATCAATTTTGATTCTACTGCCACGTTTCTGTGTTTTGTAACGTCATTGGTCATATGCGCGAGTTTCGAGACACCGGTTTCAACATTAGTTTAAGGTGACTTCCTCTTGAATTTCCAAGGCAGAAACTCATCTCAGGACTAAATCAATAAAGTGCTATAATATCAATCTATCATATTGTTTCGTTGTAACTGTCATCATGAAAAGCTCCATCTTCAAAATATATACATCCCTGATGTCAAGCAGATACTAAATAAAAAATACATCCAACCAGACAACAATAGATTGTCGTTCCATCATTCGCTACCCACCCTTATCAGTTTTATAAGCTGGTTATCTACCCATCCCCGAGCAACCCGAACAATAAAGACGCAGTGAATCTTAACAGTAAACGTAATAATCTTCAACTTCGGTTTATTCAAAGGATTCAAACTCGAGATATTACTTTTGCAGGTTATTTTAAAATTCAGACCAATAGTATAAGTTAAATAACGCTGCATTCTCTTTGTTCGTTAACTGGTTCCTTCTAAGTTTGTCCAATAACATTTTCACCGAGAGAATTCAAAGCTATTTTAGTATGAACCCCACTTATGCAGTTAAAACTTGTACTAACCGAATTAAATTGAGTGTTTCCTATAATATTATGAGCTGATCTTCATAACATATTAAAAGTCAATGTTACTGTATTCATACTCGTCAATCTCTAAAATCACCCAACCTGCTGTGGTTTTTCGAAGCGACTACAATATGAGTTTCTTCAAGAAGGACATTAGAAGGTTTCTACAGGGTAGGCAGCACGAGTGTAACGCCCCTGGAGTTGCAAACGTCCATAGGCCACGGTGACCACTTTCTATCAGGTGGGCCGTGTGCTTGTCTGCCACAAAAACCTATTTCAAATGAAGATGTTGTATTAAGGTCGTATCAAGATGCCTGTCTAAGCAATCAATGTACTGTACTGTTGGCTTGTTGAATACATTTAATTATAGAAAAACTAAAATCTATTATGTGCTTGTAGAAAAGATGAAGAAAAAGATGATGTAGAAAATAAATAATTGATATAGAAAATGTTGAAAATAACATTCGTATACTTCCTAAAATGTAGAGAACGCGAAGTATATCCACGTTCCACGTATACTGCACATTTTGAACCAGTAATGCACAATATGTGCCATTATGAATGAATATACGGCAGAAGTTACCATAATAGCCTGCTCCAAACTTCATGAAATCTTATATCATCAAAATATCTAGGTAAGACTAAGTTTTCATAAGACAGGCTGAGGCAGAAGAGCACTCGTATTAGCTTACATGACATAGGTATAACTGGGAAATTACAGGGCTTAGGTAAACGTTGAAGGTAGCATACTAATTGGTCCAAAATTTCACTAGGTAGATAATTCTACGATATTTTTTAAAGTGCTCGAAGAATTATGATGATTTTTTTTCAATACACTTATTCTTATTTGTAGCTAGTTTTCTCGCCAATTCGATGTGAATATCTAAATAAATTGGATAAACTATTTAAATGCATCTAATGCATATTAACCATTAGGTAAGGTGAAATTATTCGCATTTAGCTGAATTATATTTAACTAACTGACCCACCCCGGCGGTGCCCGAGGCGTACTTTGACTCCTGTGGCTCTCTTAACTATAACTAAACTTATTGATTTTCAAAAATTTAATCTGTCAAATTCGTTGACATTTATGATCACTACTCCGCTCCCTTAGATTGTAGCGTGATGTTATATAGCCAATAACCAACTTCGATAAACGGACTATTCAACCCAAAAAGAACTTTTCAATTCGAATCAGTAGTTGCAGAGATTAGTGCGTAACAAACCAAAAAAACTCTTTGGCTTTATAATGTCAGTATAGATACGTTTAGACGCCGCGGTAGCCTAGTGGTATGGGTAATGGACTGCTGAGACGAGGTCTCGAGTTCGATCCCAGGTTACCATGGCACACACCAATGACTTTTCGATGCTTTTCGAAGTTATGTGTGTATTTATCGCAGGTTTATAAGTGCCTCGGAGAGCACGTTAAGCCGTCGGTCCCGGTTGCCATACAAACATCTATGGCAGTCGTTACGGGTAGTTGGAGCCCTCAAAAGTCCAACCAGCCTAACTTGGAACTTCGATATCGCCATTGGTCATTAGACCATTGGTTGTGGAGGTCAGATGGCAGTCGCTTCACGGAAAATATCGAAGTTCAGCCGCATCACAGTTAGACTGGAAAGCCGACCCCAACTGAGTTGGGAAAAAAGGTTCAGGGAATGATGAGATACGTTTAGACGCATTACGGATGCAAATGATGTCTAGATCACTAGCGTATACATCTAAATATTTACTCATCTCGAGGAGGTTAAAACACTTTGAGGTAAAAGAAACTGTCTATGTGTTACGATATAGAACTTGTAAATTAAACGATTCCCATTTAAACTGTGAACTTCATAATAGCTTTAACACAAACGCCGTCATTAGTGTAAATTGCGTGACATTCATATTCCTTATCAGTAATGGCGGATACGCATTGTCACGAGACACGGAACACGATAACGGACTGCGGTATATATAATGATGATTATGTACAAAATGCAGGTGGTGAACCGACTTTTAGAATATGTTTCATTCATCATCATTTCAGCCATAGGTCGTTCACTACTGAACATGGGCCTCTCCCATTTACCTCTAATCGGACCGTTGAAATAATATTAAAAAAATATTATTAAAGAAATTTTTGACAGTACCTACCAAAAATATGGAAACGCAACTAAAAATAAAATGATGAAAATTGAAAACTTCAACGTAATAATATGACTTTGTTCTAGAATAAATACTAAAATAATGAATGTCGCATTGTCCGTCCACTTAACTTTTTCCAATTTGAATATAAAAAGGTAGGTACCAAAATAATGCTTAACACTACCCTAAAAAAATATTAATGCATTGATTTTAACAAAATATTCGATAATATAAATCACCGAATTAGTGTCTAATTTACCCACTTATAAGACTATACTTATAGTACCTACAACAATTTATTACACACTTTAATGTGCTACTTACATCATAAAACTACTTAGATAATAACAGGAGAATCCGCTACCATTAGTGTAATGTTCTCTATAGGCGTGTTTAGTTGAGTTGATCTAGTTTATATTTCATGGGTTCACCCAGTTTTCAATTATGTAAAATGTTTAGTTCTTAATTTTCACATATTTTCGGTTTCCATTGTAAACCTTGTGTTGTGCTTGTAAGTTATTTCTGAAATTATAATATTAGCCTATTTTATAGTTTTCTATATCATTTGTGAATTCAGATTTGATTTTAACTGTGTGACTTTATTCAAAACTTAATTACGAAACTCTATTGATCTTCATAGAAGGATCTCTCGACAACGACTACCCACATAGTAAACAAAATACTTGAAGAAAACTTTCTACGAACGAACATTTCCCCACAGAAAGCAATGTTCCGCAAAAGACAATGGCCCGGAAAATTCGCCGTCCTCGTCCTTAAACAGAATCTCCAAAAATTTCATTACACTAGAAGGGGCCCCGATGTAGCATACCATTTATTCAGAATAAATACGCCCAGATTTGTTCGGCAATACGTAACCATATAGTAACACTTCGGCAAGTTTAATGCTTCTACATTTACAGCCAGATTTGCAAGGTAACTTTGGAGGCAAATGGGATTAACGCTGGGATAATGATGATGAGCAAACTCATTTAGAAGAGCCCAATCTTTCACCAAACTAAAATTTATAGATTTAGCTATTTACGAGCTCTATCACCTTCCACACCTATCTATCTTCCAGATCGTCAGTCTATTTCATCATTCTCTGAACCTTTTTCAGTTACTTTAAGTCAGATATACCAGAATAATCACAATATCAATCGATTGAATTCAAAAAAATTTCAAATTTAAATAAACATTTTTTGTAAAAAATATCACAATCTTTGATGAAAAAGACCTAGAGATATTTATACATTGGAAAAGCAACAGATGACATTCTTAATACCTTGCGAACGTCTCAGGGGGAACTTTTTTATCCAAACTTGACACCTTGCCCCTCGTTGGGGTTGGGTACGTTGAATGAATACTGATTCTATATACCCGGTCCCTAATCATTATCAAAATGTATACTATCTATATTCATATATATACTTTTGTAATGTTCGAGTAATGTGTGGAGCTCGATAAATCAAATGAGTAAGTCTCAATTCGAATGATTTGCTGCTACCGTTGAAGAAGTCCACTATCTGCTATTGGTTTCACGACCTGATTTACTACATGACGTACACAAAATAACGATATAAGTGACAGTTTGAAATCGATACATCCATGTCACTTATGAGAAGTTTGGTTTTGCCTCTCAAGACTGGTTTTCATTGATAAAATCATTGAAACTGAAATTGGGGCTTGTATACGCTATGCTTCATTTGAACCAAAATAACCTACGTGGTGCAATTGACGCAAGTAGGACTGTTGTATATTTCCAAAATTTATTGCAGGATCAGACAAAGGGTATTTTAAGGATTCTACTAGGACATTTTGAGCAAAGTTTCTCAGTTTTTCATTTTGTAAACTTCTTGTGGTCCTCACATAACTAATATTCTCATTAACCTTGCTACATTTCCTAGCTGCTGACAAAATGTTGATGTTTAGTACACCATTGTTTTGTCGATTTAAAAAGAAAATGTAAAGGAATAAGAAAAATGCATCACTATCACTATACATAGTATAAAATAAAGTCGCGTTTTCTGTCGTTATTTTTCTTGTCCCTTTGTATGCTTAAATCTTTAGAACTATGCAACGGAATTTGATGCGGTTTGTTTCAATAGATACAATGGTTAAAGAGGAAGGTTTATATGTATATAACATCATGCTACGACTAACAGATGCGGAGCAGGAATGAAAAATGTTGCAAAAACGGGGTGACGCAGACGAAGTCGCGCGGGTCAGCTAGTAAGAAATAAATAAAAAAGAAGATTCCTTCATGAACTTTAATATGCTAATTGAATCTTGGTATTTGCTAATATTTAATATTCGATTTTATAATATAAAATAAAACGCATGTTTAAATAATCTCAGTACTTAACGTAGTCTAATTAACTGTATACTGTTACTCAATAACGTCGAGAGGCTTCAAGCGTAATCGGTGTGAAGTTACCTGGAACAAAAAGGAAAATATTATTAAATTACATGTACTTATATATTATTAAAATTGAGTTGACACATTATTATTGGAACGAAGTCACCGCGGCTTACGGGAAATGCGAAAGAGGTGCAAATTTGTAGAAATCGTCACGTAACGATATGCCGTATACCTATGCGTGTTGTATATCAAGTGAGTGCGCAGTGCGTACATTCAGAATTTAAAAAAAACGTAAGGAACTTAGTTCCCAACGAAGATCTACCGACCGCCCAATTTTTTTATTATATAAGTACACGCTACTGTACTGTCCTAGATTTATCCTCGCAAACCATTACACATACTGATTGACAGACGAGGCTAGGCTCTCCAGGTTCGAGTGCCCCAATATAAAATAAATCAAGAAAAAGGGTACGAAAACGGTCCCTGCGCTGTATAGTGCAAGTAAGAAACTGAGATTAACGCGTTTAAACGAACAAACCCTTCCACTTTATATTTAGTACTCATGTAAATGAAGAATTTCCCACATCATTACTTAAATACTTCAATACGCTACAACGAGTTTCCTATTTAAACTGGCGCGCTCCGCATACAGACAAACACTTGTCTAGCGCCAATGTTCGTTCGCATCATTAACGAATCGAAACGGTCGCCTTAGAGACGGTACGTAAACACTAGTGACGTGCCGACAGAGTTCACTAGTATCGATTCGAGCGCACCGACCTCGCTGGAGACGTCACTGTGTTGATACTGGTACATACATTGCTGTTGTTAATTATTTATTACGCTCCTTTCTTGTTACACAAGTCATATCACAAGTCACTGATATTTTGATACCATAGTAATATTGTTTGTATATATCAGAAATAGGTGTTTAATATTAATCTGATTAGATTATACGATAGCGTCTTCATATTTCACAATTAGATTTTCCAGAATATTGCATGAAAATCAACTAACTACAATAAGTATTCACAATGGTTGGCATAATTTAGTATTTTAACCAATTATCACAAAACATAATCTACTCGTACTATTCTTCTATTGTTCAAATCATACAAGTTTTCATTTACAAATAGCTTAACACCTGTTCAGATTTCTATGTAAAGGAATGTAAAGCCTATATTTTCTACGTGAGAGTACCGACGGCGTTTCAGAGCCTCGGGATCAAAGAGTATTCAAATATTCAACGCTTGGCTTAGAAAGAGATTTAGGTACGTAGAGGCATATAAATTTACGTGAATACAGTTGTATATGTAAGTAGGCATAAACTTTTACTTGCGATTTTGTCTTTGGAGATGTCAGTAATAGCAGTTACCGCGGGTCAAGGCCATTTCGCCAGTGAAAATCCTTACATCTTAACTGGGTTTTCAGGCTTTACTCAATTGAATTATTTGAATAAAACAGATTATCTGGTAGAAAATGTTCATGAAAATGCTCATATCCTTTAAAATGAGGCAGAAAATAGTCACCTAAATGTGAGTGATAATACCTACACCTTTTGACAGTAAACTTGGAAGTGATAAAAGAAGGAGTATAGAAAGATGTATTCATTACGATTTGAGTTCAATGAAATAAAATTATATCTCACTAATTTCAATGTTTTACTGCCTACGAAATTATGGAACAGGCCCGTCTTTCATAATAGATTCGGTAACAAAAATCAAATAAGTATGCTAAATTGCCTAAATTAGAGCGAAGGTTGGGTTTACGGCATGAATGAACGAGTCTATTGAAAGGCCATGCCGAGGTCATCGCGAATGCGTAGAATATTAGTCATTCGTTCGTTTAATAATGATGGGTTGTAATTATGATCATTGACCTGAACGAGCGCATAAAAGGAAACAGAAATTTATTTAGCGTTACACCAAAGTATCATTGTGCCAGGAATAAAACTACGTAAAAACCCAACAGAGCTATGATTAAGTTGTTGAGAACTTCTTCTACCTTATAAATATTATTATGAGATTGATATGTTTACAGAAATATACTTCAGAGACTCAGCTTCCAAGATTTATTCAACGGACACATAAATAAATATACAACATACATATAACTAGCCGTTGCCCGCAACTCTGGCCGTGTGAATTTCTGATCCCGTTCCCACTGCTGACCCTCCCCAAAAGCCTATGACAGGCACAAAATTTTTGTTCCGTAGATCCAAAGGTTAACCCTACTACGTCACATACTCTATAACTCCTTATAATAGTATGTAGAATAGATACCCATACATGGAATGAGACAAACTTTATGTTAATTGAGAAATTACATTGCGTGTCTTTTCCCTGCGGTACATACGTGCCTGGTATACTGGAGAGCAGACCCCTAACCCAATTTGCAATTTAATCCCCTTGCACCAATCCCATGTTGGCGTGCTATTATTACACAGTTAGGTTAATTTTTAGAACAACAATTACTTTTTGGAGTGAATTTTTGTAGGTTTGTGACGATATAAACTGTTTAATTTAATATTTTGGTATCGTAAGTGAAATAGATTTTGCTGACTATACAAAGATTACATTGTAAAAAGGGCAGGCCTGAAACATCTGTGCCCTTAGCATGAAAAACTATCGAAATCGTAATGTAAAGGTATCGAGAGCACGGAGCATTGCCATTGGCGGGCTTCACACTGCCAATCACAATTCTCCGTTCTGTCGATACCTTTACATTACGAATTCGATAGTATTTCGTGCTAAGGCCTCTGAAACCCGCCTGCATAAATTTACTGACTGTACAACAGCTGAAGTGTGCAAGGATATATTATGTAAATTACGAGGTTTCTGTTCTCCAACCTCGAAGATCGAAAAGCGTACCTATATGAATTTATGCAACCTATAAACATCTCCATGAACTGCTATAGACTAATTGATTAGTTGATAAACATCTTCGTGATAGTCAAATACCTAGTATTTCATCACTCGGTCAGAGTTTAATATTCATACCTCTTTATCGATTGTACATTTTCTACAAAACAACACTAAAGTAACCAAGTAAACAAATCGATAGTTTGACAAACGTAGACGAAACTGATTTTCGTTTTAACTAATAATAATAGTGGTATGAATATGTATACCCCCCAAAATATACTCTAAGTAAAGGCTACCGTTTGTATAAAAGTATAATTTGATAACGTCCCCCAAAGGTGCTTGGTGGCTGGCGGCGCAGGGCGTGGCGACAAAACGCTGACTCAAGCCACGACAGTTAGCATCAGTGCAATAAAAGCAAATTGTAATTTATGAATACTTTGTTGCTGCAAAATTTTTATTCGAGGAGAAATATTAGTCAAGAAATATTACTTCTCATGCTATTTCGAAATAAATATTTACCATTTACTATAAACTGAACAAATTCAGCTTGAGGTTTTGTCGAATGTTTTTATTCAGGTACTGTATAAGAAGTTTGAATGAGTAACTCTAGAGCTTTGCTCCTGATCCTGGCACAAAGAAACTTGAGCCGGTAAACTGCCTAGTTAGTTGATGCTCTTCTATAGTTTTAAAAGTATAATCAGTAATCACTCTTATATATTGTACTAGCTGACCCGCGCGACTTTGTCTGCGTCACCCCGTTTTTGTAACATTTTTCATTCCTGCTCCGCACCTATTAGTCGTAGCATGATGTTATATACATATAAACCTTCCTCTTTAACCATTCTATCTATTGAAACAAACCGCATTAAAATCCGTTGCGTAGTTCTAAAGATTTAAGCATACAAAGGGACAAGAAAAATAGGGACAGAGAACGCGACTTTATTTTATACTATGTAGTGATGATGCTTTTATATAAATCTTACATACAAAACCTTAACTCCTAAGTACGGGTATGTAGTTCGAAACACAGTTACTAGATTGAGCTTGTATTTTGCACCATTTTTCAGTTAGCATTTTATCAGGAGTGTTTTAGGAATGAGTTCGAAACTAAACGTGTTCATTCCCAAAAATTAAGGACTACCATCTGTATAACAGTTCTGTTGTAACGTTTGAATACTACTCATACATACCAATGTCACAGAATCTTCAAACAGGAACTCACTACTTAACATCCTTTTCGAAAGGGTATAGATGTGTCAATACTGACTATTTACCTATTATCATGTAGGTAGCATGAGCTTGGCCTTGGTAAAACATGAAATAATGAGTCTGTCATCCCATACGATGATTTATTAGGTATGACTCTATATATAGAGTCAATATAAGGTAAGTGATTCAAAATATATTCTAGTAGCTTGATTTTCATTATACGAAAACATTCTAAGAGGAATATAAATAGTCTACCTGTACCTTTAATTTTTTTCTTCATTCAGTTTTTTATGACGCGAAGGACCGCTATTGAGAATAGTAGAAAACCCAGAAAAGTATATGAAATAATCTTGGCATAATATAGTTATAAGTCAATCTGAGGATATAATCGTTGGAGCACTGGGAATACCAATTTTGAAAGTCGGTATGTCATCGATACGACAGAAATATATGAAATTCATAGAAGATTACAATCAAAATAACTTTTCGAGTACGAATTCACTTGTTGGCTTAATTCTTGCTTGACTGAGGCAATATCACCCTCTTTCATTATGCCAATGTTAAGTAACAGTGATACCACTAATATTATACCTCCTAATCTTGATCCCACGCTTTCAACAATAAACCCACATCCATATATGACTTTTACAAAAAGAACAGAACAAGAAAATACAATATCCATCGGAATTCCTCGATATAATAGAGAGTAAATAAACCAACCGATATGACAGGACTATATTTGCTGGGTGCGGGCCTCGGGCTCCTGTCTAATGAAAGTCAAACACGCAACGCCCCACCCTGACTACACTACACGCATCCGAATATTGTTAATTACAATAACATAGCTTACTACAATCGTAACTCGCTTAGTAATATTAGGTATGGTATGTGACAAGGATGATTGTTTTTCTTCTATAAGTTATTGTTTACTAATGGACTTTGGAATCATATTGCACTAAGAAGTATGTATGTATGTGTATGTACGTATGATTGACATGTTCATTGTTGTGTTCTTTTCGGTTTTCATATTACAACTTCAGCTATTCTGTCTATATTTCTCTCAATATCCATAACAATAGCTTTTATCAGTATATTTTTGGTAGTTTGTTTCTTTCAACAAGCAGTTACCATAGCTTTATTGACTTAATATCTAGGACACAATTTGAACAATCATCGAGCATACAAAACATACGAAATGTGTTATCTACTATATAAAAATAAGTCGGGTTTTCCTTCCTGACGCTATAACTCCAGAATGCACGAACCGATTTCCACGATTTTGCATTCGTTGGAAAGGTCTCGGGCTCTGTGAGGTTTATAGCAAAGAAAATTCAGGAAAAAATTGAACAGAAGAGCGGGAAAATCATTTTTCACGTGGCGAGGTACCTACACCTTTTCTTTGTGCACTTTTCACCGAATGTTCGCCGTCAATATCAAAAGTTTATAAAAAATATATATGTATTTGAAAGGTATGGTATAAAGGTATAAACTCATTCCATAATGAATTTAAACAAAGTGACAGCTCATATAAGAATATAGAACGATTTGCAATGTGCCGGGGGTAGGTACCTACTGATAAAATGTTAAGTGCACAGATAATATAAATGTTTGTTTACATAGCAAATGCAACATGCTGAAGGATTGTATACAATAAAATTGATAAGATATGAAATGAAATGAAACCTCTCCGAATTATACACAGATTATCCCAATACAATGCACAGATCAAGAAGGAAATGTTAAATATGAAGCAAATACAAACAGAACAGTGGTGTGACCTTAAAAGGAATATTGAGCCTGTTATAATGAGAAGGAAAATGGTCGAGCAGAGTACGTAGTTCGATTGAGTACTGAGCAAATGATACACCAAATATGGTAAGGCACTTCTAACATCAGCTTTGCACGATGCGAGGTTTTCACGAATTCGGACGTGGACACGTTTGCATTTGTTAAGACAAACGTGCGTCTGCGTTATCACAGACGAGTCCCATTCGACGGTAACTACGTAGTCCACGAAATCGTACACGCGTTACGAACTTTGCAGACCGTCTAAGGGCAATTTAGACGAGGTAGCATTCTTGGGAAGCCGGGATAAACCTAGACGCGGTCGCAGCCTTAAAATATACAATGTTTTGCACCGAACTGTGATGCGCACGCGTACGGGTCGTTTATTCATCTGAACTCAATGACAGATTAATAAATAGTTACTACGACTTGATACAAAAATTTAAATTATTCTATTTATTTTTCTTATCAAGAGTAATAATGTTATTATTATTTTATACTTATCTTACTAGAGTCGTCGTGACCTATAAATTAACGCCTTAGTGATTTGTTTACTTTTTTCTCAAGCTGAGTTTAATAAACTTTTAATACCTATTATTGTATGAAAATAAAGATATCTCGTGATTTGACCGCGCTGTTGCGCACATTTATACCGATCAAAAACGACATTCTGAAAGCATTGTACTTCTACTCAAAGATTAAATTAAAATAAATTTAATTATTTTTAGTTGATACTTAATAGCTTGTAACAGTTATATTTTCACCCACGACGGAACGAAGACGGTATATGTGTTTGGGGCATTTTCGGTGTTGATTGAAAAAGTACATAATATGCGAACGTGCAGTTCATTCGTTCATTACGTTCTTAATAAGGTAATGTTTTTACTTTATTCTGTTAACGGCGATGGATGGCAAAAACACCCGCGCCGACCCGAACCCGCGCTTCAGGGTGATGGTGTTTTACCGCTTTAAAAGTTTCCTTTCTCTGCACGTCTTCAAATTACAAATCACCTGAGCACCGTGAGACGTGGTTGGTACGCTGAATTAGATCGTGCGTGACCGTGCTTCAGCCCATGTTGAGGTTCGCAACGGCCATTCACTGCTATCTCTGAACAAAATGTGTACAGCAATGACAAATGTGTAAGTATGATAATAACGATGAAAATCTAAAGAGCAACTGAGAATTTGATTCATAAACTTGTTTATTTATATGTTATGTAAAACTTAGTCGCGTGTGTCGCGTACAGAATAATTTTCCTGATCATAACCATCGTATCACGTGAGATATTTTTATTTTATGCGTCTGTATTTACATAACATAACACAAACATGCTCTCAACCAAGTATAACGAAAATACTAATATTTTTGGGGAATGTTTCATTCCAGCTCAATACACATACACATGTGTCAGAACAATGAATCGGGAGCACTTTACCGCGAACCGGAAACATATACTAAAAAAATGTCATCGCGTTCCAACCTAGTAACGGCAGTTATGGCTTTTTATATTTCTCATTGTAGTAGGGAGAGACAACCAGACGCAACGTGTAGGTGGCGTTAAATAAATAAGTAGTAGGTATACTGTACAGGAACGACCTTCGCCATCTGTGGCCGCTCTAAAAATATGCCCCAACGCCGTCCCCAGACGTATTTTACCTCAGGCCCCAGACGTCCCTCGGAATTCTGAATAAGTAAATACATCCCGAGAAGAATCATACAATTAGTTTTTATAACCTGAAATAAAATAAAGTTAAATAATGATAAGGCTATTTAACACCACCGCGATGAGTAAAAAAAGGTTTGTTAGAGTCAAATTAACCTAATACAACCCAATGGTCATCTACAGCTACTTGTACTTTCCTATGGAAATATCTACATTAGGAAATTTTGAATAAAAATCTTCTGTAAAAGGTTCCTTTATGATAATATTATTATCATAAAGAAATTTATTACTTACAGTATAAACATCTCAATTTCATACAAGGTACGCGTAGAGAATGTTTAAGTGGAAATATATCATCGGGCGTAACAAAGAAAGGGAAACCATTTCTAATTCCAATTCATACAGCTCGTCCGGTTAAGAAGCCTTTGTGGGAATGAATTGTATAAAATGGGCAAGTAAATAGCAGTAACCATTCACAGCCAGCTGAGCGGTCTTGAAGGACCTCGCGTCCATCGACGTTACTCTCTTAGCACTTGGAAATTTCATTTGCAAACAGTACGTGACGCCGCGTCGAAATGCGCCCCTTTCTAGAGGGTCTACGATTTAGATAAAACTCTTTGCAACTTATTCCGACTGCCTCTCCCTACAATACCCCAACTCGTTGCTACGGAATTGAAATTAGGACCGTTACCATCACGGTATACAGAGTAAATAGAAAAGTTCCAATATAGGATTCAATCTCACAAACAACATCAACTCGACACACGGTTGGGTATCCGTGACCCCGACCTTGGTGTGAATTACATAATATATCCGAATATATCAATCGTGAAATTGCTCACGAAATAAGGTTCTGCTCGTTTGTGATCCGACCTCTTTGTGCATAAAACAATAGACGGGATGTTGCCAGGTAAGCGTATCGGGGAGAAATGGTACACTAGTGCAAACTTTAGAGAGAGAAAACACCAGATGCATATATCAGCGCTCTACTGCGGTGTAGCAAGAACAATAACTTGGATGTCATTGTTGCTGCACGTACGAGTATCTTAGAAATTCTCGCGCACGTGTGTCTTTCTGTAGTACAATTAGATAGAAGCTTCAGGCTGCATTATGTATACTTAGAACAAGATCAACGACAACAAAAACACATTACATTATGCTAACGTTCCTTAGAACACACAAGATATTATTGTGGGATGCTTACATCCCACAATAATATCTTGTGAAAGTAGGCTCTACTCACCTATTTTACTTCCATAAATGTAATCATATAATCATATTATGATAATTTACATGGCCGTATTATAATTCGGCAATTTTCCGTTTCCTACCTGCCTCGTTTTTCTTGATTTTCCAGCGAATTCAACTATGTCGTTTGATTATTTGGTCGACGATCCTTAAGAAAGAAAAGCAATATTTCTTGCGACTTTGCATAATTCAAGTGACATGTTAATTGGTAGTAGTATGCGGGAAACAATATCCAAATTAAATCAGGACTGGCAAATATTAAAATTATAGGTATGATGAACGTAGCGTCGCAGTGGTAGCGTGGGTGATAGTTATCTAAGTAGAGGATCGTTGACTCAGGCGCTGTTGCGTAGGCAGACTTGTTGGGTGCACTGTTCTGTAAATGTGCGGTTACGTATTATACTGCAGAAAACACTCTTACAAGGTATGGTAATGCAATACCTGCAGTGTTCAACGGTTAGCAACTAACTTCAGAGAAAAGATATAACCATCTAAAAGGCAATTAACGTGTAACATATGACTACCGACTAACGTCTAATGAACGTCAGGAGCTAAATCACAATTAACCCTTGCGAAATGTTCTTTTTAATATGAAGCACTGAAGTAAAAGAAACCAGTATGTAAGACTAAGCAGAATACGTTTAGTGTCGCATAAAAAGCCTTGAACGTTATTCTTATCACGTGTGGTCGTGCAAACCCAATATAGAGGGAATTAGCGTCCAGCTCAGTCAACATCGTTAAAGATGTCAAGTATGATATGGAATGAGATTTGCGGAGGCGAAATCAAGCCTTTGATATGATTCGCATGTCTACGTGGGTGAAGTGAGAACAGGATAAAATCGATATGAAACTGGTTGCGGTCAGTTTAATAATATATCAAATATAAAAAATCCGCAATTTTTATTACATAGGTACCTTCATCAAAGGTACGTACGTACGTTAATTACGTATCGCATGAATAATGAAGTAGTTCGGATATTCACATTGAAATAAAACAGCTTTGAAATACCAAAACTTAGTGACATTATAATATAGCGTGTAAAAAACAAAACAGAGAAAAAAGTCTTGCTATTTTTAACCCTTGGAATTTGTAAACATTATTTTAAAACAATGACGGCCACGTGCCTCCGGAAGTGTTTTCCCCCATCGAGGCTTGTGCATACTTGCGCAAGTAATACAGGGCCTCCCACGTAGACGGAGACAGGCTGGCTGAGACCTGTGATTCATGCACCCCCGCCTTAATCCTCGCGCGAAATACTGTTTGCGTTCACACTTAAGTTAAATAGGTGTGCTTGCGTGAACTATTGTTGTTGTCCTACAAAAGGTATTAAACATAAATGATAAACTGAAATGGCTATTTTTTTCATGTATTTATTTCATCTTACAGAAAATATTTGACTGTTTTTGTGTGGTATAAACTCTAGTATAAACGGATCAACAGAGTATGCTTAACGATGTCGTTATATTTAATGCGCGTGTCTCAAACTACCGGAATTTTGGCGGTAAATACAGTGTTTCAAAAGGTACTGTAGTATGTTAGCAGTATGCTCGTGGAGCTCTCATTTCGGGCTCAAGCGAACTATGTATAGAAAGTTACCGAACCACGTTGGCTTGACATTCAGATCCGTAAATAATGACTGCAGTACAAAATCATAAAGCAGAAACCAACACCGTGATACTACTAACAATAAAATAGTAAAGTCCACCGTTGTTAACCTACACAAATTACAGTTAAATAGTGGCACGTAACCACTATTTATAAACAAAACAAATAGGTTTTGTTTGCAGCATGTACATTGTCTATTCGTTAGTGTTATAATTCAGTTATCATCGGAATTTTGTACCTCACTAGAGCCGAACAAATCCTTATATCACAAAAGGTAGTTGATGGCATAAAGAAATTTTATTGAGTATCATCCAATATTTTTTACCTATCACAAAATAATTCATCGAAATAAACATGCTGTAGATTTAGATTGGAAAAGTTCATCAGCCAGTCTGTAACCAATTGAGCTATTTGAACAGGTCCTGGAAATTCGAAACTCTCTTACATACATACATTCTTCCTGTAAGGGTCAGGTAGCGAGTTGACTTTTTCCAATTTTGTTTAATCTATAGGAAAAGTTAGCATACTGCTTTAAAATGTAATTATATCATGCATGTAGTAAAAGTATTTATTTTTCGGATGTACAGTTGTGTGCACACTGTGAGTGGTTGTTAAATATTCATAATAGTCAATGCCAGTGTAGCGTGATGATTGGACGCGCTAGTCTGGCGATAATCTTCATCGTAGTTAAAGTATAACCCTGACGATACGAAATCTGTTAATGAAATGTGAAGGTATTTAGGTCAAATGCAAATTAAAATAATATGTTGGTTGAGTGCAGTGAATCTATCTACGATTTATTATATGTTGCAGTTTATTGATAGTTACATGGTACCTTTTATTTGGGTAAACGTGTACATGTGTTTACTAGTAGTGCTTTAGAAGTAAATGATGTGATGCTAAAGTGTATTTTAGGAAGTTCTACAAATGATAGTATATTTTTATAGAAATGAGATTTACTTCATAATAGAAAACGTGTGCCACTGCAGCAGTGTCGCAACATTCATCACTATACTGATCAAATTATGATTATTGACACTGATTCAATGACACTGACAACCAAAACTGAGAAGTTTGACAAACTTCTCAGTTTGTCAAACTTTTTATTATCATAGCATAGCATAGACCTTAATATAATCGCTACTGCATATGCCGAGAGAGTTAGAAGTGTAGGTATACTTACACTCACATTTGAAAACAAAATCAATTTGTCAGGTACTATCCTACTGCTACTGAGAATAAGAATAAAAAAACCTAATAACCTACTCTGTGCTTGTTCCCTAAATAGAACCTTAAACCTTCCGATCCTATGCAAACGAAAACTTAAGCCACACTACAAGAATAAGTAGATGATCATAATCAATCTGAGATATGTAGTAAGCATCTTTAGATTACAATGTTGATGATTACAGGCCACTTCTGACGACAAATGACTTGATAAATATACGAAAAATCAAAATTCCTCGATCAGAATATTTTTTATATCTTAGATTATATTATCTTATTGCTAGAAATTTGGTTACATATATTTTCTACATCAATACAAATAAGACTGGTTTAGTACCTTATCTAGTTAGGTTAGATTTTTCGTATGAGTTTCCTGGTTGAATCTGATGCTTTTATTTTTATTTGGTTTATACGGCATTCATGAATCGTTTCCATGAATGCCGCCTGAGTTTCCAACTCCTAAAGGAAAACCTATGTCATCGATTAATCAGTAAATGTATCGGCTTGCAGGTGAGGTTGGTTTGGCCAGAGGTCTTGGTAGAACTGCAATCACCATAGCTTCTACTACTTGACACCCTATTCAAATGGAAGTCTTTAATTAAAATATGATTCTTCGCTAGGTACCTACTCATAATATTCTCAATGTAAAATGTTATGTTCCGGTACTTCGTTAGTCAGTTTATGCCCGAATAACAGTAAACTTTAGCAGTTTACTGCCTGTTTTATTACGTAACTATTTACAGCTTAGCCGGCGGGGTATATCGTAATGGCAAAAATGAGTATCTTAAAAACGGAAGCCGACACTACTTATATGTTACAGCTTAATTTATTTATGTGTTGTGAGGTACTATCCTCTTCAGTAGGTGTTTAATAGACAACAGGTCCGTGAACAAAATTATTCTGTTAAATGATTCACTGTGAGTTACGTTTAGAAGCTGCCACTATATCAGAAAGAGACTTTGCTTAGCCCTGATCAATTGATTGAATATCCATGTGCTTGAAATGTACAACATAGACATCTAATAAGCCAAATATTGTATGCAACATATTTATATAACTTAATCCGAAAAAATACTTCTAAAAAGGAGACGGAATTTTTTTATAAAACCTCTCCATCTAAAGCGAGATTACATTGAAATATTTTCTTATACACACAGGCCTGCCATGCCTGGTATCAACTGTCGGGAGGCGAAATGAAAATCAACGGATCCATATTGAAAATGTCAATCACGAGTCACGACTGTCTATGGAGGGACCGGAATTTTACATTTACGGCTCGAATGTCCCGATACTCCCGATGCTCGTATAATTGCTACTGTTCAATCGAACTATGATATTAATTTCACACAATCACTGTCGCAATTCGCTGAATATTCGACTTTGATCCGCCTCAAATTTAAATAGCAACCGTTTAACATTGATTTTGTAGTTCAAGGTACGAATAAAACATATTGATTGAAACAAATATAGTTTTATTCAAATAACAACGAATCTATTGAATAATTTAGCAGTTCCTAATATGTATGACTTATTGTTTTGTGTCATGTGAGTGCTAATTGGACATAATATTGGCGACACTGAGGCCCGTATTCTAGAATGACACTGGACAATCTGCCAACTCTTTCTATACAACTGTCCTCAGACAAAGATTCAGAACTGAGTGCCATTCTAGAATATGGGCCTGAGCCTTTAGCCTAAACTAATCTTGTTTCCATACTATATTAAGTAGGTATATTTCGTTCAGAAAACTATTGCTAGTAGTATTAATTTATTAGTTAGACTTTAAGTTTTATTTATTTTTTAATATTTGAATACGTTAGTGTCAGTATAAAAGATTTTTTTAAATAAAGAACTAAAGTGCACTTTCAACGAGTAAAATACTGTGCAAAAAATGCAAATATTTAATTAGCGTCTACTTGACTTAACTGATACCAACAATCGCGATAAGATTCATAATTATGGAATAACTTCATTTATCTTATAATATAATCTAACGTCAAACACGTAATCAACAAACACTTCCAATGTGTACGTAATACACAACATGTTATGAAAACAAGAAGAGGCACTAAGCGAAGTGCTCTCTGCATCTGACAAGGCTCAAATTCGCAGACTAATAGTTCGGAGCCACAGTAATATTATTTATACAGGGAGGAGACAATATCAAGTGTCGTCTCTTGTTGTGTATGCTATGAACAAGTATATTGTAACAATCACAATCGTATTATTTCTAATAATACTGTGTTATTCAGTATATGTTATATATACCTCTATATTATAGAAATTGTTTGACATGTGTTTATTGAATTGTAATAAGTGGAAAACACTTACGTATTTATAAACACATAAGTAAGATAATAAGGTAAGAAAAAGTATGATAATGAAGAATCCCAATAGCGTGCATTGATCGATGATGAAATTCAAATTGAATTTGCTACGCCGCATTTGTTTGAAGAGTAAGTTGTAACTAATCGAAGTACGAGTATATATAGGTAGATTTTTACTTTATATACTCCATGTCTGCGCATAAAATCGTATACCTAGCTGTCATTAATGGAAGTATCACACTTTATGAAAATTATTGAACTAGAAGGCCTTAATTTTACAAATAATTCAATATTATAAAATTGGATCCTTGAAAATATAAAGACAAAAGCCTCAAAAAATATTCCTCACTCAACACTGGCTGTTGAAGCCCGAAATCTCGTAAACCAGACTAAACAATGATATCTAAGAAGAAAGTCCTTCACAAAGCCATTATGTATTGTACTAAGCCATTGCGTGGCTTAGTTGTTCGTCCTTACTCTTCCTTTGTTATTCTTACAACAAATTTAGAAGGGCAAGTTAATTCGAATAGGTACGCCCCGTTATAAGGAAGCGGTTCAGAGAAATTACAAGTTCTGAAACAAACCAAATTGCGGCTGAATACAGCTTTTTGCTCGCGGGAAGTAGTTTAACCCGCTCGAACAACTTTAGTCTATATAGTGTAGAAATGAGTTTTCTGTCCCAAGAAAGCCAAGTTTGTGGCTGAAGATTCGCTGACCGGTCGTAAACCGAATAATTACATGAAGAGTAGGTACTCTGACAAAGGATGGCCATATAAGGAAACTTAAAAGTCTTATTTCCTTTCGTAACTAAATAGTGTAAAATTACTTTAACCACATCGCATGTTCAATGGAACTATATAAGCACATTTATCGAATCACTTTTTAGCTCTAAATGGATTCCTGTCGGAGTTTACGAGGTAAGAAAGTGATTTAATTAAAGGTAAGATAATGAATTACACATTCGCACATGTTTGCACATGGTACACTCATAGCTATTAACGAGAAGTAAAATATAAAACCAAACTTCGTACTCTGTATGATCATGATCAGCGGCATCCGTCTTCCATTATTATCGTAGCAATGCACGAAGCGAAGACAAGACCTTGGATATTACAACAATAAACATCAGCTCTGCTCTATATTTATGGTAACAATGAAAAGCAAAGTAATATTTTTTTAGTGGAATCATGCTCTTAAAACATATTAACAATTATTATCATCTATGATGTGAGCGGTACTATAAGAATGGAACCACCTACAGCCTCGTTCGTTGCAAATGGAGGTGAAAACTTGAATTTTTACTGCGGAGAATTATTATTCGATCTGCTAGATTACAGATAGATATTGAAATGAGATAAGTGTTTGAATTGCCGATTAATCACTCAATCTTCACTTTTGAAATCCTTCAAACGACCGCAGTTATATAAGTATAATATAGTGCCGCCGCCGTTAGCACCTTATTCGACTCAGTCACCTAAGAACCATGAAATGTAGCCAGACAGATAATAAAAAATGTTAGAACAGGACATTAGTAAATCTGTAAGGATAAGTATAAATATACTTTATCACAAGTGATTGCTCGTCACACCTTCAAGGACTTCTGACAACTTCTTTGTCATAGAAATGAACAATAGTTGGACCGTAACCGCTGTACCGCGTTTTGGGTATGTGCGCAGCGAGAGGGGAGAGTATCGAGCGTTAGATTCGGTGAGTCCACCGCCAAAGCACACCGTAACTCCCTTGTTCTCGGGACATTATCTTTCTTGCTCTTTCTTTTCCTCGTCCCCCTCCACGTGAAGGGTACCATGAGAAGGGTACAGCGGTCGTGCTATGTCTATAGAATAATAAAGAGAACTTCATATTGACGTCAAAAGGCGTAATATATACAACGTTCTTGTTAAAAGGAAAAAGAATACGCCTGTCTTGACATAAAAAGTCGATTTTGTTTTACAACTCACATAAGAAACAAGCATGTTCGGTGCTCATACACCTGAGACTTTTCAGTCTGTAAGTAAATATTCACCGCATTACGCTAAGCAGAAAAAATAAACATGCTCAAAGTACAAACATAGTTCATGTCGAATGGAAATTAATGTCAGCATATTTGACGTAGTTACTTGTGATGTAACCTTTCAGTGTTCACGTATGACTCATGCATTCGTATTATTGTTTTACCTGCGTTAGGGTTACCAAGTGCCACGATACGAACTGACATGACTAGAGTTTCAGGCATTTGTAAAGATTCCGGCTGGGATTTTCTGTAAATGTTATGATTTATTTACAACCTCGATATTTAATATTATTGGATTCAAAATTTGACATTTAAGAAGGTCAGAATCCAGATGAAAAAATGAACAGCTAAAGCGAATATGTAGTTTCAAGTACCCAATAATAACATTCTTCCTAAGGTATACTCGGAGCTGTCAGTTATAGGTCCCCGTAACGGTCCTTCTTCATCTTGTAGCATTAAGATATTCAGAGCCATTTTGCAGTAGTCATATTGTAGTCACTAATAAATTTAACTGCTACAACGTTACAATAACTCGTAATTAGTAACCCTATTCACTGTACAACAACAATACAATGTTATTTATAACAAAGTAGGAAATAAGTTAAATATAATACATACGGTAAAGAGGCGTCAGGCTTCGGAAAACATAGTTAAAAAAATACGTTTGAAATAATAATAATAATAATAATGTAGCTGTCTGACCACGTAGAAAGGTGGCAAGATAACTTCGAACTAGTAAATGCATAATTTAGAATTCAAGAACGTAGTTTAATAAGTGAGCGATATTATGAAGGGTGATACTGTCATTTCATAAACCATTTAATAAACACTAATGTAAGAAAGAGACAATAGAAGTTCCTACGGCTCTTTTTACATCAGATACGGCCGTGACTTGGTTTTCGTGTTATATTAACCCTCTATGAGCACGTAACAAAATAAAATTGTTTTATTTATGAGTTATGGCAGCATATATTTCCTATTTTCCTATTTCCTATTTTTGGCGTTAATTCACAAATTATAGCCTTTCAAATATTTTAGTATAATTAGATTTTAGATATTGTTAATTATTGTCATGACGTAAGTACCTACTTTATCACTATGAGGAACTTTATTTTTTAGTGTACGTAATTCATTTGTAAATTTACATGACTTTGTACACCAATATGAGTAAGAAGTAAAAGTCATGTGTCTACATGTGATTTAAATTGGGCTAGATTCTATCTGAGTCTTACAATTAGTCTGTTCGAATAACATTATATGAGGTCATTGAGTCAATTAAGACAACTATTAACAATAGCATACCTACCTTAACCAGTTTTTCGAGAATTAAAACGAGAATTGTATAGTTGACGTGTGTATTTGTTGTTAAAATAAAAACTAAATAGGTACTCGTAGTATTGTATTAACAGCACCGATCGCGCAACTATTTCAATGAAAACAAAATCATTTTAGTCGTAAATATAACTCAAATACGTATTCTATTTCTGATTAGTTAAATAGTGATGCAGATCACTTCACCCAAAACGGATGAGCCAGCTCTCTTACTAATATCAACTTTTAATAGCAGGATTTATCACTCTTTGTAAGGCTACTGGCGGTAGTCATATTTTCTGTATTAGTATTCCTTATTTTACCTTCCTTTTGCAGGCGGCGACGCGCTATATTACTGATATTGCAAACGTTATTATTAACAGATGTGTTTTGATGATGTTACGTATTAACAGATTTGTTTTGGGATTGTATTGTGTCTTAGTATTGAGAATCGCAGACCTATGGTGTGTGTGCAAAGCTCCACAAACCATGGCTAACCTGCTGTAAAGTGCCGCATGGCCAATTTATTCCATATACATACACCGGAGGGCCTTATGAGCGCTTCCGAAACCCCAAAACAGGTGCTAGCGCCAAGGGAATACAGAATTTCGGAGTAAAAATGACGTCGAAACCAAAGAAGAAGTATTGAGTAAAAAAGCACTCGTATTTTTGTAGACTCGAAAATCAACTTTATTCAAATATCAATATCAGTTCTCAAAGAAATGGGATACAGTTGACGGGATACTATGTCAAAGCTCCCTCGCCAATTTTATAATGCAATAACATCGGAGTGAGTAATATTCGCGTTCAATTTTACAATGAAATCAATAAATCTACTCTAGTTCATACTTATCTCGCCACCCACAGCTAAACACATCTCAAAAATTGAAATATAAATAAATAAACAGCATCCACTCGCAATGATAACGCATGCTCTGTTGATTTATATCCCATCACTAGAATGACGTAGCCACCACACATAAATTTGGTGCACATCACTACTACATAGATCACGTACACGTGCCATATAATCCCATGGGAACGGACACAGCCAGCCTTGGTGATTTATCCTGAGTCTCGTACTAACTGACTTATTGATGCGAGCTGCCTTCACTGATTGTATGCGACAGCGATAGATTACAAGGGCGGACGTCTGTCTTTGTTTGGTCACGCTATAACAAGGGATGTGTACACGTATTGTTATTTGTACCGAATATCGGTAAATTAATTCAATATTAGACGTTAATAATTCAAAATCTCCTATCCTAATTTGTTCAAACATATATACTAAAACTACTGAAGGTGATGAAACGTAATGTCACATGTTATATGAAGTCAAAGGAAAGTTAATTATTCAATAGTGTTAAATTACTCGCTTGAACAATTTATTATTGTTTATTTGATTTTTGCTCAGTATAAACGTCAGGCAGTAGTTTGAAACCAGATCTGTAATACGATATTGATATTATCATAGTCAATTGCAAGAGGTTTTGAACGTAATGCTCAAATGAGGCTAAGTAAAACGGTGGCGTAGCGTCCGTAGGAACGATTAAGGAAAATATTTATAGAAGATACTGGTTACTGAGGAAAATGTTATTTATATGATTTACCTACCTGTATCACAAGAAATAGCAGTTCGTTGTCTAAAATCTGAACGGTATTAGCAAAAACTCGGCATCATCAATGAAATCACCTTATTTTACCTTAAGTATTACTGCGTGGCTTGAATAATTTATTTTTGCATTTTTTTAAACTTCTGAACCAGTACATGTATCTCTAAAGTATTGAGTTTATTGGCATCATATAAAGTTTTTCTTTATCTATCATCAAAAGCGATAGATTGCAAACGTTAAATATCTAGATTGTATCTGTTAAGTACAAAATTATTCTCAAACTGAACGAGATTCAAAATGTCGTGAATGAATAATAGTTATCAATATCCGACTCCGTATAATAGAGAAGAACAACATCATTCGTTCTCTCTATTTGACCTTTGTCGAAATGACAAATGACTGTCAATAAAGCCAGTCACCAGAGGCTCTGTAAATAACTAGTTTTCTGAATAAACGATTTAAGATATTTGTATCAATCGATGGGGCAATCAAGAACAATGTTTCAATGTTAGAAATAGTTATTGTACTAATTTAAACGCTACTTACTGACTTAGTTTTTTTATATATTTATTTAGGTCGTCAAATTGACTGCATCCCGCCTTAGAGTAAGCAAGGGTGCTGTCCAAAGCATAGAAGCCGCCATTATAAGTGCTGCCCCTGAACAGCATTCGATGTTTTTCTTTTTAATTGTTTGACAGTCTTCGATTATTTTCATATCACACTAATAGATTACGTAGGTGTGACTAAAGTAAACATTTCAGATAACGTATTGACGAAATAACTGGCATACCTGTTCGAGTGTTAACTGAATTCATAGAACTATTACTTACACCTTTATCAGTAACGATAAATTAACGCATACTTCCAGGGATTATGAAATGAATGTCAAAAGCATACAAATTCAGTATAGTCACAAATTATGCTATTATAATGTATGTGCATTTATAAATTACTAGCCTCATCAGCATATTGGGCATATTGGTAAGCACTATTTACTTATTTGACATGAGATTCTACTACCGGTGCATAGCATTTAAAATGTTAACAGAACATTACTAGTGTTTTAGGGATTATTTTCGAAAAAGTGGTATAAATGCTGAATAGACAAAGAAACTGAGCATTTTAAGAATAGTTTTAAAATCAAGCACCCAAAGGAACAAGTCAACCTTCATATAGTTAAATTACAATAATCAATTAATTATCTTCTTTTAATTCGGTCATCTGTCACTTTAGCCTAACATAAATTAGACATACCTAATTAGTACAGAACATGAAGTTTCTCATTTCAAGCTTATTTCATTATAACATTAAGTAGTTATAGCAGTGCCCAAGTTTATAAATTATGTTTATAAATATAAAAACAACAATATCATGAAAACGGTCTTATAATGTAGGTACTAAATTGCGAAGAATTCTTTCAACATTCCTAAGTACTCCTTGGAAACAGAGAAAGGTTAATTAGAAAATATCAATACACAAGAGAAACAAAATAAATAATATTATCGGAGAAGAAAAGTATATAAGTAACAAGTTCCAACAATTTTAATTATTTTTGTGCGTGTAACTTTTAATTGTGAGCAATTCGAAGTGTATAGCTTCGTAGTGTTTCGATAAGTTCCTCAATTAATAATTTATTGTATTTCTCGTGTACTCGAGTTATTTGTACAAAATATAAGCTAAAACTTTTATAGTTCCTGTTTATTTCACACAATGTTACGTAAATAGCTAAAAATCACATACTTGTAACCTGTCCAGAATATTCACTAGTATTTCCACAGATTGTTGCATTGCTGCCTGCTATTATCATTTTCTGTTGGCACTCCGATCCTGAGAGCATTCGAGTGTTTGTTGTTACACGCGTTGTGGTCATTAATAAATGGTTTGTTCGACTGATCTGGATATTTTCCAAATATTCATGCAGTAAATATAGTCTCAAGTGGTGCGATGTTTAAATTTTTACATACAGTCACCTATAAGGCCAACTAAAGTCGAAATCTTCAGATTTTCAGTCATCAGTTTTTGCCGAGGTGCCTGCATTGCAGCTTGACCTCTTCGTCTCGGTACAAAGACGGGCTCTGAGGATCGTCGACAATACTCTCAGGTGGTGTGAAACCTCTTAACCTCTGGAAGGACTTTGTTTTACTGCCTGTTTAATGGTTTATGTTTAGAAATATTTGTTCGACAAGATATCTACGCCTACTTTCTATCATCGCACCGCTCGCCACATGCAGAGAGTTCATCTTCACATATTACGACCGGAAACGGTGCTGTATGAAAGGAAATTTTTACCCCGCGCACGCTCACTCTGTGGAATGAGCTCCCAGCTATGGTTTTTCTAAGCGACTACAATATTCCTTCCTTCAAGAAGGGCACTAGAAAGTTTCTACAGGGTAGGTAGCACGAGTGTAACGCCCCTGGTGTTGCAAACGCCCATAGGTCACGGTGACGACATTCCATCAGGTGGGCCGTGTGCTAAAAAATTGTTTGCGAAGAGAATCATGATATGAAATTAGTTTTAGTTCAACAAACAACCAAAATATCACCCTAATCGGATGAACGGCATAGAAGCGCAATATATTTTAAAATGAATAACAGATCATCAAGATCATATATTACACGGGTTATAATAACACACACGATATAATCCATTTCCAATACCGGGGATAATCTAAAATCGATACACCAGCTCATTAACGTCAACATGCAGTCATTGCATCAAAGACCTGCCTTAACAAAATAATATGACGGTTTATGAGCTTACTGTATAAACTTGGCACGTGTGTTTACATCGCTATACATTAAGTAGATATAATGACATCCAAAACATAAAGCCCCAAAAGTTCTTTTATCGCTTAAAGAGATCTATTGCAAGAAACTTCTCTGTACTGACTTACATTTACTTGAGGTAGGTAACTGAGGTGAACAGCTTCAGCCGTCCAAACTTCTATACTAACGAGCAAAATTTGCATACCTGATGCGAATTATCATCCAATAATCAAGATCAGTAGAATCGTTAGGGCTCAACGCGCATATGTGTATGCGCGTTGAGCCTAGCTAGCTAGCGAAACAACGCAATGGCAAATAGACAGACAATTACAGTACTGTCGAAAGTTCTATTCGTCTAGAGGTTATAATTTATAAGGAACGTCACTGCAAGCAAATGCAATCAGGTGTTTCGGTCTGATTACCTAACTGAACGAATGCTTGTGAGGTATACGATCGTTTTATTCTTTTAATTACTTACCTGTTGGGACTTGTACACTGTGATTCGCATTTAGACGAAAACGATAAGAAGCTTGAAGAATTTACTGGTTGAAATTAAAAAAAATGTAGTTTAAGGTTCCTGTATCCACGATAGCTCCTCTTAAGAAAAGTCAAACCTTTATAAATAAACACCTTTATAAATTAACTGTGTCAAATAGAGACGGCGGCACAAGCCCGTAGATTTATTGAATGGCAAGTCTCCAAAGACTTTCTGAAAAGTATTTCTGTTTTGCTTAACTTTTCGAATTAAGTTTGCTGGCATCGGAGTAACGAGTTTAGCACTATAGGTATTAGTAGTAGAACTCTGCGCATGTTTTGTTGTATATCTGTAGTTAAAAATGGTACATAATAAACGCTACCTGTCTTCGGACAAAAAATAAATCCATTTAGGATCATAAACGTGTATCGTCTATTAATAGCTCGGCAATGACAACCGGTCTGCAGCAGCACTGTGAATGAACGACCATTATATGGTTGCAGTACTTAGTACGAAGACAACCTTGGACACACTGACAGCTAACAAGATATGAGTAAGCGAGATATGAAAGAAACATGTACGTGAGGTAAGAAGAAATTTGATGTTCTTTTGCGTGAGATTATTCATCCGTGATTTACATAGGTCTGTGTCTATGGCGACAAGGTGGTGTTGTTCACAAGAGAATAAAGAAAAAGAAACGAAGAGGGAAATAATAAATTCTGTATAATATTTCAGAGACGAACCCACTGGTCTCCTAAAATTCGTCCCCCGGAATAAAAGTTGTAGATTCATACAATAATAGGTAGTAGGTATATTGCGAAAGTTATACAGGTTTCAGATCTAGAACTAGATACTCACTTTTAAACTTTCGCGTTGCATGTTATATGGTTAGTGAACTAGTACTAGATGCATGTCACTACATCATGCAGAATATTAAAGCTATTTACATCCCTTGTCTTAATCTAATATAACACACACTCGTACCCGAGACGACTAAAGGAAAAATACGCAGACGATATCACTGTGAGACAAGGATAACTCGAAATAAAACCCTGTAACCTGTCTGGCTAGCGTGGAAACAGTAGGCTAAAGTGTCAGCACACAAAACAGAGTGACAAAACAGAATGACAAAACAATTATGACAACAGTGTGTGTCGATCACTCTAACCCAATACAATAAGTGTAATTAATCACTTTAGTAAATGAACGGAAATGGGTACATTCATGCAATATTCTTTGTGTCTGACATTGCAGTTCCAGCATTTAATGGTAATAAGGTCTCGTATCAATTGCCCTCGAGCGCTATCGGAACATCTTTATGTCATGGGTCATACCAATAAGGAAGAATCGTGACAGTATGTATAGTAGTTGACTTCCAATGCATGTTGTACAAAGTTACTAAGTTTTGCTCATGCGGAATAATCATAACCGAGTACAATGCGTTTAGATATAGGTTAAAGGTATTAGGGGATTGTAAAATTGATTATTAGCGTAGGTGCAGTACAGTTTCTACTGCTTTTTGTTTAAAATCTTCTAATTAGAGTTGATGTGACTACGAAATTCGTGTTTAATAATCGCGGGTATCACCAACGATTACAATCCTCAAACAGTGTATGAACTTGAGGAGCCTATTTTATCGAAATGGATTTTGTTGTCATCAGATTGTTGAGACCTGCAACGATGTGAAAAGTCAGTATTGCCGCCAATTCCTTCGATCATTAAGAAATTACACTTATATACCCTTGATTACTACTGATTGTGAAATCGATAAGAAACTATGATATTCGATTTACCTCCTAAATATTAGTTATTTATAAATACAAGTAGCATATTATTCACATAATCCTATCCTTATAGAATGGGTGCGGTGCGTGACACGAATTAAAAATCTGATGTTTACATGATTTTTACAGCTCACAGTGGTGTTATACCCGAATGTCAGTCTACAGCCCGTCTGAGTGGAACTAACGGACGAGTCACGCAACGAACGCTATGAAACCAGCTATTGTTTCTGCTAGCTAGACCTAACCGTTTATGCAAGACCTACATGTGGAAAGACCCTTAATGCTTTGTTTGCGAGACCTGTTATTTGACATGTATATGGACTAATGATCTAAAGAAGTAACTATATAGATGTATAATTTAAACAAAATTATAGTCTTTCTTTATAATATAAAGTAATGCAAGCTGTAGAAAAGTAATTTCAATTTAATACCTAATAAAAGTACATCATAAAAGTAGATATACTACAATCAAACAATCTACTGAATGGTCGTAAAATATCCGGATAGAAACTTTATTGGAGTTCATCTATCCGGGTACCTAAACTGCCTCCAAATTATTTGATCAGTAACAGCAACACAAAGGAAAACGGTACCCTTGATTACAGTCAGTATAACGCTGTACCTAATAAGTACTTCAAGATCAAATATTGATACCGCCACTTCATATCTGCTTTAATTAAATCACTAGGTACCTAATACATTTTATAACCCACACACAAAATACGTTTCGACCATTCGCTCACCGGTCATTAATGTAGATTCAAGCGATAACAAGACTTGATGTATCGATTATTTTTTTTATAATCGATTCGTCATTCAATTCAAATTCAAACCTGTTATTGTAATACAGATCTGTGGCAATTAAGCACAAAGTGTAACAATAATACATTTGTTCCAATTGAGGCTATACTATTGTGAGCACGAGCCATTGGCTAGGGTTCACAAGATTTATGCCCGAGTCGTAGGCGTAGGAATGTAACAGATAAATTGGAGATGGGTATAATTAACTTGGGACTTTTGCTGGACAATATTTTTTGCTATGCTGTCTTATATTTCATAATTCAAAAGCTCGCGTGAGCTTCGTGAAAAGAAAAATGATGAGAACAATATAAAGGGAAATATACGAAAGAGAAAGTTAACTATAATAATGTTAGTATTTATATAAATATACTTGTTGCCTATCTTAGGTAGAGAGACGTATATATATGTATGTAATTACATCTGTATGAAAGCGCCTCGAAAGCCGTTTATCCTTCCTTCATTTGCCTTTTTTAAGCCGATGGAAAGTGGTCAACGTGGCCTATGTTTGCAACAAGAGAGCCGTCACACTCGTGCTACCGACCGACCCTATTTACTGTGCGTAGACTTAGACAGAATAAATAGTTACCACATACTGCAGTTTAAAGGTCATCAATACAAGAGACATGCAATGCAATGCGATTGTAAAGCGACTCGGTGAAAAATAACTACCCTTTGACCCAGTTAAACCCAAACTAGAAAGTTTGATAAAATAATTATACTAACCACATTAACATTACTTTCATTTTCCGTTGCGTAAAACCAAAATTACCACATATAATAAGTGTAAAAATTATGCGAAATCTGTTAACCGCAATTTTTATTCTCTGGGCTATGATGAAAGGTACGACGTTTGTAAATTTTCACAGTCGTCATAAACAGTAATGGAGGCGCCACATAACCCAAGCCTAAAGCTGAAGCACTCAAATTGATGAGGAGAATAAAAGTCCGCCACTAGGGTTACCAGGAACGTAGATCTCAGTCGGATTTACACCTTTTGATGTTTATTGCTAGCCGTGAGTGGAGATATACCATTTCAATATAAAACTTACTCTTACGGTTAATACACAGTATGTTTTATAGCTCAGGATTTTAAAATCTTTTCTATTGTACGTACCTAGGTGTTAACTGTTAGCTTATTCTACTCAATATCTAATTTCTTAATTACGTATGCAAAATAAATTGCTGTAATGATATCTCTGTACCCTACATAAATATTCGAGAAATATGGATACACCATCCAGGGTATTCCGGACACCTCATAAATAATTCTGCGACCGCAAACGTTGGACCGGAGACGTGTGAATAGTTTAAACTCGGTTTTATCTGAATTATGTACATTTACCTTCAAATTTTGTTAGAACTTTGTTATAATAGACACTTCCTATAGTTGGAAACTACTTTTTCATATAAATTTCGAATTGGAAAAAAAGTAAATGTCTAGACGGGACTAGAGCCCACGAACGATCTCTTACAAGGAGAACGCTCTAATCACCTGAGCTTCTTCTCCTGAACATCTTAGGAGCGTTCACCTCAAGTCATGTCTAGACATTCACTTTTCCAATTTTAAATAGTTGTTCAAACATTATTTTTCACAATACTTTTCTTATGTTATGTGCTATAAATAACTTATAGCGAAGATATCATTCCTCAAAATAAATCGTAAAAGATATTATCTTGTTACATTTCAGAAATAGCGAATCGAAAAATAATGCGCTATTAAAATCTAATCTCCAGTTGTTGTATGAAGCATTCGCCTTGGATTCGAGTAATCTATAATATCAGTTATATACTTTACGATTCACGTACCGTACTACACATAAAATGGAACGACACTCTCACATGGAACCTCAATAAGTCACTCCCCAATACATCAAGTAACACCACCGATAGGTTTTCTTTTTCTTTTTCGAAAACTGGATACATGACATCAGTATCTCGTACACAATTCGCTCAGTCCATTGCTAATGTAATTAGGTCTTGTATAAAATGGATTTGGAGGAGGTAAAGCATTCCTTACAGTATGGTCTAAGGACCAATAGGTAAGTCTATGAAGCCTAACTATTTAGTTTTGAGATTACAATAGAGCGACTCTTAATTTAAAATTATATCTATTTTGTATTTACAAGAAACTGAGTACCTGCAATATTTTAAGTACGTGGGCCCTGTTAGCTGAGTCACACTGCCAGTTATTTCCTGTCTTTTTGTAGAGACGTAAGGATTCGGTATAACTAAAGACTGCAGTTTAGTTCAATAATGAACGCAGACTTAATTTTCTTCTACGGTTTAAAAAAAGAAAGGCCTGGAGTGAATAAAAGAAGATACTATGTGTAAATACGTAAGTATTGTATAACATTCAAAATTTGAGAGGATTTATTTCACAAAAATAAAGGCGAAAATCAAAACTAAATGGCAAATGTTTGGAATACATCTATCTTTATAAAGACCCTAATTGACATCAGATAAAACCAAGTTTTATTTGTTCCCACAAAACTTACCAGGATTTGTGTGTTCGATTAGGAACCTTCTAAAATCTAACGCGTTACCGTGAAAATGAACAGGGGTACAATGTTAATGAGATTACGATGTCGATTTATTGTTCTGTAATCGAAATTTGTAGTCCAAAAGTCTACGAAAATAGTCTCAGCTTTTTGATACACTCGATGGAAATGGCCATTCTGTTTAATGTGTTCAGCACCTAATATTAACTTTTTTTGGCTACAACGTATAGAATTTCAGAAGGTTAATTATACCTTTTTTTACGGGTTTTATTTAGAGTTTTCCTTCTCTAGCAGAGATATCGTGTTATAATTTAGTATCACTGCGACGTTTCTGTTTAATACTAAATTTATAATTGAATGGTTTGCCTTTGTAACAGAATGAAATTAATAATGAAACAATAAACTTAAAAAATGAATGATAAGAAATGTAACCACACTATCGATTTTCTCGTCTCCAAATCAACTTTAATGAATGAATAATTGAAAAATAGAGGGGGCTTTATTTCTCCCGTCCGAGAAGCTACGGCCCCTATCGACATTCGGCGGCAAAATTATGCCTAATTCAAGCAACCGTCTTTTTACCTGCAAAACAGCTTATGTCAATCGCAGCATGTCTTTCACTACGAGAGTAACAGCGATACTCTAGATTATTGGCAACTGACAGCATCGCAAATTACCTGCCACAGAAAGAGAAAACATTTTATTATCAATCCGAAAGGTTTGAGTACAGTACAGCATCAACAATACACACTTGCAAAGACAGTCTTTATGTCGATAGGAAATTAATGTATTTTTACGAGTTACCGATAGTTGGCAATGTAATGTAAGACTTTGCAAGTTAGAGTTAAGAATAGTATTTGAAGATATTAATTGAAAAAGTTTATTTGATTTCAGTTTTTCGTATCTCCGGATATTAGAAAATTACAATTAGAAATTACTCTTGTAACTATTCCCGTTTAAATTGTTGAAGTATCATTGTCCAACAGTACTTTAATATAAAGCTAACAGCAACACCAAAATCTAGATAGCAGACGTTCCAGAAATTCTTCAGGACTCCAAATAGTTTTATATTGTACACATAAAGGGCGCACTGTAATCTTTAGTCCATCAAAGAGTTAATTTCGGCGTTATCGCGACAAAAGCGTTAGAGGCGCGGTTTGATTGCGCTCACGTACTCTTTACTATCTTGAAAGCAATTAATTTCAAGTAAAACCTTTTCACGAAGCACCCTAAAGTAAGCTTAAAGCGTCTTGTAATATGAACTTAATTTATTTCGTTGACCTATATTTCTTTAGTCGGCATAGCACACGATCGTCACAAGAAGCAAATAACATTCATTAGAATCGATGAGCATTCTGTCTGTAGAAAGATATAAAAACTTGTCATAAAACTAACAACTGAGTATTTAGGTATTTAGGTCCGTGCTCGAAATATTTTCGGAACTGCATTCTTATTGAGATCATTGGAACTTTATTTGTTGTAGGTATATCTACTTCAGCGCTTTTAAAATAACTAGAATAATGCAAAAATCGACAGATAGGTACGATAACCTAATTTCATTTGAAATAACAGCTGTATTCCACGTTATTAATTACTAACCCAGACTATTGCTAACCCTTCCAAAATCCTATCCGAATGAATATTCATTGCTAGGTATATATTCAATTACGCAATTTGCCAACAGATTCACCCTAATTTCTATTATGATAACGTTGCCAAAATTGAAGTAAACAAACCCAATGTGGTATTTTTGAAATAGATTCGTTAAGGAATTCATAACTGTTGGATAGGCCTATGTAAAATTCTACGCAGACATAGTCACACGTAAAAGTTAGTACATAAATATAAACTCGTATCATATACAAAGCGTAAGGAGCAGTGTTATTAAACTCCTAACAGTAGCTACAGCATTTACGACAGGAACTTGCATATCTTGATTTACGATGCGTACTTCAGCCTCAAAGAAAGACAGGCGGAGCTTCGTACATCGTCTCTGCAGTCTGCTCGGTTCTTATGGACATGTAAGATGATTTAAGTGTGGAATTTTCCCTTTATAAACGTTCAGAGGGTAGATTTTTAATAGCGGCAGAGCCATAACTTCACCCAACAACAAGGAAATATCACCCTCTTGCTTATTATCGATTAAAATAACAGCATGCTGGTTTTAGTTAAATTTGTAGGACAACTTGTGGGGTGATGACGAGTCCACTCGTTTTCTAAAATTCAGAATTTGCGTTCAATCACTTTCCGTTATTATAAAGGTAACTATAGCATGGACAATATCCTCAGATCTCTGAAAGAAGTTGCGTGGAAGGTAGCTAGAATTAGCTTCCTAAATTATCGAAAATAATTCAACTATTTTTGTTCATAATGACAATACCTATAACATGGTTTACGACTTATCATCAGTAAGTAATGTACATTTGGTTCCAATAATAGACACGAATGAATCGGCAAACGGTGAGCCATGTCTGATCACACAACACGCACGTCCGCTTTAACTATTCATTATACAATCGATTACTGTCTACCATCACAAGGCTACAGGAGTAGCCTGATGTGTTTAAAATAAAATAAACTTGAAATAATATGTTTTCCTAAATAAAGTACGAAACGACAGCCAATTTTCACATCTTGAATATCTGCGATTAGGTAGTGTTGATGATTTGATTCCTAAACAGAATAATATTTTGTTTACTGTGCTTAATATTTGTAAAGCTCCTATGGCTAAACCTGACTAATGTTTTAAAAATATATTTCGTTTGGTATCAGCTCTTAATATTGCGCGTGACTATCTGAGCATGAGCTTGCTCGGATTCCTTCGACTGAAAATTATATTCGGTATCACGAAGCATATCAACCGAAATTCCCAGTATTAACCCTGCATAGAAGATAGTTACGATTTAAGATTAACACCATGCAAATCAGAAGCCTGGGAATCGTCCCTTATGTTACACAAATGTCCTGGAAACACCACTAATGAAGGTCGTCACTTTTGTTAGAAATAAGTTCACGTCGCTATCATACTGGGTATCATACTGTAAAACACTATCTTATTGTGCAAAATATTTCAAGCCCACCAGGGCTATTTATTATAGGAAGGCCAGACAATATTCATGTTCCTTTAATGTTATACTGCAGTATAGAAGTTAGAGGGCTACTCTCCCGCGACCGTGATAGATTAATGCTTTGTGAAACTTTTCAATAAAGTAGACTTGAGTTGCGGTTTGAGGCAGCACTTGAGCACGATACGCTAAAATCTAAAAAAAAAAATGTTCCGTTAACACGAATACGATAAACATGCACTAACCCGTGGGAAGTTCTATCGTGTTAAGATAATATTTGCCATAAACATTTTGGATTTTCACCATTCTTGAGGTCCAACCCGGGGCACCTACTCGGTTCTCTTCCCGGGGTTAGGAGAAAAATATCATATAAATAAATTACCAAGCGAAAAAACGGACAAAATACTCATGAAATACATTTCACAGATACCAAATCTCCACTTAGAAATTGACCTCACTTCTCTTTTTGAGCCATTCGATCCATTTTGAAATGGAAAATTTCAATGCAATACGCTTTCAATGAATTGTACCAATGCAGTAGAAGCATTATAAAATAGCCGTTTAATAGAGAGAATGTCATAAGCAGTATTTCAAGATTATCGTTCGTAACATAAGATTGACGTGCTAAGTATTGCGACGAGTATATTAAGTAAGTCCATCGAGGATGAGTAAATCTTACTAATGAGAATTAAATTTCAGCTATTTTTAAGAAGGCTCGCATTGTGAAAACGTAACTGGCCATAGTGATAAAGAAGTATTAACGAGCCTGCGAAAAGAGAAAATATTCAACCTTATCGGAGGTAGTAATAAAGTATGAATTCGTTTTATAGTTACAGTCACAGAAATTTCTAGAGGCACCCATTTCTCTTTGCTTTACTCCAGTTTTCATTAGTGTACTAACTAGTAAATCAAGGACTTTCAATACAATGCTATTTTTACGAAAATATAATAGCCAACAATAGAATACCTACGTAAAGCTTCTTTATGTGACAACCAAATCCCACAAAGCCTTTATCGTTTTTTATCGAAGCACAGTTTCTCAAACAGTAGAAATAAATGATCAATCTAAATGTGTATAATAAGCAATCAGGACTGAAATGATTGCCAACATCAAATAGAACACAAGAACGAGCCATTTCTTTAGAGATGGCCTTGGATCGGCCTGGGTGTGAGGATATGTTACCCACTATCTCACCTCTGGCAACTAAGACCCGAAGACGGTGACTTTTTAGTCCAAAAGGAAGTCTTCAGAAGATTGTTGTCTGCGTAAACTATAGTAAGATTGGATGATTACCGATAACGCACAATATGTATTATTAAAGTAATTTTTCATATTTTAAAACGACTAAAATCAATAATTTTGTTATTGAGTGCACAAGTTAAATAATAATATTAAGGTTGCTTTATCAATTGTCAGTTAAAAGCAGTGAATCGAAAAAATATGACAAAACTAAGAAAAAATATCTTATAGAAATGTTTAACACTATTTTATTGAGAAACTTCGGTAAATATACAGTGATTAACGGGAATTAAAGTCTAAAATTGGCATATTTTTATACCTCATAATGCTTTTTAAAGTAAGGTTATTTTGCCGCAAACGCGTAACCACCATTTGCATAATGCAGATTTGTTGAACTGTGACGGTTTACACCTAGTGCGCATTTATTATGTACTTATAGTGCAAGGACGGTACAATTTGAGTGTTCGTGTAGTATCAAGCACTTGCACGAAATACTTAGAGCGGATAGAAACTGCGATAAGTGGAACTAAACCACGTTACCATATTGATAAAACGTGAGAACCCAGTTTAGTTAAACGAATTTTCACTGATAAAATTATGTACATGGCACATAATTTTATTCATATTCAAAATATATTATTTCATTAATACCATAAATCGTGGTTATTTTTTCATGTGCCACCAGGGTTCAATTCAGGGTGTTTTACAAGGTTTGATTAAATAAAATATTTTAAAAGATATTTTCTTTTATCTAAAGATATTATCATGTGTTGTGATGCGCGGTCCGCGACGGTCGCGTCTCACTAATGCATAGCTTCGTAATTAATTAATAAAAATAATTAATTCGCGAAACGCGCCGCTCGGGCGCCGCTGCCCTACATCGCCACGATGGCTACCAACAAGGCGATAATTGTGAACGAGTTACTGGCGTTCATCCAGAATGCAGTCGACACTATGGACGAGATCAGCATCCTGCAGATTTGCAAGTCCAATTTCAAGGCAGAGGAGGTCTGCAGTGGGAAGGCGCTGCTATACCAATCGGTTGGCAAAACTGCCCAGATGCCATCTCGCAGAAGGGATGGAGGGGAACGAAGTGTGCAGGACATCATCACCCTGCTGAAGCAAACCGACCCGGACGACGTGCCAGATTTCGTCGCGAAGGAGCTGCACAAGCTTCCGCCGGTGGGATTCGACCACGTAGATGTCACAAGACTTCTCAAGGATATCACGTTCTTGAAGTCCAGCCTTGCTGATGTGTTGGCAAAATTAGAGGCTTCTGATAAAACTATCAGTGGACTACAAGCGGAATTATTACTACTCCGTAACAGTAATGCAGCTAGTACGTCACATAATGTAGCCTCTAATAAGGTCAACGTTCGACGAGGCGCGCAGAATGCGTCATTTTGCAGTTTCGAGTCAGCAAAATTTGATTCGCCTGAGTCGCCGGTAGCTGAGGAGCGTGCCGCGAACACGAACGCGCCCCCCGCTGCCCACGCTGCCCCTTCATCACCTGTGAAGAGGCCGAATATCACGTTGCAAGTTCCTCAGCCACGTGACTACGCAGCTGCTACGGCCAGCACCCCTACAGCCGTATCAACAAAGAGACGGCAGTGTAGTGTCACTCAGTGTAACACTGCATCCGTCAAGGCGCCGGGGAAGGAGCCTTGTAATGTGGAGGACTTCAAAGTTGTTGAGAAGAAGAAGAAGTCCTCCCGCAAGAACCAGTGTGGTACTGCAGCGAGGAGCATTGAGCAGCAGTTCCGCGCAGAGGTCCCTTCGACGATGGTCTACGTATCTAGAGTACATCACAGCGTGAAGATCGTAGACGTCGCGAACTATCTCCAAAAGAAAACCGGGATGGGCTTAAGGGTGGAGAAGCTGGACTCTCGTCACAACGTGAGCTTCAACTCTTTTGTGGTGCGAGTTCCAAACAGCCACACCGCTACCATCCTGCGTCCTGACTTTTGGCCGACGGGGGTGAAGTTTCGGCGCTTTCGAGGACGCCTGCCGACACGCGACACCCCGCCCCGTGACACGTCGACGTCATTACGTGTGTTTTAGGTTAAGAATTATATTATATGTATTTTTAGTTTTAAGGTATTTATCTATGGGCCGTAGAATAAGTTTTAACATCTTGTAACTTATCTATTATTGCCTGAAATAAATGATTTATTATTATTATTATTATATTATATTATTGTATCGAAAATACAAACGTAATGTAACGTTAAATAACGTAATATGTAAACACAGCTCCGTTAAATTTGAATTCTAATATCATGTAAAACAGTGGCGGAAAACGAAATTGAAAATGCCCAAGCCGAACAAACAATCGTAGAAAGTACACCAAAAGAGAAGTAAGGTTTTCTAAAGCATTCAGCGCAACTATCTAGGCTTAAGGCGAGGTTGCAGTGAGTCAAGTAGGTATTTTACGTCGCCTCAGTACCTCAGTCCCCGCAGCCGAATCGAGTGTAATCGACGCAACGAGCGGGCAGCGCGGGCGGCGCGCAGGCGCGCGCCGTCGTATAGTATAACCCGGTACGCGAAAACTCGAGACTCGCGTTTGTTACAAAAACTAAGAAACTGGGATGGAGTCCAAAAGCTGACAAAGGGTGACACCTAAGACCTGAACATATAGGTCATAGGCCACCGTGACCCTCTTTGCATCAGGTGGGCCGTATGCTTGTCTGCCACATAAGTGATATAAAAAAACATGTTGTTCTGGATGAAGGGAGGGTGGGATTGATTGTAAGAGTTCATCGGAATACTCACTATAGGCTATGTGTACCTTTTTCACTTATATGTGTAGGTATATACTGTGTAGCAACACTGTTTTTAATTATATAAAAAAAACACATGAAGTTGCGTGCGGGAGATTGTAGTGCTATTTTAGAGTACTCGTGTCTGTGACGTCACCAAACTAGGGTGTCACTACGCCACGGGCACGGTACGTATATCGTAAAAGCAGTAGGTTAGATTCGGGCACATAATGTTATAGTTTTTCATTGTATAGTTAGAGAAAAAAATCACTTAAATTTAACATACATATTTTTGTATTTTCATTTCATTGGAACATATGAACATACAGAAAAAATAAAAGCGTCTTCAAAAAACAAAACCTATTGAAAAGTGAAACATAAATAAACACATTACCACTTCTTTACGTCGCGCAGTCGTCGGGTAAAAAAGACATTTTGTGCTGCCTACTGATCTGTTAGTAGATAGATAGTTAGTAGAAAATGCACGTCGTCACATGCAATCTTAAAATCAAGTCAAGTTTCTTTCAACTTAACTGGCATTTTAGGGTTTAGGTTTAGGGAGACGCCCAAGATCGTGTGAAGTGGAAGAGGAAGAGCCGGAAGGCGGACCCTGAGCTCCGAGTTCACCTTGGCCTTGGATGCAGACAGGAAAATAAGTCTCTATGAGGATGGTGATGATGAAAACGCACAATTCAAAAATTTTCAAATATGATATTATACTCTCTGTTTGTAGCACTAAAGCCAGTCTCAACTAGATTGGATTGATGCTGATGTGAAGTGATCGAAGGAACATGGTTTTCGTTATTTTCTTTCTCTTCGTTCAAGACGATGCTTCTAATAGGCATACCACGGATATGCCTTGAATCAACTAACTCCGGCAGCAGACTATTCATATAAAACTGAATTATAAACCAAAAAACAAAAAATAACCATAAACCAAAAATACACATTTTGCACCCCGTCACATGCAACTGACCTTGAATTTGGTAAAACCAATTACTATTTTTATTTATGGTAAATTGTTAAGTTGGATTTTATTATTTTCTAGAGATTTTTCTAAACCATTTTTTGACGACAATTTTGTCATTTCCAACAAGACCATCTGGAGTGGCTCCAATAAAAGGGTATTTGCGGTCAATAAAAAGTCCACACTGATCTATTTTTATGTTTTTCTGTTGTTCCATTTGCTGTATGGAATGTTTTTCGTTTTCGATGCCGTGAGCTACTGAAACCACTTGGTTTAGATTTTATTATATAGGATTATTTTTTACTAATGGTGCACTATCTATTGTAACTTTTCGTTTACAAATGGGACCGAAGTTTGAAGCTGTTGTTATTTTTTTTTTAGTTCGAGCCATTTACTTGAATCTCTTTGTAAAATTTTTGATCGTTCAATACGGTCCTGTCTGCTGTAAGTTTCATCAGGTTTATGAGATATTTTTTTTCACCAGTTTTATAATATTCAAATATGTCACAGATTTTAGTAAAAGTACTGATAGTTACTTGGCAATTTGCAAACTAGAATTAGACACGTCTACGGGCTGTTCAACACCAGCGGCTTTTCGCTTCTCATTGCAGCACTGTAACATAAAATATGTATAATTATACTCAGCTGCGGTAGCCTAGTGACTAAGGCAATCTATTCAATAAAAAATACTAACTTCGACCAACTACTGACGTGAACCCACTTGTAATTTAGCTAAGAGTTAGGGGCTAAGAAGACTAGAGCAGTCATCAAGCATACCAAAATTTTTAGAGCCATAGATATAGACTAGTTATTGTACACCAAATTCAAATTTTTATATACCTACTGTACATTTTTTGTACAGTGGCACAAAAGAAAAAAATAAATAGACATAAATTAAATTAAATTGACAGTACAATTGTGCGAGCGAGAGAAAGTGATAAGCTGCGCCATTTTAGAATTCTTCCTTTAATGAACCGAGTTATACCCATATTTTCAGCGAAACCGATTATACGTAATAAAGTGCGGGGGGGAAGCTCGCAGAAACAAACAACACACGTCCTACCTTGAACACGCCTCGGCGGGTACTGACTCAACTGACTGACCGCTGCGAGTGCTCAAATGCAAAGATTTTCAGGTTTTATAAGTTTTTGAAAAAAATAATAATTGCTTGATAAAAAATAATTTTACCAGTCGCTAGATATTTATATGCTCTTTATAATGATATCAATCTCGGCATTATTTGATGATGGCGTCTTAGTGTAAAACGTGTTTGAAATATCGATTTGGAGCGTTTTAGACCCATGTTTGACGCTAATTTCTATCGAGGCGATTAACATGAATCGTGTTTCTGTTTTCACAGGACCCTAGAAGGTATAGTCTATTTTATGAATGTGCTTTTTATTTAGCGCAATTTGCTATATTACTTGATATCCAGACGTTTAAAAATTTTAAAAATTACTGCAACCTGGCCTTAAACTTGGCCGTGCCGAGTTTGAAAATAGAACACAGTGTATTGTGAAATTCACAGGGGAGCCCAGTTTTCCGGACTGGCGCGTAACTATTACACGGGATGTGGGCCAGCTGGGAAATGGAAGATATGTCTTATACATTTAGAGTTGAACTGTCCTGAGAACGAATATGTTTCTCATAGAAAATTTATAAACTACAAATATTTAATAGTAATGAGATATTATCTTCGTATGTAACAATAGGAGCTACACAAAAAGCAGTTCGTCCATCACACACCTCAACATAGACACGACACTAGATACATATTATGTAGAGTTAATACTAACTAAGTATAAATTAGGTCTTTATCTTTTTATGTTCTGTACAACTTAAATCTACAAATTTTCTAGTATGTATCTCAATCAATCAATCAATTAGCCTATCAAAGTCCACTGGTGAACATAGGCCTCTCCCAATATTAGGAGGCTTAGGTCTATTATTTCTACGCTAGCGAAACGGGTTGGTACAGGGTTTTACTTCGAGTTAGTAAAATTCCTGAAACTAAATGACGACACATGCTGGCAAATTAAAATAGTTAGCCTTTAATACCAGTGCCGCCTTTTCAGCTAAAAAGACCTGTAATTTATACGTGGTTTCATTAAAATAGTTCAGCGTCCTGCGCAATAGATTCTTGCTCAACCATTTGCAGTAATGAAATGCAAATCTGACCTTTCAGTACTGATATACTCCTATGCGGTTATCGTGGGTGGATTTCAAACAAGGCTACATGTAAATTTAAATTTAAAAATGCTACTTCATTTTTGTGATGTTTTAAAGTAAGATTACGGTTTTAACAGGAATAGCCCGGAGTCCAAGAAAATCGAGTTTTTAGGTATGTATCCGTTGTCAATCACAAACGACAACTGCAGACGCATGAAACAGATACAGCGTACCGTGAAATAGGCTTGAATATGATAACATTGTTTATTATAATTTTAATGATCATTTAATTTTCAAATAACATGTTGGTACTTACATTCCAGGAGAGATTTTGTCATTTTAGATATGTGCCCTAACGTATGGCACTCCTCGTTTCTGTTGGCGAGTACCAAGAGCATACTGTTCCGTTCCATTTTAATTCTTTACGGCTTCTTAATGGGGCCGTTTGTGGAAAAATTAAAATTATAGATATAGACAAATGCGCAGATTGCGGGACTGACATCCTTTTATTTCTATGGACACAATGTGCGAACGTATGACGTGTCGTGCATTACTTGTTAAACTTGGATTTGGATAAACGGCACCATTGAGAAGTCGCAATGAATTAAAATTATATGCAATATTATCATATTCGTATCTATATCAAGGTTAGCTGTATCTGCTGCTGCGGTCTGCGGTCGGTTACAGAATCATAGTTTTGCTCAAATACGAAGCGAACAGAAAGTTGTAACAAACTAATTTTACAGATCATCTTTACATTCGTCATCATTCGAGCGCCTGTACCAATATCTTGTGCGAGAGATATATCTTGTATTAGCTCACCTCCGATAATCAAAGACCCAAAGACGGTGTGCGTTTTATTCGGTTCGAGTATGTCGGGAATCTCCACAAATACCACCCCAGCTGTGGCGGGGGTGGTATCCGCGGGAATTTTGCGCATGATAACTTTCCTCGACAAAGGGACTATTTAACATTAAAAGAATTTTTCAATTTCGAACCAGTAGTTCCTGAGACTAGCGCGTTCAAACAAACTCTTAACTTTCATAATATTAGTATGAATATTTTTGTAAACAAGACTCCTCAGACTGTTCATATTTCGTTTATCTATCGTATGAAAGGTTTCAGAGCTGAAGGTGATCTGAAAACTGTAATTTTAAGCTACTTAGCTATTGATCGCACATGCGACGTCATTTCACGTTGTATTACTAATTACCCGTATTCGTATCTATGTAATGATAAGTAGGTACAGATAAATTTATAATATCAGATATTGATATAACAAAATTGATTCGATGACCGAATCTGTTGAAGACGCCGTATCCTTGTAGCACCCTAGTTTCATAATATACCTAAGAAAACACAACTATTCACTCTATTGCATTGTTCTGTTGACCCATGTCAGCAGAATACGCCGACTATTATGACATCAATTTTATATCGAGATATTATACTCAATACACAAGTAATTTCCACGAAGAATCGCTCATCGATATAAGATTTCACACTTTTTCTGAGTCATTGCATCGCCGCTATCTAGTTACTTATTCATTAGCAATCAAAATTTATGATTCATAACTTCAATTTAAGTGCTCACATAGCCCATGATCCCACCACTAAATAACACATCGTACCGTAACTGTATGATTTTCACATTTTGTACGATATAAATATGACCGTAAACACTTCTTAACATAATCTTATTACCTTGCCTTATGTTACAAGTATCTATGTAACTTAATCGTTCAAACTATTTTTCACTTATTGCCGGACGAAATAGGGTTTATGCTACGTACTTACAAGTCAATTTGAAAATACAGCTAGTTTATCAAATACTATAATTCTGGACCTAAACATAAACTGGCGAAATGAGGGTGCTAGCACCTCTGCCTACCCCTTCGGGGATAAAGGCGTGAGTTTATGTTATGTTATGTTAAAGGCAGGCCGAAGAATAGATTCCCGGGTCTGCCGGGGTGCGAGGGATTTGTTGGCTACTATCTTACCTCCAGTAACTAAAGGCCCCAAGACGGCGTGCGTTTTAGTTGGTTCAAGTCCGACATAACCTCCCAAACCTGCTCTGGCGGAGGGATCTGTGGGGATCTTTCGCACGATAAAAAAGAGGCCGAAGATAAGATTGCATGAATAAGGATTGACCAAGAAGGTAGTAACTCGGAAAAAGACACCTGAAAGGAATGTATGGGCAGAATGACATGCGCCTATCATGTCAAAAAATTGGGACACGAGCAGCTTGATGATAGTATAACAAATGGTAAGAGTATGAAATAAGAACGTAAACTTTATTTAGATCTAATTTTAGATGGTTTCAAGTACCAAGGTTTGACGAACGCTGGTAATTAACATTCAGGGGAACAAAACCGCGGCAAGAAAGCCGCAAACGCTTTGTTTACGAAGTATACGAGTTTTATTTTTGCCCCAAACATTTTACGTAATTAATTATACAGTTTTAACTGTCCTGTGTACTTGACGCCCACAAGAATTAAATTTGAATTTTTATTTTTAGTCAGCTGCGTTTCAAGTAGCCTTATTCATTTTAATGTTATGATAATTATGACTTGACCAGCGTTGTTCTGCCAACTTAAAAGAGAAAGCCTAGAACCTTCTTCTTCTTTCGTGTTGAGAAGAACCACATGGTAGCGTTAGTCAAGAACCAAATTGTAGTGTTAGCCTAGAACCAAATTGTAGCGTTATCTACCGGAGTCAAGCATGAATCTAAACCATCGAATGATCTAGTCACTCTAACGAAATTCAATCCGGATTTGTTCAGCTGTTTAAGAGTTCGTAGGTAGCCTCTGAAACTTATGATGTGTCAAGCAACAACATGTTGCATGCGGCCGCAGTGCTGCAATGTTGTCTTAACTCTCGGACGGACGTTCGGAATTATGCAGAGATATGAAATTAGTAGAACCATTCCAAAGTTGTAGTCCAGGGTAACGGATAAAGCTTTGGAAAGATATTTTACCTTACTCAAGACCCTGGCTTTCCATGATCCAGTGCAGAAATTTCTGAAATTGATTTTTGGTTCGTTTAATGAAATTTATAACGACCAAGATACCATTAGAAAAATTACTTTTATAACCACATCTGTAAGTGTAATCAAAATAACATTGAAGAACATACAAGTGTTGTAGTCGTAAATTTTCACATTTGCTCGTTTTTATGTGCAAGCGCCAGTTACACAACCGCATACAGCGGTAACACGTGAATCAGAGCATCTCAATCCAACGTCGGTATATGTTTAATGTTACCGCAAATTTGGCAATGCAATTTACGTTCTTAGTATTACATTAACACCGAAATTACTAAAAAACTGAAATGGAAGAATTAATCAAGCACCAATATTTATTGCTAAATACCGTTTAATTGTATGTGAAAGTATGTGTGAAGATGTATGGATGTTAGTTAGTCCTTCCGGGAAAAACGTATAAGCGGATCTGGATAATATTGGTTAATTTTTATTTTCCTACGTGTAGAACTAGATCAGATAATCACTAGTAAGTACTGCTAAAAGCATTTGTAGTAATCAATTGATCAGGCCATCGCTATCCACTAATGGACATAGGCTTGACTGGTTGGTATAAGGTATTATTTCGAGTTTTTCTTCTCTTGCAGTAATATCGTCTGCGTGTTTTACGTTAGTTGCTTATTATATTAGGATGCTAGGTATTCTTTATCCCCCACAGATATTAAAAAGTTCGTTTAGCAATAATGCAATATCTAACATCAAATAGGTATACATACATATTCTCGACTATGTATACATACATAAATGTTCATTCAATCTTCCTATTCATAAAGGTGCTAGTGTTTGCTTATTTAGGGCAAGGATGGCTTGTAAGGTCAGCACCGAGAATTTTAACACGAACTCATAGATATAATTAAACAGGAAACAACAAACAAAGCTACACGAGTAGTAGATATTGCGAGTTAAATATTTACGTCAAGTAATGTTAGTTCAACAGTTTGACCTAATTCTATCTCAGCAAAAAGCGAAAGGTAATCGATTTTGCTTAGTTTCTAACCTATTTTCCTTGATGTTGTTTGAATTTTTCATGTACTGCCATTAATTTAGCTCTCTTGAGACCAAATTCAATTAGGTGCGATTTGGGTTTTGGATTTATGTTTGTATATTTCTTATGGAGGTATTATGCCATTGGGAATAGAATATGAACCTTTGTAATGATGAGGATTTATTATTTTAAAATTTCTGAGTTACATATCTAAAAAAGGTAAAATCGGAACCCTATTACTAAGACCCACCACTATGTGTTTACTTGTCACCAGGCTGTATCTCATGAACCGTGATGGCTAGGCTATTGATGTTTTCACAGATGATGTGTTCCTGGTGCCGCTTTAACAACATAACCTTCTAAAAACAGAAAAAATGTGACGGTATGGCAACCATTGAGTGCGTGCCCGCTCGCACTTGTTTAGTTTTTAAGTTATATTATAAGGAAATGCAACATTTGCCAAACGTAACAGTACAGAAGTGAGATTTGAAACGTACCTTTCTTTGTCGTGTGCTGTCTGCGGATACTGCAGAACAGTCTGCTGTGGCTCCATGTCCACAACGCATTGTGTACCCAGCTCGAGTTCTGTAAAAAAAAACTTCTATATAATATATGTATACCAATATGCTATGCGATTCGGTAAAATTAACTCGTTTGTATGAAAAGTTGCTGAATATAGCCTTTGAACACATTAACTACAAGAAAACTTGTGAGGGCAGGTAATTTAATTCCCGTATTTAACTACTTGAATGCTTTTATACGTACGATACTTTCAAAAAACTATTCATAATTATTCAGATCGATCGAAAATCGAAAAATTCTAAACCAACCTAGAACAGAAAAATCTTCCTCTTCTTCGACAGAAAAATGCACAACAGAAATGCAGTGTTGTTGAAAAACCCGCAGATTCTTCAATGGGAACCGCGATTCAAGATATTCGTTTCAAAGATAGATAACTTAAACTTCAGAGTGTACCAAACGAGAATGTATTCTGACTGGAATTCGAATAGCTCTTAATTTATATCATGCAAGGTAATAGTGCTTAGCTATTTGATGTCGGATAATGGTGCCAAACCCGAAAACTATTTGATATTCAACCTAGTTAGTGTGTAATCAATGTTTATGTCTAGTGTTACCGATATACATTTTAAGATAAGATAAATTTCTTATATTAAACTCAACTTTTTCTTAATAAAATAGACTAAAGGACGATAGCGGTTAATAGAAATAAATCAATAAAAGACCGATGTTAGAACTCGCTGCACCGCGTCGTATTCTCTAATTCAATTTGGTTTGGTTACAATATAAGGATTGCTCAAAGGATCTAAATTTTAATGCAATACCTATACGCATGCAAATACATTTTTACCTCCTCATTTTAACGACTCTTGCCGTTTTTATACCACTTAGGTGGGATTCAAGCACGCGGCCCACCTAATGGAAAATGGTTACCGTGGCCTATGGACGTTTGCAACACCAGGGGTGCACATTCGTGCTACCGACTACCGATATAGAGAAGATAAGAGAAGGGGAAGGGGGGAGGGGAGACGGCTAAGAGAGTCTCTGTGCCGTCAATGCAGAAGACAAAGACGGAATTCTCTGTCTTCCCCCTGACAACACAAAATCTCTCCAGTAAGGGCAGCCAGTACCCTAGTCACCGCCCATTCCATTGGATGTGTCGTAATGAAATATACATTCGACAAATCTACATTGTAATACGAAATCAACGATATGTGTTTCAAAGTGATACTTGGAATGACTACTCTAAAATACGAACTAGAACTAGACGTAAGTATTGATATTATGATTAAATAAATAGATGGTTCACGTAAACATTATGCTTGAATTTGGGTTTCAAATATCAGATTGTAAAACAAGAAAATTAAGGAATATCTGAATACCGTTAATATGACACTCGTTTTCGCTGTAATTCGTTTTTATTTTCATAATTTACATTATTATGAATCATAAAAAGTAAAAACTTTAACTGTGCATTTATTCAGCAACCTTGTGCATTGTGCATTGTATGGCCTTAGATTTGCATATTTGTTAAACAAAATGCACACTTCCTACAGGGTCAACTAAAACCTCACACGTCATGAGTTAATCATATATAGGTCTTTAAATTTTCATGCAAGTATATCGGTCATGTCACACTAGTTTTTTATATGCTCTTCTATCTATCTACCAGGCCGTATTCCACTGACTTCACACAAGCTTCTACCACATCAATTTCACAAGCAATCTCATTAATTTCATCTAACATTTGTTGCATATTCGTACATACACGGAATGTGTTACATATTCCGTGACCTTTTATGGCTTTCAAACGTCTTTTCCTTGTGGTTTTACCTGTAGTAACGTTACAATTAAGTATTTATAATTTTCGTAAATATTGTAAATTTGAAAGTTTGTGAGGAAGGATGTGTTATTACGTGTGCATGTTATTCTTTCGAGCAAAACCTTCAAGACAAAGATTAGCACTAAGATGGGTTAGTCGGAGATAACATATAGGCTACTTTTTCCCGGGAAATAGGTTCCTATGAAATGCTGGAACAGTTAATCTACTACAAACGAAACATTCATAAAATATAAGGTTAATTTAAATATTAAGTAGGTAGAATAGAGGTGAGTCAACCGAGGTCAGTGAGGTAGTGTGCGCCCGTGGCAATGCTTTTTCAAATCCGGTTTTACACCTAATGTGAGCTCGGCTTATGTAACATACAGAATCAATTTTCGAAGTCATAGATACTTTACATTTTCTATAACACTTCGGCTAAACACGACAAACAGAACCATGTCTCCAAGTTGTAATAAAAGACAATAATGAACGGTTACAAGGAAAATATAGCTTGCTAATTATAGTACTTAGGTAGGTATTCGCGCGAAACGGCGATAGCACTTTAGCACTTCAAAATATAACACAAGCACGAACAACTATAGCGAATTCATCATCGTTTCGTTTATGTATTCATGGAAGGCCATAACCAATTTATTAATATTCTCTTAATGGATTTCGTATGATTTGTTTTGATCGGAAGTATGACACGCATCTTTTTGTTCACATCGTGACTTCCGATTGTTGGCAACATAGACGCATTTCCGCAGGGAATCTTGACAACACGTATAATTGGAAAAGCAAATTACCACGAAAAAAAAAACACTGTTCATTCAGCCGGTTTGTCTGTTGCAACTTACGAACGAATGGTGTCTTGAATCGATTTGACAAATTACGTAAAGACGTTTCGCCGAAAGTAGAGCAAGCAATCGCATCGAGGATTTCGCGCGTTTATTTACCATGACCAATGCAAGTGAGCGTGCATTTTTGTGCTAAAATGATCTCAACTTACCCAACTATTTACTAACAAAGTCATTCACACATCTCTGTCAAGGTTAAAATGAATACATGTTAGTTCTGTCTCTGAATGTATTCATGATAACGATTTTATTTATAGGTGTGAATTGACCACACACATATTTTATTTCTGTTTTTATTGCATGTTTATACCTAGCTAAAATATATTATTTTATACTTTTTACATTACATTACTAACTTAACTTCATATTCCAACCAGAATAACCAGAGACTCTTTAACATGATTCTAATAATTAATAATGTTTGTAATTACTTTTCATCATTCCCTCAACCTTTTTCCCAACTCAGTTGGGGTCGGCTTTCCAGTCTAACTGTGATGCGGCTGAACTTCGATATTTTCCGTGAAGCGACTGCCATTTGACCTCCACAACCAATGGTCTAATGACCAATGGCGATATCGAAGTTCCAAGTTAGGCTGGTTGGACTTTTGAGGGCTCCAACTACCCGTAACGACTGCCATAGATGGTTGTATGGCAAACGGGACCAACGGCTTAACGTGCTCTCCGAGGCACTTATAAACCTGCGATAAATACACACATAACTTCGAAAAGCCTCGAAAAGTCATTGGTGTGTGCCATGGTAAACCTGGGATCGAACTCGAGACCTCGTCTCAGCAGTCCATTACCCATACCACTAGGCTACCCCGGCTCGTATTTACTTTTATTATTTTGGTTTGTATTTACTTTTACTAAACTGATTAATAAAGTACATGGCTCATTTGTAAGTAAATTTAGCTATGCAATTATGGATATGTCATCTGTGGATCACTATACTGCCGTGGTATAACTAAAACGCCGTTATGTAACATTTTGTCGATTTTCACTTTTTGATGCTATCTTAGTCAGAAAAAAAATCTCTATCGATCTGTATTTACAGTATTTTCCTAACTAGAATAGTTACTGAAATAATAAACCTAAGAAAGCCGTTATATGATTTTATTTTACTAGTGTATTATTCAAAAATGCCGTAAAGTGACTTTATCAATCTATAAAGCCGCTAAAGTTCAATAACATCAAATATTAACTCAAAGAAATGTTAAGATTGTTTCGTTAGATTGCGGTTAACGGGTTTTAATTCACTTAAATGTGATTAAAGTACTTTTGCTGCTTTATAGTAACTCAAGTTTATGAATAGTAATTTAAGTAATATTGAGCTATAATGCCGTTAACTGAAAAAGTTAGACATAAATGTGTTTAACAATACTTAACGGCAAATTAAAGTGATAATAACAGTGAGACTATATTGCCGTTATCCGAAATTAATACGCTAAAAGGCGGCTATATGATCTCGCGCGGGGTGATGATCGAGGCGGTCAGGGATAATTAAAACTTCACAGGGTTCCCGCCAATATTAAATTATGGCAAATCGCCAATACAAGTAATTTCTTTATTGTTTTAATTTACCTTATTTTATTTATGATAATTATTTTGTGTCATTTTAGACATACATTATTTCAATAATGTATGTCTGTAAGTGACACACTTGTACTTCTCCACTGTATTTATCATTGTACCTAACGGGTTTCACCTTGCGGCATTCTCAAAAGTTTACATTGACATTCTCAGAAGTTTGCATTGAAGTTACGATGACAGAAACCGATTAAGTACAATAATGTGGAATGCAACCTGGGCTCTAATCCTATTGCTTCGTATTATTATTGTATTTATTGTTGGTTGTAATCTGTTACGTGTGATAAATAAATAAATAATAAATACAGTAGAGAAATACATTTGTGTTATCAATAATGTATAACAATAAGTCAATCAACAGTATAAATAATTATAGTTATATTCACACGAGGTAATTTATATAGCACTACACAGGGAGCTATTTTCTTGTAGCAGATCTAAAAAATAAAAAATCATTTTAAAAATGGCTATAAACCCAGTTATTGAGCCTTGAACAAACAAAATCTTGGAGACACCGATTGCAACCAACCATTCAAACTATTTTAATAATATATATGTATACACTAGACCTTACTCAATGACCAGTAGCGTCTTTGAGACATTATGTGAAACTTTAACTACGAGTAACTTAAAACAGGACAATATTCGCTTCTTTATCCCATACTCATGAATTTGATTAATAGCGAAAACATTTCGATGAATAAAATTGTCCCCTATTATTTTGAACCGAGGCATAAGTTTATGAGCAGTGATCAAGTGCACCATCAAGTTGAGTTTGCATTAAAAAAAGTTGAAGTTTACGATTTCTATGATTTCAAATAATGTGTAGCTTCAATCAATAATTCAAAAGTAAAGTCAATCCCATCAGAAAACTTTTAATATACCAAATTATGTGTCAGATAGAAGGATCCAGACATCCCACGCGAGGGCTTATTTAAAAAATATGGTAGACATGTGCTTTACTCGTATCAAGATTAGTATCTTAGGTCCAAGAAATTTTTTGATGATAATTATGTTTCAGTACGTTTCATCAATGATAAATATTTAAAAAGAAACCTCGTTTAATGAAACTTGAATTCAGAACTGAACCGAAGTAAATAGAACCTAAAAGAAAAGCTGATATTCTTGAAAAACCGTCTAGCATTATTCCATTTTACAAATTGTTCTTCTAGAAAAACTTACAAACAAAAGTACAAAAGAATTAAAAGAACCAGTTAATTACTGGTTCAAGTTCTGGCTATAATATGAACAGACTGATGTAATATCGTTTGAGCCTGATCAAATATTAATATTTTTATGTAGGAAAAATATAAACTGATTTCATTCTAGTCATTGTTATAAGGAATATAGTTTTAAGTTATTAAAAGTGCTCATTCAGAAATTTTTTTAGAAATATTTTTATGATCATACTTTTTGGATCTCATTTAGTTACTTGGTAAATGTTTAATTATTGTTAAGTTAGTTTTATAAGACAAAACAAATGCACAGTTAATGCAAATAACAAATAAAAAATGATTTATTTTTATTCTTAACTACCGTTCCATAAATTTGCTCACTTATCATCTCGGCATTGTGTCGCTATGGTGCCGTAAAGATTTGAGGTTCTTGACTTAACTGCGTTTAAGTTTAACAATGCTTCAATTTTCTTAACATTATCCCTAGGATAATATACTTAAAAGCGGTAAAATGACATTAACAGCATTCAAGTCTAACATATAGCAAGTGTAGAGCTTTTATTATTTAGCTAAAATGACTCTTAAGTGTTGTAACGGCGTTTTAGTCAGCTATTTTTGTAGTTTTTTAAAGAGTATTATTGGACATTGTTATTTCTTGTTAGTTTTACACTAAAATGCCGTTAAGCTATGCACAGCGGCGTTTTAGGGTACACTCTCTGAACTCTTTGTATTAGAGATATTAAACTAAAACGTATAAAGCGTTTTTTATATAAAAATATATTCTAAATACTAAAATTCATAAATGGCATTTAAAAGTACTCCAATTTATCTATCTTTTGATATTTTTAATTTTCAGTTAAGAGTTATCATTAAGAAGTTACATCAATTTAAAGTTATTTTTACGTTTTTCGCGCTTATTTCAAAAAATGGTTTCGGTAGGTAACGGCATTCTAGTTATACCACGGCAGTATAAGAGTTCTGGTAATGGGAAAAGTACAGCAAACATGGAACTATAAATGACCTTCATCAAAAGTAGCAAAAAATTTAGCTTGTGTGTTTTTGTTTGTACACTTGAACACACAAGAACAATACTACCATCATTAGGTAAGTTAGTGGTACTTGATATTGCACAGAGGTGTGCATTTTATAACTAAAAACATCTGATCACTGCCATTGTATTAAGAAAATTTTGTGTCATCTGATCATTGTATTTATAAGTGGCTTGTCTAACTCAAACATCTTTGAGGTTACAAATTCCAATAAGTGACTTTTTACTTATCAGTAACAGAATTTTTATTCAGATTTAAATGATACTTTTTTTATAATAAATATAAGCAACAGTATGTACATACATATGAGTCTTCCCATTTAAGTTAAATATTTTTGGGATTCACATTGGTAGAAGGTAGGTATCTAATGATATATAATATCTATGCCTGTTTGTTTTCAATGCATTGCTGTGGAGTTCTTCTGACCTGAATGAAGACAAGACTAGCAGCTAATAGTTGATATGGGTGTTGATAACTTTTTTATTCTCAAAAAATGATCAGTTTACAATTACAATAATATGTAGTGTCAAGTTGAAACATTCCTACAATAAACAGTTTTAAAGATTCCGATAATTCAAATTTTTGAGCTGCTCCAATAGAATATTAACAGAACGTATACATGCATGTGAATATGTAGTGCATTATACAGAATGCAAAATGAGAAGAGTGCCTTTGTTGCATTTGCACTCTATTAAAAAATAAATAATATTAATAAGGCATTAAAATGTTATAAGTTGATTTACCTTACACTTAAATTGATTCTTTATAATATTTTGACCTACTTAGGGAATTTTAAATAATGTAAATATATAGTTTCAGGTTAGTTAAGCAATATATTATTTTGTAATGTACATTTTTACAGTAAAAGATAGATATTAAGCAGTATTGGGAAGAAACAGACTACCTTATCGACATTTCTATTCTTCAAAACATTTTAGTTTGCCCTGTATTTCTTTTGTCTAGTAGACAATTTTTCAAAGGTCTATAACTTTTGTTTGGTGTAACTTTCAGCATACTTATTCACTGGTCACAGATAATAAATTATCTTCAAGATGTATTCTGTTCTACATTTAAGATAATATACAATTATTTTCTTCTTTTTAGCAGTTATTTCTTGCTTTAAAAAATTTAACACTTACATATTTTAATAAATGTATTTACATATTTTACTTTATATGAATATTAAATTATTATGTTTACATACTTTTTACCCCAGTTTATTGAATAGACATTTGATTTACTATAGTGTATTACTGTTATTTTTTTCTCTCAGAATAGCTGAGTGGAAATTCACGCTTGAGTGAGAATATAGATATTATAATAATTAGATATTATTTGCAATAAGAAAAATACTAATTTGACTTGATTTAGGTATACAAAATATGTATTTGTATTGAATATGTACAAGTATTATGTATTTTAAATGAATAATAATGTGCTAATGGAACTAAGTATTCATACTATGTATTAAAATAAGCAAATAACTTTTATAAAACTAGAAACATTGTAAATAAACAGTACTGAAGTAGGTAATAGGGCAGAAATACTTCATTCTTATAAATAATTACTTGCGTATTTATAATTGCAGCTGAAATATGGATACATAACGCAATGAATAAGTACGTTTGAAGGAAACTAAACTAGTTCATGCTCTATCTTTGTCAGAATTCAAAATAAAAAATGTTGAATACTCGACGGTAAGAATTTTTTTACAGCAGTGCTATGAAATAACAATTCATTACTTATCATGTACATTTAATACAGAGTACACAGATAAACCGAGGCAACAGTCACCTGAGTGATAGCGATTTCTTTATTTATTAGCAAAATGAAACTAGCTTACCTCGCCTGTTAAAAGGACGAACTCGAACGGCCACTTTAATCTTATCCGAGGCCATTTTCACACTCAAATTACACAAATATATTTAAAACACAACACTTTTCACACTACAGTGTAATAAATTATTGCACATATTCACCCATATTCTAAAACAACAAAATTCATTATTTCACGTTACGATCACGACGTTCCCGGATTGACACTGTCCGCCATGTTGTTTTTAGTTCCGTAGTGCTGTGGTGCTTGACGTTTGCTCATTCAAATATCGATAATTGACGTAGCAAATATAAAAACATAAAAATATACGACAGTGATGGATGTGTGTTTTTTTTTGATTGTATCACTCATTTAATGATGATAATTACCATCATCTCCATTCCATACGTCATTCTCTGAGTCTTTTCCAAGATAATTTGTGCCGGCTTTCTATAGTCTTTGGAGGAACGGGATGTGATGTCCCTCCAACACAAAGGGAGGATCCTCCGACCAGGCAAGGTGATCGCGCCTGGCGGGCCGCAGCCCTAACGGTTGTCGTTGAGTTGTTGTATATATACTGTACTAGCGAGAGAACTTCATTTTCGCGATGCAGGATCGTTGTGACGTAGTAGTGACGTCGTAGTTAGTTTCGTAGTAGTTACTCGTGCTGTGGCTAGATGGCGCTGGGTACATGTGGTATCGCCACATCACTCCCCTCCAAGATCGGAGGTTGATTCTGTTGAGTCAGCTGTCTTAGCTCTCTTGAGGCGAGGTCTTGGAGGGACATCACATCCCGTTCCTCCAAATTGGTGACCCCGACGTGATCCAAACACGTACCCTTCGCTGAGCAATAGCAGCAGCATTCTCATCGCCACCATCCAATTCACTTCTTCCTCATGAGCGTCTTCGCCATCCAGCACTTCGGCCATTACAAGGCTTACCATAGCATGCAGCGACCGCTGCAGCCTGGTTACCTTCGGCCACGCCTGCATCTAAGGCGCACAGTACACTGCACTTACGGTCCAAGAAGAGAACACCTCTCCCGTCTACGCAGCATTCGCCCGGTCGCCCCGACACTGCCGAGGACTCACCTCAACTCACCAAGGATTCGCCTCGCCTCAAGAGAGCTAAGACAGCTGACTCAACACAATCAACCTCCGATCTTGGAGGGGAGTGATGTGGCGATACCACATGTACCCAGCGCCATCTAGCGACAGCACGCACGAGTAACTACTACGTAACTAACTACGACGTCACTACTACGTCACAACGATCCTGCATCGCGAAAATGAAGTTCTCTCGCTAGTACAGTATATATACAACAACCCAACGACAACCGTTAGGGCTGCGGCCCGCCAGGCGCGATCACCTTGCCTGGTCGGAGGATCCTCCCTTTGTGTTGGAGGGACATCACATCCCGTTCCTCCAAAAGTCTAAGAAGCAGATCTAAGTTTTTTTTATGTTCGATAGAGCTAGAGCAGACTAGAGCATCATCGTTGATAAGAGTTCGGGCTCTTTTCTTTATTTACTCAAGTACTTCAAGCTGGTAGTTGACTGAGCCGTCTCAGAGGTGCGAGCAGTACTCAATGCAAGATCGAACTTGCGCTTGGTAGAGTGTAAGTAGCTGTACCAGCGTGAAATACTGTCTCACCTTCAATAGGATGCCAAGATTTTCGGCAGCTACTTCAGCTTTCGCCTTAATTAATGGGTTAAAGTTGAGGGGTGGGTACGAGGGAAACGCCAAGAAATTCAAGCGGTCAGTTATCGGCACAGGAATACCTCGCAACGTGAGGTTCAGTTATTGACGTCGTAGGCATATGGTCGCATGTGTGGACCATGCTTAACAGGTTTGAATTATTATTTGAATGACCCCATTGTTTTCCGTAATAGTAACATTCATAACATTCCATTATCAAGTGAAATCTGTGAAATAAGATTGTCTATAGCTTTTTGACGTCGTTGACGTTGTTATTATAATTTTGACAATGACATTTGGTTTGACACTTTGACTGACAGCCGAAGCAAAACATGACGAGTCTTTTTCCTATCCAATGTGAAAAAAATACAGGAGCTTAGTAATAAACATTGCAGTAAAAGTAACCTTTAACACATCACATACTTTTAAAAGATATTGTTCTTAAAATAAACACTAAAATGGCGTCAGATCCACTATTTGGTTGGGATTTAACTTACAAAATTGTAGAGAAGGATATAAAACGAAAAGCTGATGTTATTGTTGCATTTATTCATTGGAATTTAACTAAAAGGGGTTTTAGAAGTATTGGCATAGGGGATGAGGTAAGTAGTAGTATTTCCTATCAGAGATGAATGTTTTTCTAAGTAGAATCATAATTTATGTTTTACAACTAACCATTTCAGAGAACTTTATCTGGAGATGAAGAAAAAACTGAGCTTTTACCCACTGGATGGAATGATAAGGATAACTACGCACTGAGATATCTTCTAGAAACTAAATTATTTATATTACATGCACTGAGTACTGATGGAAATCTTATAATCAATCTTATGGTAATTATAACACTATTGTTAATTATAGATGTTGATATAGTAGATACTTGTATGCAATAGACAGACTTATACGTTTCCCGCTCCCAGGTAACCGGAGGACACCGTGATTGATAATTCTGTTATCAGTCCTCTACTGTTATTAAACCTATTAATTATATTGTATGCGTGGAAACATTATGCAATGAATTATTTATTTAAATATTTGTCTCAAAGCAAGAGTAATATAAAGTACTCTATTACAGTCAAACTTTTCTTAAAAGTTTGTCAAATGATTTCTATAGGCCACCTAACACGCCTACAAAACATATTTCTCAGGATATGCAACAAAATATCAAATACACAATATGTGCATTGCATACCTACATATTTGTCCTTTGTGCAATTATTGATTACATTCAATTATCATACAGGAAAATTATAGAACTAAAGCTAAAATATATTTTATTTATCTGTCATAATACACTTGATTGATTGATAATGATTTATATAGCGAGCAATGTTTTTAAATCTTCAAGTATACACAAAGCAAATTGTTGCTCTTTTTATTGTGCTTAGGCTAAGTAGTAGTTTGTCATGTGATGTATTTTTGCTATTGTTTATTAATATATGTATACAGAATAGTTAGCCACATTATCGCATTAAGCGAATAGCCTGTAATGTTAATGTTAAGGGAAAAAAAACTTAAAATTCTATATTGTACTGATATTCATCAAAAAGGAAGCCAGAATTAATTGTGATTGACAAACTCTTCGTACAGTAATATTCTCTATGGTCTTTCCACAGAGGTCCGAAGACTTAGCAGTATCTAATATAGCTCTTAAAATAGATGATACAGTGAAGGAAGTTACTGGCAATATAGAAAAGATGATTCCAAACCACATGGAACTAATCTACAATGTGAAGAGAGACCTCATAGACACAGTCACAGCAAGAAGTACAGCCACAGCAGAGACTCAAACTTCAAGACGTAAGCCTCAAATTTTTTTTCATAATTATGTTACTTTCGAACCCTTATCCAACATCACATGCAAGAATGCTTAACCTGCTGAATAATGTTATAAAGCCGAACAATAGTTGTTCCTGTGAAAGTCTGCATAAACCACTCAGATAGGTGAGTAGACTCTTTGCTCACTAAGTGAACATGTTGCATTTAAGACGGAGGGTCTGGAGAAGGGTTGAAGGGTCCCCTATATCCCCAAAGGGTTATACAGAGGTGAATTAAGACCAACGTTTAACCAATTATTGTATTCAGTCACATGTATTGTTAACTGTATACTGTGTACACTGTACTAATTGTGTATTGTTAACTCGAGCCATGTATCTGAGGGTGTATCTGTCTAATCTTAAACAGCCCTATCTCTTAATCCCCATGTATGACGCAGCATGGCTAGAGATGTGGTGGCCCAAATTCTACTCTGCCGGGAACCACAGTTAATTGATAAGGAGTTATATAGATTGGTATAATATTATAATATCTATGTTCCACATGTACCTGTATATGATTACTGTATACATCATTAATATTCAATCTTAAAGTCTCAAACATTACTATATTGTGGGAAATGTCAGTTCTATGTAACAATTCATTATAAAGTTGCACCCATAAATAAAATTCATATCAAAGTTTATACAGATAAAAATATAAACATGTTTTTTATTATGACCTTAACATAATTATATGTTCAATCTATCCAAGGATGCACAACATACATGCTATAAAAGTTAAAACATATGAGTAATTAGTATTTTTTTTTATTATTCCAAGTAGTGAGTCACTTAAGGAAATTGTTGATGTTTCAACAAAGATCATTTAATCACTTAGTATTTGTTCAATGTTAATAGGCAGTGGCTCTACATTTGCACAATGCCTTTAAGTAATCCTTTGTTGTTAAATGTAATTGTTATGATTATCACTTTCAGTGCAAGGATAAGTAAGTGTTAATGTTATACTTGCATAATATAACTAACATAACTTAGTGATATAGGAAATTCAGTGGCCAATATAAGCAACGTGAACAGCCTCTGCTACGCACGAGGTGTGCGTTCGGTCCTTGTTCAGTGCAAATATTTGTATGCATGATATTTGCATTGATCTGGTCGTACCTCAGCGAGCACGTTAAGCCGTCGATCCCGGTTGTCATAGGAACATCTATGGCAATCGAAGACTGGAAGTAGCGAGATAGGAAAGGTGCATAAATAACTAGGTAACTGATGCTCGCGAATTCGTCCACGCGAAATTTTGATACCGTTCGCGTTCATCATAGATTCTATTCCCGGGGGTTTTGCTTCGCGAAATTTTCAGCTGTTTTGAGTATGATTGAATAACAAACATCCAAATATTTTAACAAACTTACATTTTATAATATTACTAGGATTTAATGAAATTTCGACGCATTTTTGCAAGCATTAGCAAAAATGCGTGAATGAATGAATTTTAGATAATATTCTAGATATTCACTTTATCCAATTTGAATTGATTTGAAAAGTTAGCATACTTAATTACTTAAAATTTTATTAAATTAATTGGGTGAATCAAAAAAAAATGTCCAAAAACGATGAACGAGCTCATTTTTTCCTTAGTTATTAGGATTGTCGGTAGATGGCTGTAACGTCGCCCACAAAGACTTGAATGAGAATTTTCTCTCGAATGGCATAGACAATGATTTAATAGTCAAGTGTTCAGGGGTAGGTAGGTCTTTGTATGATTATGAGGTTAATTTTCAATAAATAAAAATTCCATTTTGGACCATCTAAACAAGATTTCTTATCCAGAATTTTATTTTGTTTCAGCGCCGAGCAGTACAAGACATCCGGATGATCCGCTGAGAGTGCCAACGCGACCTGGAATTATTTCAGACCCCCCAGGCTTATGGTACCTTTAAGTAAAGCCCATTACGATTGGCAACATTTATATTTATTTATCCCACAGTTTTTTAGATCAGTAATCGGCATCAAAAGTATAGTCAAGAACGGAAGTTTTGTTATAGATACTAAAATCTTATAATCCTCATTTCTAAACCCTTTTTTTCTTTTTTATTTATGGCACGTCAATTTAACTTCACCTCGCCTGATGGTAAGCTGTAGGCAATGTCTCAGGAGAGAGGGTCACCATAACAAACACGTACAGGGTTTGCGAAAACCGGATATTAACGCGGTATTATATGGTAGACACAATAACCTAACCATATATCTTATAATCCTCTGTAGCCAAACAAAATTTTATTGGTGATGGAAAAGTAATATCACCATCTCATTTTATACAAAGGGTGTCTAACGGAAAATTCGCAGACGATATCACTGCGAAAAGAAGAAAACTAGAAAGAAAACCCTGTACCAATCTGTCAGGCCTGCGTGGAAACAGTAGACCAAAGCCTCCTTACATTGAGAGGCCTATACCCAACAGTGGGCTGCTATAGGCTAATAGATTGATCGGTATTATTTAAGAATACAATTAGAATGTATATTTTTTTAATATTTTGATACTAATGTGCGATCGGCTTCAGTTAAAACTATAAGCAGTTTTTCAAGAAATCCTTGATGTGTAGGGCTTGCCCACCCACTGTTAGGCTGCCCCCAATTAACACAGATGTGCAGTCTTTTAATCGTCTTGTTCGCAATTGATATCTGAGCCTTTGTGCCAGTCTATTCTGGTGGTGAGTGAGCCGCTCTTTGTGTGACTGGCTAGTTTTTTTACTATTGCCTTATTTATTGTATTGTATTAGAATGTATAAAGCTACTTTTGTCGTTGACTACTTCAACTATTTTAATTTTAAACCTCATTTCTTGCTAAATGCAATGCTAACCACCTTTCGCACTCGTCCTCGGGAGGCCAAAGGCCTATATGTGGGTCGCTACACAGCTACAATTTGCCGACAACTGATCTAGGACAATGGTTTCATTAATTAGAGGCCTCGTAGTTCGTAGTCCACCGCTAATAGCTTTAGTTCATAACTATGAACTAAAGCTATTAAACAATGTCTTCAACTGAAGACATTGCGAAGTGATTGGTCTGTCGAACGTTTAGAATAGGACTTTTTCGAAAATTCAGTAGGTACCTACTTAATTGCTTTTACATTACTTCCATTTCATTAATAGTTAGACACAATTCTAAATAAGTATTATTAAGTATCTAGACACTAAATCTAACTATAAGCTGTACAAATGGTTCTCCTCAAGTTTGTTTCCGATAAATGCAATAACCTGTTAAATAATTTTGACCCACGTCCCGCCTTTCTTTTCCCGCTATTTATTCCTTAAAAATGGTATACCTATTATGTATTTTTAATAATAAAATAATTAATAAATTGTAAATTTTGCGGGAGTACTGAACTAAATTATATACATGGGTACTATGATAAATACACTGTATGATCGCTTAACGAGAACTGAATTCAATTACTATAAAGTGACCGCGTAAAGTCAATTTACTGATTGCGCGAAATGTCTGGTCGCTAACCCCTACAATTTGTTTAATAACCCTGTGTGTAGAAACTATTTAGGTACAGTTCAAAGTTACTCGAATACTTACAACTAAAAGTAATAAAAAAAAATTATAACATCCTAGCCTAGCTATTGGCTCTGCCCATCTGCCTAGGTTGTACGATAAAGTTTCTTGAATTTTCTGTGAGCCTGGTAACTACATATCGTGCAAAAAGTACCAATTTCAAAAGCATAGACAATAGACTAGTTAATATATGATTACAATGACAATAACATCAAGCTGTCAGTGCATGTAAACAATGTTCAAGTGAAGAAATAACTTCAGACGCCTATTGGGCGTTTAGACGCTTTGAAAACATGATTTATTCAAAACCATTATGATTGTTCCTAATTTTGGAGAATCTTTTAGAATTCCCCTGTATATTCAAAATTTATAACCTACATATTATTCTGTTAAGGCAGTCATGATTCAATGACATGTATTATGTTTTTTCTAGGGGAATATCACCTCCACGCATACCCAGCATCGGTAGATCAGACTTGGACCCTTTCGCTCCGGGCGGTAGCGGCGGCATGCTCTACAATCCATTCGAGCCTCGCAGGGATTTAGAAAATCCTGGCCTCGGTATACCAGGCGGATTACCAAGGTAAGTTATAACTTTTAATAAATGATAATAACTCAATTTGAAGGTAAAGTTTCAAAAAGGGTTCAGATGCCTCTCAACCATTTTCCGTCCAACTGTTCACTGCCATAAGTGCCCGATTGAGGGTAATAGTATCGCAGAACGGTAATAGTATTAGGAGGACGAAAATTGTCTAATTCATCTTTCATTATCCATTCCATCAAGAAATACATATTATGTATCTAAGATTTGTATATTATCATAGATTCATCAGAATTATTCGAGATTTTAATATTACCCAATTATAAATTCACTACCTACGCATAAAAACTGCATGAAATTTCTTGTTACTCTGTGGTAACTGATGGCAACACTATATGTTTAACGTTCACTTCTATTTTTACGACGATGTATGTTTTATTTTTATTCCACAGGGGTGCTGTACCCCCAGGAGCTCGCTTCGACCCGTTCGGTCCACCAGGTGGCCCAATGCCAGGAGCCCGACGACCCGCGCCGCCTGATGCCGACCATCTGCCCCCACCGGGCTTCAATGACAATATGTTTATGTAGCATCAATCACTGTGTATCTTACTGTTCAAATGACTTTGCATAAACTTGGTTGAGAATAAATGACTTACATAAATATCTTTTTGTAAAATGAGTGAATCCAATGCCTCTATGTATACGGTTTCTGGGTGCGGCGGAAATATCAAATTAGAATGGTACGCAGAAATTAAATTAAGTAAATTATTAAATTAGTTTTGACACCTATCAGTCTACTACTGAAAGTTATTGATTGAGTTGTGGTCCTTCGTGATCCTTACTTTCCTCCATACTTTTAGTCTGTTCTATACATATAATTATTCTCTGCGCCTTTTTCCGACTCGGTTAGGGTCAGCTTTCTAGTCTAACTACGTTGCGGCTGAACTATACGATATTTTCCGTGAAGCTACTTCTGCCTGACTTCCACAAAAGTCTATTTATTGTATGATATAAATTTTAATTTTACCGCCTTTGAGTATGGTAGAATAATTCTACTATGCTTCAAAATTATAAAATCAGTTCTGTAAAATATTTTGGTTTTCATGGTTGAACTAATTTGCACTGCAACGGCATTAGGGTTGAAATAAATATTTTTTATAAGTAGGTACTTAAATCTATTGCCTACACATCCTTGCCAAATTCATCAAGAGCGCCACTCCTGCCTGCACCCAAAGCTTGCAGTTTGAAGTAGAGATGATATATTAGGTTACGATTTTCATATTCATGTTATTGAATATATTACTTTGATGATATTATGTTACCGTATTATGTTACTCAGTAACAACGAAATAACAACCGAGAGGAATGCTAATTAGTTACTACAAATGTAGAACGTTCTATGTTCGATACGTACTTCTTGTTAAAGCGAATACGTTGTAACAATATAATACCCATAATTTTATTCTGCTTTATATTAATTATCAGCCGAGGTTACGCATACGATTATTAAATATAAATATTGTTATTATTTTTTTATAGACTTTTTTTTTATTTTATTTTTATGAATTATATATTATGTACATGATGATTTATAAATTCAAGTATTTAGGTACATATTTACATTTAAGTATATATTTACACTTACACTAAAGACTATTTGCACTTACACCACTAAGTACTATTTACATATCACAAAAAAAAACAAAAAAATCGTAAATAAACAATATACAATAAACTTTAGGCGCGAGCTTAGCGCGACGCGCGCGGAGCAGTCCAACTTAAACTGGTTTTGGTCAGTTTCTGTGTAGATGTTACAAGATTTACGCATACACCGTATTGTTTTTCATTAAACACTTCTACAATCGAAGTGCATAGTGTTCATACAAAGAGAGCAATGTAAAGCAAACAATTCGACTCCTCTGCCAAAACAGTAGTTATCTTGCTTACACATACTTAAATATCAATACTTCTATCCCGTTCTCGCCCAGTGAATCGAATGGAACGGCAACAGCTTGCTTGCCTCCGGCAACACTGTTGCAACTCACACAAAAATAAATCTCAATGCGAGAGTGTTATCTTGTTATTGCATGTTACTAATAACAATGTAGTAGACATGGATCATAGATATTCTTTGAACAAGATGTTGTCCGTAACTAGTTATACGTTACGTATCAAAACATAGACAAGTTAGTCGGAACGTGCGGGTATAGCTACCTACGGCTTAATTGTTATTTCGTTGTTATTCAGTAACATGTTACCAGAGCTGTCAGTAACATAATATGATTTTTTGAAGCCATATTATGTTACTGGTACTTGTTATGGGTATATTCATTACACTTCTAGTTTGAAGCCCGAAGGAATCTCCTATTTACCTTCATTTTTACGGAAGTAATTGCCGCTTGACTGCGTCAGAGCTTCACCGTCAATCAGTGGGTATATTATCAACTTGCGGGCGAGACTGACTAGGCCTCTTAAGATTTTAATAGGGCTTTATGCATGAATTTACCCGTAAAATTCATGAATAAAGCAAGCATGTCCTATTATAGCTCGCAAATGACTATGCAATGTTCGTCTTGACTATCTAAAAATACCCCATGTTAAATATAAAAATATTAAAACATTTTAAATATGTAATCATAATAAATCATTATGGTATCACAGTTTGGTATTCCGTATTGGTAGAATATTCAATTTGTGAATGCTAACATAATCAATAATTTTCTCAACTGGCATTACTGAAACTTCAGTTTTAAGCAAGTTATTTGTGCTGTGCACACGTTTCTCGCGTGTGTAGTGAATTTCTTTGGCTGCTCACGGCTGCAACCGTTCAATTTCTATTCAATGTGTATGGCTGTGAAGGTAAGTTATATTCCCTTAACGTTTTTCACATTTACATTTACAAAGTTGCCATAAAACGTTAAAAGGTCATGCCCCGTAGCACGATGGACGTCAGCAGGCGTCACGATACTATTTAAAAATTACAATAATGATTTGTCTTGTGTCGTGTGAAAAGCTTCTGTAAATGATACTACATCGTTTTAGTGCCATGTATTTCTATCTATAATGACTAGACCTACTATGTCCCCACCCTGTTGCAACTATTGAAATTGAATGGAACTATTAGTAGGTACCCACTTTTGTCTTCTTCGTGATATTTCATTGTTCCTATCTACAAGTTGCCTTCTAAATAGCCGGTCGATACAATGTGGTATTGTCGAGTGAGTCATTTGGTAATTTGTAGACAAATTGACAACTTTTTCAACATTCTTAATGTAGGTGTTTGAGAGTGAATATGAAAGTTTATTACCTACTAATCCATTTTCAATGAACAAGTGGTTGTGAATCTAAATTTAGATTTCATATTAAAACCTACTTGCTTCGAAAGTTATGGCTACTTTTTGTACATTTTTAAATGAACTAACTACATACACTATTGTCACTCCCTATTATATTTTAAGTTCCTTCATTTTCTCAAGCTATACCTGCTAATAAAGAACACAATTTCATAAAAACTTAACTTTCTGTATTGTTCATGTTGTATGCAGATTAAATATTCAAGAATGTTCATTTTCTTCATACCTACTTTGTTTTTATAATAAATATTTCTTGAATCATAAATGTTTATTGTTCAAGTTTACAGTAAATGATTGATTGTTGCAGCATTTACTTATAAACTAGCTTCTGCTGTATGATTGTTTCCACTTATAATGGCCATTGTCTTTCTTGTTAAGCAATTATACTGTGTTCGCTGGAGCCATAAATGATCCAAATTTAACATTTTATTCTGTCATTTTGTAATTTAAGTACATTGTTTAGCAATATAATATTAGTCCTTTTTCTTTACATTAGCAAGGAGAATAATCTACATTTTCCGTTATTGTATTCTCGGGTAGTGACATCCTGTATGCAGAGATTTATTTGGAGCTCTAATACAGGTTCTATGTACTTTTTTTTTGTCAAAGAATGCAAAAATATAAGCAATTTTTGTGTTGTAAAATAAATGGTGGATTCCATAATACTCCTTTTAGTAACAGACATTTAGACATTTACAAATAATCCTGTTTTTGTTTGTAAACACAATAGTTCTGCAGCTAAGGATGCTTACCTGAACTCTGGTACCCTTTGTCCACTTTTTTTGTTGAGAAATTTGATAGAAACCAATTTCAACCTGGACTTTTTTTGTTATGAATATTTTTTGTTAGCAATTTAAATAGAATTAACTTTGGACCTTAAGAACTGAACCTTAAAATAGCTTTACCCAAAGAATGCTTTTTCACCTTACTTACTTTTTTTAATTGGTTTTATCTACTTACTAGTTTTTTTTTATTATAAGGCCCATATTCTACCTGCTAACCGACTATATAGGCCAACATAATATTATTATTATAGAAACAATTTCATGGAAGATGTTTGTCTACCTATATGTTCAAAGGTAATTCTATTTGGTGAGGTTGTTGTATTTGCCGAACAAGGCCAAACTATTAGAATTGTACCTATTGTTAGTGTTTAAAGTAACACTTCTTGTAATCAGGAAAATTTCTAAAATACCTACATTAATTTATTATTTTGCACTACCTAATAAAATACATGTCTTAATTTCACATTTATTGCTCACACACATTGCAGTGTTGTTACGCGATACCGATTTTTTTGTAGGTATGATTCATAAATAGCAATGTTGCCTAAGCAGTTTAAAGGCAACAACTTATTTGGCGATACTGATTCTAGATATTTTTATCGCAACATTTCACGCGTTAATGGAGTGTATTTGATTGACGTCACGTTTACGTACATTTTGTTTTGTCCACCGTAATATTTCAAGTTCTAAACAGCGTTACATTTGCGTCAGCATTGCATAATAGACCTTATCGACAGGTTGTAAAACATTCGCTGCAGTACACGCTATTTTATACACGTGTAAATTTTATGTATGTAACATGCAACGATAATGTTCGTACTTTTGAAAGTGACTTAGGGTAAAATCGGTTTAGATCGAAATAGCTAATTAGACATTCTGATCGTGAAGGGAAAAAAATAGTGCTTCGACGGGATTCGAAGCTGTGACATGTCCCCTTCAAGGCAAATGCTCTAACCGCTGAGCTACGGAGCCTCGTATTTAGCCATTCAAATTCTCCTATACAACTGTCTTGGGGCGATAGTGGGCGATTTGAAATATAGCATACTAATAATGACTTTAAAATTTCATTAATCTATCATTAATGTTGAAATTTGAAAATTACGCAGAAAGATTAAAACAGATGACCTAAACAAGGTCATAAGTAATTTTTATTTTTAATGAAAAAGTTGACGTTCACGCAAACAGTTGTAGATGATGGTATATTAAGTACTAATCTGGTAACACTTGTTGTTGATTCATCTAATTGCTAGTCTCGCCACAAAAATCTGGACTCAGGAACGTTGACTCGACCTTGGCTAGCGATTATTGACCCGGCGCAGACGTTGGTCCGTTACCCCGACTACGCACGATCCCGCCCATCTACTAACAGGCTAGGCAAATAACCCGCCATTTGCTGATTTCTTTTTTTTTTCATTCTTAACTTACAGTTAGAATACAGTAGAAACAAGTGTATCAAAAAATTACCAATTACAAATTGTCGCATACACATAGTAATTACTATACTTACATACAAGACGGTAGATAGCAGTACAATACAACGACCTAAGTGGCGTAGCGGTAGTGAATGCGATTGCTACGCGACACGCAGGAGGCGCAGATTCGATCCCGCCTAGTGCAAATATTTGTGTGCATGAATATAAATGTTTGCATTGGTCTGGGTGTTTCTATGTGTAACGTGTATGTATTTAAAAAATGTATCTAAATATGTTTATCTGCATTCTGGAAGCCATAACACAAGCTAGTTAAACTATGCTTACCATGGGTGTAGAATGTTGTGTAGAATGTCCTAGAATATTTATTATTATCACTATAACAGTATACCTAAATATAAAGGAAAACTAGAACTGCCAACTCGACAGTTGAGTTAATCCCGAGTTGTTCTACTTTTCTATTGGTTGTAATTTAGAAAAAAAAATAACGTAGTAAAATTAAGTAGAGATTGTGGGTTCGAAAACAACCCGACGTGAATCCACTCCTACGCCTATCTAACGCAATTAACTTATTGGACGGTTAATGTGATTATTGCTAAAATACTAACTATTACTAGCCGATGCTAATGACTCCGTCCAAAGAATGTGATATAACGTACCCTATGTTGCATTCCCGATCGAACACTCTATATGTGAAAAAATCATCAACGTCATCCTGGGCGTTGAGTAACAAAATAAACAATTTTATAAGTGGGGTTGAGGGTGTTTGGTCAGAAGTTAAACAAAAAGCAGTCGTATATATTTATAACCCTTGGCGTCCATAGAAAAGTAACGTGCACAGGGTGCGTAAACACATTTCAAAGTGCATATCTAACAGTGACGGGCATGCATTCCATACAGTCAAAATAGATACTCCATACCCTACTCAAATGATAAAAATTGTATAAGCATTCTTAGAATGTATTGTAGTAAAGTCCAATTTATCTGATTTGGGTAGGATATGCAGTGTCTATTGGTCTTTATGGAATGCAAGTCACTGCAATAGACGGTGACCGTTAGCTTGCTTACTATCAGAATGGTTACAATTTACCAGCTGCGTTGCAAGGTTTATAAATAGATACCTAATGGGTTTTTTCATGCATAAGTGTTACGTAATTAAAATCCTACTCTATCTATAATTATGAGCTTGTTATTGTGTAGCTGTTGTCTACGTCGTACATAGGAAATAACATTTAATTAAGTATGTCGTACATACATTTGCAATCTTAGTTCTGCGCTTTGGCAGTTCGCGGAAACCCTGGAGCAGATTGATCGTGGATACGCTTCGATGTTTTCCTTATTTTTTTAATATTATGAAGGTTGTTGCCATTTCAGCCAAATATAATAATAACGTATTTTTATGAGCACTTATAAATAGAATACAGAGAGGTCTTCCACACATTTATCGATAATAGTAGAATAAATGAAAAAGATAACATAAAACGGGGTGAATAAGGATCCAGGGGTAAATAGGGATAAAATGGTCATCTAAATTTTGTACTTTTTTTTCAAGCGATACTTTGGACTAGTTCATTGTAATAACAGAATCATCAAATATCTGATAACAGACTTACCTACCTATTTGAACTCTAGTAAAAGAAATTATTTAAAATATTCCATTGACCATTTTATCCCTCTTCACCCCGTTTTACTGTACGTCACGAATGTAGATGAAACACGTAATATAAATATACTATTAGCATAAACTCGAAGAGCATCGAAGCGTACCGTAACACGCAAAGAGAAGTGACAGAGTGCACAATCGCATCATGCCGTTTACTGCCACTTCATTTTATAATCAGTTTATATTTTCCAGCCTAGCCCTAGGCCCTAGGGTACACAGTCACACTCCTCTTTCATTCTGAATTCGTTTATCTTGGGTTTTACAGACCATCTGCCATATAACCCAAAAAAAACCTTCGTCAGAACCTCGTCTGATTCAGCACGCATACTGGCTGGTTGTGACGTAACTTGAGTCTTGAATGTCTTAAGTAGGACCCCATCATATCCTCCAAATTCATAAATCGTATGACCACTCATCAGTCTAATAAACAATGAACTAAACACATGGTATTTCCGATTTGCGACGTTGCCGTTCCGCTGCTGTGCGTGTGCGGCATTGGGCAGCGCGACTATATCGCTTTCGTGTGTTCTATCCATCCAAAATGAAAAAAAACACGACCGTCCTTTTTTTTTGCATTGAATGATCACTGAAAATAGATATTGTTTTAGAAGTCCGTTCGACTCTATTAAGGAGTCTGATGTCAAGATATTTGGGTCAATCTAGTTAAAGGTGAAGACCACGGGTACAATCTGGTTACAACTATAATAATATGATGATAATTTATTTATCCTTTTTGAAAGGCAACCCGGCAGGAATAATATAGTATTGATTACAGAAGAAAATAAATAACTTCATTTGCTCGTAGTAACACTACTGGCCGGTAGTTTTTCGAGAGTACTTATTTCTAAAAAAACGTATCAGTTGTATACATGTATGCATGGTAAGACCTCGCTATATTTCCGGCGAACGCTCAGACTCGGCTCCAAAGTTGTTAAACGACGTGCCCATTAAACACCGTCCATCTTGGTGGCTCGGGGGTGAACGAGGGCCTGTGCCGAGCTGTAGCTATAGAAAAACATGCCCTGTTATTCACTAAGGGCTCAGGTCGTTGATCCGAGCTTGCATAGTGAGTCTTACGAACTCGTACACATAGGTCGATGTCCCCCGCTTCGTCCTTTTGACACGCATGTTTTCATTAATAAGAAGCTATTAACCTAAGCTAGTTTTAATGTGATTTGAATAGTACTATTATAATGGTAAATCACGTATTTGTAGGCCAGCACAGAATTAATGCGATTAGCAATAAATCGTTTTCTAAATACAACAGGAACAAAATACTTAAATAATTTACTAGCTGTTGCCCGCGGCTCCGCCCGCGTTGTTCGACTACTCGATTCTCTTATGGCCTCTCTATATTACTTCTCCCTTCCTCTACTTTCCATTTGTCCCTATTGTTTCATTTTTCAATCTCCCCGCTTTCCAATTTACGTTATTTCCCCATTTTCCATCCGTCATTTTTAGTACTGTCTCTATCTAGTACCTACATCCTACCCAGTTGTTATCATGAAAACGAAAATTGTTTTCAATGTTAGTGCCAATATATAGAAATCTACCGAATCCATTGAGATTTATGATTATTGCTCCATTCCCTTGGAGGGTAACGTGATGATGTTACTCCTAGATATTGTACCTTTTATAGGTGAAAGAATTATCGAAATCGGTCCAGTAGTTTCGGAACCTATTCGTACACACAAACAAAAAACAAATCTTTCCTCTTCATAATGTTAGTGTAGATTAACTAACCTACAGTATCCTGCAATATGCAAATCCCCGTAGTCCTTGACAAAGTGCAAACAACAATATTCCGCCCAATATTTATTTGCTGCATATAAAATAAAAAGCCTTCAATTTTAAACACTGGCATTGTCATTTTGATTTAGGTTAGATGGTCTGATAAGGAAAACCAGTACTAATAGAATCTGATGGCTTATATCACCGTGACAACGACACAAATGATTACACTAACCTTGCCTTTTAAGGTACGTTCGGATTAAGTACATGCTTTAAACGCACACGTTGATAAGCAACACGAATTTTGTTCGTCGTCTGCATGCTTACACACGTTTTCATTCAACACCTGGAACAAATACATGTTCGACTCCTCTAATTCATAGCCTTTGAACAACTAGAATCCTATAAAACTTAATGGTTTTTTAAAGTAGGTATTCTCCATAATGTTTTCTGTACATTTCCATACGTTCAAGTACGTTTCCATCTAGTTAGGGAAACATTTATTCCATTCGGAAGTTGAGGTATTCTTGCTCGCCGATTTGAAGGATTCGACTGCTTCAGAAGGCTGCATCCGTTATTCACGAAGACATTTTCTTGGTCTTGTAAAATACAAAGGATCTGTTCTATAATTTGAAATTAGTGGCAAATAAATGACATAACCAAATCAAACTGTACTTCCTCCTTTCTTAAAATGACTTCTGCAACAGAATCGACGCAATTTAGCCAGTCTAGTAAATCTGGTTAAATTAATGGCGAGACTCTAAAGTCAAGTTTTTCAAGAACTGTTCAAACCAAACTGCAATTTCGATTGGTCTACAAGGATCAAGCCTTGGAATGTTAGACCCAATGAACATTGGCCGTTTTATAATCTTAAATATTAATTTCGGGCTCGATTACTAGTTGTCACTTGAGGTTATTAAAGGTGTAGAATCTTTTGCGATATCAGCATTCTCACGCCAAATTCTACAAAGGAATGTTTGTACTTGACTTGCGGGTTATCTTCGATAGATAATTTCGTTTGACGACAGCACATGTAAACGATCTGCGTTCGTGAATACTGTAATGTCGTCTTCTGAAAACTAGCGTGTTCTATAAAGCTTTGAATATTGAACCTTGTTTATTTAAAATGCTTATCACTGCAATTAGCTATTCGTCGCAGATTTTCCTCTCAGAGTTGAGAGATCATACAACAATAACTTCCTTACAAGCAGTCTTCATAACGCTAAAATTAGATCTTCCACTGATCGCTGATTCCATTGTGTTCAGTTAGCCTAATAGCTAATAGCCATAACGTCAATGAGGTAATCATAAATTTACTGTAAACGAGTTTAATTAACTGTAATTTTACATTCCCGAGTTATTTAGGCTATGCGGCAGATCCATAAAATGTATAGTAGGCTAGATATCGCATTGACACTACGGGAAAATATTCCCGGAATGAATACGGTATTGACTAACAGCATTTTCTATCCCTGTGCCAAATTTCATGCATATCTGTTGTCGATATGACGTGTTTGAATTACAAACATTCGTTCATCAAAATTTTCGCATCTTAATAGTATAGTTAGATAATAATTGTTGCGAGGATGTATTGCCGCCTGACTGACTAGAGGAGTAACGACTGTCAGTCATATTTGGTCAGTTCGCCACAGTTATCGGTGCTATCTCGCTCGCTCTCGACTCGCATGTTCTTTCTTTCTCTTTCTGTACCTCTCCCCCCGGCACACCGCACGCGCCCTGGAAACGACACAGCACTCGTGATCAGACCATAGTATGCATACCATCAACCATCGCATGCCCAGTATTCAGTATTGCTTAAATATACTGTACTCACACATAGGCATAGTCGTAATTTCGGGAATAGCTTCTTACTGGAGTGGTCGGGACTGGATCAATATTACAGGCCGTGTTGCGGTCAATAGCTAGAATATATATAATCTTGTACATTGTTTAGATGTTGTACATCTCAACAATGTACAAGATTATATATATATATGTAGTAGTAGCTGAAAGCGCGGTGATGATTCGTTACGAAACTTGTTCAAAGACGGGTTTCGTAATCGTGCTATTTCTGCTACTCTCAACTACTAATACTAACTCATAGATACTGGGATGTATAAAACATACGTAAGTAATATACATCAGGAAAGCAATTTCTGTAGTAATTTACTTAACCTTCCTTGAAGAAGCTTACAAAGTTCAGGTATATGTGTTTTTATGTGTGTCCCACAGTCAACGATCATATAAAAGTTCTGAGAACCTATTAACGGGAGCTGTCAGCGATGGAGTTATATAAACACTGGCAGTTCTTATGAGCATTGGCTATATAATCCAGGGTAGGGAAGTGTTGTCGGATATTCTTTATCAATAGTAAAATTTCGTGTCAGCATATAGTCTAAAATATGCTCGATAAACGGGAATAGGCTCCAGTCTATCGAAGCCTTGGGATTATCCCGGAGGGTATATGTAGAAATAACATTCCTACTAATATTATAAAGGCGAAAGTTTGTTTGGATGGATGGATGGATGTTTGTTCCTCTTTCACGCATAAACGGCTGGACTGATTTGGTTGAAATTTGGTACAGGGGTAGATTAGAACCTGGAATAACACATAGGCTACTTTTTATCCCGGGAAAAGGTTCCCAGGGGTTGCGGGAACGGGAACAAAATTCCACGCGGGCGAAGCCGTGGGCATCAGCTAGTCTTTCATAAATGAATTATATCACTCTTAATCTTTAAAAATGAAACTTATTAGATTACAGCGATTATTGTAATTTTATAGCGACCAAAAGTATCGCATCGATTGCAAACAGTGGGTATGAAATGAGTCGTGATTAACATCATTTCTTGTCGCAGTTGTATGTTTTATACACTTAACTGCAGGCAAAGCGGGTCAGAGCGATACACGAGAACACGAGCGAATCCAGGTCACTAAGGCAGGTCGCGATGCCATCACGGTCAAAACGGTCGCTCCTGTTGCCTGGTTAAAAATAGAAATCTGTGCTAGTATGCACTTTAGGCTGATATTTATATCTTTTTTATGAAGACTTATCAGTTATCTCTTTATTTCTTCGATCTTGATATTATGTTTTATCGATGTCAATATTTTTTTTTAAATAAAATAGTATTTAGACAGATCTGGCACATCTTCAGTAATCCCGTTGTTGTTATTGAATAATAACAGGTTTTTATGACAGGTATTTACGTTATGCTTGACGAAAAAATTAAATATAAATTAAATAAATAACAGAATAATATGTACAGAAGAATCCCTTATAGAATCTGAGATTGCCAAAAGCCTTAATGGTGAAAGTTAAACCACTTGTAGGAAGGAGCACAGTTACCCATTACAGCACAGGTACAAGAACAGTCCATTGTCCATGAAGTGAAAAGAAATATTTTTTTTTATCTGCCAGAATGCATGTAAACAAGATGGATCTTATGATTACAATAGCCCATTTACAATCCTACCATTATGGTGTGCAAATATTTAAATGATCGAAGCACATCAAACATCACGAAGCACTCGCGCAGCGTTCGAAAAATCGTTATGACGTTTGTATGCTGAGTGCTTGGGAATAACAATCTAGCTACGAAAGAATCCTTATTAGGGTAATAAATCAAAATACAATTAAACTATGTTCTATTTTGAATCCCTTTTAAGGGGAAATGGTAAAGTACGATGCATTTACGATTCGAGAAAAGTTTAATTTTGTACCTTAGTAGGGCTCATCCTACTAACATCAATCATATCATAATGAAGGCTCCACTAACATTATCAGGGTCCAAGTCGGCTTACCTGCTCGCAGGTACTTTGGAAAGTTGTACATACTTTCCTCACGGGGTTGGCGACGCGGACGGCAGATGCAATACTAGCCAAAATGGTTCAAAACATTATTCACGATGACCGCCATTTATTCGGGTGAAGCCGCGGGCAACAGCCGGTATTATTTATATTTTTTTATACGGAATAACCACGGAATAAATATACAACAATTTATTACCTGTGGTGTAACATTGATTTTTATATGTATTGATAGTATGAACAGCTTTTTACATTTTCAAGATCTAGTTTGTAATCTATTCTAAAACTATCATATTTTTTAATTTAGAATCAACCATAGATATTGTCAAAATGTCATATATTTTGATTCAGCGGCGGCTTCAGTGATTACAATAGAATAGAATTCATATTCAAAGGTTAAGCACAGTAGTAGGTACATCAACATAAAAAAAAAACATTTGAATTTAAGTAGTTCAAGAAGGAAACGCAATAACAAAGTGAGTAATTTTCTAGAGTTAAATAGATTACCGTGTTTAAATGGATCCTAGGAATATAGTGATACCTGATTTTTATATTTTAGAATAATTAAATAGGTATAAGGGACTACTTTCTGTATAGCAGAAGCCATTTGCAGTCATCAATAATGTGCAGAATTCCATGAACAGCTGCTCTAATGTATTTACATATTTACCAATACCCACAAAATTGTTATTGAAACACGGGACGCTAACGTGAGGCCGTGCCCTTATGCAGTAATGCACACGAAAACGATTTCTCGTTTGAAAATAGATTCAACATCTGGTGTGACGTGCAGTCTAGGATCTCGCGATGATATTATGTTATATCCGTGGATCACGTACTTTAAAATATTATGTAAATTGGCGGCGCTGTGAAAAAAGGGCAGGTCAGAAGAATCGGAACCCGATGGGAATACTTTTTTATGTGGTAAAGTGAAGAACATAATGGTGACCCTTTATTTAGTGATGACTGCATGACATATGGCGCATTTGACATAAATTCGTCCTTTAAAATCGTTTTCATCTTAGCAGTACCAACTTTTGTGTGTGAGACAGTCACAAAGGTTTTTGAATGAAGACTAACAAATACCATCCATACTCACAAACGATTAAATCTATGATAATATTAATACGTAGGTAGTAGGATATTATATCTTGTTGTTTCTTGATATAAAAACATCCTAAACGAATTACAAAGGTGACTTCCAATAGTTACGATTTTCCATTAATAGGAAATCTGACCCTACGGTTGAATATAAGCGTAGTATGGATTCTAGGAACACTTACGGTTCCAAATATAGATTTACGACTTAAGCTCACGACGTCATGCGTCACAGTAGTGACGTCACTACCCGTTTGCTGCGTCTAGTTTCATCCCCATGATTAAGTTGAATGTCACGATGTCATAACACCCACCGATCTACTGATAGGGATGAACTTGTACCATTATCTCATTGGCATCGTTTCTAAAAAGCTGACACCTTTTAAACTACTTTTTACTTTTCTATCAATTTCGTTCAAAACAGTTTGGAATTGGAATTGGAATTCATTTTAAAACTAGTAAGTTAAAACTAGTAAACACGGAATGTGAATTATATACTAGACCAGTCTCCCTTTCCACGGAGAGGGTAGAGGTTCGCTGTATAGTTTTAATGTCATTTATTCATTAAATAGGGCTAGTTTCAAGATGGTCAAGGTTCCAGAGAGGAATTTCCGTAGGTACTGTAATCTCTTTGGAGTACTGCATTACACATAAAACCCTCGACCCTATAGCCTAACGGGAGCCCCTATAGATGTTATCTATTTTTGTATAGAGTTGCATTTTACAGAGAATTTTCCGTACAGAGCATGGCAAGTCAGTTAGTAGTCAGTATATTATTGTTATAAAGCAACAATTTGATGATATTTCATAAATATGAATTGTTAACTAAAAATTAACAAAGGAATTACTTGAAGCTTTAAAATAGCGGCTGCATATTAAAAAAAATGTTTTCTTGAAGAACAAAGCCATCTGTACTAAACTAACTATTATCTATTCTGTATTAAACTTAATTCCACGTTATTCTTTCAAAGTTGGTACTGTGTCACAAAGGAGACATTGATGGTAATAGTGTAATGGTCTAGTACAAAACATTAACTACAATACAGAACTAAAATCATCAAACCTTTGTCTTGACTCCTGAGAAGACTTATTTTACAATACAACAGAATTGACCATTGTCTAATATTATGAGACGATAGACGTTTATTTCCTTAGGGACTTTAGATAGACTACCTGTTGATTAGTTAACTTATATTTATAACAATAGAATGGATGGTATTGTCTAAAATGTTATGAGGAGGTATATGGTATGGCAACTCCACATCATGGTGTAGTTTTGTGTTAGGGTTGGTAATTTATTCAATTCACCTCAACTCGTCGAAGAACGCCAGTAAGCTGTTCACTGCTGGTGATTTCTCAGAGAGTGCCTAGTGTTTTGAAGTTCTTAACCCTGTATGTGACAGACACAGGAGAGTGTAGAAGCACATGTGTCGCTGTTTCTTCCCCCTTAATGCAGACACACTCAGGTTATGAGGAGTTTCGAAACCAGCCTTGAAACCTTGGAACCTCGTGTTGTTTATTTGGCATTCATCATTTTCTGAATCTTTTCGCAACGCAGTTGGGGTCGGCTTTCTTTCTTTATTTGGCATTCAGTCTGTTTTAAATAAAGTAGGTAGAAGTATCACTAGTTTATTTGATTTTTACGATATTTTTAACAGGGATTTTTTTTGGATTACTAAATACTTTAGAAACGTACCTTATAATTAGATGTAGTGGCAAAGATTGACTTTCGTTAAAAAGGGCAGCAGTATTTGCATTGCGTTGCATTTGCATTGCATTGAACTATTTCCGTTGCGTAATAATACGACCTTTAAAAAGATAGATATAATATATACAGTTATTGTTTTAAAAGTAGCTAACGCTCGCGGGTATTTCAATACCGCGTTTATTATAACTTTTTTTATGAAAGACCTTCGGCTATTTACTACAATATGCGCTAAAGCTTCATTACAATTCATTGATGTGTATTATCGGAACACATACGAGAATAATAAACTTGTTTTTATTTAAACACAGAATGCGCTTACAGTTATACACAAATTTTAAAAATCTCAACTCTTATTCGTGAGTGCTTTTTTTTTCTTATCCCGAAAAGAGGAAAATGAGCTACTTATACTCTTAAACGGTAGAATCATACCCCTTCGACCAGCGAAGTCGACTCGACAAGAGGACTGTGCCACCACCCACGCTGTTCATAAAAGAGGGTGAAAGAATCACGATCTTATGCAGCTTGCTTGCTTATGCTTACTACTACGTACAATGGCAGTCACAAAGTTCAACGTCATTGAGTTCACACGATATCACATAGTAAGACGGCCGTTTCTCTTTGATAAGAAACTCGTATTATATGTACGGGAATAACCTAGAATCATGGTACAGGAATTTACATCACTTTAGTTGTCTGACGTTTCAATCGGGTTCCACCAAACGTGGTCATTGGGTGATCGTACTCCCAAAGTAACTAAAGCATTTCCTACCAGTAACTACCTATAACACGGTTCCCCATCCGGTAATTGAACTTGAATCGAGGTAATTTTAATCTTGAAGAGAACCCACAACAATATTTCTTCGCCCATTTGTATTGAATTGAAAGTGATTGGAACCACGCCCTGAAGACGAGTTAGTCCTAGGCACACCTAAATAGCAACAACAGAAATAGCTATGACTAGACATATATTATATAAGTTTCATACGTATATAGATTTTTTTATTCAACCCTTCAGTTAGATTTTCATTCCTTCAAAGTATAAAAGTGGCCACCCTTTAGGTTTTCATTATTAAAGAGAATAAAAATTATTTGCACGTACAAACATACATTATGTTATGTCGAGCAGAATGATGTCTTTACCAACTTAAAAGACTTTCTTAAGGATTCTGCCATTTTAACCAAATGTGTATGTCCTGAAGGGAATGGTCCGATATCCTTCCTGATCTTAGAAAGAAATCTGCCAACTACAGAACATTCGACGACGAACCTTTATCATATCTTTAAGTTGGTTAAAATAACTTGATGTATTATATGTTTTGCCTTAAGAAATGTGTTCTTCTGTTATAAATATCTGACAAATACACATTCCATGTGTAAATAGATATTTCTAAGAAACATATCGTAGAATCTCGGATTTTTACGACTGAATGAGTCGGGAGCACTCGAGAGCTATTCGAATTAATTTTCATTCATAACAATAACCTTGCCACAAGGTTACCCACAGCGAAAGCCATTTCGTCCTTAATTTAATGTTATTAGCTTAGAAAGCATATCTTTGGCCGTTTTATAAGCATGGTTTTATGATCATTGATCAACCATTTCTTAAAAAACATTCTACTCTAATTGATGGACAAGGGATTTCCTGATATATAGACCATATCGCAAACCCTGTTTGTCCGTAAGAGACAAGAGGGGCTTGAAACGCGGGCGGAGTCGATGACCGAGTATTGATCCCAACGAAGTGGGTCGTGTCGTGACCCGTTTTACGTTGCATTACACTATGGGGGAACGTTGCACCGGTCGTCTCGACAAAATATTACATTCCCTTCCAATAGACAGCATCACATATACCTTTCATTCACAGAATTTAATTATACATCACAAGTCCATAATCTGTATTTTTAAAACAAGTCCTTGACATTTTTTTCACGGATATCGGGCATAGAAATTGTGTTTGGGTACAATTTTGAATTTTGTCAACGTTCTCTAATAAAGACTTGATATGTGTGTCATATTAAAATGAACCAATATTTTTTAGTATTTAGTCACTTGGTGACCCCATTTCATGTGCAATTATCTATATACATATAATGTATAAGTTTGAAAAGGTCTTTGTAACAATAAAATTATTTATAGATATGTCAGGCATAAATAATTATATTGCAAGTTCTTCATGTAATATTTCAGCATTGCACAGGACGGTTGATGTCGTGCGTGGCCTTCGGTTTAGTACTCGACTTGTTAAATATAAGTCACGTCAATTCCGTGTTACATCGTAACCGGTACCAAGTTATTACCCAGCTATCCTGCTAAATTCTGCGTTAATTCTATATCAAACGTCAAGCTGTACGCCTTACTTGAAAGGTGGAGAAATCCCATTTTCTATACTTGACGTGCGTCCCCACCTCCAGACTTTTCAATGTAATCTTGGCAATATAGTGAAAGTGTGAATAATTCATTCAACGATAATGAGGTCGGGTATCTATGGATTGCTTACCACGATCGGGTGTGTTTGTGTGAAGGCGTCAACCTGGTCTTGCTAGACTATAGTGATTGGTTTGTTGGTGGGTTGGTAAGTATCCGTGTTGTGAAAGTTGATTTGCACTGCATTTTCCCCTCCATGCTGCTTGAAGGCGCGTGTTGCACTTTTCACTATACAAACTAATTATATTTGATTTAATCGCCTATACATATTACTTCCTACGCAAATTGTTTCCTGAAGCATGTTTTTTTTTTCAAATGTCCACAGTCTAAAACACGTTGGTCAAGTTATACGATTAGATTTACGGTTCTTCAATTTCGAAAGATGCATTCCGATTTTTTGCACTTTGTATTAAATTGTCGTGGATAGTTTTTTCTGGTTTCCATATTATTTTCCTTCTGTAACTTCTATGATAATAAGACATTCTTAGACAAAATATTAATTTTGAATAATACTTGCTCGCTGAATATACTCTCTGGCAAAACAAGCATGTTCCTTCTGTACAAACTTTTGTAACTTTTGTATCATGTTTTAGACAAATAAACTTGGATTCAGCATATAAGCAATTTTGGTTTTAGCAGTACTTACAAACTTGATGAAATTGTTTCTTTATAAAATTTGTAATCACTAGATGCTTTTCATTCTCATACGTGCTGCCCCAATTTATAATCACCTAAAAAAGTGATAGCAAGAAATTTTTGGACGATAAGTTTCTCGTGATATGCATTATCTAAAGCATGTTATGCTATCGAAACCTTGTTAACTCGAAATCACTTTTAACTTTGGTAATTTACCTACACCACACTGCTAGGTGTTACAATGTTTAATTAAGTAAATCTTTGGAAATGGTTGCTTTTTGCACTGAAATCATTATAAATTCAAATTTACCCATAAACGCTTGTCCTGTGTAGATCGGTCATGGTATAAAGGCAGACGTACACAATACCAGTGCTCTTTACATCACGAATTCGATAGATTTTGGTGGTACGGGCACGGATAAGAACATTTGGATATTATGAATCTTGATACCCGCCAGAGGCGGTAAAGATGTATAAAATATTATGTTCACAACGTTAAAATCTATGGAGTAAAGTATGATTTTTTGCAATTAAAGAAGTGATTTCTAAAAATGTTCTTCAAAAGTTATTTACAACTCGTTATCTCCTAAAATAGCGCGACTTAATTGGTTCATAATAATAGCCCAACGTACATAATAGTATTTGTGTTCATAAAAGAATTCGCAGGCATTGCCTTTCTTTCATTTGTTGGTTCAGATTTTAAACTCTTACCACATATTTTCTAGATAACATTCCATAAAAGATGCGGATTTACTTACACAGTGGCGCATAGGCTTTAAAAAGTTTTATCTACTTGTTCTATCTGCAATGTCATTAAAACGTCATAGGCAAGGATTTGTTAGAGATAAGAATCTGTTGGGATTCTTTATAACCTGTTTCATATCTCAGTAACTAAAGTAGATCTGATAAATGTCTATCAGATAAATTTATTCGTATTAATTCTAACTATCTGATATAAAATTTACTACTGGAGGAAAATTAATTACAGGTAGGTCATAATTAATCGATAATGAATATATCATCAATTAATTTATCTAACTAATACCTGAGGGTAAAACCCCCTGGTACCAACCATTGCCGTACTAAAAATAGCCACGAGTTAATTTCTACGGTTCGGGCGATAGATGCCTCGAACGCAAGTTGCCGCAGTCATTATAAAGACTAATACTGTTTACGCCCATTTCTCATTATGTTAAAATCGCATTTTGTCGAAGTCGCAAAATGTCTAAAAAAAATAATGTCACCAAGGGTACAGTCGTTGATAATAATGGTTACAGGCGTCGCCATATGATTATTCAATGAATGTATAAAATGGAGAATAAAATTTATTAAAAAGCTAAATTTATTCTAATAATTCATTTAATGAAATCAATTCGAATCACATACTTCTACACTATACACTAATTTAAGCCTTATATTATATTTCAATAATCCTATGTTCTTTAAAAATTCAATGCTTGTTACATGACCATCATTTAACCTGATTAATTCTTCTCTATAATGTTTGTCAAACATTATAGCGCTTCGTTTTCTGTGTCGTTTCTCAAAATAAAAGCTTTTTATTCTCTTGTCGACTAATCGTGCTTCTTTTTTTAATAAATATATAAACAAAATTAGTGTGGCTTTGTGTGGCACCCTAACATTTAATCGCCGATGCCATGCTTCTACACTGTTATTTGTACGGTGTCGATCTGCTGCACAAATTTATCATGGCGGTGGACTTCAGCCATTGCTTATTAAAATAAATAGCAAATTTTTTCATTTCAACTGTTTTAGAAGATTCTGCAAGTATAGATAGCCATGCTTCATTCATTTTTTCAAGGGGCACTAGTGGTAAATTGGCTGTCAGTCTCGTAATTCACTCAATTTTATATCTCTTGCCTTTTTCCAAATAGCACGATTATAGTGAAAATAGCACCCACTAACCATTCCATCTGGAAATACTGACCTATACCCGTTTATCAATGCTGTTTCAAAATCACACTTGAATTTAGTTATTTCTATTCCTAAATTGGCCTTTATCAATGAGAATAATCTGTTGTAGGTAGTTTCCGTTTTATCTGGTAATAAAGCATAGAGAACAGGCACAACGTTAGTGTAATTTTCGCAACTGTACAGATCTACGTGAATTGAAAAAAAATGCTTATAGGGCTTTGGCGTTCTCTTAAATGTACCGTCGCCGAAGAATAATTTATTTTTGAAATTTCGGATTGATTTACTGCAAATTTTAGAGCAAAAGATGACAATCTTGTTTTCATCCCCATCTTCTACGAGAAGAAAATCAATAAAAAGCTATATCTTGAAAGCTATGAAAGTCTTTACACCAAAACCATAATATACCAGGCATAACTCTATTTTTCAATCGACTGTACCGTAATCTCTGTACATTCTAGTTTTTAGACATTTTGCGACTTCGACAAAATGCTATTATAACATAATGAGAAATGGACGTAAATAGTATTAGTCTTTATAATGACTGCGGCAACTTGCGTTCGAGGCATCTATCGCCCGACCCATTTCTACTATCAGGTGGCTAAGAATCATCACTATCTGCTCCTAGTGCGGGATGTTTTCAAGTAAAGATACGCTTAAAGAGACAATTACATATCGTAGATTACGAAAATATTAAATATTTAAGCATTGATATTTGGAATGAAATTTGACGGGGGTACGAATTTGTAGCAATCGTCACGTAACGAAATGTCATAAGCTGTGTATGTATCGAGTGAGTGCACAGTCAGATGAGCAACTCTCTCTCAACCCATAGTTGTACAAGTACAAGTTCTATGGAGAAGAAGTTATCTAGCATTCCGCGTACCGCAACATATAATTAATTTTACACATTTACGAAATATACAAAATATGTAAAATTCAAATTTATAAATACATATTACATTTCGAATTATATTCGAGTATAAGAAAACACGTAAGGAATTTAGTAATTGATGGGGATTTTTGTTTTTTCAAGCATTGAGGCATATAGGATATGAATCGAATGGAACAGTAGCAAACACCTAGAAAGATTATCTGACTACCTACCGTTATTATAAGTCAAGCTTCAAAACCACTATGTTTTAGAGTGTGTGAAATCTCACTTTTCTTAATCACGTTCAAGCCATACTACTGTTAATAATGAAACTTAAATTACTAGAATTTAAATACTGAGAATTGGAAAGTCACGTTGCTTTCCTTACCTTATTTACCACGTGTTTTAGTCACGCGGACCTATTGTGCAGGGGCACGTTTGGCCAACCCTACTTTGGTTATGTATGAAATGTAAGGGTATATCAAAGCACAACTTTTAATCACTACTGAACTTATTTAAATTGCTTTTTATAACGAGATTTTGGAAATGCTATTACATTTTATGTTCAAAAGTCAGCAAAGGTATAAGATTCGTATACATTTTTATCCAGCCAACTATAATTTGTCGATGAAAGATAAACACAACCAATTTTCGACGACCTATTGATTTTATGAACTGGCACAAATAGTTATTCCTTCGCCTTTGAACGACCTCCAAAAACCAAATCATGAAAGTTAGGAAAGTTAACATTGTTGTAACCGCTTGAAAACTTCGAAAATGTACCTCTACATAAATTGTTACAATACGAAATAGTTGAATCTATGTTTAGTTATTCAATCCAAATAATACACAATATGTGAAAGAAAATACATTTTAACGTCTAGTCATCGGCGCCAAAATTTGTTAACAACAGCTATCGATCAGAAAAACGTCATCGCTATTTTATTCCGTAGCAAATACTCCACAGGTGACTGAACCTTAAATTATATATTAGCAGGCCACCTGTCAGTAACTTAACATAATCGTCTGTCAGGTTTTATATTGTATACTTAATTGTTCAAGGGCACAACCACCTTTTTTGGTTGCGAATGCGAGCAAACCTTATAATCAATTTTGTTCACGTTCTTATCTGGTTTTATTACATTGAACTAGAAATTTTTCTCTTTACGTGGGTGGTAGCAAATTTGATCTAGGTTGTCTTTTGAACACTTTGAACTATTAAGGCAACTGTATGTCAGAACCTGTTTTTCCAGTGAACCGTGGGAGGAGATTGCCTCGGTTAACGTGGCGTGAAATGGAAGTTCTGAATAGAATATTTATTAGATGTTTATAATTTTAAAGATACTTATGTAGTAAGTGCGTCAGAGAAAATGTTATCTACTTCGCAATAAACGAATCCCAAGTTTTCCACAGTATGGATTTTAATTTTCATAATAATACCGCGCCTCTTGATAGTACATGTTTTAATTTGAATTCGTTTGGCATTTAGTAAATAAATGCTTGATTGTTACGATTTTTTAATTGCTGGTAGTGGATGGCAAAAGCAATGTGGGAGTTCCTTAATATTAATTCTTTATATTTCGCTTTATATCTATCTATTATTAGAATGCGACCGATGAACGTCGTCGCCACGTTTAATCGAATCTTCTCGGCCATTGATGCGTTGAATTAATTAATTGTGATTGCTTCAGTCACATTTATTAAAATATTTACAATTCAGTGAATTAGACCTAAGTAATAAAATCTTATACTTTGTACTTTCTTTGAACTCCGCAAATTGTTTAGTCTCAATTCTTAGTTTAATATTCCAAACATTTCACATAATGCTGAACGAAAACGAGATCTATCAAGCGGGCATTGTTTCATTCATATTGAAGACATAACTTGTGAAAAAGTTTGAAAACTTGTGTGAATCGTATAATACGAGCTCACGTTTTAAGTGTACGTGTGGGCATTGGGTGTCGTTCGGCTGGCGGAGCGGCGCGGTGATCGTCTGGCGAGTGACGCCTACACCCCCGCTAGCCGTACGGGGGTACCGTCGGGTGTGACGTCGACTGCCGACTCGGCCAACGTTGGAGCCGGCACGCCATTCGTCAGTCTCTGCACGACCGCGGCACGGACAGTGTCGACCCGTTGCGATGTAAACGCCTAACCTTCTACTCTGTCTACGACGACAGCCTCAGTTCCGTGCGTGTACCATAGTTTCAGTTACCTTACAGATTTCATTTGAGAACTTTGATTTGTGTTCAGATAAATTATATTCACTGTGCCGGGTTCATGTAAGTAATCTTTGATAGTATCCTAAATAACATCGGTGTTTTCTATTTTATGTGTCGTATCTTCATTATTTAATGGAACATCAGTATTTGGTTTGGATTTGTTGAATTGTTCGTATGATTATAATAAGGGACCAGGAACATCATAGAAATGATTATGTAGTCATAATTTCACCTTCATCTCACGTTTCTCTGGAAGTCAACTTATTAGCACGCAACGCAGTGTAGAAAGTTTAAAATAATAAATAATTCAGTTTTCTTTTGGAAATAATTTCAATTCAAAATGTGACTTATCCAGTATCAGTTCACATAGAAAGTGCAAATAGCTTCTATGGCAGGTATTGTGGATTAACTTTATTCACTGACACAGTTTAACACGCTTGGAATTTGAATTTCCTTCCACTTTCTGTCAATGGGTGCGTCATAAGAAGACATCATAACATAACAAAACGTATGCTTCTTTCCATTTATTGTGAGATGGAATGCATTACATCATTGATTTGTTTTATTGATTACATTTAGATCAATTGTGATATTATCTGTCCTTCATCCAACTTTAAATTTGGTTTGATTTGGTTAGTTAATTAATTTACTATGATTGTAGTAGTTGTGCTGCTGGGTGCGGCTTCATGACATTAATATGAATTACCTGTCTCCTGATAATTGGTGACACGGTCAACACAAATGTAGCGACTATTGACTTGATATTCCACAAAAAAATATTGAATATCTTCTGTGGCCTCTCCTGACAACAGGTCACATGTTTTTTTTCCATTCGGATATTGTGTCCATACCACTTTTCAATATTACTATTACTAGTAGCTCTGTTGGCAATTTCCCATAACCAATTCATGTCTAGCTTTTCCATATTCATATTTCACATGCAATTATGCCTTTTATTTTCGTCAGTAGCTCCGGAGAACTCAGATACAAAACATTATCATCACATGTTTATGAAATGATCTTATAATGCTACACCTATCAATTTATTCATATGATAGGTTTACATAATATCGGATTTCTTGACCGCATCTCGTATCAATGTCACGGTTTCACGGTCATTTATAATAATATGTGTAGTACGTGGTTTATAACAAAGTTAACAATCGTATTATAGTTTTTTATCGACCGTTGTGGCTAGCAGTCACGTTGGTACAATTTTAAAATGTATCTCCTATCTGTTTACCTTGACAGCGCATTCATTTAATCTATAAATTAGTCAGAGCAGTGTGTGTCAAACAAAGTTATTCTATAAATTCACGAATCATCTCATCGAGGGCAAATTTTTTTATTTGGTTCAACGATTCTGTATAAATAGGTACGCTAAATATAACAGTTATCAAGTACTGCGTTCGTTCCGGTAGAATTACCTTGTTCTCGATTACTTGTTTGAATATTGTTGTTAGCACTTATGTGATTGGTGATTTCTCTATAGAAATATACACACGTGTGATTTTAATCAGGTTTACCGTACTCGAAGGCAACGGTATAGATATCCTCACAGCCATATTGTAATGTAGTATGTAGTTCTGTAAACAGCGAATTATATTATTTTTGTTGGTAAAATCTTTAATCCACTAGATACAAAAGAAATTGGCGCCCAGCAACCTTTTGCAATAATATCCATCTTTGATCTTAGTACACTAGTATTTGCATCATTGCCTATAAAAAATAATGATGTTAAAAGACATCCCAATGATGTTCTGGATCACTGGACAACATATCAAGTAATATCTGTATCACATTGAAGTATGACCTACAGTTTTCATTCATAAATAATGTATGATTTGATTACTAGATTTCGAGCTAGAAGTCATAATAAAATTTATCGTTGTTTTATGAAAATATTATGTCTTCTGGAAGAAGATTGAAAACTGCAAGTACCTAGATTATATCATATATTCATAACTGGGTTATGGACTGAAATTTATAGTTTAAAGATTTGAAAAAGTATTTAAGACTACATAAATAGACTGTCGTAGTTGCCAGATATGTTGCTCTAGATCTATTTTTCTTTCAAAGTATTTATAAATAGTAGTGTGATAAACGGCTTTATTGTCCCAACGCTTAATACGCTTAAGCTTGTGCTTGTAAGCAGACTTAAAAAAGTGCTTTTCACTTAAAACGCTTTTTTAATAAGTCGTCTATAAACGTACGTAAATTGGACATGTTTTGTTATTTTACTGAATAAATAATTGTGTTAATATACCTATAATAGTAAATATTCGTAATATACAATAGTATATAAACGACTACGTTGGAACATTGGAGATATTTATTTTATATTAACGATTTTGAACACAGACATTGTTATCAGTATCTATTGTTTATATAGGTACACTAGATTATACTCTTATATTATTTACACTTATTATAACTACGCTATACCTATTAAATTGTACACTTTATTATACTTATTTACTATATTCACAATTAAAATTATACCTATACACTGAACACTAACTATATACAATAAGTTTATAAACTACTAAACTGGATACCTAATTAAAATACGAAACTTGCATTCGAACTCGAAAACTCGCGAAATAGGTACATACGTAACGTCACGGACGATCGCTTTAAGCCGACAGCGAACCGCGTACTAAAAAGCATAAAACAAAATAAAGCTTAAAAATCATCACAACACAACGAAAATTTATACGACTTGAAGTAATGTAGTCTTAAACACGTTTAAATCTATATTGTCAAATTATATTCAATTTAACCGCATAATCATATTGACAAAATTTTATATTTACGACTTTATTTTTGATCCATATAGTCTATTTTCCGACGCGCGCCAGTGCAATGCGACGCGGTCGGCGACAGTAGGTACATCATAACATACCTGCGCACAGTGCACACCTAGAAACAAGCGTGCCGTCGGTTTCGTTTAAACCAAATAAGCTTATGCTTGTAAACGTACTTAAACGCTTGTAGCAATAAGCTCAGACTTTTCGTTGTGTTGTGTTTAAACTGCCACTACTATTTATAAACAATTCTTATTCTTATTAATACACGTACAAAGATGTCGGACAGCTAAAGTAATTACACACAATCATGTTAATATGTAACAAATCTTGAACAAATGAAGACGATAACATTATTGACGATGATGACACATTTTAGTAAATATTTACGACTTTTTATTGTGATTCACGAGTGTTATTCACAAGTTCACCAAGGTAAATACTTCAACTAGTTGATGAATTTACCGACGTGCTTGCTTTTTTTTATTTCAATGATATTTTTGTATAACATACGTCTGAAATTTTTCGGCGTAGAATGAATCACAACAAACATTGATGTAGTACACTAACCCTAGCATCTTCTCGAAACATTTTATCTATTTATGGCCTTGTAATTGTGTTGTGTAAATGGGTGAATTATAATTTTCGAGAAATATGAATACCAGTAATCTCTGAGATAAGATGGACATATCGTTTTGATGTATCGAGCTTCATTCGATATGGTCCGGTCCTAAAATGTTTCTTTAAATCTTTTTTGAGGTTAAATTATAAATTTACGAAATGCTGCCTGTTCTCGACTACTTTTCTTTTTGTTGTATATAGGCAATAAGCAAATAAATCCAATGTAGGAATGTTGTAATACAAAAATTACTAACTTACAATACGTTATTTCATTATTTCTTGTTTGCGGCAGTCGTGGGAAGTTTAATAGGAAAACTGTGACGTAGCCTTGTCGTCAGACAAAACGAAAATTCCAGAAACTCACAAAGAGCAAAGTATTACTTTCAACTGAAGGAAAACAACATCAAGGTTTATACGACCGTTTCCTAGTTCTAGCGAAGTATTACGAGCAGTAAATTCAAATTACAATATACAGCCTGCTTATGCTACAGCATAGAGCATAATAAATTGTACTGCTATTGTGTTCTTGTTCAGCTACCTACAAATCTATTCATTCGACCTTTCTTTCATCTTAAATCTTTTAAACGTGTGAAAACGTTTTTACTATACTCTGTAATAAATTCTACCTTCAATAACATTATTAAGATTTATAAATGCAACACTCATCACACAACCATACCGGCTAAATGTTTTTAACATATTACAAACGCAGTAACTAAGCTGAACAATTGTTAATACTTGTACGTGACTTTGAGCAACACAATAAAGTTCAACAGTGTTTCTAGTCCATATTTATGGTTGCCTAAGTACTGTGTTACAAGTTGCGCACGCCTAAGGCGTATATTTGCCACGTGTCAGCTACATACCTAATTGGCACAATGTTTTGCTAGTGTTCATCTTTCAGATTCCTTCGCTATGCCAGTGCTATTGATAGAATAATAACATCCGTGCTTGCACCCCGATGTCCTTGTCTTATGAATAACCAAAATTATGTTCACATACATAATATCGACAGTGTATCTAATGAAATTAGTGACTTCGATTACTGAATTTATAGTCTGACTAGAATTTTGAGACCAAATTTCATTAGAACCTAATGTGCTTGGCTTTTGAACTCCTTCTTTATACAGAACTGATCTTGTCTTTAAATTAATATACCAGAGCATTCATTTTATCCGTCTACGGTTCTAATAGTTATTTCGACTAGAGGTCCTGGGGGGTCTAGACATTCCAAAAGTTATACTTAAATGTCTGCATTGTTGCACGTATGTATATAAGCAGTCTGGCCCCAGCTTATCGACCGTCGCGTCTAGCTTACAGAAAGCCGGCCACCCTTCTGCTGCACATGCAGATGTATCTTCAGTCGCATCATGTCAGTGCCTATTTTGCTGCTGATTTTTTTCAATATACCGACACACCGTTTTATTTCCTCTTCTCTCTGTTCAACTTCACCGACATGTATTTTGAAAACAACTTTTATGAGAACGTATTCTGAACTCGCTTTAAACAACATTTCCACAGTCTTACAGCACTGACATGAGATCCTTCACCTCTTTGCTTAATTTAGATATTCATTCTCAAACCAGATCCATAAATTAAGACAAATAAATAATTGAATACGAGGAGAAAAAGACATTCATAAATCTGAAGTGTATGTAAGCAGATAACACGATATTTCGGGGACGCCATCACTCGTATTTTTATCTATGGGTGGTCGTCTGTATAGATAGATGGCATGGGCAATTATCTCGTGCAGCTAAATGACTTTGTTGCTTATAACAGATCGTTCAAATATCATTTTTATAAAGATTTAACTGTCATTGTGCGACAATCTCCTTCTATTTGCGTTCAAGGAATATACAACTAAAGTGAAATACATATATTAGTTTCGTTTGTACTAAATACTGTTCCTTTTGGCCTGTTCCCAAGTTCACGTACCGGTGCGCGGTCTCCTTGATAAAATTTGAAGGAAACGTTGCTATACTTCCAAAATATTTGTGGAAATCTGCGAGCTGCTAGGCACTGATTTGAGTGGCGAGTATATCAAATCGCTGCCAATGTTTTGCTTTCAGATTATACCTACATTAAACACGATTGTAAATTCAAATGTAAACATAATGACGTTGTATACCTATATGAATCCCACGCCGGCATAATGGCTGCCAACATATCGTACGCAGCGATTTTTATTCTAACCGAAGTCGTACCCGCGAGTCCTCCGTATTTTGTCGTCTTTATTGTTTTGCGCTAATTGTGACAAAAGGGTTTAAATAGTGTTAGTAAGGTATTCCTACCAACTCGTTTGTAACATGCCAAATATTTGGAGGGTAAATGATTTAATTTTCGATGCGATGACTGCATTCTTCTCCGTCTTGCCGTATTTCATAAATATTTTTCGTGATTTGCAGTTTTTTAGGAATGTGTTAATAAGTGTGTAAATTTGTCGTGATCTTCGAATCGTTTTAATGGAAGTCGATCACGATCGTATCAAAAGGTATCGTGTTTGTCTTAGAATAATCATAATTGAGCGTTACATTTTCTTTGATGAAATAGTTAAATACAATGTTATTTCAGTTCCACATTAGCGCATTTCCAAAAAATGTTATTATTGAGAGAAATGTTACAACGCCAATGAGTCATTTTTACCACGGACATAGATGATTTGTTTCTAATTGACTTCTTTTGTTTGTTGCAGCTGGAGATCCCTTCTGTGGCGACATTGATGGAGTTCCGCTTAGACAGCGCGGAGTACTGCCAGGCCCAACACAAATAAACCAGCGGGCGTTTCGTGCGACCGAGGGAGCAGAGCCTGCTACCGCTGAACCCATGCTGCCGGGAGCGCGTGCTGACACAACGCACCCCGCGCACTTTTCGACACACACCCACCCACAGGTAGCTAACAAACTAACACCTTGCTCTCTCTTTATCCAGACGCCATATTGTGAACTAGGTGGGGTGAACCGTAGCCGGCGGTCTAACTCATTGAGCTATCAGTTGTTATCTGCTCCTGACCAAGTCAAGAACGCGATACTGATAATGCTATAAAACAGTTTACCTAACGCGTTACATCACTATATGCATACGTGAGCTCGTTCAGCAGGTATTTGTCGAAATACTCAACAGTAGAAGTGTTGTTCGCACGGATGGCGTAGTGTTTACAAATTGTGTTATCACCGATGTTTAGAGTATAATATAGAGTGCAATCTGCGATAGTACATCCACAATTATTGACGCGCTCTGTTGGCTCTGGATCAGCGCGCAAATTCCGCTGTCGATCCAAAGAGATAGTCGTTCAGAATTTCAGACGTCCACATGACCGAAACTTCGCTTTACGCCGAACACTATTTTTAGAAGCCATTTTTTATTCCACTTCAGTCGCTGCTCTGGCTTTGACGCAAATACGTTTTAAAAATGATATTCGTCGTAAGTCGTGCTGCGCTGCCGTCTGGGCTGCTAGCATTAACGAATCTATTATTTTTGTTTCAGTTACCTTAAATTTGAAATCCACCGTAAGAAGGGAGCATATCATTCAGTTGCCGGATTACGCGCTATAGTTAAAACTTATGATTTACGCATAATTTCTTTTAGTTCAATTCCATATTCTGAATTTTAGTTCGTTCGTCTCCGAATGCGATCAAGTGGTTGAAAACGACATCCATGCGGGTGGTTCTAATTATATAATTGGACCCTTTCTAAAAAAAAGTAAGGAAACTGTCGTGTGTTGTGTGGAAATAGAGTGACAGTTTGTCTGTTAGACTGTGACGGACCGTGACATCTTTCTCTGACGCGTGTGTTGTGACTTGACCACCTCGGCGCGGTATTGTCGAGCGAGACTAGTGAGTGCTGACGGCCAGTGTGACAAAGAGAAAAGAAAACTCGATCACCATGAAGCAGAAGGACATCAGACCGGCGCCCTCGCTAATCGAGTACAAGACCATGCGGTTCCTCATCACCGACCGCCCGTCCGATATCACCATCCAAGCTTATTTACAGGTAAGACATTACTTTATTTGACATACCTACATAATTTAGACAAATTCATAGCTCGATTCGGACTCGGAACATTGTCATATTTGTGTACTGTACAACTATAAATTCAAATAAATTCACTGATACTGTTTGATCCACACGATCCTGTGTATCCCACGGGTGCTGACGGTCCCAATCTCACTATCGAAGAAGTGATGTTAACGTAATATTACATTTAAGAGGGTGGTGGTAGGGCCCCAGATCATGGTGTAGATAGCAAAATTGCATACGACTCACTTTTGTAACTTGTAAACTATGGTGACTTGCAACAACAATATGCGTCATTGGTGTGTTGCTATGGGGTATGGAAAAGAAGCTAAATGGGGATGTTAGACCTCTGGCATCTGGTTGACTGGTATGGATGACTAGCATTCACACCCATTTAAATTGGATAGGAAATTAACTACCATACAATCTCTTGCTAGAACTCTGGATTTTTGTAAACATGTTTGCTACTAGAATTCATTTCTAATCGCGACTTCGCAAAGTCAAGATTACGCGATTAGTATTATATCGCTATAAGTAATACTAATTGCTTTTAAGTTTTAAAGTATAATATAATATAGGTACTCGAGGACTTGACTGATTATATTACTACGGGATGTTTGCTAGTAAAGTAATAGATATATTGGGCATTATTGTAAATAATATGCACGTAAATCTTATTGAATATAGCAATAATTATTTACGGTTTGTTATCGGAAACATAATAAATTATTTATTACTTGTGTAGGAGGTACAACTTACGTTATTTTCGTGGCATAAGTTTATCTTTCTTTTGTCTCGTGTTCGATTCTCTTGCCGGGTAATATTATTAGGTTTTTCTATAAGAAATTTTTATCAATAACAGTACGCGTATCACCTAAATTGATTTTAATATAAAGCTATTTGACTGTTGGTCTATTCACTTCTAATTTATATAAGCCTCGGGTTGTAGGGGTTAATTTCCTCACTCCTTTTAATGGGGAAATACAAGTGTCTGGCAACGAAATGCATCTTACTGCTACTTGAAGTCAATAAGTTTGCGACCCAGTTGTATTGAAGAAAAAAAAGGATGGCTTTAGTAACAAGAACTGTGAGTTACCAAGTTACTGTGTGGTGTAGAGTGAGTGAGCAGAGAATAACTTTCCGTCCTTGTCTCTGTGAAGAAAGCCTGCTCCCCTGCCGGTCCAAATGTTAACACGCCCATAACTACCAGTTAAATACAAATGGTTGTTTATTTTTTTCTCGGGGTCTTGATTCTATCCCAAAAAGTTTTTGTATGTATATTGTATGTAGGTAAAAACCATGTGGTATAATTTTTTAAGCCCGATTTACACCTAACATTGTCCAAGGTAGGATGGTGGTACACCTTGATCTGCGCAAACGAAGATTTATTGTCCGCGAATAATAAGTCTAAATCGTGAGCAAATTGCCATTGAATCAATTTACACTGTTTTCGATAATTTATTTATCGGAAATTAGCGAAGCGCATGAAAGTAAATATTTTCGGTGTAGAATTTTCTACGTTTAGGGGATTTCAATCGAGTAAAAAGACGACCTCCATGGCGTGGCGGTAGTGAACGCGACGGCTACGTAGGAGGTGCGGGTTTGATTCCCGCCCAGTGCAAATATTTTTGTGCATGAATATAAATTTTTGCTCTACTCTGGGTGTTTCTATGTAGATATAAAAAAATGTATCTAAGTATCTTTATCCATAGAACCCATCATAACACAAACTAGTTAATCTATGCTTACCATGGGTCTAGGTGGTGTTGTGTAGATTATCCTAGACCATTTATCTATTTTAAAAAGTCCTTTGCCTGCGCAGGACTTAAATCTGCTGAATCCAACTTGCATGCAGTTAATTAAGCCATTGTTTGAAATTCGAACAGGAGCTTCGGAAGCACAACGTGTGCACGGTGGTCCGCGTATGCGAGCCGAGCTATGATACGGCGCCGCTGAAGGCGGAGGACATCGAGGTGCACGATCTCGCTTACGACGACGGCACCTTCCCGCCGACCAACGTCGTTGATGAGTGGTTCGAGATCTTGCGCGACAAGTGAGTACTGATAACCAATTTTGTTAATTATTACTAGGGTATAGTTACCAGCATATATGTTGACCCCGAACAAATTACGTACCTTTCATGCTCAGTACGCTTTACTTGAGTGTCTTTCGAGGATAGCACGGGGTGCTACGGCGGCGGTGGACATGTTAAAATCCACCAATCATAAATTATGTGAAAATAAGCCAAAACCTCGACTTTTTACGGCCTAGGTACAATATATTTGGAGGCGGGTATAATTGGGGTATTGCAACTAGTTTTGAGTCGCAGGCGTAAAAAGGCTAAAAAATTTTCATTTTCACTGGCTAAAAAAATATGAAAACACGTAGATACGTTGTTTCTTGTCTTGTTATGATGACTGTGGAATCTTTAGTTGATTTGAAATTTTATTTAACATGTAATACGTAGTAACGTAGCATATGTATTAACTAATTAAGCAACTAAAACCCTGACAGACCCAAACCTAACCTTTAAGTGGACACGGTCGTATGCACGATTTAAAATCAATCTATTCGAATTAAGAAGATACTCTCATCGAATTGTCAAAATTTCAAAATAATTAAATGTTGCTGTTTAAACAAAGTTTAGCTAAAGCATACATTTTTTGGATAAGTAACACTAAGCACACATCACTTTAGCTTACCGTTCCTGTTTCTATACACACTTGTCTAAACAATTGATTAAAACGTCGCGACGTCGCCAAATAGCTCTTGCGTAACATATCAATTACTTTGAGTCATACATCTTCATCGGTTTGTAAATGATATCTCCCAAACGGGTTTTCCTGTTGCCATCAAGTCTTAAAATACACAACGTTACGAATAGATGCGGGAATGAAACATAACTTATATTCCTTGAAGCTGTTAATTTATATTAACAGCTACACTTTTTCTCTCCCCCCCTAATAGGTTTACCTACTGTCGTAAATGGGGTATTTGCAAGAATAACATTATGCATTGTAAAATAAATTATTGTTTACCTAAATTGAAACTACGGCCTCATTATTTTTAGTACCCAAATAGGTCAAAATATAAACAATCAAATTGAGTCTAAATTTATAAGATTTTAGACTTCTTACTAAATTTTAAATGACTTTTCAATTAACCATACACGTGTAAATACAACACAAACCGGGATGAATATTCTTTTGCATTCCATGCATTTGCACACACTTAACGATTTTGTATCGAGCGGCTGCCTGCGGCTCAAGAAATTTTCAAAATCAAATATCTTTTAAATTATTTGTTGTACGAAAATTTCACTTTAAATAGTTCATTACATTTTCATACATAAATGTATAACTGGTTATTTTTCTAGAACAACACAAGTAGTCATTATGCCTATTTCGGCGACCTAACCCTATGCGCTAGGCCAAGACAAACTTTACCAAACTTCATATTCGGCTGACCGTTTTTACATAAAAATAATACCTAACATCCAACATTCTATCTATCCTCACAAACTTTTACATTTATATTATTAGTAGGATTATTCCCCTATTACTATAAGCTACCTAATCTCTATAAATAACATCAGTTTGTATAATCATGTTATATCAAGTTACGTCAGCTGTAATCAGACTGGAATATCGTATTACATTTAGTGTACTATTATAATTAAAATGCAACTGAAGGATCAAATAACTGTTGAGAAGTCAATGAACCCACATCTGTAGGTACTCAGCGATAAGTTGCTGAACTATAGTAAATTTCCTAACGATTGAAATGGTACCTGTCACTTTAACGAATGGTTAGTGGGAACTGGATGAAATTTAACATCAGAAAGTAGATTATGGTCTGGATTAGCATATTTCACCATGAAATACCATACGTTTTATTTATGTCGGAAAATACAAATTCTCCGCGACAAATAGGTCTTTTTTCCTGTATGGCAGTGGCTCTTCTCTGGGTCCGTTCCGTCGCCTCCTTTTCGAGCATTACTTGGCCGCCCAAGGGCCGCCACGAGGACCCACCTTGGCGTTTCTCACGCCGGGCATTCGGTCATCGTGTGCAACCCTGGGTCACTGCTAGCATCATAATGATGGCATTTGGGTGTTGGTTCCTTCAAGCCGAAATTTGATACAGGGATAGTTTATATAATCTGGCATAAAACAAGACGATATTTTTCCCCAGAAATAGGTTCCCACGGGGTTGCAGAAACTACAACTATATTTATTGTATTGAATATTTATACTTACTAGACTCTTTTACGGTAACTCCAGCGCGCGTTTTATATCTAGTTTGACTTTTAACCCATCACCTTCTATACTTTCTAGGGCGCAGAACAAGCCTGAATCGGCAGTGGCGGTCCATTGTGTGGCCGGTCTCGGTCGGGCGCCCGTCATGGTCGCTATAGCGCTCATCGAGCTCGGCATGAAGTATGAGGAAGCTGTCGAAACTATTCGAGAGTGAGTACAACTAATATTCATTGTTTACTTTACTTTATACTAGGAAGCCGCACTTGTTTTTCATAAGTTTACAAATTTTCCACACGGAAAATATTAAGCTGTGCCCGTAGCACGAAAATCTATCGAATTGGTAATGAAAACGTATCAAGAGAGCGATGCATTATATTACGGATGGCTCTCTCTGGATACCTTTACATTCCGAATTCGGTAGTTATTCGAACTACGGGGACTGGCCACAATATTTTTTTTAATTATTATTTGTTTTTACATAGTCGGGCATCTACCTGTCAATAGTATGTCTTTAAATTGACTGTATTAGTTCAAAAAATATAGAAATTAGTGATAAAACACCACTTAATGTGAATAAAGAAAATGGTTTATCCGTCATCAAGGTAATTGCTGCAAATTGCATAATGATTAAATACCTTGGATAGAACCAGTTAATAGCGGATACTGCGCATCTACATAGTTAACGCATAATTAAGCATAAAGGTAAACAAACAATAGCTGGGACACATTAGTCGTCGCACTAAAGTGTGATGTGTTTGGATAATTAATCTATGTGTGCATACAGGATGCTTTTAAATTACGTGAGGGGTGTGCAAATGATCCGCTATGAATGATAAGTAACATCACGCGATGTAGTTTGCTAATAATATAAGGAAAAAAAAAACAAAAAATGTCAAAATCATTATTTAGTGAAGATTTGTTATGAAATTCACACATATAGACAGTTTATTTAGTTTTATAGGATATACAGATACTATTGTTAGTGAATTAGCCATAGACTTAGGGTGATTCTTAATGAACAATATAGTATGTTGTGTGGCTAAGGATATTCTACTATGCTATGAATATAGCCAATGCAGGAAAAGTCCTTACATAGTTTTATCACCATGTCGGTGATGTCAGGTTAATATTATATTTATAAACTATTCTCCCGCCTGCGGGGATGTCGGTTCACGCGAAGAAAAATCGTATCAAAATCCGTCCCTTAGTACAAAATACTATCGAATTCGTTATGTATCGACAGAACGGGGAATAGCGATTGGCAGCCTACCTACTCTGAATAAGCGTACGTGTACGTCAATCGCAATGCTCCGTTCTCTAGATTACCTTTACAATACGAATTCGATAGTTTTTTATGTTAAGGGCACTGTTTAGTAGTGTTAGACCGTCACCCGTTTCCAATTCATAGAGGATACCCTTTCTTGCAAAGTGTGATGGACACTTCGCCGGTAGCGGTCAGGGGCGGGTTATTTGATTTTAATTAATTGTATATTATACTGACATCATTCATATTTGACATTGCTAACAATATGTATTATTTGCAGTCAACGCCGCGGCGCAATAAACGCGAAGCAACTCGTGTATTTGGAGAAGTACCGACCAAAGTCGCGGCTGAAGAAGAACGGGCACAAGAGCAACAACTGCTGCGTGCAGTAGCTGCAGCGCGCCGACGAGCCGTCCTGCGCCCAAACAGCGAATGTAGCTCTGCTTTCACACACACACTGACACACGGGAGCATAGAAATCAACCAATTATCTCTTTTAACTATTCTAGTGCCCATGTCGACTCTTTTTGACGACAGTTTCCTTTCATTTCTCTCGTTTTTTATATCATCGTAACCGAATTCTGCCTAAGTTCGATAGCTGGAATTAGCACATACCTTTTGTGTTCACCCTGACATGACTGAGAATTTGGTTATGAGCCGACCTTTACTCCTCGACGTGTTTATCTCGGGTTTTCTATGAAATTTAATTGAGAACTTTACTGTAGGCCACTGTTAGTATGTTGAATAAAGGTATAACGAACCTCGTGCTGTATTGTGTATTAGTATTATATATTATGTTGATAGAAGCGAGCCACGATTTGTGTTCATAGTTGAAACCGTTACTTATACATATATCTATAGAATCATAATAATTATTGTCTATATCCATAATAAATGCAAACAAGTCAATGTCTCTGTTAGATTTTTCTTCCGTTTATATTGTCGTTGTGTGGTGAAATCATTTTTTCCTATTATTTTTCTTTGTAGACTTATATTATCTATCTAATAATAATAATAATTTGAGACATAATAGAGAAATCTTTATGGTTTTGTGTTTCTTAAGACAATTTGACATGAAATTATTGTAATTTTGCTTTAATTAGCATATTGTGAGGCAAAAAAAAGTAAAATGCTGTCCACTAGGCCTGTGTTACCTCTAGCATTCAGTCTGAACTAATTACCGCTAAAAGTTATGAAATTCTGATTAATGCAATATGACCTGACTCACCGAAAAGTTCCAATGAAGAAATAGCTCTTTGATATTATTTTTCTATTTCTAATTTTATGAAGATTATTATCGAAATATATGAAACAAGTGTAACTACAAGAACTCACATTCTTAAATAAAAGTATTTATAAGCAAATTGATATTTTATTTTAATATCCTTACAAAAATTAGCTTAAACGTAACCTAGCTGAGGTAGAAACGTGGCTTATTCGAGTAAACAATATTATCTACAATACTGTTACTTCAGATTCAATAGAATATTATTAAGTTGACAATATAATCTACAATATTGTAACTACAAGATGCAAAATCACTAGTAGGTATTACTACTTCTCATATATTTATTAATAAACTACTTACTAATTATTCTCCAAAAATAGGAGCAAGTGAAGACTACAAAAAACAGTCAAAAGAAGTAGAATTAGTATGTAGGAAGGCCAAATATTTTAATCATTTTACGTATCGTTGTTTGTTTTGCAAACAAAAATAAGTAGCTATTTAAATATATCCAGTAAAGGCAGTTATTTGACAGACAGCCTCCGTGGCGTGGCGGTAGTGCGCGCGACTGCTACACATGGCACGGGTTCGATCCCCGCTCAGTGCAAAAAGTATGCATGATTTGCACTGGTCGTGCCTCGGAGAACACGTTAAGCTGTCGGTCCCGATTGCCATACAAACATCTATGGCAGTCGTTAAGGGTAGTTGGAGCCCTCAAAAATCCAACCAGTCTAACTTGGAACTTCGATATCGCCATTGGTCATTAGATCATTGGTTGTGGAGGTCACATGGCAGTCGCTTCACGGAAAATATCGAAGTTCAGTCGCATCACAGTTAGACTGGAAAGCCGACCCCAACTGAGTTGGGAAAAGGTTCAGAGAATGATGAAAGGCAGTTATTTGATCTCCTTTTGTGTAACAAATCTTCAAAACATACATATTACAATATGTAAATATATCCTTAATATCGGCGTGCGTCTGCATATTAATTTGTATATAAAATTTTACATAACACAATTGGACCCATAATATATAAATAAATAATCTTATATTGCTTAAGAAACATCAGATATGATTTTCATATCCAGCAGTTAAGCACATGCCATTACAAATATAATAAACAATCAGTGTGCAACGCTTCAAACAAAAAATATTACGTGTACACATTAACATTTAAAAACAGACTTAAGTATAACTTACAATTAGATTGTACTGTAAAAAGTTTCTTAATTAGTTGAACAAGATCTTAAGTTAGATGTGATGATTGCGTCTCCGTTTAATCGTGTATTCTTACTTCTTAGGAGGTGGTACATATTTGTGTACTTTCCCACCGTATCTTGCAATGAACGCTTTGATATCGAACTTCCGTTTGCAACCATCATAGTTCATGTATCGAATTTTACCGAATACCGATCGCTCCGCCCAGCCTTGGTCATGAATACCGCAAACTGACCACATGCAACCTGTAATATAACATACATATTTTATTTACATTAATATAATGTAAGTCATAAAACTTATCCTTAGAGGTAAAAAGGTAATCTATCTAACGCAACATAAGCGTGAGAAAGTGACCAACATGTATTGTAGGACAATCTTATTATGATTGTGATACCTATATTGTAATTGTTGATAATTTACTTACCCACATAACCATTGGGATCCCGCCCATCAATACTGAAGTGATCATTTAGATAAATGGCATATTTTAGTGCATCTTCTGGCGAGGGTGTCCACTCTAAGATCTTCTTAGCCCAATACATCCTTAAGAAACCGTGCATTTTTCCTTCCTTTATGAGTTGTATTTGTGCTGAGTTCCAGAGGTCGTCGTGAGTTTCGGCTTTAGCGAGCTGTTCACGTGTGTATATGTGGGTTCTTTTGTCCTTTCTAGTTAAAAAAAGAGTTATCATCAGATATGCAATCATCATATTTTATCGACTAATACTACAGCCAGGGGTGACGCTGTCGTTGACGGGACGTGTGATCAGTCCTTCTGTGTGGGCCATTTCACTTGTTTCCCCTATATATAACGTACGTACTGCCATACATGTTCATATGACAGCCGAGACTGACGGCAAAACGTACTCTCAGACTCAGAGGCAGACCAATGCAAATACCCATAATATATTCATGCATAGAAATATCAGCAATGTGCGGGAATAAAACCAACGGCCCCTTTGTAGCATTGCTGCATTAGCAGCTTAACGTGCTCTATGAGGCCCAACCAGACCAGTGCAAATAGCCATATTCATGCATACAAATATTTGCACGGAGATCGAACCCGCGCCTCCATCGTAGCAGTCGCGTTCACTACCGCCACGCCACAGAGGCCGTCGCAATATCAACTCACCTATGATCATCTAATGTTTTTTGTGCCCATGCACTAGCTCCCTTTATGCTGTCATAGTTCTCACAGTAGAAGCAGAAGTTGTCAGCCAGTTCACGACGCACGATAGCCTCCTCAAGGAATGCGTTCACACTCTCGGTATACTTCTTTTTGTACTCTTGAATACACAATGCTACCCTGTGGACTGAAATTTGCCCTGTAACAGGAAAAATTGACTTCTTTTAAACTATTGATAAGTCTTTTAGCTAGAATTATTTTGATTTCGAAATGTGTAACTAGTGGTTAATGAGTGGGACTCAGATCGACGATTGAGAGATTCCGGATTCGAATCCGGGATATAACACTACCAATGTGAACCTATAAAGTCATTATTATTAACGAAAAATAGAGGAACAGTGAGAACAGGAGAGTGACTTGATGCATGCCAATGATTTCACTACCATGGAACCCTAAGATCGGCAGTGGTGGAGGAAAAGTTAGTCGGCGGACCCTGAACTTCAAGTTACTTTGAATTTGGATGCAGGATCAAGAAAACACATCTCCATGATGATGATGATGAAGACATTATTATACTGTATGCTTTTAAAAAAGAACAAAATATATTACCAAAATGGAACCATGGTGACAAATTGCTGAGTGCATCTCTTGTAGGATCATTTCTTTTAGTTGCAAACTCTTTTAGTCTGACATCAATGAAGCTCTTCAGCATTTTGAGGGCCTCATCATAACCTGGGCGGGCCCAGGACACAGGACCAACACTCTTATCTGCTTCTCTGGATTCTATTGCATCATCCCAATCTATAGGCTGGAATTTAAGACATTAGTTAGTAAAACACGGGCGCGGCGGCGCGCGGGTTCGATTCCCGCTCAGTTAATAAAGTTGTATGCATGAATATGACTGTTTGCACTGGTCTGGCCGTGCCTCTTCAAAGGTCCAACCAGTCTAACTTGGAACTTCGATATAACCATTGGTCATTGGACCATTGGTTGTGGAGGTCAGTAGCAGTAGCTTCACGGAAATTATCGAAGTTCAGCCGCATCACAGTTAGACTGGAAAAGGTTCAGAGAATAATGACTTAGTAAAGTATAATTTGATATCAAATTATGGGATTCCTGGACAGTGGTTTAGAAGACTATGGTTCTACTGGACGAATGTGGCAATACATCCACATTTGTCCAGCAGAACCATTGTCTTCTAAACCTTTGAGGATTTATTCCTATCAACAAGAGTACCATAAAAATGTCTAAAGTCAGAGCCTCACAACATTGGTAGGACAACAGACATCCAGCCAGTATATAATCATCCAGTAATCAGCCAGTATATGTCCAGCAGTAAACTATATTAGGCTAATTGATTGATACACACCTCTGGTTCAAATTTACTCGTGTATGGATGCTTGATGACAGGAGGAAATTCTGTCAAGTACTCCTCCAGTTTAGAGGTGATCTTGTTCCTTATTGTTCGTGCAGAATATTCCTGTTTCTCAGAGGCCACCCAACAAGGTACTATGTTGTGAGCGTCCACCTGTAAAGTTATTAGAAAACTAATGAGAAGTGTATTATTGATTTTTCTAAAGCAGAAAGATATTATAGTAAGTACCGCAGTAGCCTAGTGGTATGGGTAATGGACTGCTGAAATGAGGTCTCGGGTTTGGAAACAGTAGGCTAACGCCTCTCAACTTCACTGCTGGACATATGTCTCTCCCAGCAGTGAACTGAGGTGAATTAATTAATTGAGATACAATAAAACAATTATGACAAAACAGTGTATGTCGATCACTCCAACTGAATGAAGAGAACTGGAAAACTTGAAATAAAACCTTGTACTAACCTGCCTGGTCAGCATGGGAACAGTGGGATAAAGCCTTCCAACATGAAAGAGGTCCAGTAGTGGACCGTGGAAGGCAATATCTTTATTGCTCATAAGATATAATAGTACTTATCATTACTTTGTTAAGTATTAAATTAGTTTATTATATATGAAAATCAAATTCCATACCTGTATAAGAGGGACATCCTTTTTTAATTTCTTTTTGCACATTTCAAGCCAGCCTAGAGGAACTCTCAGGGGGTTAAAATCACAGACAACTGCTCCTATGTTATGTTTCTCTACCCACTGGGGAAGGACTTCTCCTCCACTACCTTCTAGAAGATGGAATGATATATTCAATTTCTTGCAATCTGCTGCTACTTTTTCCAAACCTGAAAAATATAGGTTCAAATCATTCAATTTGGTATACTTATGTACAAAATTGTAAAATTGAAATTATATCAAAGAACACTTACCTTTTATAAGGAAATCGAATTGCCTAACTGAAGCGTCCAAATATTTGGCGATTAAACAAAAACAGACGTGCAGAGGTACTTCATTTTTAAGAGCAAGCTTTTGTGCAAATAAAAACGCCCAATTATCTTGTACTCGACTGTCGCGAGACATCCAATAAACTACGCCATCGCACTTATCAAGCACCATTTGTTCTTGAGACACAATCCTGAGACGCTTTTTATTGAATTTATAGTCTAAAATAGACTTAGCAGTCTCTTCACGTTTTACTTGTAATTTGTTCATAAAGTCACCAATATCTACATTGCTCGCCTTGCTATCTGATGATGCAAGTGATAACTTAGCTTTTTTGGGTGCTGATGCCATTTTCACTGCAGATAATATATTAAGATTCCTGATTTTCATAAAAGAATCTGGTATTCTTGAACAGGGAGGTACCTACTCAACCTCTCCAGACGAACACAAGCTGGTTTTGACATTTTGCACAATCGCGGCTTTTTTTGTGCTTGTGCGTTCGTAAAGTTAGTGAAGCGTATCATTTGTGTGGTGCGTTTATTTATAAGAATAAATTCGAATACACATAGGTGCATATTGTAGCGTATGGTCGTAAAATCCAAACAAAATGCATAGAAAACCAGATACCCCGCATTTATTAAGTATTAATTTACTACATCATTTACTATATTTTGACCACGATATCTATCACAGAACACTAATATATCCTGACGATGTCCGCTCCCATGGCGTGGACGACGTATTGGCAAATATATTATTATCCTATTCGTCCAACATTCAGTTGAAGGTAGTGACTCCGTCAGGATATAGGGAGTTTAGATTCTAAAAGCCCTTTTAACTCGTAAGGGGAGAATCTTCCCTTTCGTTTCGTAGAGTTCTACGACGAAGCTGACTCTTAGACAAAAAAATAACAACGTTACATATCAAAATCAAGAATTTTTAATATGGTTAGGTTGGTATAAATATAAGATTTACACATCAATGAGATTATTCTCACTAAGTTCAGGTGAGGGGAAAAATTTCTTCTTCAGGTAGTTGCTACAAGGATGACAATTGTATCTCTCAATGTTGCACTTCATGCATTCGAAAGAGCAAAAATCTACCAATTTACACATGTTGCAGGTTATTTTTTCTTCCATTACAGGTATTGCGCATTCGAAGCAGACATTGAACTTATTGATCTGAAAGTAGAGTCACAACTGGTATCTACCCCATTCTCAAAGCGTGCTGTGTACACGGGTAGAGTAGAGTTAGAATAAGTCGGAGTTAGAATAAATTCAAGAAAGTAAGCATAGTAAATAAAGATCTGTCTCTACTGTGCTGTAAATTTCCACAAAGGAAAAAGTAGGTAGAATGAAAAGTTTGGTCGATGAATAAGTATAGTTCAAATATAAAAATATGTTTTCGGCCGTGAGACACATTCGACGGCTTCGAAATTTCATTTCTGTGTTTTAAAACTGTGTCCTGTCACACACCCTTAGGCACCTTCCACGAGGCATTCCTCCATGCTGCACGCATTTCTGCTGCCTCGTGGAGGGCAGTGTGGAAAATATATGTGGAAATGTGGCACGAATGTGAAAAATTGTGGCCATCAATAAGACCCATGTTACGAGTGCACATTGGTGAGCATTTCTACCCAGGTGCAAATTCGGTCACACTTGCCGCCCTAATAATAATCAAAGTAAATTAAAAAAAAATCAGTAATTAGTTATCGTAACAATTAGCAGTCATAATTTGGGTGGCTAATTATTAAAATAAATGCATAATATGAAATATAAGAGACAGTATTCAGTACCTCATTTGAGGGCGTGAGTTCGGGTTTTACGTATGGCCGCTTCAAAACCAGCGCAACTTTGGTAACAAGCTTATTTTCACGAACGAAATAAGTTACTTCTGATTCAATTAAAGCCTTTTGTTCTGAGGTTATCGTGGTGCCGCGTAAGCTCTTCTTCGTCCTCTTAAAGTAGTAAATTACTATACACAGTACATGTTTCAAGACCTTTTGATCGTTGTATATTCGTTTCTTAGTAGTCTTGAGGATGTCCCAAATTTCAAGGCATCGAACTGGATTGAGCCAGAGACCCAAACGTTTTGCGTTTTTGTATTCCTTCAATATCATATTCCAGTGCCGATGTTTGAATCTATGAGCAATAAATTATTATCTACTTATTATACAAATCTGTTAGCTAGATAGGCAATACAATCCCTGCCCTGTAAAATCTGTAAATGTAGCATAAGGCTTGTAACAAGACTATCAAGTATTTGGATCTCCAGGATTGGTAGATGATAAATGATTGTTTCAAACAATTATAGTCGAAAGTTGGATTCGGGACTAAATACCTTGCTGCCACCTTTGTCCAATTTTGGCCTAGGTGGAAGCGACCTTGCCGAGGCATTGTTCGCATGTTTTTCAAGGCAAGGGGCGAGCTGGATTTCCAAGCACTCGTATCGTATTGGGACTCCTTTTTCCGCACCTAGCCTCCCTTTTTGGGCCAAGCACTCTCGCATGAGTTTAGAAAACGTACCTGTCAACTATTACAATCAGCTCCTTCATCAGTTTGGCCTGTATCCATCGAATAATCAAAAGTCTCGCACAATTCGTCACTAGACTCAATGCTTGCTTATAATCACCAACTTCATCTGTACTTGTTACTTTACTTGTAACCGATTTGTTGAGAGTTGGAGAACCGGACTTAGATTTTTCTTTGCCTTTTAAATCTGTTTTTGACTTTTTTGGATCTTGTTTGCCAGCTGTTCAAATATTTATTTACTTAGATTAGTGGGTATATCGGGGAGAAGTAGCCTACGTTATTTCTGAACAAAATAGAATAATACAGAACTTCGTCATTGACTTTAGTTTATGGAGGTTCAACTCCAATGGCAGTCGCTTCGCAGAAACTATAGCAGTTCAATTGTTTCGTAATTAGATTAAAAGCCAACCCTCCAAAATTTATAAAAGGCTTGGAGGGCTTTGTCGTCGATAGTAAGAAGTAGGTAAAACGGATATGTAATTGAATAAAATGAGACCCATGAGGTAGGAGTATTCGAAGGGCCATGCACTTTGAAGCAAAATTTCAAGTCCCTGAACTTCATTGCAATTTAAGTTCTTTCAAGAGTCTTGAGAACTTGAATTAGAATGAAATACAGTGGAAAATATTTGAGCTGTTTACATGGAGCTTGAACTTTGGATTTTTCCAATTCCGCCAATATAGATTTCGCGTACACGAACAAGTTTGCATATACTTCTTCTTCATTTTGACATTCAAGTAAGGGATCTGCACCAAATAACAGTAGATTTGTTAACTGAAAAAGTAAAGTATACATAATTATGGTACTGTCAGAAGTTTATGAGAATGTTACATAACTAAGTAATTAAAGATATTTTTTTATTGGATGTATTCGCTATTCGGTGTTCTTGGCATCTACAACTGTTAGGTGTTAAGCGAAATCTCGAATCAATGAGGAAGCAGTTCACGCGGAGACATCTTTATTGATTCTAAGGGTTATCAAGTAAGTAATTATTTGATCATTCAAAATAGTAAATAATTGAAAACGTATGATAAAAATAAGTGCATATATAAATAAATTACCATTTGCATGCGTTCATTGACACCTATCGTTTTACAAAACGGCAAATAGAACATTTTTATTAGAATGTTCTGGTTTGATTGGTTAATCACCGCATTGAGATTGGTTTGTGGACTTTCAATAAAAAGGTCGAATATATCTATATTTTTTGACATGGCAATGTCTACAGATGCGCGTCCTTTATATTGGGCTATCGGATCACATTTATATTCCAGAAGCAGTTCTAACAATTTCTGACGAATCTGTAAAAAAAATGCATTGTGTTTAGAATAATTTATCAAATACCTAAAAAAATGTTAGTGAGGCCTGAGTGTAACCAATGGAGCCGCCTAGCACGTGATTCCCACTCCATAAATGAGTGGTCCATCTCGAAAGTGAACATGGTTCTGGACCATATCTCATATCCAGTAACTGATGACCCAAAACAGCGAGTCTTTCGTCGGTTACAGTACGACAAAATCCCCCCTTCCCACCTATGCACCGAGTATAAAGGGGATGTCCGTATTCATGACATTTACAATGTTAAAATATTTGAAGGAATATATTGGCATAAGTCTAACACATTACAACAAAGAAAATACTTACTTCTTCGATAGACTCATCATCACATTGTTTTGCTAGGACTGCATGGAGCAGTGTTGGCCCTAATTCAATAGAATTTGAATCCGTATCAGTATTATAAATAATTAGCCTATGATCTGGTTTAGCACCACTTTCAAGCAATGTACGAATAACTTCCAAATTCTTGTACGTCAATGGTTGACTTACTGCTATGTCTAAAGGTGTATAATCCATAATCTGAGGAAATATATATAATATATGTTCATTGATCTTTAAATCAAATCATCCATCAATTAGCCCATCACAGTCCACTGCTGGATACAAGCCTCTCCCAATGTACGCCATCTCTTTCTCTTCTCTTTCGTATTCCGCATCCAGTCTATCCCAGTCACCCATATTAGGTCGTCAGTACATATGGCTGGGAGGCGTCCGTCTTCCGTTTGCCTTAGCACGGTCTCCAACGACCATGGGGACCATGCTTCGCTAGATGTTACTGTTACCAGCCCACTGTTACTTCAGCTTCCTTATTCGGCGAGCTATGTCAATAACATTAGTACTCTGTCGGACGACCTCGTTACGAATTTTATCCTTCAAAGAGACTCCAAGCATAGCTGGCTCCATAGTTCAATGTGCAAATTTCAATTCGTGGACTAGTTTCACCTTCAGTGTTCACTTTTCGGCATCGTAGGCCATAACTGGCAGGACGAACTGGTCAAAAATATATAACTAGATTGTCATTATATTTTCGACCAGTTTGTCCTGCTCATGATTATTAGAGTAGTAGGTTATTTTGCATACCTGCGGATATATTTCATTTACGTTAGCTCCGTACATTACCAAAGAATGGATGATATCTGGAGACTGTGCTACTATAGCCATAAAAAGCGCGGGTTGAGGACAACACACCAGCCTTGGATCTGCGCCGTCCAATAGAAGCTGTTCGATTGTTGCCGCCAACTGCTCCATTCTGTTATCATATAATACCATTATTGTATCTGTCATTAACTATTTCCTTTTAAATGTACCTATTCTACCATTTCAACTTCTTCTTTGAGTAACTAACAAAATAAGCGCATTAATACACAAAGAAAAGAACTAAGAGAACATAAAGGTAAAACTATCAATTTCAACTGTACTATAGTAATAACTCCCTTTTTAATGTAATTTTTAAGCATGATATCTAATTGGTTAGTACGCTTCTCTTAAAAGGGGCTACGTGCCAGTTTAATTTCCGTCTGAGCATTCACTTTTTCCAATTTAAATGGATTGAAAAAATTGTAATGAAAGCTCCTATTGTCCGCGTGGAGCTGGTCAAGAAAAAGGAAAATCATGAATTTAGGTATACGAACTGATCATTTTTCATCTTGGCTTTGGAGTTAAAAGAATCTTTCAGCTCTAGACCAAGAGCTGTCACATTATTATCTGCACTTGGCTTCTTTATTACATCTTTCACAGCCTTGGCGACGTCTTTCTTCGCATCTTTTTTCTCTGTTACCTTTTTTTGTTCTTCTGCCTCAACTATATCAATTTCCGTTACCATATCATTTACTTCAAAAATGTAATTCACTGGATTTGTTTTACCATTTGTAGCAAACATTTCATTAACTCTAATATTGAACTCATGAGTCAAATTCATGTATAGTCGGTTTTCTTCACCAAATATACCACTTGTAGGAGCTAGCGAATCCGTTTTGTTATCCCCGGATGCGCCACTCTCATTTTTTTTCATTAATTTCGAACCAAAGGACTGTAATGACTTTTTTTTAGTATTTAGAGTGGTTTTGGCGTTAGGTATTTCAGAATCTTTTTTCGTAGAAGTAGAAGTTATGGTTGACAAATTTCGATTAATTTTCCATTCTGCAACAGCTTTGTCTGTCTGATCTGAAATGGAACATTTTGTATTATTACAAGTAAAGAAATTCACAAAACAATCGATTACGTAAATAAAGACTAAACTGATCTCACCGCTTGTTGTACTAGTCGGAGTTGGTAATATGGCTTTTATAATATCAGCGGGTAGCACATCCAGTTCAGCACAAGCATAATTAATCAAAACATTTCCTAGCGGAGTACAGCAGGCATCGTTGTAATCGTTTATTTCAGCTCCAGCTTCGACTAGGAAGTGTATTACATTGGGTTGATTTCCAAGCTATAATATTTTTGATCAATCTATTAATCAATAATATCATTCAGATTAACAATTCATCATTCATCTACATTAACAATAAGGTATAGGTCTATAGGGTGATGGTAAAAGCTTAGTGGTCGAGAAATAGACACCATCCCTGTCGCTAGGAGGCTCGAAAATAGGTTTCCGTACTAGTAGTTAAAAAATTACTAGCATTATTGTTATATTTGAATGTAGATAATATTTTAGATTTTCACAATGTGGTTAGGTACTTATTAAGTGAAGTTTTAAACGGAGTTTGAAAACAAGTATGTGGGTAATGGCATGTGGCAACCAGGATACATGATTGGCAAAATTTGGGCCTACATGAGGCTTTTTACACCTCCCACACAAGTTATTTTATTCGCAAAGATGTCTTTGTCAAAAATATCTTTGAATGTATACTCACTGCAGCATACATGAGAGCTGAGTTTCCTTGAATATCTGTTACGTTAGGATTGACGCCATATTCATTTATGAGTTGGGCAACATTTTTGACGTGACCCAAATAACATGCCAGCAAGAAAGCACTGAGAATTAAAAATATTTTTGTTAAAACTATACTATTACCATACCATACGATTAGTTAGCCGTTGACAGCCCTCTTCGGTTTTATCCGTGAAATACTTCGAAGCATACTGAAGCAGACCTTTAAGATAAGTTAGATGCTCGCAATTTATTACTTTTCAAAATGTATTTGAATTTGTCGAATTTGTATACATTTTTATGAGGGCTGCTTTACTTTTTTGGGTAGCTTAATGATATATATTTTATTTTTCTAAATAACAGCACTACCCAAAACAAAAATATTTTTTTAATTTGAATTAGTAGTTTCTGACAGTAGCGCATTGAACGGAACACAAATTATTTCAAGTAAGACTATAAAAGTATCAATAAAAATTATTCTTCTGATTCATTATTCAAGGACACAAACCTGCTATCTAATTCGTGCTCAGCTGCAGGTTTAAACAATGTTCTTGGACCATTAAGAATGGCCGCTATATCAATATTGGTATTTGTCAGTTGTTTTTCATGTTGGTAGCAATGCTTCATCATGTGTACGATCATATCGTTGTTGTTCCAAGAGTAAAATGTCTCTTCCTCACTACCTAGAATACTATTTTGACTTCCTTCCTAAAATTGATCAAGGCTTAGTTATGTAGAAACTATAGAGTGCGGATATCACTCTGCGCGTTAATTCTACTAATTGCCAACCATTGCCAAGAAACTGAGATTAGAAAAATGTAATTTAATTTCGGACTTTACACAGTTAAAGTTCAAAATTAAATCCAGTCTAACTGTGATGCGGCTGAACTTCGATATTTTCCGTGAAGCGACTGACATCTGACCTCCACAACCAATGGTCTAATGACCAATGGCGATATCGAAGTTCCAAGTTAGGCTGGTTGGACTTTTGAGGGCTCCAACTACCCGTAACGACTGCCATAGATGTTTGTATGGCAACCGGGACCGACGGCTTAACGTGCTCTCCGAGGCCCTTATAAACCTGCGATAAATATTTTTGATCTCAGTATAATGGTTAAAAATTTGTAAAATCGTGGTCCTGGTTTGTTGATATCGATAGTTGTACTTGATGAATTTAGTGTAGTGTGTATTTTTGACGTGAAGTTGATTTTATAATATGTGGATGCGAATTCTCGTGCGTCTTTTCAAAAAAGTAACAATTAATACTGTTTAAGGTACCTGTGTTTCAGTCTTCAGGATGTTAACAAAAGGCTCTAACGTAACTATTTCGTTCTTATAGTAAGCGCGATCGAAAACATCCGCATGATACAACCGACTTCTTGGATCAGTGCAATTCTTGGGGTATAATTTGATCCAATTTTCTGCGGCTGCCAGGGGATGGGCGCCATACTGTTTCAAAAGCTCAAGGGCTGAGTTAGTCTCACCAATCTGTGATGTCAAGGAATTAAAACCAAAACTCTAATAAATCATATTGGAGTACGTTAAGCTATTAAATTAGGTACTACAGCTACTAAAACATGTATGGATCTTACAGAAACTACTGCAGCGCGACTCAAAGTGCTGCGGCGTCTTTTAGTTTTGACTGCCCATTACAGTCTCAATAAAACGTCTCAAAAAATGCAACAAAATCCCTAAACAAAGGTTCCTATACTAACAGTCTTTTTGGTAGCGACCAGCACACTTCTATTTTTTGCCACGATTTCAATACCGTGAGGCATTGACATTAGATCAGGAACCACGCTAGGTGTATCTGGCCTCCAAGTCAGCCGTATCAGTTGATCGCCTCTCCATAGACCGACGTTTTCACGGAGACGGGCTTCGGTTTCCACACCGGGACCCCAGCGCATATTGTTATAGTACATACCCTGGAAATGAGGATTGAGGATTGGAAATTGGAAAGGATCCAGATTCGATTGGTATTGGATTAAGATTGGGGTTCGATTTTTGGAATAAATCGGGAATATCAAAATGTATTTAACCAATTATGATCTTCACTATCATTGGTCTAATAAATTTGCATTTGGTTTGACCGTATCGACGAAATCTTTTGGGATTCGCTTTCAATAAACATTTTTTTTTCGAATAAAAAGTAAGTTTAACCCTATGATTTGTACAACACTATTACTTAAACTTAAGTGAAACTAATACTGTCCCAGTCGAGACAACGCGATCATGATGGGAAATGTGGCTTTGGTTCTACTAAACGAATCACTGATCGCTCTTAGAATGTTCTATCGTGCGATCCAAGTTTTAGTAAATAACTACCGAAAAGTGATAAGTTAGATGACCGATAAGTAAGATGAAATGATCTAAAAATAATGGAAAATAAGTCGAAAAATGGTTGATATTAGAAAAATATTCATACTAACACTGAAAACCTTTCCATCAGGGTAGGAAGTGAATCCGAATCCATGCATATAATTATTGTAGAAATTGCCTTCGTAGGTAACGGCGAGGTGATTGCTGCCGCGGTACCTACAGCGATACTCACCAATACCGTGCATTGTATCACGAAGGAGACGACCGGTGTACCATTCTAGCGACTGAAAATTATATTACAGGCAAGCGTTCAACAAATAATCTCACGTTAAGCTCGGGTATATTGAATATAGGAGAGATCTTCTAGATTACAAGCCAAAATCATTGCAAGCGAGTAAATACATCCGCTAATTTGAGGGATCAGAATCAGAATCTTTATTGCCTAGATTATGGTTGGGTACAGGTGTTGGGGTGATTTAGCATATACAGCAGGGACGAGGCTCATCAAATGATGGAAGGAGGAAACTGGATTTCTGGCTCTAAACAGCATGTACGTGACGTACAGGGGACATGTTCTTTGTGTACCGAGTAAAACAGGGTGAATAGAGATCGAAGGGTGAATAGAATTAAAGTGGTCAGCTAAATCCTGTAGTTATTTCTTCCAAACGAAAATTTTGGACTAGTTCATTGTAATAACAGAATCATGAAATATGTGGTAATGGGCTTATTAAAAACTTTGTAAAATAACATAAACTCACGCCTATATCCTCGAAGAGGTAGACAGAGGTGCTAGCACCCACATTTCGCCAGTTTATGTTTAGGTCCCAATGTAATAGGTGGCGAGCCCATTGCCATTAACCGGGCACTTATAAACCTGCGATAAATACACACATAACATCGAAAAGTCATTGGTGTGAGCCATGGTAAAACCTGGGATCGAACCCGAGAACTCGTCTCAGCAGTCCATTACCCATACCACTGACCCCAACTCAACTCACTGACCCCAAGCCGACGCCAACTGAGTTGGGAAAAAGGTTCAGGGAATGATGAGTTTTATTAGTTTTCTAGCGTGTCGTTTTTCAGAACCGTGCCGGACACTCAAGTGTTATCATTATTAGAATGTAAGTAAGAGAAACCTCAGCACCAGACCAATGGTTTCTTCCATCCCCGTTCTTCCGCCGTTCTTCATCTCTCTCCCCTACATAATACTCGTGGTAAGGCCATTCTTTATCTGCCGCTGTCTGCGGCGCTTGACAATTTGAAATAGTAGATGCCATGCCTAGATCCAGATTTATTTCTAAATATATAATTTGTATAAAATATCCAAAATATTGAAATAATAACAATGCATTGCCAGTTTTGACTTAAGTTGATGTCAATTTGATGTCATTTTACCTTGTGGACAGATAATTATCTTGTTTATTCTGTCTTCATCTAAATCGAAAAATCGAAGGTAATTTTTTAAATTAAGTTGTCGACAAGCACACGGTCCACCTAATGGAAAGTGGTCACTGTGGCCTATGGCCGTTTCCAACACCAAAACTGTGCGTTGTCCAAGGACGAGCAAATCCAGTCCAGGCAAAACGGCCATCATAGCGTGTCGAGTCATCGAGTTAAGTTTTGCTGACTAAAACTACTAGTAAATGAGGATAGGGACTTCCACAATTTTACGTTTCATTTGTTAAAATCTGTTCAAATAAATTTGGGACTAATAAGTAAGGGAAACTGGGGACACTTGATCCCTATGGGAGACAAGGTACACTAATATTTTTGGAATTACTAAGCGTATTAGACTATTTTTAATGTAGTAACACTAAGGGTAATAATGTTTACTTAGTGTTGCCACACTAAAAAATACTCTAATACACTTAGTAATTCAAAAAATATTGGTGTATCTTGTCTCCCATAGGGATCAAGTGTCCCCAGCCTACTCGAATATATAAGTATAACTTTAATATGAATTTAATAAATATCTTAAATATTTTCATCGGTTGTTTTTTATTTGTAGTATAATTCATCTTTTTCCGTCGGTTGGTCGTATTGCCGTTAACCTCTAGAGAAGCTATTAATGCCGTGGATGCGGTGCAACTCCTGTAAACATATAAGTTTGTGTAATGTAACCACCCATTTTTGCCTGCTATTTTATATACATAATGGGGTATAAGCCTATTACCGTCAAGAGGCAGTTACATCACAAGCTTAATTCTTATCTTAGCGACTAATATCCTTAGAAAAACTAAGCATTCTTACTTCTTCGCACCCTCTTATTTTTCAATGCACTAGCGTTCATGAATCGAACTTTCCCAAATATTAGTCGTTCCTTCCAAGCTGTGTCATGAAGACCGCACACGGACCACATGGAACCTGTAAGATGAGGAAACCATCATATTTATAGCAATATAACAGACTACGTGCCTAGATTCCGAAATATCCTATATTATTCTTCGCGTCTTTAGGTAGGTAGACAAAATCGGTTCTTAGGTCTATGCGTAATAATAGACAGATTAATCCCTGGCCAACCATTTGACCTCCAGAATACAACTACTGATATCAAAGTATTGCTATCAGTTATCAGACTTTTTCAATGTTCCAACTATCCAGGGATCATTTCGAAAGAGAGAGCCCCGGATCTGCCGGGGTGCGAGGGATATGTTCGCTACTATCTCACCTCAGGCAACTAAAAGACCTAAAGACGGTGTGCGTTTCAGTGCGGTTCGAGAGTTGGGATTGGTATCCGTGGGGATATAGCGCAGGGGAAAAAATGGGTTCCAACTACCCAAACGACTTTTTTTTTTATACTACGTAGGTGGCAGACAAGCACACGGCCCACCTGATGGAAAGCGGCCACTGTGGCCTATGAACGTGTGCAACACTAAGGGTGTCACCCACGCGCTGCCCACCCTGAAGGGAAAAGGGGAGAGCTGGGAAGGGGTGGGGAGGCTAGGAAGGGGAGGGGAAAGAGGGGTACAGTGAGCTCTGGCTACCCTACTTACAGGCGGGAACACAACACGAGATGGTTTGACTGCTATAGATGCTAAGCCTGGATGCATACCTAGCGTAACGTGTTCACCGGGGTACGGACCTTTTAATAACAATCGTCGCGCCCTCATATACGCGCCATCGGTAACTTACCAACATAGCTAATAGGATCTAGCCCATCAAGACTAAAGTGATCATTTAGATAAATGGTATGTTCCAGTGCGTCTTCGGGCGAAGGTGTCCACTCCAAGATCTTCTTAGCCCAATACATCCGTATCCAACCGTGCATTCTTCCTTCGCTTACAAGTTTTCTTTGAGCATCATTAAAGAGGGTATCGTGAGTGTTGGCATTGGCGAGCTGGTCTCGTGTGTAGATGTGAGGACGTGCATCATTTCTAATTAAAATATTATACACTTTATTACTCATAATGAAATGAGGTCATCCGACAAAGAACTAAAGTTACAGACATAGCTCGCAGAATAACCAAGCTAAAGTGGCAGTGGGCTGGCCACATCTGCCGGAGGACCGATGGTCGTTGGAGCAAACTAGTACTCGAGGGGAGACCGCGAGAAGGGAAACGAAAAGTAGGATGCCCCCTAGCCATATGGACTGATGACCTGAAAAAGGCGACTGGTACAGACTAGATGCGGAAGGCGGAGGATAGGGAGCAGTGGCGCACATTGAGAGGCCTATGTCCAGCAGTGGACTGGGATAGGCTGATTGATTGATATTACTCATAATAATAATAATATAGGCTTTTCCGAATTGGACGGACACCCAATGTGCACTGTACACTGAGCATCTGAAATATCCTCAGTGAGTCAGGATGAATGAATGAAGTGTATCGGCACGTTTGACTCGGAGACTACCCACTGTTGGAAAATATACGTCATGTTCAATACTGTGTGGTTCATTCAATTTTCATCTCTATACAGCCATTCGGCTGACCCAAGAGAGATCGTAAACGTTTGGATTTTTGCACTTAAGAAAAACAATTTTCTGTGTAAACATTTTAACTGTGGTGTGACCGCCCTCACATGGCCATCGTAGTTTCCCTGTGTATATGTGAAAAGGGTATTTCTCGCTAAAATCGTCTCGCTTCAGTCTTTCATCCGTCGCTTTTATGGCTAAACATGAAGATCCCTACAATACGGCAGGTCTGCTCATGGATTTATAAATTTCACCCTTGAATTTGTAGGGAAATTAAATGGTATCACATATAGTTTGTTCCAGAATAAGAATCGTAAAAAGTAGCATAACAAGCTGTCGATCCACCTGCCTGTGGTCATTCAAGGTTCGCTGTGCCCACTCACTCGTCCCCTCGATCCTATCATACTGTCCACAATAGTAGCAGAAGTTGTCAGCCAGCTCTCGACGCACGATTGTATGCTCAAGAAACGTCTCCACACTCTTTGTGTGTATTGGTTTGTATTCCTCCATGCATAATGCTGCTCTTTGGGCTGAGATTTGACCTGAAATGATAAAACATATCGCAAAGGTTTATTACCTTATTTAATAAACCTCCTTTTTCTTAGGTTCGTATACATTCTCCTTGACTTCTTATAGCGGCATGCTTTTAAGAAGGGTGAAAATTTTACTGTTATCAAGCGGTCAATTCTTCAGGATCTATGCCAAACAAATCATGAAACTATTTCACACATGTATCAGGATTGATCGTAAAACTTACATCATACAACCAATTGGCAATAATCATTGTTTTACTTAGAGCCTACAAGTTCATACCACGCGATTATGGGATTAAGCTGTGCCAGATTCCACTGGAGAAAATAACTGAATAAAAACAATTGAACTGAAACGGTTGAATCCAAGAGCGTGATGATCATGGGTTCCTTTCAAAAAGTCGAACACCCATTATTCTTTATGGACCATTAAATGGCACTTACAAAACTTCAAAAAAACCTAACTAAAAGTAGCAGCTGTATGATCCACAGGCAGTGATACAAAGAGTCTAATCTGAAGACATTATAAACGTTCCAATAGACCAATAAAACCAAATTGCCCTAAAAATAAATAATCTTACCAAAATTAAACCATGGCGATAATCCACTGCGTGCATCTATGGTAGGATTTTTTCGTTCTTCATCGAAAATTACGAGTTTCTCATCAATAAAACGTTTAAGTATTCTGAGGGCCTCATCGTAACCAGGATGGGCCCAGACAACTCGACCAACATTCCTATCTGCCTCCCTGCATTCTATTGCACGATTCCAATTTATAGGCTGAAATTTTATAAGGTTTGAATAAATCACAACTATTCATGTAAACAGTCGTAATTAGACATACATACGAGTATATCAGCTATATTTATAATGAGATTATTGATTATACTTGCGGTACGGATTGATGACCGTTTTGATAGAACTGGTTTTGCTCGTTTTCTCTTTTTTGGTGCATTTAATATTGGACAATGAACTGTTAGACAAATAGTTACTTTGCACTTCGGATGGAGTTCTGTCGAGTTTTGTGGAAGTTGGAAATTTTTGGTAGAGTTTTGAAAAGGTGTTAGACTTTTTGGACATTTCTTCTTAAGAATAATGGACTTGGATGACAGCATATTTTATTTCGCAGGTGTATATAGGTAACTATATAAAATGTTACTTATATTCATAATGCCGAGCTACACAATTCGAATATTTCTGCAAATGTAAATGTATATATTAGAAAGAGGTGTCTACGATCTATACTATGCTGTAACCTTGCTGTACCTACTACGTAACCCGGGAGTGTTTGATATCAAAGATTACTTAGAAAAACAACTACTTATTTCTATTGGAACAAAAAAGAATAAAAACTATAGCGGTAGTGAACGCGACTGCTACGCAGGAGGTGCGGGTTCGATTCCCGCTCATTGCAAATATTTGTGTGCTTGAATATGAATATCTGCATTGGTCTGGGTGTTCCTATGTATAATATGTATGTATTTACAAAAAAAAAGTATCTATGTATGTTTATCCGCATTCTAGAACCCGTAACACAAGCTAATTAAACTATGCTTAGGTACCACGGATCTAGGTGACGTTGTGTAGATTGTCCTAGAATATTTATTTATTTATTATTATTATTATTATTTATAGAAATTTCCTTTACCTCACACCAGATACGGCTTCTATAAGGGTGTTTTATCACAGGAGGAAACTCTGTTAAGTATTCGTTCAGCTTTGGAGTGATTTTATCTCTAAACGTTTTTGCTGAATATTCTTTTTTAGGAGAAGCTCTCCAACAGGGAACTACGTTGTGGGCGTCCACCTGAAAATCAAATATACCACAGATAAAATTAGAGTAGAGTAGAGTACACACTCATACACACATTATCTTTCTATTCATTGAAAGAAGTGCTAGGGTTTGTTAAGACATAAATGAATATTATTATGATACCTTATGCTCTATCTTATGGTACATCCCGGATCAACATATTTATCTAATAATATGTAATGTACTAATAAACGACCAATTTCCATAATTATTTATAATCAACAATTTGCATACTTAATCTATTATTTTCAGACTATTTTACATTCATTCATGACACTTTTTCTTAATCATGCGCAAAATTCCACGGATACCACCTCCGCTAAAACCGGTGGAGGTGATTATGTCGGACTTGAACCGACCAAAAAGCACGCCGTCCGGTCCTTGATTGCCGGAGGTCTCATTCATGACACTACTACACCGGTACCCATAACAATATTCATAATATTCACTTGTATAAGAGGGACATCATTTCGTAATTTCCGTTTGCACTCGTCAAGTACACGTCGAGGCTCTCTTAAGGGGTTGAAGTCACAAACAACTGCTCCTATGTCGTGTCTCTCCACCCACTGGGGAAGGACCTCTGCTCCGTTACCTTCTAGCAAATAGAACGATATGTCCAATTCTCTACATTCTGCTGCCACTTTCTTGAGACCTATAGAAAACAAATAAAAATAGTGATAGGCTCTTTGATTAGAATAGATTGGTAGCTGAGGTACAGATTAATAAACAGTTACTACGTGCTTAGGGTAGGTTAAACATACCCATATAGATAAATTTTTAATACACATAATATCACACTCACACACACACCCAGACTTATGCAAAGCGGGGCGTGAAACATATCCGTCGAGTTTGTCTAAGTAGAGACCGCTATTCTAGGAAAAACATATATAAAGGCAGCCACTATTCCCTGCACTCCATCCCAGCTTTCCATAAGGTGGGGTGAGGTCATTTGACGATCCAATTCATTTGTTCATTCATTCTCTGAGCCTATGCCCAATTCAGTTGCGGTCGGCTTTCTAGTCTAACTAAGATGCGGCTGAACTTCGATATTTTCCGTAAAGCGATTGCCATCGGAACTCCACAACCAAATTGGTGATATCGAAGTTCTGTAGTTAAGTTAGTCGGACTTTTGAGGGCTCCAACAACACATAAGGACTTCAAACAATGTTCGTATGACAACCGGGACCGACGCGACGGCTTAACGTGCTCTTCGAGGCACGACCAGACCAGTGCAAAGCCATATTCATGCATACAAATATTATTTGCACTGAGTGGGGATCGAATCCACGTCGCCGTCGTAGTATAACAATAATAAAAAAAACTCGGACCTCAGAATTAGCAGAAGACAGTAGAGAAACACAGTAGAAAGACAGAAGAAAATAACCTCAGTAGTTCCATATGACAAATTGACAATGACACTAAAGTTAAAACTATAAAACAGTAGTCAGTATATTGACCATACTAACCTTTTATTAGAAAATCCAATCGCCTAACAGAGCTATCAAAATTTCTGGGCAAACAAAAACAGACATACAAAGGTACTTCTTTTTGAAGAGCGAGCTTTTGTGCATATAAGAATGCCCAATTATCTTGCACTCTATTGTCGCGCGACATCCAGTACACTACTCCTGCGCATCTCTCAGGTATTCTATCACTCTGTGATATGAATCTACGACGATTTGTATTGAATCTAAATTTCAGTATCGATTCAGAGGTTGTTTCACGTTGGAGTTGCAATTTCTTCATAAAGTCTTCAAGACCGCGATCGGAAGTTACATTTTGTACATTCCTCGATGCACTTATCGATGGGGCATTTGACAACCTCGCCTTCTTTGCTGGAGATGCCATTTTGAAACCAGCAATTAAAGTTATAAATATTTATTTTGTACAAAGTTTCACTATACACATTGCTTGTAGAATCAAAACACTATAGGCGGTATATCATGCAAAGACGATGTTATATCGGTATATAATGACAAATATTGATACCCCTTAAATACACACGCAGATGTTTTGTCATTATCAGTTAACATTGATTAGATATCAATAGTAATTTTTACCGTTTTTGCTGATGACGTGATGTGATACAGAATCGCATTGATAAATTGATATCGGTCAGAGAGATATAGATTCGTGATACGATGCGATGGTTGTGCCATTACCAATTGAATCAATGGATTCCGATTAAATTGAGATGCTGATAAATTGGAATTCGGATGTACTGTCACATATTCCACCTTCTAGGACACATAATATAAGCTAGCTACTCTATTCTCATTTTGGGTTTAGATAGCATTGTACAGAATGCCCTCCTTCGTCCTATTGAATGCAAAGATACTATAACAGCGTGTCGAATGTTCTAAAGTTGGGCATATTCAGTTTAGTTTAGCTCTTATATTGTTGGTTTCTGTATCAAAACTGTGTCGATCAGATGTTCAAAGTGAAACTAGCGCCCTCATATTCAAGGTTACAATGGTGTTTTTCTTACAACGCGAGACGCGAATATGTTAAACAATGGTAGTGGGTACGAATAAAAGTGTATTATAATAAATAAATCCAGGAATTTCAGAAGCGGACGTAGTAAGCCTTTCTGAAGAGGGAAACCTATACTCAGGTCCCTCTCCATGAGTAGCGGCCCTGCCGTGAAACAAATTACCACACCACGATGGCAACTCAAAAATGCCACGACCAGACCAGTGCAAACAGCCATATTCATGCATACAACTTTTTGCACTGAGCGGGGATCGAACCTGTGCCCCGTGCGTAGCAGTCGCGTGCATTACCGCCACGCCACGGAGGCTGTCTCTATATAGGTATAATATACATACATTTACAATACATATCTAAGTATGTTTATCCGTATTCCAGAACCCGCTAGTTAAACTATGCTTACCGTGAGTCTAGGGGGTGTTTTATATACTAACCCAGGATTTATTTTGTTCATTATTAAGTGCCATTTTACAGGGTTTGCATTCCCAACCCACGGTCGGATAAATATACTTATGTTTCACTTGTTTCACCACATTTATTCATGGAACTAGTGAGAATATATTTTTTCCATTACTAGTTCCATTTAGTTTTCCAATAGAACTAGTGAAACATGTGCTATAGACAGTGTAAATGTCTATTACTTAAGACGGAAATGGACGTATCTAAACTAGATAGCTTAGGCATTTCCTGGATTAACATCCTTATCAACTAGATAATCAAGATACCTACTATAATTATACCAAAGTCTAATATAAAAATATGTCTTTATCAACTTTCACTACTATCTCGCACTTCCCACTAATTAATACATACATACATATGCTCACGCGCGTAATCCCCGAAGGGGCAGGCATAGGTGTATTAAACATCCACATTTCGCCAACTATTTTCGATACATTGATTTTCGGTCCCCTATTGCCGCTAATCGGACACTTTGTAAAGAAATGGGTAACCCGAAAATCAATTTGTAACCGACAATATTGCAGCTAAATAAAAAATAAAATAAAATAAAAATAATCAAATTTGAAAAGAAAATAAAAAAGTTGACTCGATTCCTTGCTATGCGGTGTGAATAGCAAGGAAATTAATTACGTGCATAGCCGCACAAACACTACCAATTAACGTCTTGGAGAGTATCTGACAAGCGCAGTACTTTTGAGGATAGCACAGGGTGCAACGGTGATGGACGAGCTCAAATCTACCAATCATATATCCAACTTAGGACTTTGGTCCAAGTTCCTTACCGATGGGTATAACATTATTATTGGTGACTGTAATGGTCACCACGTCCTATATAAATAAAGTGCTTATATAGGTGAAAAATTAAGGAACTAGTGCAAGATTTCCTTCACAATGAAATGGCAGGAATGGTTTTTTAATTCAAAAAATAGACACAATTACTATAATTATTTAATTATAAAATATAAAATAAAAAAAACAATAGTGCATTAGAACAGTTCGCTTTTAGTTATATATTTAAGAAAATATGTGTACAGTGAACGTCAAAAATAACTTTAGCTCTTCATCATCTTTCAATTAGCCAATCGCAGTTTGCTGCTGGACAGGCATCTCTCAATGTTGGTAGGCTTTGGCCTACTGTTTCCGCCCCGGTTAGACGGATTCCTACTTTAGTTCTTAAACCCTTTGTAAAATAACGAGGTAAACATGTTATATTTACTGTAAAATTTATCGGATTATTTACCATGTTTATTTATTTCGTTGAGTAACCGATTTTTCGGCGCTGTTGCAAGCGCCATCATGATCTCGGTGTATTGACGACCGCCGACTCAACGAAATAAACAAACATGGTAAATATCCCGAGAAATTTAACAGTGAATATGTAAATGACCATGTCAATCTAAAATCATACATTAAACATATTATTTTACATTACTTTTACATTTTTTATTCTCTGAGGATCGTAAAACTTATAGATACACAATTGTATTTAGGCATAATGTATAAATGATTTGTAAACATTTCAACATAACATTTTTCACTAAATTACTTCTCGTTTTGATTATTATTTTGTAGAGAGTGTAGGAGCTAATGTGATCAATAAATTTGACTTTGCTAAATCACTTTTGGTGTTGACTGTACGTGGCCTATATTCCGATAATGTTTCAACAACAAGAGCACAATGAGCAGGAGGATTTGGATTTTTCAAAATACGTGTATTCCTGAAACAAAAGAATCAATTGAAATATATGTTTCCATAGCAACTTTTTATTTATTTACAGCACAGACAAGCACGCGGCCCACCTTATAGGAAGTGGTTACCGTGGCCTATGGTCAACCCTAGGGGCGTCACATTCGTGCTGCCGACCATATAGAGAAGAGAGGGGAAGGAGGAAAGGGGGAGGGGAGAAGGTCAAGAGAGTCTATGTACTGTCAGAGCCCAAGACAAAGGAGGGGTTTCTCGGTGTACACACGGACAACACACTGTTCGGGCGGCTGGGCCGGTGAAAACATAGAAAAGGGGATGGATCATAATTACTTCCGTAAAACCATCGCTCTCACTCTTGATTAGAATAATATTTACCAGTAGAAAGCTAGCAGCCAGGAGTAGAGCTTTGTGTTTCGGTTGGACGGCGACGTTTGGAAGCTGTAGCGTGGTTGTGAAGCTCACCAGCTCGCGGTCCCACCCGTGGACTATCTTGCCGACCTCACGTAAGGAATCACCTGTCATTATCTGTAACCAATCATACAGTAGGTATCCTAATAACAAAAAATTAGTGCTTTTTGATTGCGTTAATCAATAGAATTACGTGAGCGACTCCTAAAATATTTTTAAATTTGATTTGTCAGTTCTTTGGGAAGGTTAATGCTATTAAGCTACGAACCTAACCCCTTGTTTACACCAAGGTTTAATACATGTATTTGACAAGTTGCAATATGTTGCAAACTTTAATGTGAACGCAAATGTGTTTTACCTTTTACAACTTGTTTGAGACAGTCTCAATATATGTGTATATACCAAGTAATTGTGTTCTGAAAAGTCTTCTACAAGTTTTAGACAAATCTTCAACTCGTTTTGTATCAAACAGGTTTGCAACTTGTTTCGTGGTGAAAACGAGGGGTTAGGCGACTGAGGCGACTACCATCTTACTGACCAACAAAAACCTACACCCACAGTTTCTAAGATGCAGCCTGATTACAGACAGACAGTGGAATCTTAGTAATATAGTTCCATTTTATGCTTTGGTGCCTTAAAAAGTTACTCACTCTGAACTCCGATAAAACCAGTGACCTTCGCCATAAGACAGCAGGCCCTTCTAAAACGAACAGCACCACATCATTTGCGTCTCGCACTAGGAAGAAAGGCACCATACACGTCCACTGCTGCTGAATACGGCCCACGTAGTCGCCTGGAGGAGTTGTGACTAGCATCTCCTGAAAAATATGGAGATACTGTATTTAGTGAATAATTCTTGCAGAGCAGTAAACTGTTAGTGGCTGTAGCGTTGTGTTAGGAACTTGACTCCAGTCCTGTGATGCACAGGCACTTATTTCCAGGATAAAAATGAGTGTTTATGTTCATGAAAGAGTACCAAACATCTTCTGATATGTTAGTAGGATCCTCATAGTGTTTATAATTTTCGGGACTTATAATTTTCGGGAGTAAACGCCGCGATAGTTTAAAAGTTATAGTAGGATCCTTTTTCAAACTTCGAGAGGCGGCTTTAAGTGTGGATGATTACAACTCATTAGATAGCACCGTGTGTTTGTAGTAGTGATGAAAAATGTTTTAAGTATGTACGAAGTGCAGAATTTAGCGGCGTGTCGTGGTTATGTCGGATTTGAACAAATTAAAACCTCAAATCATTTGGATCATCAGTTGCCTATGGTGAGATTGCTTTTGGCATACCCCTCATGCTTCAACTGATCCAGAGATATCGAGATGGCCTCTTCTGGTGTGAGGGAGGTGCGCCAGGTGGTGTCAAAATATTTCCTTACCTGTAATCGGCAAGGAAAACAGCAAGAAGCTGAAGCCAATCTTCTTTCTAACACTAGAGCCTCTTGCCTCGTGTTGTCATGGAGACGCATCACGAAGGCTCGCCCTGACCCACAGAGACACCGCTGGGTGGAGCTGGACGTTTCGCTGGCTATGAACAAAGCTTCGCCATTGGGTACTCTTACGATGTAGCGATTCTCTGACTCAATTCTGGCAGTTACTGTGAAAGAGAAATGTATTTTAATGTTTATAGAGTTTTTTCTAGGGTTCTGGGCATCTTACACTCATTTCAATTCAATTCAATTATTGCGATGAATGGGTAAAAAGAGGTTGGAAGTAATACATTTAGGTTTCACCATATTTCGGCCAGATTGGTATATATTCTTATATTAAAGCTGGAAAAAGGCCGAGTGCACTCTGTTGGGTAGAAAATCAGAAGTTAAGCTACCTAGGCGCCGTTATCATTTGGATGGATGACAGCTAAGTGGTAGGTATTAAATGAGAGCGCTCCAGTGCATTGGCACGTTAAAAGTTGATCTCAGCTATTTAGACTCTTGTGATTAGCGGCCAACTCTCTCAGTTTTGGCCAGTATTGGCCATCTCAGGCTGGGCTGAGATGTGAGATAGCTAATAAAACCAAGTGAAATCATACATTAAGGGGAGCACAGATTTCGAGGTGATGCGACCGTGAGTAACGCAAGGATGACGGTGATAAAAATAGTTATAACTTAGAAGAGGCACCGTTCACGTAATCCTCACTTCCTTTGATCTGTGCTGATAGCTGTAGTAAAGATAAATTAAAGCTAGCTAGGTACTTTTACTTGGTATTTACTGATATTAGATGATAAAGTAACATTGACATCAGAAAATATGCGTTTTCTATGATTCATTTGTTTTTAATATAGGTAATAATGATAAAACTAATTTTCGTAATTTTGTATAAGATAAATACTTTGTGTTGCTATGTTTTTGGAACTACAACTGTAGCAAATAAGCAGACAGCTCACCCACGACTGAGCATTGTCCGTCATTCAACAGATGAGGTTGACTTGCCCCGCGAAGATTTTGGTGGGCTTTAAATGCCCAATTTTGACACCATTTTTGTCTTATAGGAGGTGACGTATACAGGGTGTAAGGGGAACACTTCCAAAGTAGAAGGCCCCGGGTAGTACTCATATTACACAACATATTGGCATGAAAAAAAATTACACCCTGTATAAAGACTATATCCGAATCCATTTCTGTTAAGCAGTTCTTTATGAATGACGATGAATATAGGTACTTACGGTCATGTAATTCTACAGTCTGTTGGATGAGCAGTCTGGAGACTCCTATGAGGAAGTCCAGTCCCTGGACTAGTATGAACTGACCGCGAGGGTTCGACTGCCAATCGATCGTAGAAACTGGTAATTGAATATCACCTGCAAAGTTTTAAACTGTATTTTTATTTATTGCTGAGTAGTATTGACGCTAATATTTTTGCAAAGGCTTTAAAATTTTAATGCATTACGATATTATGTTGAACACAGTTTCTGATAGCATATGCGCTAGATAATGTTCTCCAATTTCAAGTCAAATCGAATTTAAAGTTAATAAAACCTGAAAAAACCGAAGTAATGAAATGGTCCAGCCAATTCACTAAGCGGCGGCGACTCGAACGTCGGTAATCGTAGATGGACCTTTGTCCTCCATGACGACAGTTCCACCTGTCACCCTAGCAGATGCTAGTCGCGGCGGCGGCGCAAATTGCGTCTCCTCATATCCGGGGGCTAGAAAGGGACACCATGGTTCCCACATTAGAGGAAGGGGGTCATGTCGAAGAGTCGTGTCGTGTGTCTGCCGAGTTGCGAGAGATATGTCTTGTATAATCTCACCTCCGGCAATCACAGACGGCGTACGTTTTAGTCAGTTCAGTCGGACATAATCATCTTCACCGACTTTGGCGGAGGTGGTTTGCGTCGGAATTTTGCGCACGATAAAAAAGCCATTTCACCATTTCTTTTTAAGCATTTTCGGTAAATTTGTATTTATAAACGTTGTGTGTTTATTACACAATATGACACCATACGACTATTTTGTCTCAGGACTGAACGAGAGACGTCACATCCACAGCAATTAACTACAATTCATTGTTATCGCTGCGTCACTGAGGCAGCCAATTAGATAAATAATACATACCTAGATAATAAATATGATAAATTGTAGGTAGTAGTCATTATTATGCTAAAAATTCATTTCTTTTTATCCAGTAGACGCATATGAGATAAAATTATTGTTAACTGCAACGCCATCTTGTCATCCTACTGACCGAAGTTACATACCCTTATGTAATATGTTACAAAATGAGCATTCATGCAGTCAAAACAAGTACAAGGAAATAAGCGCTGTTGGTCCTATCTTATTTATCTTATGGTATTGGGGTGCATGCTCTGGAGCTTTCGCGGACACTTCGACCCTATTGGATCCTTTGTATCGACCCCATCCTGGCACCTAGGTTAGAGGACGGATAGCCCTCAATGTGTTGTTGGCCTGTTGGTCCTAGGTTGCCATACGAATATCTACGGCAGTCATTACCTACGGGTACTTAATCAATCCCTATAAATTGAATGTCCAAACACACGAGCATTCTTTTTAAAGGGTTGCTCACTGCGATTGTAAGTGATATATAAAATCAATCATCATCAAAATGTAGTGGATTTATAAATATATTGCAGCAGTGTCTTTTATACCACTTAAGTGGCAGACAAGCACATGGCCCACTTCACGGAAACTAGTCACCGTGGCCTATGGACGTTTGCAACACCAGAAGCGTCACACTCGTGCTGCCGACCCTGTAGAAACCTTCGAAGGCCTTTCTTGAAGAAACTTGCACGTGAAGTTTGCTCGTTATAAGTTATTCTGACGAGGCAGATCTGTGTCGGTATTTCTGTCATAGAGCGTAGGCCTAGGTTACAAGTAACCCATGAGAACCTTATCCCGGCATAAAAGGTAGATGTTTTATCCCGGTAATATCTTTGTAATTTACAATACTAGTAGATAGGACATTGGATAGTTTCCAGACTCACCTTGTGAAGGCTGCACTCGTATAACTAGATCTTCACTCAGATCTCTTCCATTGTCTGTAAAAATATGAACGTGGGAAGTATTATATTTTTGTATCTGTTATCAAACCCATTTCGGAAATACAATAGTATTTCAGTAATAATAAAAAAACAAGTAAGCAATTATCCAAATAGTTGTTTAAATATTAATGACAAAATGAATTTGAGTGTGGCGTAGTTTCATTTGCACCATTTTGGCCGGCACCATCATTGGTGCAAATGAAACATGTTAGTTTGATTGGGTGTGGAATTGATTTTTTTCTTAGGGTCATTGTAACTTTGTAAATACAGTAATAATTATTAATAAATCATACAAGACATCATACATACATATACCCATGCCTATGTCACTTTGGGGTAGGGAGAAGTGAATTAACACCCGCATTTCATCAACAACTGTAATCGGTACCTCTTAATATTCGAGGGGGGGGGGGAGGAGGGAGGGGTGTAGCCGTATTTCGAGCACTAATGAGTCATGCATCTAAGACAGATTACTAAAGATATTTGGAAGCGAGGCAGCTTAACCAGGAGTAGGTTAGGTAGGTAGGAGTTTCTGTAGTAGGTGCTTACTTCGGGGAGTCAGACGGAAGAGTGGAAGGATGCAACTGGATTGTGATTTCGGATAACTCTATAGGTATTTTTTCGTGTAATGTATACATGCAGTATAAATATACATTTACATAATTACTTGTCATGACTGATTCATCAACGTAGAGCCTACCCTGCCGGAGCTCCAGACCTGAAATTTTGACAGTTGATGCATCTTATGATACTGTCGGAAGTATATACGAATAATAAATATCAAAATATAAATATATTTGATTGATTCTATGGTGATTTTTTGTCATTATTTCATTTGTATCAACAGTGTTAGTTATCTAAAGTATTAGAATTTGAATTGTCAGTGTCGCAAAGTCTTCTTGTGTTTTGTTTTTTTTGTGTTTAATTAGAATGGATGATTGGATTCCAAGCTGGTACATTCCAAGTTCAAACATCGTCTCTGTTAAAATTATTTTAGGACACATTGGAATAATCTCGCAAATCATTTATGTTCTTTAACAAGCCTCTGTAGTTTATTCTGAATGTTCCATAAACTTTGTTGTATGACTCACATATAACAAACCTTATTAACGTTTGTGTATTATACTAGATATTTATTTATAAAACTTCATGCACTAGTACATAGGCAGACTTAATGTCATAAGGCATTCTCTACCAGTCAGTAAAAAAAGTTATGTTCATTGACTCTTATTTTGTAGGTCTCCAGTAGGATTTTTTTCATCGAATTTGACCTATCATCATCATCTTTAGACGGCAGTCGTTTCCCTAAATGTCTTCTGGTGTAAGCTTGCTCCAAAGTTTTGAGGCTTTGAAGCTGGATTGACGCTAAAAGTCTTGATGAGATCCCATACATTATGTTACGCAAATGCATTGGATGGGGTTTCCATCCAAAGATTGTCGGTAACAATAACTTCAACAGCAATTTAAAAAGTAAGTAAAAATGTTGACGTTCTAATTGCTTATTTACTTCAGTAAATTTTGTCATTGCTCTATCTCACCTATGACAAAAGACACTTGACGTATCTATCAGTAACCATGATTTCTAATGATACAGTCAAAATCAGATCGTTTTTGACTAGAGAAGTTCTCAAAAAGATCTTAACGCCTTAGTATTAGGATCTTTTTGAGAACTTTACTGACTGTATTATATTAGTGTTTAGACTGTGACTAACAAAAACTAAACTGTGTAGTTAAACTAAATCACGTTAGTTGGAATATATGGAACGTTAGAATCACGTTTGTCATTAATTTTTAATCTTGTAATATTTACTAGTTATACATCTACTTCATTGTCTTCAAAAACAGTATTATTACCTTCAGTAGCAGCTAGATTATCGAATCCTCTCGCTTCGTTGAGACGAGCTCCTTCACCCATTTCGGAAACACCTTGATTTAATATTTTTAATAATTTCCTGTATCTTTTAGTGATATGTGTTATTTGTTGTCAGTGTGTTGGCAAACTGCGTTATCAGTGTATTTCGTTCGTTTATCTTTTATCTAAAATGATAGGTTCGCGTTATTATCGACTTGTCACACGTCGATACTTGTGTTATGTACTTTAATCGCTATAGTAATTATTTAGTGTGATATATTAATTATATAACGATATACCTTGTCTTGTCTGGTTAGAAATGAAATTTATCAGGCATATGAACGAACCACTTAATGACTTCTGTGTAGAGAAATAAGTGGTTCGCTGTGATTTTCTGTTCGGTTGATGACCTACATTTAATTTATTATCATGATATTTAAATTTTTTGAATAATAAATACTATCTGGATAACTATAATCTGGATGACATTTGGCCCATAGTTATAATCTGGAATAACACATAATAATGCTATTTATCACGGAAATTATTCATGTGGAATGTGGTCACAGAAAGAAATGGGATAAGTATTTTCGTGAGCTTGGTTCTTTTTGTATGGAGTACCAGGCTAACAGAAATTTCAAAGAACTTTATTACACAATCTTTATCTGTGCAGAACGTGTATATGACGACACAACTATACTAGGCAATAGTAGGGACTTTACAATAAATATACCTATGCACATTTTACACGGTCGAAGTCACTAGGACGATTTAATTTACAATAAGTTTAGAATACTGATGATTCACACACAAGCATCTAAATAGATTGTACTTAACCACTACAGAAATCGGCAAGTAACTTGGCAAGAACCGTCAAGCAAACATACATGAATGAATACAAAATAAATGATGGCATTCTGGTGAATTAATAGAATAATGACAAGAACTTTTTGTGCCTCTAAGTTTACGATGCGCGAACTGTTTTTTTTTTACGCTGAGAAATGCATTTACGCATCCCCGCTCGTGGGGGACAAGCCCAACTACTACAACACCTTGCCAAGTTAGATGCCGTGCACTGTACCACTACTATACTGGTTTTTTTATATCGTGCGTTAAATCCCCACGGATACCACCACATATGTCGGTCTCGAACCGAGTAGACCCCACGCTGTCTTAAAATCTTTGATTGCCGGAGGTAAGATAATACAAGAATTATCTCTCACACACCGGCAAACCCGGGCGTAGGCAGTGGGCACCACGGTAGGCCAATTATGTGATACTCGTAAGTATACTTACGTTTTATTGTTTTCCCCGCGAGGAAATCCCCACGGCTACCACGGATTCGTTGAAGTCAGCTAGACTAGTTATGGCAGACTCGAACCTACTAAAACCGAGCGAACTTGGGCTATCAGTGGCCGAGGGTGAGGTAGACTTTGGCATATTAGTCCGGTCATTTTAGACAATTGAAATAAAGAAAATTCCGACAGAGCCAAATTTTCGTAGAGACCTTAGGTTTACCACAAGGAATAAAGTGTCAAAAGTCCCCATCAATCCCATGTGAGCTTAGAGACTTATTCGGGGCTCAAGGTCAAAATTTTGGGTCTTTTGGAATTTTCTCGAAAACGGTAAGTTTTATCGAAAAAGTACCTTCGAGAAAGTTGTAGATCTTAAAATTCTCTATAAAAATGGTCCCTTTGATTTTTCTCTAAGATTCACTATTTGCCAGATATTGCGCTTGTAAGAATCACGTTCTACATAATATGCACACATTTCCACACCACCTGTGAGGTAGTGTACCTACTTGGTGCGTTTATTTTAACGTGGTATCCCCGGTAGGCCTATTCCACGAACCTTTATGACGTTATTTTCAGGAACAATAATTATTTAATAGTATGAAGATTATTGATATGGGTTACTGAGTTTAACTGTCGTTCTAACTTTTTTTCATTACTTTAATCTGACTCATACTCTTCATATTCAACTTCAACAATCATGTTTTCTTCGATTTCTTCTTGTTATTCTTCTTCTCCTTCCTGTTGATAAACGGTTAGAAATTGTTCAAATGAAGATGAATCAGTTGTCTCTTCATCAAAATCACATAAATCTTCCTCTCTTGTATTTAATTGAACATTTTAGCAAGAGACACCTTGGCAAATGGTACACGCTGGAGAACACTGCAACCCTACTTTTTTACAGCCACATTTGGCACTACAACCTTTCTTGCAATTGCAAAAAATAGTGTTAAGAAGTTTTTCTGGAGCAGGGGGCAGTAAAGTTTGAATCGGTTCCAAAGTATTATTTATCAATTTCCAACCCCAGTCTTCAGGGTTCAGTTCATTGCCTTGCCATGTCTGAACTTGATAGAATACTCGAAACAAATGCTGAGTAGCAGATGCCGATGTTGGAGGAAGACCAGATAGCTGTACTTGCTTTTTGTTTCGTGTATTTTTTACTAATGTTAAATATCTGTACGTATCTATGGAATCAATTTTTTTTTGATTGACTGCGCAGAAGTATTTACAGAAATTAATTCTTCACCTCAAATACTAATTACTAAAGGAATTCGGTTTCTTCTTGCGGTTTATGGAGCTTCAAAAAAAATTGATTACATGGATACGTACAGATATTTAACATTAGTAAAAAATACACGAAACAAAAAGCAAGTACAGCTATCTTGTCTTCCTCCAACATCGGCATCTGCTACTCAACATTTGTTTCGAGTATTCTATCAAGTTCAGACATGGCAAGGCAATGAACTGAACCCTGAAGACTGGGGTTGGAAATTGATAAATAATACTTTGGAACCGATTCAAACTTTACTGCCCCCTGCTCCAGAAAAACTTCTTAACACTATTTTTTGCAATTGCAAGAAAGGTTGTAGTGCCAAATGTGGCTGTAAAAAAGTAGGGTTGCAGTGTTCTCCAGCGTGTACCATTTGCCAAGGTGTCTCTTGCTAAAATGTTCAATTAAATACAAGAGAGGAAGATTTATGTGATTTTGATGAAGAGACAACTGATTCATCTTCATTTGAACAATTTCTAACCGTTTATCAACAGGAAGGAGAAGAAGAATAACAAGAAGAAATCGAAGAAAACATGATTGTTGAAGTTGAATATGAAGAGTATGAGTCAGATTAAAGTAATGAAAAAAAGTTAGAACGACAGTTAAACTCAGTAACCCATATCAATAATCTTCATACTATTAAATAATTATTGTTCCTGAAAATAACGTCATAAAGGTTCGTGGAATAGGCCTACCGGGGATACCACGTTAAAATAAACGCACCGAGTACACTACCTCACAGGTGGTGTGGAAATGTGTGCATATTATGTAGAACGTGATTCTTACAAGCGCAATATCTGGGAAATAGTGGGTCTTAGAGAAAAATCAAAAGGACCATTTTTATAGAGAATTTTAAGATCTACAACTTTCTCGAAGTTACTTTTTCGCTAAAACTTACCGTTTTCGAGAAAAATCCAAAAGACCCAAAATTTTGACCTTGAGCCCCGAATAAGTCTCTAAGCTCACATGGGATTGATGGGGACTTTTGACACTTTATTCCTTGTGGTAAACCTAAGGTCTCTACGAAAATTTGGCTCTGTCGGAATTTTATTTATTTGATCACTATTTTTATGTCTAAAATGACCGGACTATATCCCTCGGCGGGACTACGGTGTCCAAATCTTGCCCTGGATAGGGAGTCTGGCTACTCCTCTCATCCCCAGGCCTGCACTCATTGAGCACAGAGTCATTCTGCGATATGAACTACTCTGAGGTGTTGTACTTTGAGGAAACAGTAAAATGAAGATAATGATTGAAACAAAGTTTATTGAAAACCATTTATATTTGGGTGTTAATAATTACTTGAATAAAGTGATAACATTCAAGTTGATAAAACCGGCACATTTACCGTACAGTATTTCTTTTAATAAATTACATTCATATATTCTATCTAAATTTTTCACTCCAACTAACATTTATTGTAAATGTCGAGATAAAACATTGTAAATTTCGCATAGGGGGTTGTAAACAACGGTCAGTTTGTGGTACAAAGGACACATCTTGAAGCCAAATTTTGATCGGAAGACTTAGAGGATCGAGTGGAATATCCACTCTAAAGACACTAGTGACGTAGCCCGTTGTGCTGACGTCACTTGTGTAAACCAAACATTTTATTGTCCTAGTATAGTCTAAAGCGCCGCTAGACCTAATCAATTTGCGTCTCACAATTTCTCTGGCCTGATGTTAGTGATGGGGTCTGACAAAGCAATGCTGTTTATGTATACATCGTTCCCATTCCTTTATAACCTTAAGGATACATATTATTAAACGAATAGAAAATATAGATATAAATAGATACTCATCTAAAGATATTTTTTGCAATACACTGGAATATACTCCCTTTATAATAGTCTCGTATCTTGAAATTACATTTATTATACATATATTTCGATTAGTTCCAATATTTATGTGGACACACTTAAATACAAACATATTATTATGCAAGTAAATACTTAACACCAATAAATTTAGCATCTTATACATCCGAAAACACTCCGTTTACCAAAAATCTCACATCTACTCCTGCCCCGAATTCCACAATATATTATAGATCTACACTTGAAATACAATCGCAAAAACATATCTAGCAAAGTTCATACAACGTTCAGTATAATATAATAATATTTAAATTACATTTAACAATGAAAGCGTAGAAATATCGCATAAATAACACTCTAGCTGACGTAACTATTGAGATCAACTTTGTGTGAATCTTAATTCTATATTCCTACGGGCCTATGGCTGGTTAGACTCGTACGAATACAATAACAAACGTTTACCTAAGTAATACTAATCGTGAACTGATACATTTTAACGTGACAAGAGCAAAAATAAGTACATTATTCATCAGATGATGAGTACAAGCCTTCGTTTATTATATGTGGCATAGGCTTTAGCTTCTTGTTTAGTGATAGTCGTATTTCATCGGGTTTCTTATCGCAGAAAGGCGCGCTGCCAGCCGAGGTTGAGTTTGAGTGTAGCAGGTAGGCATGGACTGGCCTCACATTCACCATCTAGCTCATCAGCCAGACTATCGTGAAGTTCCCGGAGAGCCATGAGAGCAGAACGGGCCGCTCGTTGACAACTCATATCACCTTCGCATGTAGTATCAGCTTCCGACAGGAACATCAAATCGCAGGTCGTTGGTGGTGCCTCACCCTTGAAGGAAATTAAATATATGATTTCTTGTAAACACACTACGAGTATAACATGAACGTACTATAAGATGAAAAATGGAATAACTGCTTACACATAGATAACAGATTTGATGTAGACTGCAATGAGGGAGAAACAATTGTCCACGGTCACCAGCTAATAAATCCACTCCACGACAACGTTGCACAATTTTCGCTAGCACTGGACAGGCTCCAGAGGCACCAACTACAAAATCAATATGTAATTTAGTTACTTTTAGGAATTTGCTTTCTTTATTGACTTTATTAGTCATAAACATAATCACCTGTTGCCATTACAGGTATGCGGTGTCTGCCACTTCCTCCCATATAACCTTCAGAATACTGATCTTCTATTTTCCCGTTTATGTAGTGACCAGCGCCTTGTTCGTCTTCAAAATCATTGTTCCTCTCATCTCCTTTTTCAAATCCGGGAATTTCATTGTTCATTTGTTCAACTTTTTCCTTCTTTATAGCTACTCGCTTTGCTTTCGCTTCATCAGTTGGCGTTGGTGAGGGAGCGTTAGACTTTGTCTTCTGAATTTGTAGACTTTGTTTAAATTCCTTTAAAGCCTTCCTCATTTTTTCCAAACTGTATGCTGCTGCTAAACGAGATAGCAACTTTTCTTTCATTTCTTGCTCCTCTTTAGAATCGAGATCAGTTCCTACGTTCGAATAATGTAAGGCCTCGTCTACGATCAGACCTTCCATATTCCTTAACTTTTTATCAATATTATCTAATTTCGATTCATTGTCAGTAGAACTTCTCTTGTCATCTTTTTGAACTGCAATATGAGCTTTATCTATTTGAATTTCAGTTTCTTCATTTGGTTTGGGTTCAACGTAGTTCCTTTTTACGCTACTGTGTCGTCGAAACGAGTTTAAGGGATAAATTACTTCCTTGTTGAAAGTGTCAAAGTATTGTTTCCTTAGTTTGTCCTGGGTAAAATCGTTAACGAAAGATACGCGTTTATTGTTACGTTTATCTATACCAAAGTAATCAGACCAGTCAATAGATTTTTTCTTAATATTAATCGGTTTATCTTGGTCACTATGATCATGGTGATGGGTATGATCATGATCGTGTATATCTTCATGTTCTTTACCAGAAATACCAGGATGATGGATATTATGACCATGATGCTCGTGGCTGTCGTCGTCTATTACAGCTGAATGATTGTGTTCATGAGTCTTATTATGAGCTGTAGTTATCATAGGAGGTTTCACTTCGTGTTCGGGATCATGTTCATGCTGATCACTACTTCGTTTTACTGGTGATTTGATAATATCAATTTCTGTGTCTCCAAATATTTTCGAGAGGTCTCTCATAATTTTTGGATCTGTGCCTGCACTGCTTCGGAATGCCTTTAATGCTTCACGTTTATTTTGACTTTGCACAAATCTTTTTTTCTGAATACTTAAGTTGTAAGGGTTACTACTTCTTTTAGTGACGGGAAAACGTTTTTCTATGTTATCGTATGCATATTGATCTTCATCAGTTATATCGGAATCACTGTCTTCCAAAGGTTGAAACGCAATAGCATATTCTTCCCGAAGGTCATCTTTGTCATCATCTGTAAGAGCATATGAATTGTAGTTTGGATCTGAAGATACGCCATCAGTCTTTCGGGCATCATAATCAAACAAAACTGGATGATCTGTATCTGAGTCTGAGCTTCGTTTTTTCTTAAAAGCGATAGGTCCCCAATTGTCTGGGTAACGTTTCTTAACTATTTTCTCTTTATAAAGTTTAACCACACCTTGAGGGGCATTTTCAATATTGTTAGCGTGTTCTTTATTGTACTTATATTTTGACCAAAGTTGACCTAGGAGTAAGGCATATTCAGCATCGTTATCAGCATTATCCTCAAGTATGTTTTGCTCTTCAGAATCACTTTTATCCATGAACAAGTCACGTAATCTTTCATTGTCTGAATGATGGCTTCTTTCACGGAACGCCGATTCTTTTTTATTCACTGAATTAGGGGGACTCTTCTTTTTGATCAGTTTATATTGGTATCTTGGTTCATCATCTTCTAATTTCACAAAATATTTCGGGACGGCCTCATCGTCAAGATCTTCGACATCTACAGGATAATCTGGTTCTGGAAGATACAAGGAAACATGTAGTCTTTAAATAGTTAATATATTTTGAAACAAAGAGCCAACGAATTTATGAATTTTAAATGCTCACTATATAAAAGTACTGTACTTAACTACCTGAATATGCTTGCGGTGGTACGAATTCATATAGAGCTTCATAATCGGGTTGCGGTACGATAGGTACATGCATGCGTCCACGTTGCCGGCGCTGCAGAGCTTCAAGAGCTCCACGCAGTGATGAACCACCATGGTCGGCACCTGCGCACGCCACTGCACACGCGGCTACCGCCAATAGCCACCTTAGGGCCATGGTACTGTTTGTTGTTTCTGCAAAATATATTACATCGGTTTACATTTACTTAAAGTCTAGTCTAGTAGTCTTAAGCTACTCAATGGTCATGGACCCTATAACCACCACAAGGTAACCCGAGATTAACGTAAGGATAATGATGATGAATTATAAACCAAGTCAAAAAGAAAAGTATAGGGAGAGGACCCCTTGCTCCAAAGTAGGTTTAGTTTTGCACGTCTGCAATCGGATTGATGAATAAGAGATGAGCCACGCACACTATCAGAAATGTATTACCAGTTTTTTGTTTAATCATACCGTAGTAGCTTTACCAGCACATGTGTTTCCTTCCACCTTTTGCCTCGATTCCTTTCAGCGGGGCGTGAAAAAACAACTGTCGAGGCCGTCTAGAGACTGCTGTTCCAGGGACTTCACCTGTATCGGCGGCCACTTTACTTCGAACTGCACTTTTGCTTACCATCAGGCGTGGTACAGTCAATTTGACTACCTGAATTATTTTTTGTTTCTTTTTCTACTACGTGTGAAGATGTATTATGTTGATGAGTTTGTATGATTCCGAGTACAACATTCATCATTGGACGACATACATACTATACCTGCGCTCTACATTGCCCACTATTAAAGTACTAAATAAACAATGTGGTTTACTGTATTAGGTAATTGCCAGACCAATTACTTGAATTGAGTCAGTAATTGGTTAGTGTTGTGCAAATTACTTTGTTTTTGGAGGTGTTAGAAGTCTACCCTACAGAATCGATTTTTCTGGACCTTCCTGTAGCACTAGCATGAACTCCTATCGAATTCGTAATGTAACGGTTTCGAGAGAACGGAGCATTGTGATTGTCAGTCTGCCTCTTGTGAACCTGTGTTCGTGTGTAGCCCGCCAACCGCAATGCTCCGTTATGTCGATACCTTTTCATTACGAATTCGATAGTATTTTGTGCTAAGGCTACTGTTCAGCCAAAGGCTACCCGAAAGAGATCACCGTTGACGATGAAATGGCCCATTGATGGGCCCGTACATAAAGTTGCATGTACGTAAAGTGCATGTACCACTATACTATTAACTTTGTCTTATAATAATCACAATAAAGAGCTATCTTTTTATCTACTTATCCCTGTATAGTTGGACTAGGCACTAGGAGAGCAGCTATTTCCCTTTTGATATTGCAAGTATTTAAGGTAACCGGTATGAAGACATAGTCAGACTCGCGAGCACCCGTTGAATGTAGACCGCGTTCAACCGTTCAGCAGTTCGTATACCATAACAGTGACGAAATATTGAAAAATCAACAAAACATATACGGTAGATATGCCGTTAATAAATTAATAAATATTCTAGGACAATCTACACAACGCCACCTAGACTCATTGTAAGCATAGCTTAACTAGCTTGTGTTATGGCTTCCAGAATGCAGATAACATATTTAAATACGTTTTTCTTTTGTAAGTACATACATTTATCATACATAGAAACACCTACATCAATACAAATATTCAGATTTATGCACACAAATTTTTAACTGAGCCGGGATCGTATCCGAAACTCTTACGTCATCGTTGCGTTCACTGGCTCACTGCAGCCACGCTACAGAGGTCATTAATGACTAACATAGTAATAATGAATCTACCATGACGTGATAAACGGTTTGTGTTCCGGACGAACAACAAAATGTATAGCTCCACCCCTCTCCGGAACACCAACGCCTTAACACGTTACTGTAAACTCCCTGATCAAAGTACAAAACAATATACAAACAGCTTTGTATTTCACTGGCAATGTAAGAAACAAAGCACTCTTCAATTAGTAAATTGTACTTTCCTAAGTATTACGAATTATGTAATTTAATTTCGTATTTTAATAGAAACTTTGTTCTATTTCTTGTCACGATGTCACGAATTATGCTTCCATGTTTGAATTTGAATTGCGAATGTATTGTTATGAAATGAATGACATAAGTTCTCGGAGAACTAAATGGTGATTACCTACTTGGTATATAATAGACCGCTTCTTATTGATGCCAGGGGAGGCTTGATGTATGTATCTGTTGTACCTCGACGGGAATTAGGCTCAACAAGATGATCTCACCAATTCAATAAGGTGTACACACTATGCCTGGGTTATTTTTCCTAAAAAACCGAGTTTCAAAAATATTAAGACAGATTTTATGTTAAAGTTTGAAATCTTCAGTCCGTTTTATTTTTATTTCCATTCACCCCGTGACCTCCATTCATCCCGTACCAGACCACTACACAGGCTGTTAGAATAGAATATCAAATAAGACGGGAAATGAAAAAATGCTTTCTAGACTGAAAGTTGAACCCTTCGATATTGAACATTTCGCTCAAGTTTGAAGTGGGTCGGGGCGATATTAATCCTATTAACATACCCTCTTTGCTTCGGAAATAAAACAATTGAAAACAGTATTCAGAAGTATCAGAACCGGAATTTTTTTCCCGCATCCCGCAATCTATAGTCCTCATGCCCCTCATGGACTCTGGTATACCTAAGTTGATAGGGGACATGAATTTACTTATATCTAAATAAATGAGGACCATTGATTGCATATATTATATTGTTACTAAAGATGATCCGGCAATCTAGAAAAGTAGCCTATATTCTGTTTAATTATTTGAGTGTGAATCATCTACAAAATATTCAAATGTTCTTATTTATAATATTACGTAAGATAAGATATAGAATTGATTTGCGACGTAGCACTTCGTAGGTCTACAGAAGCTACGGCAGGGCTACGAAAAAGGAACAATTTTCTTTGCATAAAAAATGGTATTGTTACACTGACGACAATATAAGAAAACCGATCTCTATTATATTAATTATATTTAACTATTTATATTGACTAATCCCGCTCCGTCTTCGTGGAATACTGGCACATCGATAGACTTTAATATCAAGCACTATTTTACTAAGACTTTTATTGACGAAAGGTCTTCATTTAAAACTTAGAAGGTATGGAATTGGTGTTTTTTTTCTTATTATATTTTGAGGTGGGTAGGTAGATACTTTTTTATTTTGTATGTTAAAACTATCTATTACGCTGTCAGTGTATTTCAAATGTATTTATAAAACAATGCAATACTTGTTTCACTACCGAAAATGTCGACTACGTGTATCAATTGTTCTTTTGCGATTCCAAGGAACCAACTCCAATGGTCACTGTATTGCGAACATGATTATATACCTACTTTCAACTTTTTGATATAATCTTTTAACTTTTTAATATATGATCTACAGGTAGAAACTCTCAGACCACCTGACCTACCATATCCGTCTAAAGCTTTAGAAATGAGGGATTTTCTTTACTTCAAAGAAAAAAAACCGAGAGCTTTACCCGGGTTTAGTAGCATAGGTGGTCAGAGTATTTTCTCTTAAGAGACTGGTGTCGGGTTTAAGTCCCGTCTAGACATGCACTTTTTCCAACTTTAAATCGATTTGAGAAAGTTAGCATATTAAGATTTCATAAAACAAATACTATATAAACTACCTTACATACGTTAAATTCCATTAGTTTAAATCTAATTCATTTACATAGTTATGTACCTAAGTATTAATAGACAGCAAAGCCTGAATGAAATTGACATTCTGAAGGCGTTGTCGGCTGATATTCAGGGTCTATTAAAGATGGCCGGGAATGTATATTAAGGGGCAGTGGGGCAAGTTCTTTGCGCATGAGAGCCGACGTGAGCCGTATCGTAATCGTTTAATCGAGTATCTACTTGACACTGACCTTAATAAAAAGCTATTATGTTAAAAGGGGTTTGGGTTCTTGGTCCCTGGAGAGTTTAATCAGGGACTCCCTGAAGCATGAAAGGTATTTTTTCGGGTCATTGGGCGTACAGAAGGATTGCCATTGTGACTATGTGTTTTTTATTTAATTTGAACCTAAATCCTAGATAGGCACATTTGTATATGTGATCTACGACTTTTTCATTCCTAGATAGTTTTAGCAAAGACAGCCTCTGTGGCGTGGCGGTAGCATTACGCGACTACTACGCAGGAGGCGCGTGTTCGATCCCCACTCAGTGTAAAAAAATTGGCTATTTCCACTCATCTGGTCGTGCCTCGGAGAGCACGTTAAGCCGTCTCTCCCAGGTGCCATACAAACATCTATGGCAGTCGTTACGGGTAATTGGAGCCCTCAAAAGTCCGTCTAGCCTAACTACAGAACTTCTATATAACCAATTTGGTTGTGGAGGTCCGATGGCAGTCGTTTCACAGAAAATATCGAAGAACCGTAGAAGTAATTTTGCTCTGGTGAGAAGTACTCTGGAGTATGGTAGCCCCATTTGGTCACCAAATTACAAGGTCCATATTGATGATATTGAACGTATTCAAAGAAAATTCCTTAAAATTCTCAACTACCGTGTAAACCCAGGCCGATCAAATTTAAATTATGAAAGTAGACTCATCAAATACAAGGTGCAGCCACTAGAAAGCCGACGAATATATTTTGACTTAGTTTACCTTTACAAAATTATACACTATATTATTGATTCACCTGAGTTACTTTCTCAAATTAGCTTCAATATTAAATTTAGTGCCCGTAGGGCTAATGATACGAACATATTTGCTCTTTTGATATATAAAAACAATATTTCTTATTATAATCCATTAACAAGAATGGCACGTCAATATAATGGTTTGGCGAAAATCTATAAATCACTTGATGTTTTTGATTGCAACTATAATAGATATATCAAAATTGTAAAAGACATCCTTCATAGTGTGCTGGGTTTGGATGGTTCTGTCTCTGGTGGAGTCATCCAAATCTAAACTTAAGTATTTATAAATCAGTTTATATAGTGCTACTTTCTGTTTCTCTATGTGTGCACATATTATTTACGTTACGATCCAGATCTAAACATTGTATTTAAGATATAATACGTATATGATTGTGATGTGTTTTGTGCATTTAAATAAATAAATAAATAAAAAAAAAAAAACCCCAACTGAGTTGGGAATAGGCTCAGAGAATGATAGGTTTTATTTTTTACGTCTTAAGGAACGGGAAAACAGAAATGCAAATAAGAAAACCAATCCTTGGGGATGAATGAGACATTTTTTCAAATGAAATTACATATTCAGTGGGGAAAACGTAGCGAAACAGGGAACAAATTTGATTGGAAGGAATAGTCAACTTTTGCGTACGAATTGGAAAAAAAATGGACACATTACTGCAACACCAACAATTATTAGTATCTACCTTCAACAATTAGCATATTGCAGTCCAAAGCTGGACATAGGCCTCGCCCAATATCGGGAGACTTTGACCTAAGGTTTCCACTCTGGCCAGAGTTCGTACAGTTCTATTTCTCTTGCAGTGATATCGTCTGCGTATTATAATGATCAATTGTTTTGATGTAATAATTTTGATGCTTAATTTCTTTGAAATACATTGCAGATATAGGGTGTTATGTTCTAGATATTTCCATAATCGCTTTAATATTTTCTCGGCAGTACCTTCCATTAAGCGTTTAATCGCGTGAATCGAACAACATGTTAATCCTTTAGCCAGCATCCTGTATGAACTCTGAAGCTTAAATATACTCCATATTTATGTCTGTTTAATGTAAATGACGCATTAGAGTGGAATGCTTATAGATAGATCAGAAGGGAATCTTCGTTAAATGCTAATTTGATATTATAAGGCTTAGTATCTGCTAGAAGGTTATTCCCCTACAGAGTATACAAAGATCATACAGTTATTATTACAATTGTAAATAGAGTAACAGTCTACTCATTTCCTAATTTAAATTGTAAAATGAATTTAAATATGCGCTTTTTATGACAGCGACAAGTTGATGGATGTATAAAAAGAAAAGTTTCATGGTTCATATACTCTGTCACTTTTCCCACACTTGCGACATCCTTCAAAGGAGATAGGTGGTGATATTCTTTCTCAGCCACCATAGGCAACCAGCTTTCATAAATGTTTTAATTGATGAAGCAATACGCTCTTATAGAAGAATATATAAAGTAACTAGTAAATTTTTAAGTAATATGGCTGCGGTATTGATCCATGTAACATGTACTTAAAATTTAATCAGTTCCTGGAAAACATTTTCCTCGTCGATACAGTCGGTTACAACAAATTGTAATAGACGCAAAGTTGTTGTTTAATGGAAAAGTTTTAGCAAAAGCGATCAATGCGAAAGACAAATAAGGGACAAAACAGATATATCGACATCGGCATTTACGTTTAACTGTATTCCTACCGGTTTTCTTGACTTTGAAACATTCATAATCAGAGCGAGATAGACTTCTGTGTATTTGCGTTCCTCCATGTCGACACGGCGAACGCAACCGGACTCCAATTTTACTAATTGTCAACAGAGATTACATAAAATGCCATTGTATTTTGGACTTTATGGTTATGCAGTTAAAGTCCAAAATGGAATGGCTTCTTGTAGATAATATTATTTATAGGTACTGTTGATTGATGACACTTGGTGGAACTTATTGTTATACATAATTGATAATACACTTGTACTTCTCCACTATATTTATTAACTGCTTCTTGTAGAATAACATTAATGATGTAACGAACTCTTTTTCATTTAATTATAAACTTTAAAGCAATGTAGTTAAACTCTAAAATTCAGTATCATTTTTGTAATCTCAGTGGTTTGACAGTGGTTGACAATTAGTAAAATTGGAATTCAGCTTTTTCGCTAAAATGTGGATCTCAAAGGTAGGTACTGTCCCGAACCTGAGCTGCCTAAGGCAAAGAACGTGGCGCAATGTATGTGGAGTCAACTCCGACGTACACATATCTGGCTCTGGCTCCTGGCACCCGTAAGCTCAAGGGAGTAAGTAAAAAGGTATGCTTTAAAAACCGCATGAGTATATTCCGCTACAAAAAATAGGCGAACATTTGTATTATGTCGCTACTGAAGTACTAAAACGGCAAAATAAACACGAGTTAAAGTAAACTGAGAGAGAAAACAAGACGTGACGTTTTTAAATTCGCTTTTTTCCTAATTGCGTTACGCTTTGTGCGTTTGTTTTTAAATAGAAGAACAGTTTTTGACAAACTGGCAACGCGCGCGTTTTATATTTCATTTTCTTTTCAGCCTTTTAACGTTTTAACTTTATCTTTACATAAAAGTGCGTCGATAAAGTCATTTAATTTTAAAAAAAGAATACATCGTAAGTCATTTTTTACTTCACGATACGGATCTAGTTTTAAGGCCATTTGAAAAAATAATAAAGGCCCCTTTTCAAATAATATTTTTCGATGCGGTTTAAAATGTTTCAACATTTGTTTAACTTGTACTTATTTCTGACAAATAGGTATAGATAATAGTTACCCAATAAAGTTCATAGATGGTCGTGATGTCATCTCAGCATTTATTGATATCTAAGTATATATACAATAATGCATATTCCGGCAATAAATGTTGTTAGAGAAGGCTAATGAAGTACGGCGGACTGTTGTTTCTGCCAATCCCGTAAAGAAATAGTCGTAACTATATGTATGAATGCTATAAATAGTCTATAAGCGTTCTACACAGCGACCTCTAGACCCAAAGTTAGTTCTTACAGGTTAGGTATATTTAGATTGAGTCTAGACTGGACAAACATACTAAGTTACCTTTTTTACATACAATATTCACCCAGACGAATGTTAATATTTGTACTAAGCGGAAATTAGTAGTTGAACGCCATATTGCTCACACAGAGGTTATGTAGAGGTTAAGTAATTTGACCTTTGTTTTGTTTGATTTTTACTTTTAATTTGAATTAATTTTGTGGCTATGTAGCAAATCTACAACATTATATGAGGTCTTACAACGTTCTACAACAATCTACGACGTTCTACAACATTCTACGACGTTCTACAACATTCTACGACGTTCTACAACAATCTACGACTTTCGAAACAGCGTAATCTGATCCCAAAGTAAGCATAGCTCAACTAGCATTGGATAGAGTCTAGACTTTAGATAAACATACTTTAGATACATTTCATTACATACACACCCGCCCATGCTCATATTAGCAGTAGTTTAACGCTCTACCGCTACGCCACAAAGGTTGTGTAGGAATAATTTATTTTTGTTTTGTTACTTTTTTTATTCATTTGGGTAATTTCACCGACCGCATTTTTAGAGTTTCTTCGCATGAAATCACTATGTAAAACGTTTATCTATGACCACTCTATTTTTTTTCATGTAATACGAACACTAGCTTATATGAAGTCACTACTGAAAATACATTTCTCTTAAACATAAAATTTAAAAAAAATTAAAATATGCTAGATTCCAATAACGGTGGCGTGTCCGCGATGCACCTTTAAGCGCATTTACCTCTTTAAGTCTTAAGCCTCTTTAAGATTATTATGTTAATTAATATATGAAGCAACCATATTTACTGCTTTCATTACTTCTATTATAACGCAGACATCGTGACAATGTCGATAAGGAACGTCCGCGCCTAAAGTGCAATTTCGGTGTGTTTTTTTTAAACCCTTATACAACGTATACACGTCAATTTAAACGATCTATCTTCTTACGCACGCGGAGTTCCAGTCATGCTCTTGCGTTTACGCAGTAATGGCATGTCCGATTCTGCCCAGTTTTCCCGCTAATACGTAAGTACCTTCTTATTTCTAAGAGGGAGTACGAAATTTTACAATCACGGTGGGTTACTGTATGAATGAATATTTGGTTTTAACATTACGATTTGCGAGTATGTTGTGTGTTGTTAGGTACCCTCAGCAATCATACATTTCACGTGACGAATGCATCACTGAGTTTTGTTTAATTTCATTTTTTCTTGATGTTTCTAACTTCGGTGGTGCAATATCGGTGGTTTCGGTGGTAGATTTATTGCCACCTATATTGCATCAATACTAAAATGGCTATGAGTTTCCATATCTTTGGTAAGATATTTACTCACAAGGTAATAAATAATAAAATTACTCATTTTTTTGTTATAATTAACGTATTTACTATTACTACTGAGAGTGGGGCAGTATGGGTATGGGAAGCGTAACCGAAGGGGTTGGAGGCTGGCCGACTTTCTTGAGAAAGAGCGACTCTTTATGATGAACTCTTTCTTCAAAAACCGCCCCACAGGAAATGGACCTGGATGGGCCCCGGTGGTCGTACCAAAAATGAGATTGACTTCATCATGACGACGCATAGACGGATATTCAATGATGTCTCAGTGATCCATGGGGTGAAAACCGGAAGTGATCACCTAATAGTTAGAGGCATATTGAATATTAATGTTAAACTGGAGAGATCCCGTCTGACGAGGTCTACGCTCCGACCTAGAGCTTCCCATATACAGTACCCCGAGAGCTTTCAACTCGAACTTTCGAATCGCTTCTCTTGCCTAGAAGAATGCAGTACAGTGGATGAGATAAATAACAGGTTGGTTGAAGCTGTCCATTCAGTGGGCTCCAAATTTTTCAGGCCCCGTCGAAGAGATAGACCACAGAAGCTCACCGATCACACCCTCAAACTCATGGCCGAACGACGCTCTATGAGGCTGCAGTCTACCAATGACGCTGAAGCACATCGGCAGCTCAATAGACGTATCCAGCAGTCTTTGCGACACGACATCCGTGCCTTTAATACTCAATGTATTAAAGAAACGATTGAGCGAAATAAAGGCTCCAAAGTGTTCGCAAGAGACTTGTCTATTGGGCAGAGCCAGTTGACAAAACTGAAGAGGAAGGACGGCAGTGTCGTGTCGACTAAGGGAGATGTTTTGAGGGGGATCGAGGGGTTTTATGGACAGCTTTATACCTGAGTCACTAAGCCTGCTACTGATACGGTTAAAGATCCAAGAGCCAAGCTAACCCGACACTGCACCGAGGATATCCCGGAAATCAGCCTGTACGAGATTAGGGTGGCCCTCAAGCAGCTTAAAAATAACAAGGCACCAGGAGAAGACGGAATCACTTCGGAACTTCTGAAAGCGGGTGGAACACCGATACTTAAAGTCCTTCAGAAGCTCTTCAACTCCGTCTTATTCGAAGGTACTACGCCGGAAGCATGGAACAGAAGCGTAGAAGTCTTGTTCTTCAAGAAAGGTGACAAAGCCTCTCTTAAGAACTACAGACCCATCTCGCTTCTGAGCCATGTTTATAAGCTGTTTTCGAGGGTTATCACGAATCGTCTCGAACGCAGGTTTGATGACTTCCAGCCGCCCGAACCAGCCGGTTTCCGAAAAGGTCATAGTACCGTAGACCACATTCATACGCTGCGGCAAGTCATACAGAAGACTCAGGAGTATAACTTGCCACTATGTCTAGCGTTTGTGGACTACGAGAAAGACTTTGACTTTGAAAAAACTTTGATTCGATCGAGACATGGGCAGTGCTACAATCTCTCCAGCGGTATCATATAGACTACCGGTACATCGAAGTGCTGAAGTGTTTGTATAAAAACGCCACTATGTCAGTCCGAGTACAAGATCAGAGCACAGTGGCGATACTGTTGTAGAGGGGAGTGAGATAAGGAGATGTAATATCCCCGAAGCTCTTCACCAATGCAATGGAGGATGCCTTTAAGCTACTGGAATGGAAAGGTCTTGGCATTAATGTTAATGGCGAATACATCACTCACCTTCGTTTTGCCGACGATATCGTGCTCAGGGCAGGATCGCTGGAGGATCTTAACACAATGCTCGACGACCTCAACCGAGTCTCTCAACAGGTGGGCCTCAAGATGAATATGGACAAGACCCAGGTTATGGCGAATGCTCATATTCTAAGGCCCTCCCCAGTGTCAGTTGAAGGCTCGACCCTCGAAGTTGTAGACAAGAACGTCTACCTTGGACAGATGGTCCGATTAGACGGATCAAACTTCGAGGCGGAGGTCAATCGTCGAATCCAACTCGGCTGGGCAGCGTTCGGGAAGTTACACAGCGTCTTCTCGTCCAAAATAGCTCAGTGCTTAAAGACAAAAGTCTTTAATCAGTGCGTGTTGCCCGTGATGACCTATGGCGCCGAGACGTGGACCCTCACTATGGGCCTCATAAGAAAGCTCAAGGTCGCACAGCGAGCTATGGAAAGGACTATAATCTAGGCTAGGCTCGGAATCTCTCTGCTGGATCGAATCAGAAATGAGGAGATCCGCAGACGAACGAAAGTGGTCGACATAGCCTACAGGGTTAGTAAGCTGAAGTGGCAGTGGGCGGGGCACGTAGCAAGAAGAACAGCCAACAAGCCATTGGAGCCGAAAGGTTCTTGAATGGAGACCGCGTACCGGTAGACGAAGCGTGGGACGGCCTCCTGCGAGATGGACGGACGACAAAAGCAAAATTGCCTTTGGCAGCATGATGTAGCATCTGCATCAAGCATCCAAGCCGTTAGAACATATTGTTTAGATAAATATATCACAATTTATAATTTCGGTGTGATCTTGCAATTTCGGTGGGTTGACAATTTCGGTGGTTGTTCTATTTTTATAACAAATGCAGTTATTTGTTTCCTTCTAAATATCTAGAATACTAATGTGTTCTAAAAGAACACCATTAAATTTTTTCATCGGTAAACCTATGATTGAAAAATACCACCGAAATTAGCAAAAAATGAGGCATGCGTGAAATTACCCATTTAGACTTACATTTTGTGTTTGTTTTGTGCCCAAGTACCTATTATTTCAAAGGCCATTTTATGTCCACTTTAGCATAAGAACAATTTGTGCCATCCACCATACGGCTAGATGCATCCCAAAATACAGTCTGTGCCTAATTTGGGGGAAAGTATTTAATACCTTTCGTTATAGAAAAGAAATCCAGTTTATCTGATAAGTGAATATCATTTTTGACAAAATAATAATGAATTCGTTTTTAATTTTTAAAATTTAGAGAGATAGCCTTCAGTTAGATAGAAGAAGCTTTAATATACTTACCGAAATACAAACAAAGAATAAAAATGCCGTACAAACAAATTGAGCCGAAAGGAAAAGAAACTGCTACATAAACGAGTATTTAAGTAATGGATTGCTTGCTTGCTAAAGTAAAGAGAATAAAAGAAATAAAGATATATTTTGTTGAATCGCTTGCAATTTAAATATAACAATTACTTTTAGTTAGTAACATGACAATGTTCTCAGAACCGGCAGAGATCTCTTAAAAGTAATATCATTTCCATCTTACTTTACTTCCATAGTGAGATTCGGACCGTCAGCGTCTGTTAGGATACATAGGATACTAGTTTTATATAGACAAACAATATATCTTACTGTCTGGATATATTGCTTTGAGCCTATTTTCAACTCAGTTAGGGTCGGCATTCTAGTCTAAATAAGATGCGGCTGAACTTCGATATTTTGCTTGAAGCGACTGCCGTCGGACCTACACAACCAAATTGGCGATATCAAAGTTCTGTACTTAGGTCAGTTGGAGTTTTGTGGACAACTACCCTTAACGACTGTCATAGATGTTCGTATGGTAATCGACGGCTTAACGTGCTCTCCGAGGCAAGACTGTAGTGGATATATTTATTTCTAAAATTTGTTAGAAGTTACAGTTGCTTTACAAGATATAGTACAAAAATATCGATGGACGACATTGGGCCGTGTCCGAATCACACCAAAGTAAAGTATGATTGAATAATATTATTATTTAGGAGATTAAGGTTAAGATTTTGTAATGAAAAAACATTTTTGAACCATATTCAATAAATTAAGAACTCGAACTTGACACCCAATAAAACATTTATGCTATTCGGTGGTCCTTTAGAACGAAATTAAAATTTCCCAGCACTTATTTTTTTATAATGTTACACGTAATGTCTTACTTTACAAGTCATAAAATTGAAGATGATTTCAAGGAACGCTCGCCTTAGGTATTGGGAGAATGGATGTGAGAAGGAATTTAATTAAAGCAATGACAATTAAACCGTAAGACACGACGTGAATTTAATTCCAGTCTTAGTATATAGACGGTGAGTACTATTCGCAATAGTAAATAGTGTACATTAAACATTGAAATAGTATCAAATCAAGTCATTACACAAGCCACAAAATCCAACTAAGGGCGAAGCTCCACTGGTATATTTGCGTTGCGACATCAAGAAGGGTCATTTTTAGAAATTCATAACCCCTAACATTCTACCATTAAGAACAATTTTTATAATTTTCTAAGAATGACTTGCTTCATTACAATGACGCAACGCAACCGCACAAGTTGAGCCTAAGCCTAATATTTCTAAACGAGAATGTTTGTGACGATGAAGTTTGGACGTTTGTTACTCTTTTGTGTAAAAACGACTGAACGGCAGAAATTGAGAAATTTGACATAGTTGACAATTGTTATAATTAGAATGGAATTTCCCAATGATTGCGGGTCCGGAATCACACAAACAGAGTGGCAGACAACTGCTAAATTTAAGCTGAAAAGGTTCAAGACCGTTTAGTGCTTAATAGTAAAAAATCCACTAACCAGGACTTGCACCAGTCCCTATCCCTTCCACGCTAAAATAATTGAGATTCCTCGACGTATCTAGAGCCAGGTTGCACTAACCGCGGTCACAAGTTGACTGGAGAATGTGAAGCCGTAGTCGTTTTAGTTATTCTGATATGATTACCTCTATAATAAAATAAGCCAATCGAGTGCGGATGCTCCTATACAGTTTATTTGCAAGCATTTTTTTGTCCCTGCCCCATAATAAGGGCTCATACTGACTGGTGGTACTTATCAATATTAGGTATCCCTTTTTCATAATTTATCAGACTCAAATAATTAAAATTACTTTCTAATATGAATTCCTTGGATTGCAATTCGGTCTTGAAACATTTCAAAAGACACTAGAGTTATATAAGCCGCTTAGTTTGAGTCAGACAAAGAAGTTTTTGAATGAAAGTTGTAACCACGCCTATAAAAACTTATTACTTAACATTTTATATGCCTAGTTTCAACTTATTTTTACAAGCCTAGTTAGGACTTATTCTAGTACTTTTACCTTTTACAAGCAAGGTATAAAGAAAAGTACTACAAACTATAAAGATCTGAGTACCTATTACTTTTGTTTAGTTAGTTTCGTGTTTGTAAAAACGACAGTCTGTTACCATGAATACTACATAACATAACATAAACTCTCGCCTATATCCCCGAAAGGGTAGGCAGAGGTGCTAGCACCCACATTTCGCCAGTTTATGTTTAGGTCCCAATGTAATAGGTGGCGAGCCTATTGCCATTAACCGGGCACTTATAAACATGCGATAAATACACACATAACTTCGAAAGGCATCGAAAAGTCATTGGTGTGTGCCATGGTAAAACTTGGGATCGAACCCGAGACCTCGTCTCAGCAGTCCATTATCCATACCACTAGGCTACCATGAATACTAGTTCATGGCAATAGGCTTTACTCACTTGCTGGCTCCTATGTCAGTAGGTGAGTATCTCCTGATCAAATATATAACTTCCGTATGGAAATAAAAATCTAGTAACAATAACAAGTGATGACTGCTTTATGTTTTCTACATACTGCACGATATATCTAATAAACATCTCTATAGACCATCCTACCATAATATCACCTGTAAACAAAAACGGGTATAACAAAGGATTATTAGGTGACGTCACAAAATCTAGCGATTATCTTTTCCTGGGCATATTTTACGGAAGTATTATATAAATACGGGTCTGTGTTATTAAACCCACGTTGAGTCTACCATACGTATGCTTAAATCGTATATTAGTTATTGTGATATTTATATTTCAGCTGATTGCGGGACGATTTTTCTGGAATTTCATGTACAGTAAAATTGTACAAAGGCGGCAAATATGAATTTGAAATATTATTAAACACAAATCAAATCAAAAATATCACAATCAAAAGAATATCAATTCGTAAATGTTACCTTGATAGATTACATGAAATTGGAAGCAACAGAAGCAAGAAGAATATGCCTACGAAGAAAACAAAAGATTCAATTTTTCTGTCCTTCATGTTTAATCCAAGAGGGCAAAGAAAAATAGTTAATTTAGGCACTAATAACTAACAAAACTACGAGCCACCAAGGCAATATTTGTGAATCGGACCGTCCTACCACAATTTAGCAGCCACATGCTATAATTCATCATCACCTTAGCGTTAGTCCGAACAAAATGGGTCTACCTATTTCATATCAGTCTTTTTTCTCCGCGGTTATTCTCTGAATTCACCATAGTAAGAAAAAAACGAAGAAGTGCGGGTAGTTAGAAAATTCAGAAATACCCGCGCGACACGAAGATTAAACGTCTTTTTACCTCTTCTATCCGAAAACCATGGACATATCCTCCCATCATTTACTCATAGTCGATTTTGTATTATGTACCTAATATTTAGACCCCATATTACAGCTCCTTTTCTTTTTATTTTCAGGACAACGAATAATACAAATAACGCTTACTTCTCTTTGTATAATGCGTCATACAAGAAACTCCTTTCGTTGTTTGTAAGTAGCTTTGTAAACAGTACAGTACTTTGTGCTTCCATATACACGAGGTCGGATAGGTATTATTTAGATAAAAGCAACCGTAGTGTTGCACAGCATACGCAAGAAATGGTAATTTTATATCACCAAACGATACCGTTTCATGCCTATTTTAACCGTCTAAATACTGGAAGCCGTGAAGCGTATTCTCTACTGAAAGCGTATGCCATAAAGATAGTTCCAAATGGAACACTGTACTATATTTTATCTATATAGTTAAATTAAAATGATTAGTGAGATATATTGCTAAGCTCAAAACTCGAAAACGGCTGGATCAATTCGAGTAATTCTTCTTATATTTATTCCTTAAAATCTAAGGAAGGATTTACGGAACTGCAGAATAATAGAATAGAGTACAGTATTCCATTTCTATGCTATCTTTTGAAATATAAAAGTTTGATTATATATTCACTAAGATTACACGTATCAGATCATAACCAAAAGTTGTTCTTAGAGGAACAAAGTGTGGGAGTGACATACGTATCTTTATACAAAACCTAGGCTTGGTAAAGTGACAGAGTATACGAACCGTGAATTTTTTTTTATAAACCATTATCAACTTTGAAAGAAATAAATATTGCAGACGTCAATGTTTCAGAAGTCTGACTAGCCTACAGAACTTCGATATCGTACCGACCCCAACTGAGTTGCTAATAGGCTCAGAGAATGGTTGAACTCGGCATATACTTAGATCACTTCAGTAACAAACCAACATTATTTTGCACTAAATGTTTATTTAAAATTTATGAGTCATTTCTAAAAAAGCAGAAGGTATTTTTCCTCTCCATCAATTTTAAATAGAAAAATAATTAAGAAGGCATTACGTTTATCTTCTTACAATGTTCATTCGTGTGCGAATTTAGTATACCAGATGATTTATTTTATCAAAAAGTATTTTCATGATTGCCTCTGTATTATATATTAATTTAACATTCCACTGAACACAGATATACTTCGATACACAAATTATAACAGTTCAGTAACCAAAATAAATATAGCAACAATAGAATCCCCTACTGGTGGTTTTTACTTATAAAAGTTAACGGAATATTTAACTTGTTCGTTGGTTTTGAAGTTTAACCGATACTTCACCGCTGTTAAAACAACTACGGTATAATAGTCCTTATTGGGCCACCCGTAACGGTTTAAAAAAAAATGGCGTTGCCGTAATTTTTTTAGTGCCAATATGTTGTGTAGCATGAGTACTACTAGGGGCCTTCGACTTCGGGAGTGTTCCCCTTACATCCTGTGTATACACCTACCTACTGAATAGGTAAACCTATACCTACTGCTACTATTGCTACTATGTATTTTAGCGGAACTAGATATTTTCCATGAAGCGACTGCCATCTGACCTCCACAGGCTATAGGCAATATTGAAGTATTGCAGCTAGACCATTTGTTGAACTTTTTGGGCTCCGACTGTCTATGACAGTATATATTCGTATGTCAACCGGGGCTTAACGTACTCTCCGAGGCAAGACCAGAACAGTGCAAATAGCTACATTTATGCATACAAATATTTGTACTGAGCGGGAATCGAACCCACGCCTTCTGCGTAGCAGTCGCGTTCACGGCCTCCGCGTCACAGAAGCTCACAAAATATTTTGTTATTGTATTTATAGTTATTACCAGAATAAGTTCTATTTTTATGCAAATGTTTAAACTTTTCGACACCCTAGAAATTGCAGGCAAAGTTATCATCATAGTACCGGTTGCATGAAAAGCTTGCAGTTTGCCGTTCATAGTCAGTTATCTCAATGGGTTGCGAATATGTTAACTTTTACGGGCACTTACAGCTAGTTTAATATCATTGATTATTTTGCTATTAGTTGCTCTTTGCTATGACATTAATTTTATGTTTTGAAACCCCCTGAATTCTAAAACACAAAGATATAACCGCATTTAATGGCTAGTCCCAAAGCAACAATATTGAAAATGCAAAATCTCTAAGTTAGTCTCACTTTACTTTGTTTTAAGTTACATAAAGATTTAAATGAGAGAGGAAAACATTTACATATAGACATTGTTTTGTGTTACTGGTCGCCAGAGATTCTGTTGAGAGGAAAGGTCGTGCAAGTATCACTTCTGAAAGTCTTGTGTTTAAAGGCTCCGAGACCGGTTAATGAGGCGCGATAATATCCTACTTGTTTAACAACAAGATTAAAAATCTCTTGAACACAAAGAAGAAATGAGAATACAGTAGTATTTACTCATATTAAACCTGAAAATAATAAAAAAACAGTTCTAGTAGAAAGAAATCTTCGAAATCAGCGGCAATATACACAATGGTTTATATTTTGTAATTAAAAACAAACCCTACAGCAGATAACCGTAATAATTGTATCAAAGAAGGTAAAGGCAGTCAACAGCTGTTTTAATAAACAATTACCACCGTCAGCTCGCTGACCTGACCTGATTAATCACCTTTTTAATGACCCATAAACTTCAAACGAACAATGTGGTCCTCCATCGGTCATCTATCACCTACATTTTTTTATTACAACACAAAAACAGATGGAAAACTGAAAAATAATATTTGATTGAACTATAGCACTTACCTTAGAACATTTATCGCAGTTGTACACAACAAAACACAGAGTCTCAGAAACGTTCGTTCACTTGAGGGGTTGGAAAACAACTGAGAGTGTGTTGGGCAACTTGCGCGGAGCTTGATGCGCAGTGAAGAGTTTATGTTCGGGAAGGACCAGCACGGACCGCCGACAGCGGAACCTGACTTATGAATGATATAGCCTGCGAAAGGTATCTTTTGTTGGCGGGTGCTAGGAGGTGCGGGGTGCGCGGGGAGAGGTTATATAACGCGCTAGATCGATACTGGGGGCGGGCGGGCCGTAGGACTCGGGCACATATTTTTCATTTTATTGGAAAACTATATGTTGATGGTTAGTCGTGTTTCTTTTATTGCAGAATTTACAGCCACTAGTTTCAAAATACACTGCTTGTTACATACTCTTGCTATGAGTGGAAGGTTTTATAAAGAGAGTTTGCAATGTATTTTATTTTAGTTTTACGGAATGAATTGTTGACTCTTCTGCGTCGTAGTTCAAAATGTTTACATAAACAATTACTGTTAGTACCTACTTATGGTAATTAGAACTTGGTTAATATAACGTTTGAAATTATTTTCCTTGTAAAATTAGTAGAGTAACTTTGCGTAAATTTTCCAGCGAATTTTCAAAGACTAATAAACGAAATTGCTTTTGCAATAATAGTTCATAATATAAAACCCTAATTATGTTACTTACCTTTTGATCTCAAATGGTTTTATGAAGGATTCTAATTAAGGATGATAGGGCTTCTATGCTTTTGAAGAATATAATATGGGTTGATTGATTCGGGATTTCGAATACAAAGGCCCCGGCTGTTTCTTTTTAGGAAATCAGGTTTGGGTTTCTCAAATACACCTACGATTAGTTATTCCATCTTTTAGGCAATAATAATTTCTTAGGCCTTTTTAATTTTACTTCTTACTTCTTATATAATTATAAATGCGAAAGTTTATAATATTTGTATATATTTGTTGCGCCAGAACAACAAAAAGGATATGAATGAAATTTCGTATAGGAATAAACTATATAACTTCATATCCTGGGAGTAAATTCCTGTGGGTTGCAAGACCATGATCAAAATCGCCTGCTGCAGCTGGTGGAGCTGCAAGCAACAGTATGCCTTTAGTGAAATAATCAACCGAATATTAAAAATATAAACATTGTCTTACAAGTGTTAGAATAAAACTGCAACAATAATTATTTTTTCTTAAATTCCAACGTGTACAGTTTTGTAAACGTGTTAGAGTGCCAATACCTTTGGTAGCTAACTGTACCTACCTATACTTTGTAAGTCGTAATACCACTCAATAGATTCATAAACACGTTTTCAAGCTTTATTTTATGATTTTGCCGCGAAAGCAAAATCATTTTTAATTTGTAAAGTGACGTACACCACCACTGAGTGAGTATTTAGTTATGTTGAAGTTTTATGTATCTTGTACCATTCTACTTACCTATACCTAGTAGATATACGAATATCTTATAGGTACTATTTAATGTTCCACTGTGTTTGACTGTTTGAAAGGGGGGGATTGAGAAAGAATGTCTACACATATTTATACAATAATGTTTTAATAACTTTCAGGTGGAATCGAGTACGGGTGGAATCAAGATCATCAATAAATAAATTCTTACTAACATGGAACAGAAAGAAAAGAAATTGAATATAATCCGGTGCCAATAAAATTATATCTACATATAACTTCCTCAAGTTTAGATCACTTTTTCTGATCTAAATACTATTCAACAGTTAGCATAGGTATTTATTGCTTTAGAATATTTTCAGTACATATAACTACGTATCACCGATTGATAACTCTGTTAGTAGGTAAGTAGGTATGATTGATGATTATTAAAAATAAATATAGGTAGGTACTTCATAATTGTTTGACTATTCTATGTAAATAAAAATTAATCTTCTATGAGTGATTCTTTTTTTATTTGTTCCTTGAACTCTACGGAAGGTTTCTGCGGGAACGGAATCAGAAGTCCACGCGGGCGGAGCCGCTAGCAAGTCTAGCAACAGCTAGTTCGAAATATAATATTCTAAGTAATAACCTTCTTATTATTTTTTTTTATCTATGGCACGTCAATTAACAAAAAAAGTCACATAAAGTGTGTTTAGTCCTCCTTTGTGTACTTGACATGGGTCAAGGTTGAAAAAGACAATGGATTTGATAAGACACTACGGCTTGTTACGAACAAAACATCTGACTATAAAGGGTTTTGATACCTACCAAATTTTTCGCCATTTAGGGCCAGAACCCTTTTTTATGTGCGGAAATCTCTAAGGAATTATTAGAGTCGGGTATGGGAATCACAGTGTCCCCATCTTGCCCCTACATGCGACATCTGGTAGTGTGAGCACCTGCCTCACTCCCAGACGATAATGATCCACCTGTATTTGATTGGTTTCCACCGATATCTGAGTCACCACATTCTAAAAATGCTTCATTTCAATCATTCATTTTCATTAATGACTACTTGTAACCGAAATCTTCTATATTATTATGTAGTAGTTAATTTGCTAATGTAGATAGGTAATTCGGTGGTCTCATATAGTTAATTAACTACGTAATAAGATTAGCTTTGTAAGATGATATTTCACATTTTGGAGGACGTTATCTTGTGTCGGTATTAGGTCGCATTCTCGACGACAGAAGGGGTGGGGGTGCGACAACGACCGAGACCGTGAGCGAGGTGTTGCTATCTATCTACCTATCTATGTGAAAATGACTGCTTATTTCCCTTAGTCACGCCTAGTTACTAGCCTAGTTACTTGAGAATGACTACACCGATTTATTGTACAAAAATAGGTGATTCAATTTCAACCCGTGCGCATTTCTGGGTCTGCCATCGAGGCGCGTCCCCGGGTGGCGGATAGGGGATGCCCCTCAGATATGAGGGGTTCCGGTTTTAACCGGCGCGGACCAAAACCTGAAGAGGGGCGGGGAAGTGCGTTCACACTCCCTCGTCAACTCGCCCAACTCGAAACCCACACTGAGTGGGCCGAGGGTCCTGTTCACACCTTCCGCTCAGGACCACGGGGCACCGACCCCTATAAAAACCGGGGCGCGGCTAACTTTGTCAACTCGGCGGGTTAGTCGGGCCACTCTTATCCTCTCCCACCGCTTTCCTATCCCATCCTAAAACACCTACTCCTCATCCGACCAATCCTCAACCCAACCCACACCTCATTTCCCTACCCCACCGATCCAGTGGCGGTATAACCACACCCAGGCCCAGCCGGACCCCGGGGCACTAAATACCCCCGAAAAGTAGGCACCATACCTCCACCGGGCTAAGAGGTATGGTAATTCCATCACGGCGCTTCCCGCCAAGCCCAAAAAACAACCATGAGCGACGAGTCAAAGAAAATATTACCCCAGGAGGGTACCACCCAAGGTGGAGAATCCCTCGCCAAGCAACCATTGGCCAGCCCCGCGTATTCTGGGGGGGGGGGCAACCCGCGCTCCAAGGCAGGCAATAACAGCCTCGACCTTTCCGGCCTAGCTGAGGCCATAAACACAGCACAACCAAAACCAGTACCACAATGGACTATGGTCGCGCGCAGGCGCCCTTGCAGAAAGGGAAGAGCTAACGCAGCGCCCAAAGTCCCAACAAACACAACAAACCCGGAGAGCAAACCCGAACGCAGTCGCCTGAATAGGCGCGCGAGAAGGCTAGCTCAAAGGGAACAAACACAAAACAAGCACCATACTGCACCAGCCACCGCAGCAGTGGAAACACAGCGCGAACCTGCGCCGTCCTGCTCGAAAGAGCCAGACACGGTGCAGGAGGCAAATCAGACAGGCACAACACCTTCATCAGCTTCCAGCTATCCGAGTGGCAGCAGGCCGAAGCCGAGAGGTAAACGTGGACGGCGGAACGCTGCGAAGGCTCCCACTGCTCCTGAAAAGGAGCAATCTGGTAAAAGCGAGCAAGTTTCTACGAAACGTGCTCGCCTGGACGAAACCAAGTCCCCCAGAGGTGATGCCAAACGCGCGAAAACCGACACCAAAGCTGCGAGAACGGTGAGCTACGCAGATGCGAGCAAATCGCATCTGAGAGTAGCGGTAGTCACCGTTCCTCAAAGCGACCTCTCGGCCGAACAGGCGGAACGGCTGAGGAGTGCCATCGACGATGGCATTCTTCAGACGGTCTTATCGCCGCCAACCCCTGACGCACGGGCTCCATCTTTCCGCGGTCGGCCCTTCCTACTGGAAGGCGCCCTGGCGATGTGGTGTGAAGACGAAAACGCGCTCGGCTGGCTGGAAAACGCGGTCAAGACACTTACCTCACCCATACCCAACACCACTCTGGCAGTTGTAAAACTGTCAGAGTTGAAGAAAAAACTCAGGGCTATGCTCCTCCTACACACCAAATTCACCGACGCTGCTACACTGCAACGACTCCTTCGTGCCCAGAACCCCTGGTACAAAGTTGACACGTGGCAGTGCTATAGCATGACGTTCGAGGACAAACCGGAGGGTGATCCGTCGGAGAAGATAGTCCACCTGATTCTCGGCATCCCCGAAGACCAGCGCGAGGACATCCTCAGCAGAGAGAGGCGAGTCGCACACATGAGCGGCGGTGGACATATTCGCTTTTTCTCTGCTGGAGGTCAACCAACTGCGGAAACCGACGAGGCACCGGATCACCAGGTAGGAGAGACCTCAACGCCCGTCCAATCCACCACAGCTCCCCAACAGGGTCAGAGCGTGATGGATACGGACCCGCAGCCTCAACAACACGACACGACGGCTACCAGTGACGAAGATGACGTCCTGCGTAGCCCTTAACAACAGTCGTGTCATACAAACCAATCTCCAGCACAAAAAGACAGCGACGGCCACATTATGAAGAGTGCTGGAGACAAACAGCAAGACCGTGGCCCTGATCCAAGAACCTTGGATCAGAAACAACAAAATCTGCGGTCTAACCAATATTGGTGGTAAGTTACTCAGCGACACCTCAGTTGAAAAACCGAGGACTTGCATCTACATGCCTGAGTCCATAAATGCCACTTTACTTAACCAATTCTGTTCTAGAGATCAAACAGCAGTGAAAACCCTCACTGACCAACAAACAGTCCTTGTGTTAGCCTCGGTCTACATGCCGCTGGAGGAAGAAATTCCACCCGCGCCGCTGACGGAGCTGATACAACACTGTGAACACCACAACTGATCATCGCGGCGGACTGCAACGCGCACCATCCGCTGTGGGGAAGTAAGGATACCAACGAAAGGGGTGAGTCATTTACTGAATACTTATTCCAAACCAACATGAACATTATAAACGTAGGAACTGAACCCACATTCGTAAGTTCACGATTTCAAACCATCATAGACATAACCTTAGCAACGCACGGGGCAACCAAAATGATAAAAAATTGGCATGTATCCAAAGAGCCATCCTTTGCTGACCACCGTCGCGTATGTTTTCAACTAAATTTTAACATAACTGACCCTGCTCCCTATCGTAATCCCCGTAAAACAGATATAGCAAGGTACAAAATCATAGTAACCAAATCACTAAACGAAGCCAGGATGAGTGACGAAACACTTGGCACCGTAAACTTAGAGAACAACATACAGCTCTTTACAAAGGCACTCGTAAGTAGTTACGAGACAACTTGTCCTCTTGTAAAACAGAAGGGTCCGACCAAAAGCTCCTGGTGGGGAAAGGAACTTGAAGGTCTACGTAGGAAACTAAGGGCACTCTTCAACAGAGCAAAAAACACCAGATCCCAGGAAGACTGGGACAACTACAAAACCTCACAAAATTACTACAAAAAACGTATCAGATTCCGAAGAACCGAAGCATGGCGAAATTTCTGTAGCAATATAGAAACAACAAGCCAAACGGCTAGGCTAAAGAAGGTTCTGGCGAAGGCTGACAGGGACCTTCTGGGATCTCTCAAAAAAGCAGACGGTACATACACCGCAACAACTGAGGAAACCAATGCAGTATTGCTGGAAACACACTTTCCCGGTTGTCAAATAACATCAAACCAAACATGGTCCGATGAAAATCGATCTTCGCCATCAACTCAGGAATGGGAAACTGCAGACAAGATAGTGACGTCGGAAAAAGTAAACTGGGCAATAAACAGTTTCAATCCCTTCAAGTCCGCAGGGCTGGATGGCGTTTTCCCGGCACTCCTGCAATGGCAACCCAACCTGATAATAAAACATCTGACACCACTATATAGGGCATGCATAGCCTACAAATATATACCAAAACACTGGAGAGAAGCCAAAGTAGTATTCTTACCAAAGCCAGGTAAGGATGACTATACACAAGCAAAATCCTTCAGGCCAATCAGTCTTACATCTTTCCTCCTAAAAACCCTAGAAAGACTAGTAGACCGACATCTCAGAGATGGAGTTCTAAGAAGAAATCCTCTCCACCCCCAACAACATGCCTATAGGAAAGGCAGATCAACAGAGTCAGCACTTCATATGGTAGTCCATAAAATAGAGTCGGCTATAAACAACAAAGCATCAACACTGGCTACCTTTATTGACATTGAAGGAGCCTTCGACAAGACAATGCACAACAGCATAAACCACGCCCTGACGAACCTCAAAGCTGAACCAGTACTAGTAGACTGGATCACAGAACTGGTGAGCGCAAGGGCGGTTCGAATAGAAGCTACAACAACCACGACCAGAGCAAAAGTGGTTTGAGGATGCCCACAAGGGGGAGTCCTATCTCCGCTTCTATGGAACATAGTGGTAGACAGCCTGATAAGATCTCTAAACGATAAAGGCTACACCACTATTGGTTATGCAGACGACCTAGTAATTCTGATAAATGGGAATGCGGAAAACATTATGTGTCAAATAATGAGAGCAGCCTTTCAGATAATAGAACAATGGTGTGAAAAACACCACTTAACAGTTAACCCACAAAAAACAGAATTAGTCCTTTTCACCAACAAAAGGAAGATTCTAGCACTACAAACACCAAAGCTATTCAACACCAGACTTACTCTCTCGACACAGGTGAAATACCTAGGCATGGTGTTGGACAACAAACTAAACTGGGCTAGCCACCTAGAAAACAAATCAAAGAGGGCGTGTATTGCATTTAATCAGTGCAGAAGACTAGTGGGTAAAAAATGGGGTCTTAACCCAAAGATTACACTCTGGCTATACACAGCAATAATCAGGCCCTCTATTACCTACGGATCGGTGGTCTGGTGGCCAAGAACAACACTGACCACGGTCAAAACAAAACTCCAAAGCCTGCAACGTCTGGCTAGCGTAGCTACTACTGGATGTATGAAAACAACTCCATCTGCTGCCTTGGAATATCTACTCAATCTAAGACCTCTAGATCTAGTCATCCAAGAGGAGGCAAAAGCAGCAGCCCTAAGACTAAAGTCTCACGGACTGTGGAAACAAAACTTCGAAACCACGCACACCAAAATCCTAAGGCTCGCTATAGAAGAAGTCCCACTTCTACAAGCACCAACGGACAAAACAACATGTCACTATATCTTCGACAGAAGATACAATGTACAGCTCAAAGCCGAACCAGTAGATATCTCAAAAGTGAATGAGGTCAGAATTTACACAGACGGCTCAAAGACAAAAAAAGGGACAGGAGCCGGTGTGTTCTCAAACGACCTCAACATTAAGATATCCACAACACTAGACAAACTTAACACAATCTTCCAAGCAGAATGTTTGGGCATCACCAGTAGCAGCCAGAAGTGTGAAAAACCTCAGTATAAGGATCATTTCTGACAGCGCATCAGTCCTGCAGGCCTTAAGCAACAGCACGATTAACTCTGCCCTAATCTTAGAGTGCCACGAGGCACTACAGCTGATTGCGAACACCAACAAGGTCACTTTGCAATGGATTAAGGGACACAGCAACTCATTAGGAAACGACGCAGCGGACGAACTAGCCAAACGAGGATCAGATACAATGGTACACGGACCGACACCACTGCTACCAATACCTCAGGCTCAAGTAAGGTCATGGCTACGCGAAAAAACCGAAGAAACTCACCTTAAAGAGTGGACAAACGATGATGGGTGCAAGCAAACCAAACAATCGGTCCCAGTAACATCCAAAAGGTTTGCCCGCAACCTCATCAGATTGAATAGGGACAACATACGTAAAATCACAGGTATAGTTACGGGTCACTGCTCCCTAAACAAACATCTGTTTACCATAGGTGTAACCGACAGCCCCCGATGCAGAGGATGCATGGAGGCGGAAGAAACGCCACAACACGTCATTATGGAATGTAATAGTGTGGCGCATCAACGGGCACAACTGCTCCAATCACCGGCAACGCTTCCGGAAGCCTGCAGAAGTTTCTCTAAGCTTCTGGCTTTCTGGGAGGAACTGGGATGGTTGGAGTAAGCGGGGAGAAGCACCACCTCACGCACAATGGCCCAATCAAGAGGCTAAGTGCGGAAAACCCCAGTACAAACAACAACATAGGTGATTCTATCTATACTATTACATAGAATTGTAAAAAGTTTATGTATGTCCGAGATGGACGCAAAACCTACTGAAAGGATTTCAGAATTTTTTGTATGAAGGGGTTTGGTCCAACTTAAAATATTACGTTTGTTTGATTGCAATCTGTTAAGTAGAACCAGAGTTTGATTAGTAATATACAATTTAAGTTGTACAGATGGCGCTTAGGTCGCGATAAGCGACTGACACGCGGGCGGACCCGCGGGCATAGGTAATTAAGTAGGCTTCTACTGTCATTTTAGTTTGTAGTTCTAGTTGTACTCAGTTCATTCAAAGTCAAAAACAAAAAAGAAATACACTACCTAGTAATATTATAGATATGAGAGTTTGGGAAGATATTAGCGTTCAGGTTCAGAATGTCCAACTCTCAAAATGTCAAGCGGTTTCAAAATGATCAATTGCCATATAGTCCAGTTCCTAAAACGTCCTATTCCCTGATTGTCCAGTTCCTAAAATGCCAAATTCCCTGATTGTCCAGTTCCAAAAATGTCCAAATATACGTATCATCTAAATTCTATTTTAAGTTCACGATTTAATCAAAAAAGTAATTAAGTATCCATTTAATTTCACATACACTGATTTTCTTTTTATCAAAGAGTTTTATTATTCCTGAAGCTTGGTTTGTATTAAATGCTGATGTAATACAGTGGTGCTCTCTCTAGTGAGAGAGGGTCTGATTTCCATTCGAACTGTGCGTGGGATGTTCACTTGTGACAAGTGTGCGAAAAACGAACCCTTGTTATATTGAATGGACGCCTTTGGAGGACAGTATTACCTAAAGTATTCTCTGTGTTATATTATTCTATCCTTAGTGTTCAATAAAGACATATTATTATTACAAAGGCACTTCTAACGATATTATAATTAATTAAAGTTAAGCGTTAAATTAAAAAAACGAACAAGAACATAACATATATGCCTATATCTCCAAAGGGGTAGGCATAGCTAGCACCCACATTTCACCAGTTTATGGTTAGGTATTGCCATTAACTGGGCACTTATAAACCTGCGATAAATACACACATTACTTCGAAAAGCATCGAAAAGTTATAGGTGTGTGCCATGGTAAAACCTGGGATCGAACCCGTGACCTCGTCTCAGCAGTCCATTACCCATACCACTAGGCTACCGCGGACTATAGAAATCTACATAATAGACGTAGTAAAAAACCTCTAGATTGTGACCGATTGATAATGTTCCGAATAGGTTGGCTGCATTGTGACTGACTGTGACGAATGGCAATAATTCTAATTCTTTCTGCAAGATATGTTTAAATATTATAAATACATTTGAAACGGATATTGTGAGTGTATAGTGATACGAATTTGTTCGCCAAGTACCAAGTGCTGGTAAAAAATATAAATAACCGCGTGATTCAAAGACTCTCTTTTTTTCGTGCTCAAAATCCCCCGGGTACTAATCCCACCGGAGCCGGTTATATCGGACTCGAACCGCGCACACCGTCTTTGGGTCCTTAGTTGCCGGAGGTGAGATAGTAGCGAGCATACTCCTTGCTTCCCGGCAGAGCGACTCAAAGACTCTGATGTTTGACCTCTTCGGTCCTCTCGAGACCAAGGACGTAACTTCAAATTTGCAACGGTTTTAAGTCTGTATCCTTTTTATATTGACAATGAAATTACTTAATGATTTCAAGATTTAGACCGTCACATGACAGATCAAACTTCTATGTCTTCAAATCCTATAGAATGAGGAAGCCAAATGATAGCCTATAATTTTATTGTGCTAAATTAGTTACCGAAAACAGCACGCTTATTGGCTGTATTTTTTTTTCAAAATGTCTGCTGATACAGGTAAGAACACGAGTTGTGGACCAAAAAGAGCAGAATATACCCGCTGTACAAGTTTATGGGCTGCCTTTTGAGGTTAGCACGGGGTGCAACAATGGTGGACGAGCACTCATCTACCAATCATAGCTTAATCAGAACATTCCGCGAGCCAGGGCCTCATTGGGTCCAATATTCGATTGATACTTAAACCACGCCCAATGGAGCCAAACCGAGTTATGTCGGCCCCAAACCGATCTTTCGGGTTGTTGGTTGCTGAAAGGGGTAGGTATGGGGTGTATGGGTTTTCAGATCTAATTTTTAGTCAGCCAACAAGAAAGGCTCGGTACCTTTGTCCAACACCACAGCTTTACCGATCATCATTCTGTGAACTGAAAAACATCTACGACACATAAGTTCGTCCTCGAAATGCGGGAAATTAAGAACGATATTTTATTTCATTAACACAACCATTATGTTTTATGGCGCAGTAAATCCAGTCATTCGCTAACCAAGTAATTGCTCTCGCATTTTACCCAATTTTCATTGTATCTTAAATTAATCTGTCATGTCAATGTTGGACCCAGTAGTTTAGATAACAGGAGGGTTGCCCTATTACTCTAATACTAACAGACGATGAGTAATCCACCATCAAATATCAGAATGGAATATACATAGAATATTCCATGTATGATGTTGACACATATTTTGTTCGCAAAATTATCGCATAATTTGACGTTAATGACGTTTATGGCAGACGAGAACGAATGTCAATTAAATTGAACAATCTATTCTATGAAACGACGGCTAACGAATAGTGATGACGACTATTTTTTTATTGTCGAAAAATAAATCAGTCTATAATAATATAAAGAAAATATTATAATTATATTCTTACAAGCAATAGTTTTATAGATATTTTATTTTTAAATTAAAACAGTCTATACAAATTAGTTAGAAATGAGTGACGTCATTTCTTCTAAGCTCGCAGAATAAAAGTATGGAGCGCCGCATTTCTCTGTCTTTGTTGCGTTTACACGTGTATGGCTTTTAATAAATGTCGTTTGAAATTTGAAAAGGAATCTACAAAGTTATTAATTAGGACTTCATTTTGATTTGGACCTTCTTTCAGTTAGACAGTAATTTTGCAAGCATGACATAGATATTACGCAGAATTGGATAGAATCAGTCGACATTTACATCATCCCTATTCCCATTTGTCTTAGGTGCAATATAATGACAAAAATATCATTATAATATTAATATTATTCCCAGATCAATTCTAAATTTTATCTCAGTCTGTTTACCTCGTGGTCTCCTTACTTCTCCTTTGTTTGGACTTACGAACCCCGATTTATTGTACCGGGAAAGCAAATCTACGACCTCAAATACAATGGTCACCCTGGCTAATAGTGCATCACCAAGATATTGCTATATTCCCAGTTTACGTCATGTGGTCTGAGTATTAATATAATTATAGAGAAAGTTATAAAATGTAAGCATTCCTTTAACAGTCCTAACTTACCGTCACGTAATAAAAATCAAATATATTTTTCCGAAAAAAGACGTAAGTCGACGGGCCCTTATCAGATTTTTGTATTGACAGGGTACTGACAAATCTCCCTGTCAATGTCACCGCTGAATTCCAAGTAATTGACATCTGCCTGTAAGCATTATATTTTCCACTAAATGCGATATTGGAATTTTTATTTGCTTCTTTGAAGAGTAAGTTAAAAGGTGGTCCCGACTGTCAATAGTCGTTAGGTCAAGATTATACGGGTGACCTGAACAACTCTGTTAGTTTTTGGAGACTCAGGCTGGAAGGTCAGATGGTAGTTGTTAACGAAATAGCAGAAAAAAAACAAGCTACGTCATGGTACGTCAAGCTTCCCCGCTACCCTCAGAGTCCGTGCAGAAACTTATGGTAAATTATTGTATTTACCATATGATCGCGTTAATAACCGGGTTTCGCTAACCATATATCATGCAATGCGAAAGTTTAAAACTAAATAAGCTGAGTTGAGTCATATTTCGCCGAACTCTGGACCTCGAGTCGAAGACCTAGTATGCGACCGAGACTAACGGAAGAAAGACGATGATGATACGTATCTAACTAACTTATTGTTAGAACTTTGTATTTTGATATAATTATGATATTTTTTTTCCGTGTTTATGTCACTTTCACGTCATGTGTATAATTTTTTATGAAAATAATAACGCGTGTGTAACAATAGCGAAAACTCTTCGTCATAATACTTATTATTAAGAGAACTACACGAGTGTGTAGATTTATTATTATTTAATAAAAATATTATTATCTTAATGATATGAACCATTGTAATGGTTAACCGGAAGGTTTTTTAATACACAGATCACTTATTTATTTATTCAAGGTACTTATTCTTACAGTTCCATTTCGTCAGTAAATATTTGTAGTTGCAAGCTACACAGCAGAAAGTTACAAAATGGATACTCAAACCAAATAAAACTGCCTTCGTGGCTCATTGGGCGTAGTATGCGCTGGCTGTACACGATACCTACTATGAGTACGATCCTCACACAGGACAAAAATTTGTGTGATCCACAAATAATTGTTCTGAGTCTGAGTGTACTTTGTGTCCATTAGTTTGTATATTTGTAAAGCTCCCCGCGATACAGGGCTTGTTCCCTAGTGCGGGAGTTGTCTTTTTAAAAAAGAAAGAAAGAAAACTAAAACATTAATTTGTTGCCTCTTGCACCTAGCGGCGGAGAGACAATTCTGGGGGGGGGGGGGGGGGTCAGAGAGTCGCTTTGGGGGATTACCTGCTCAAATCCAAAAGGAGATAACGTCTAAGTGCCATTACTGTTCGACCCGAGTTTGGTCCTAGTGGCGACCCGTTTTTTTTTCTTTTTATACTACGTAGGTGGCAGACAAGCACACGGCCCACCTGATGGAAAGCGGCCACCGTGGCCTATGAACGTGTGCAACAATAAGGGTGTCACACACGCGCTGCCCACCCTGAAGGGAAAAGGGGGAGAGCTGGGAAGGGGTGGGAGGCTCGGAAGGGGAGGGAAAGGAGGGGTACAGTGAGCTCTGGCTACCCTACTTACCGGCGGGAACACAACACGATGGTTATTATGAGCGCGGTTTTCTGTAGGGCGGACGTACTTCCCCAGTTGGACAGCTCATTTCGGACGGGAGATACCGTCGTGTCCTACCTCCGTCCCTCCCTCCCACTATATTGAGCAGTCCGACTGTGGAAGCCCTTCAGAATACTGCGGCTAATAATAACATTGTGTTGTGTTTCCGGCGGTGAGTAGGGTAGCCAGAGCTCACTGAGTGTTTTCAGTGGGAAGACCGAGAAACCCTGTCTTCTGCACTGACAGCACAGAGACTGTCTTAACCTTCTCCCTTCCCCCCTTCTCCTTCCCTCCACTTCTCAATATGGTTGGCAGCACGAATGTGATTCCCCTTGTGTTACAAACATCCATAGACCACGATAGCCACTTTCCATCAGGAGGGCCTCGTGCTAGTCTGCCTAAAAAAACGTTACTTACGGGCGTTCTCAAGCTCGCCGCCTCTTTATATGAGCAAGTAATGCTCGAGAAGGAGATGATTGAACGAAACTGGTAGAGACTGTGGCCCGCACAGACTGCGATGAGCCACGACTAGTATTTTGGAAGTCATAGAACGTCCTCTGTCCTTAATGAGCGCGGACCTGGGGGTGGAGCCGCCTGCTAACCTAGCAGAAGCAGGGCATGTTGGAAACACCGTGGTTCGCACTCCCGAAGATATGAACCGAAAATGACACGGTGAGAGAAATCACCACAAAACCTTGTACCAAGAGAACCTACCGTTAAATACATCGTCAGCCTGATTTACTTCGTTATGTATACACACACTTTAACGATAGGAATATACTAGTTTAGTTTTTTGTAAATGAGTTTACCGTACAATGAGCAGATTTCGCTACGAGCGCTTCAGTCTCCATCATTCACTCTATAGATCCTTCCTAGCCTCCCCACCCCTTCCCAGCTCTACCCCTTTCCCTTCAGGATGGGCAGCGCGTGTGTGACACCCTTAGTGTTGCACACGTTCATAGGCCACGGTGGCCGCTTTCCATCAGGTGGGCCGTGTGCTTGTCTGCCACCTACGTAGTATTTAAAAAAAAAAGATGAACCAGCATGAAACTGTGCCCTTAACACGAAATACTATCGAATTTGTAGCGTACAGGTATTAACAAAATTACAAAATGGAGCATTGCGATTGGCGGACTGCACACACACAGATTCACAAGATGCAGACTGCTAATCGCAATGCTCCGTTCTCTCGATACCTTTACATTAGGAATTCGATAGTATTTCGTGCTAAGGGCACAGATCATCGGCGTCGCATACATGACCCTTACTATTAAAATCTCTCACAGTTACTGTAATCAGTGAAAAGGGCATATAGTTGGAGCAAGCATGAGGGTTTAGAGAAAATATTAATAATTCCGGTTGCCAATATTCTTTTATATAAAAAAGTAACACATTATCCATAAAATAGTACCCTATTACCGGTAGTACCCTTTATTACACCTCCTTCTACTCTATTTTAACATTTATGTTGTGGTGAATAGTGATTTTGTTTCAATCCGCTACCCATAAAAATACTTCGATAAAAAGTTACCTACTATTTATTTATTCAATACATCATTGTACACATAAATCATGTTAATACAATAACTCAGAGATGTTCTGTACAAAGGCTACCTCAAATTTAAGTTGAGTTCTCTTCCAGCCAACCTGGAAGTGCACAAAGGAATTTTAAAGCAAAGAGAGGTCAAGTTGTGTACATGAATCGGGAAATTTTAATGCAAGAATGTATACAAAATGTATAGGTACGCCAGGCAAATAGTCATACATATATATCTTACTCCAGACTGTACTCGGCAAAATATTTCATCCAGATTCACATTTCTGATATCAGTAGTATAGTTGTCCGAAAGATAAAATTTATTGCATGTCTAAAAATGAATAAATTTTCGACAGACGTCTGTACCTAAAGCCAGACTCACCCACACACGGTTCTTTAGAACGATTCTGCACTACGTGGGTGTACTTTCAGCATGGCAACCGTAAAAGCCAACTCGTTTTAATGAAATTGCTCCAGCTTCATTTGAACACATTATAAGCGACCGGCGAGCGGAGGTCGCTTGTACACGGACTGCATTTGAACTATATCATGCATGCAAATAGGATTGAATATTAATGTGGCGTGAATTTACAATGGAGCGTGGAACGCGATATGCACAGATAGGAGAGTTACTTGCTAATTTATATGAAAAAATAAATATAAAAACTAAAACCTGACTACTGAAAATCATTTCGACAATCACTTACTTAGTTCTGTTAGATTATGTGGGATACGAACTCGGCTATCCTTGATATTTTCTTGTTTAATACTCAAAGAATCAAATAATCAATTTCGTATATTCAGTTTAGGCACATAAAGAGGACAATGTTAAAGTTTTACAATTTTAATTGTCAAAATTATTAAAATAAAGTAAATAAACTAAATGAAAGTGATTCATGCGCTGGTTCGGTGTTTGCATCTACAGAGAACAGACCAGCAATAAACTTCGGTAGACATTAACATTATCCTTTCTTTTTATTTTTTAATATAGTTTTGTTGATTTAGAATGAACTTTTTATAAATTGATTTTTCAATAAGTGGTTTTCAGTTTTTTCAATAAGTCGAGTTAAAACGACTACGTGCAAGCAAATGGTGTCAGTCGCATCTTGCAAGAGGAACATTAAAAAGTCTACTATTTTTTCTCCCCTTGAGGAAATCTACACGGATATCTCCCGCTGAAGTCAGCGAAGATGATTATGTCAAAACTGTACGGCCATCTTGGGCCAACAGTTGCCTCACGTCAAAGTAGAGATACTGAGCAAACTTTGACAGGTCAGAGTTCAGACGGTAGTAGACTGGATAATTGTTACACAATCACTCTCAAACGGCTGAATTGATCTGGATGCAATTTGATACAGGAATATATTACAGTTTGAAATATAGTATAGTCTACTTTTATCCCAGGAATAGTTTCTCATGTATTGCGACGCTCGTAGCAGCTAGTTGATAATATTAATAAGATCTCCTGTTGTTGCTGACACTTGTTTATTTTTACTAACTGACCCGCGCAACTTTGTCTGCGTCACCCCGTTTTTGCAACATTTTTCATTCCTGCTCCGCACTCGTTGGTCGTAGCATGATGTTATATACATATAAACCTTCCTCGTTAACTATTCTATCTATTAAACCGTATCAAAATTCGTTGCGTAGTTCAAGAGATTTAAGCATACAAAGGGACATAAGGACATGAAAAATAGGGACAGAGAACGCGACTTTGTTTTATACTACGTAGTGATTACGTTACATGCATATATAAAACCACTCAAATTCGAAGTCTCAGGCAATTACGTTACCAATGTAATAAGAATTTTAGCGACACTAAATACGAATGCGTTGTGAGAATAAATCCTTTTACTATTTAATAAACGCTGCTCCTTTAATAAAGCGAGCACTTCTCCGCCTTGTTGCTAAGGTAAATACGTGTATTTACCTTGGCAACACTGCAATGTGTCCAAGTAAATATTTTGTACTTACCCATTCCATATTTTATGATAAAACTTACTCGCTCTTAATACAAGACGTGTAGTAGAGAAAAGGGATGTATAAGACCCACTCATACACTTCGGGACCCCTAGCCAACCTTACTTGCAGATTGATGAACGAAGCTATGGCGTAGCATCGAAATTAAAAGTTCTTCGCTAAGTGAATGCTTCGACGGGAACGCTCTGACCACGAAGCCTCGTCTAAATCATTCGAAATTTTCCTATCTAAATTGACGATCCTTGATTTGAACAGTAACATAATAATTGCTTCTCAAAATTTTCTACACATTCTTCACTAAGCTGTCGCAAATATTTTTTCACTAGCTGACCCGCGCAACTTCTTCTGCGTCACCCCGGTTTTGCAATATTTTTCATTTCTGCTCCGCACCTTTTGGTCGTAGCATGATATTATATACATAAAAACCTTTCTCTGTAACCATTCTATCTATTAAAACAAACCGCATCAAAATCAGTAGCGTAGTTTTAAAGATTTAAGCATACAAAGAGACATAGAGACAGAGAACACGACTTTATTTTATACTATGAAGTGATGTAGATAAAGACGAGTATTATTCGATCTTTTCTCTAAGTAATTTATTTCGTTATGAACAATTTTTTGGACTTAATGTGCCGCTGCTATGACACTTGCCCTCAGGCGCTTATGAAGGGTCGGAGCGCCTTTTATTCGGGTTTATTCTTTACATTTCCAAGAATACATTATTAAAGACATTTCATTCACTTCACTTACACAGAAAAAGCTTTTTATAAATAAAGTAGGTAAATTACTTTTTTATATATTCTAAATGCTAATGGAAATTCGATTATTCCATGCATTGGCATAAAACAGTAGTACTTTCATAACTTTTTCTTTTACCTTTGAGAAAGGAGAGCCTTTGTTAAAATAATAACAAAGGATATAAAAGATGTATAATTTCAATAATGGCTGATGCCCGCCCTACGTAATACATTGAGTGTGAATTCAAAATTGTCAAATGCGAAGTGTGCATCGAATTTTGATAATGAAGATGGTAATTGTGTGAAATTATAAGTATATGTTTTCAGAAACATACAGCCTCCGTGGCGTAACGGTAGTGCACGCGACTGCTACGCACGGGGCGCGGGTTCGATTCCCGCTTAGTGCAAAAAGTCGTATGCATGAATATGGCTGTTTACACTGGTCTAGTCGTGCCTCGGAGATCACGTTAAACCGTCGGTCCCGGTTGCCATACAAACATCTGTGGCAGTCGTTACGTTTCGGGTAGTTGGAGCCCTCAAAAGTCCAACCAGTTTAACTTGGAACTTCGATATCGCCATTGGTCATTGGACCATTGGTTGTGGAGGTCAGATGGCAGTCGCTTCACGTAAAATATCGAAATTCAGCCGCATCACCGTTAGACTAGAAAGCCGACCCCAACTGAGTTGGGAAAAGGTTCAGAGAATGATGATGTTTTCAGAAACATACCTTGAATGAGGTGATAGTGGAAGTAGAAAGTATCATGCAACAAGGTCTGTTAGTATGCGGACAATGTTATGTATTATTTTGTCTAAATATTTATAATTAAACATTTCACAGAAATTAATATTCAGTACAAATAAAGTTATATTAAAATTAAAATTTTGCAGGAGACATTTGCATCACAGCGGCTCAGCGGGTGGCCGTCAAAACCATTGTAACAAAACCTCGATTGAGACAGTAACTATGGGTATTTTTTATTTAATGGATTCTGGGAGCTAGGACCGTCGAGTCGCTCCTGTACCAAGAGATTCATAAAAAAATACGAGTACATTTTGGGTAGAATCGAGTAGGGGTCTTGGGGCTTCAATGTATACCTTTGAATCCAACCGGGACTGACACCCGAATGTAAGACAGATAATATCATTTTGAACTAATTTTAGGTCATCTTTATTATCATTCTCTGATCCTCATTCCCGCTCGGTTGGGGACGTTTTTCTAGCTTACCTAAAATGTGGTTGAACTTCGATATTTTCAATGAAGCGATTGTTATATTACCTCAAGTACCAATTAGTCAGACTTTTTAGAGTAGACACTAGGTACCTATGTCGATTGTCATATATGTTCATATGGCAACCGGGACCGACAGCTTAACGTATTCTCAGATGCACAATAGAACCAGTGCAAATAGCAACCTGTATAACTATTCATGCGTACAAAGATTTGCACTGAGTGGGAATGGAACCGGTGCCTCCTGGGTAGTCGCGTTTACTACCGCCATGCTAATGAAGCTTTTTTTTTCGTGCGCGATATCCCCACTTACACAATTCCACCGGAGCCGGTGAGAGAGGTTATGTCGGACTCGAACCGACTAAAACTCACGCCGTCTTTGGGTCTCTACTTGCCAGAGGTGATATAGTAGCGAACATACTCACACCCCGGCAGACCCGGGGCCCTATTTTGCGAGATGACCCCCTTCGGACCCTACAGAGCTGCACTAATTTTTGTTATTGTTGCTTATAGAATTTATACGTTGTGGTTGGGATTTTCCTATTTAATAGTATCCGTTCAAGCGCAAACTCGAACTGCTAGTCTTCTGTAAGTTCCATAAAGTTCTTCAAGTGTTTTGGCTCTTGCATTGATCGTAAAATGCGAGTGCCATAATAAAATGTTGGTTCAATTTGCTGCCAGATGGCGCTCATCTCCTACCATCAAAACCATTGATGACTTTAGCACGTTCGAATTAAAACCGTGATTATCACTCTACCGTACTCGGGAGCTCTACTTTCTAGAATTAGTTTAGTGAAATTGTTAAGCATTAAACTATTCAATTTATTGAAATCTTTCATCATTCATTAATATTTTGTAATAATTCATGATCATTATGGAGACATAATGAATAATTTTACAATCATTACCTATTAAATATCAGAATAGATCGTAAGACTATCGGTAAATGGCTCCAACCGAATCTTCAGACAAGGCCTGGTAGCTCAGTTGGTCAGAGCACTTCCTCTGAAAGGAACCGGTCGCAGGTTAAGCCTCATCTGGGCATTAACTTTTACTCGATCTTTAATTACTGAGTTACTAAGTTCCGAAAAACAATAAAACTCAACTGCGTAAGGTAATAAGATTTTATTTCTGCACCTTACCAAACATGAATATTGAAAATGCATCGTTGCATTTCACTTATATGTTAAACGAGTACACCTATTTACGTACAAATAAATTATTTTACGTTTAAACGTTAGTAGGTACTTACAATATCAATGGTATAACAGATCTTGCGATTGATATTATTACTAAGATATTATGTAAAAATACACAATTGTTTTAAAACAACAAAACACTAAAATATTTAAAAAAAGGTTTACGATATGCCTTAAAAAATAAAGGTATCAAAATAGTAAAAAAAATACCATAAACACATTTCTACCACAGGAATATGGCAACACAGGTACTTAATGTTGCTAGTTTTCGTTTCAATGAATGATAAGACGGCTCAAAAATACTACTAACATTAGTTTCTATAATTACCACTTCTTAAAACCCTTTACAATGGCACTTTTTGACTATAATAATATATTATCACGTTTCTGTACGTTTAAAAATCGTTTTTAAATGAACTTACTATAGATAATAATGCATAGAATAAGTTCTATTTTGCAAAATAGGACACAGAGCTGTTCATACGAGCTTTACTTTGTAGGTACTAAAAATAAAACTTGTAGCCAGAAGATACATATTTATGAACTAAGCTGCTACATATTAATAATTTAAGAATACAAACATATTCAGACGAAAACCATTGCTATGCAAATTAGGATATACGTACGAAGAAATATCCTAATTCGAATAAGTAAACAAAGCGATACACCTAAATAGAAAATCGAAATTTGATTGTCTGTTCTGTACTCAACATGTGAAAAAAACATCAATACTATTTGACATTCACAGAAGTACTTTTAAAATTCCTGACACAACCTTTGTCATGGTTAAATGAGACCAGAATTCACTATTGCACCAACTAGTCTATTCGACCAAATAACCTACACCTTAATAATAGGGATGTTTCTTCAACTTTTCGATCTGAGAAATTCTACAGTTCCTGATTAGGATCTCCACCATCAGCTAGTTTAATAAGACCGATGAAGCTCTTTTCTGGTTGCATTAACGAGTGCCTATCTCCTCCTGTGTTTCTAACAGTTAGTTTATCGTCTTCCCTGAGGAACACAGCGGCAGCAGAGAAGCAAGAGTTTGCTTTTTCGGAGCCATTTGAATGTGTGGATTGTGCACATTGCATTACTCTCTCCCGACCTTCGATACCTCTGCCTGTACGGTGAAGAACCCAGGAGATCACGTCGTGGTCGTCAAGGTAGTAGATCTGGTGGAAAAGAAATAAATTACGTTTCATCGATTGTGGCTTCTTATTAGTATTTAAGTTATTTAAAGATGAAAGGAAAGAGGATGTTACGTCGACAAATAATTAGTGAAAAGGGAGGCAAATGGTAATGGTAAAACAGTGGCATTTTTAGGTTAGTTGGAAAACGAATAGACTCTATTTTGTCGCGTTCATTGATGTATTGTATAATTGCAAATCAATGAATTCGATTCCTTTGCCTACATTAAGTTAAGTATAAATCGCTATAATGTATCGTAGGTAGGTACTATTATTTAATAAACCTAAAATTATCGTATCGTATGAATACATGATACGATAATTTTAGTGTTTAAAGGAACTTAAATGAATATAAGTAAAGTCGAATTCAGACATAAAAATCAAACATAAAACCAAAGTAACTAATAATTATATTGAAACTCAATCAAATTCAAGACCCACTTTATCAGTATTACGGCGCATAAATTGAGCAATACATCTTCACGAACCAAGTCAGTAAAAAGATTGAGACACTATAATTAATTTCGCCTTTTGAACATACTAATTGCGGTTAGCATATACCTATCTATAACTTTCTTTCTTCCTTTCTTTCTTTGTTTACTGAAAACGGTAACATGGAATATACAATGCTAATAATTTATCGCACACAATCAATATATTTCATTCGAAATATGATCAAAGCTTGTAAAACATGTAATATCACGAGCTTTGATCATAATATTTAGAGCGAATAGAATGATGAAACCATTTTCAAGATTGGACAGGATAATGATTTGATTTAATTTGAACAAATTGGTACACGTATATTGATCGTGTGGTTTTAAATGTTAACAGAGGACCAATTCTCGCAATAAAATTTTGTTCAGAATTCAATCTCGATCTAATATAATCTTTTAGCTGACGGCGCTATCTCGTTCTTGAAGCGTCGTCGGTTGCTTAGTGGTTAAGCAGTCGGCCTTACGATGAAGAGATCCCGGATTCGAACCCTGGCCATTACACAACTGACGTGAACCCACTCCTAAGACAAGTCATTGAGCTTAGCTGGAGGGGTTAGAGGGAATATTAGTAGTTTCGATTGCTAATATTCTTCAAAAATGGATCACAATGTCAATGTTCTTTCTTGAAAATTGTGTTTCGAGAATACAATACAATAAAATTGTGTTTTCGATATTTAAGATTGGATATTGTAAATAAGAAGAGAGTGAATTTGGAACAATTTTTTATTGGGAGAATTAGCAAAAGAATCTTATCAAATTTAGATCGGAAATGGTGAATGCGCGATCTTTCACTAACATGGGGACTGCTCTGACCGCGCTGAGCTACGATATTACATCTGAAGCATTCGAAATTCTCCTTTACAACTATCTTTGGGACGAGATGGTGGGAGTCATCTACCGAGAATCATACAAATTATCAGTCACTATGAATTACAGTCATTTATAAACATGCTTTTTATAACTGCCCAATCACTCTAATGATCACTCTGTTTCAAATCAAATTTAGCTCGGAAACGGTGAATGCTTCGACGGGATTGGTGTCTCAGCGGGGAAAAGTAGGTAAGCGCTTTTCTCCTGTAAGGGGAAAAGCGCGGGTTTGAATCTTCTTCGATCTTTTCAGAAAACAATCTTACTCTTACTTAATGCTACACTTTTTGGATGTTGTATAACCTTACCTGTACGTAAACTAGGTAAACGCCTGTATGATGAACACGCACATGGCCGTTGTCGAGGGTTGGGTGGCCTCTAGGAGCCATTTGTGTCCACGGAGCGGCGGACCACACGTCGTGATGAGCTCCGTGATTTACGCGGACCAGTCCGTTGCCTGTGAACCAAAGGTACGAATATATTTTTAAGTGCATTTATGAGATAATCAGAATTCTATAGCATTTCTTAACTTCTGCTCTACATATTCATTGTTAAATATTCCGGGATCTTAACCATGTTTTTTGATTTTATGAAGCAACTGATATTTCGGCGCTGTTGCAAGCGCCATAATCATGTGTACCTGTACCATGATCACGGTGTACACAGTGTTGAGGCAATCAGATGGCAGTCGCTTCAGGGAAAATATCAAAGTTTTTTTTATGGCACGTTAATTTGACTTCACCTCGCCTGATGTTAAGCTGAAGGCAAAATCTCATGATAGAGGGTCACCATTGCAAACACGTTCAGTGCTACAACGGTGGCGCTCAGTTTCAGCAGTTCAGCTGCCTCACAGTTAGACTGGAAAGCCGACCCCAACTGAGTTGGAAAAAGGTTCAGAGAATGATGACACTGTAACTTGTACTTATCTTTTTACTGACTGTACTTTGTAACGACTCTTATTCTTTGCATATAAAGTATATTTTCGCTTTGTGGTTGACCTTATTTCGTGAATAAAATCTTTATTATTTCTTTCTTTCTAGAAGAATACCTTTTCTTTTGAGGTAGCAAATATTAAACGCTAAGCACACACACTTTTATACTTCGTACTGTAATTCATTAATATTTAGACGTGTTTTGGGTTCCGTCTGTTAAGTTTTATTATGACCAGGTGAAGGTATAAGTTGCAATTAAAATATCAAATACACAGGTCAAATTTAGCAGAAAACAAGATCATCATAATATGATGATCACAAATAAATGGCAAAGTCTGAAAACCATTTATGCAAAGTCTGAAAAAATACGATTTGAAAGTACTTTTAATAATTAATTTTAGGCTATTTCAAGAACGCGTGGAGATGTTAATTTCAAATGAATGTCAAATAATAATTAATTTAGGTAATCGCTTGTGTATTTGATCGCCGTTGACGATAAGGCATTGTAATTTCTGCTATTTGTTTATGTACATATTGTAAGTTTTTGTCTTATTGTGTACAATAAAGAGTTATCTATCTATCTGTATACGGAGCCCTCAATGCGCGAGCACAACTCGTACTTGACCGTCTTTTTCATATTCGAATTCAAGGTATTTAAATATTTATGATTCGGTCTGACCTTACTAATTTAGTATAACTTATGAGCTTATTATTTTCTTTTGTTTTAATTCTTGTGATTAGAATTTTCTGAAGATATATAATTAATTAGGATTACGTTTTTGTTAATTAAATAAATTATAAGCTAGTGTTCAACTATAAATGAATTGGGCCAATCATTTTAATAATGTATTTTATATAGGGGTGCATGTGGGCCCCACTTAGATCTTCGGGGCTTTATCCAATCTCTACTGACAAGGCACTACCACCGGCTTTTATGTTGAAAGGTTCCATAAAACCCGTTAAAGCCATTTCTAAAGGAACAAACGAAGTGGACCTCGGGCTTAATCAATTAGTCTATCGCAGCCCACATCTGGACATAGATCTCCCCGAAAAATGGGAGGCGTTGGCCTACTCTTTCCACGCATGCCAGACGGGTTGGTAACAAGGTTTTATTTTTTCTTTTTCTCACAGTGATATCGTCTGCGTTTTCCGTTAATCACTTCTTACGACACCATTCGGAAAAGATGGGGTGGCGTAACTTTATCTACCACCACACGGATAACATTGGATTACTATCGGGTAATTGATTGATTGAACCGAAATTACTAACGCCTCCAGCTAAACTTGATTGCATATGTTAAGAGTAGGTTCGTGTCGGTAGCGTTATGGCCAGGATTTGAACCAGAGACCTTTCGATCGTACTGTCGTCACACCATACCTATGAAGATTGTACCTATAGTTCTAAAAACACGGATGCTAAAAAATATATTATACCTTTGTAATGCTCGTGTATTTCTTGGTTTAAATGTGATGTATTCCCGTGGAAATGGGCTGCGATGAACGGCCTCCGTACTTCCTGGAAACCAAATTAGATTTTACACACTTATGTTGTATGTTTATGTGTACTTTATTGTACACACACGAGTCGAATTTGGCCACCAGACTTTTGGGAATCGGACAAGTTGGCGTAAACATGGGGTTGTTCTCCATCTAACAGTAAACATACAGCCTTTGAGAAAGTATCCAGAGGACAAATAATAAAATTCATATGATTCTGATGGGAAGCGGTCACCGTATGGACGTTTGCAATACCAGAGGCGTCACGCACGTGCTGCCTACCATGTAGAAACCTTCTGATGCCCTTCTTGAAGAACCCCATATTGTAGTCGCTTGGGAAAACCACGGCAGGGAGCTCATTCCACAGCTTGAGCGTGCGCGGGATGAAACTCCTTTCATACCGCACAATGCGCACCGTTTCCGGTCGTAGTGTGTGAGGATGACCTCCCTACCTATTCTAAATTCTAAATTTGATACGATATACCAGCCCTTTCACTAGTCTCTTTATTTTGGATGTAGTTGGTAAATCGCTGATGATAACTAATAACAAAAGCATTGTAATAAAAATGAAAATTCCTTACACTATTATCACTATTTCTGACCGTTCTGGTGACGGTGTGCAGAGCCATTTTGGCTGGTGACAGCTCCGCGTTTGAAGAGTACTTCTTGGTTTTGTGTCTGAAACAATATTAAGCGGCTATTAGGATGAATCTCTAAGAATGGTATGATAACCTAAACCAGCCCGTCTGATCAGCGGGGAAACAGTAGGCCAATGAGAGGCCAAAGAGCCAAAAAGACTTTGGAAAGGGATAAGCCTATATCCAGCAGTGCACTGCTATATGCAAATTAATTAACAGAAATAATCTGGCTCACGAAACACATGTTTTTTTACACCATTTAGATGGCAGACAAGCATGCGGCCCACGGTTTGGAATGTGGTTACTGTGGCCTCTGGACGTTTGCAACACCAGGGGCGTCTCATTCGTGCTGCCGACCATATAGGGAAGAGGTGCAAAGGGGAACGGGGAGGGGAGAAAGCTAAGAGAGTCTCTGTACTGTCAGTGCGAAAGACGAAGAAAGGTTTCTTGATCTTGTCACTGACAACACAGAATTTCACTAGTGAGCCCAACACAAGGTTATTTTAGCCGCGGTATTCTGTAGGTTGGATGCTAGTATATATTTATGATACAACTTTATATTATGTTGTAACATAACTCGTATAAAGCTCTTGAAAGTGGTAAGTTTCCAACTATGCCTCATATTCCATAACTTGGTCCTTTCATAAGTTCAAACTTAGGTAGATACTATAACTTTGTTCAGTTCACCTGTGAAGGAGCATAGTCCACTAAAGGGAATATAGGTGATGCCAAATAAAAGTTGGTTGAAGTAAATTTTCTTGTAGAAAAAGAACAATTGTGAAGTTTTTCTATAGCATGCTAACTTTTCAGATGAAATTGATATTTTCCATCCTATGTTTTAGTATTCTATTTCAAGCAATCATTTTGTTAGGAAAGTAGTTAGTAGATAGTAGTTACAACATTTGAAGGATGTACTGAATTTCTTTTAAATATACTAGTAATCTAGTATTTTAGATATGCGCTTAATTATAGCGATTTTCATTATGACCGCCATTTTGACTATGATATTTATTGCTTCTCTTATAATGATATATCTACTACTATGTAAGTATTTTCAACAAAAATAGGTATTTAGGGACGTATGAATCTTCCAGAGCATATATTACCAGTTATACTTAATTAAGGTCTCGTTGGCGTAGCACCTGTGTAAGTATAAATAAAAATAAATAATAATAGTGTCAGAAATGTGCCATTGAATTGAGATAGAATACATTTACAATATATCCAAGAATATGTATTTATTATTATCAAATCTATACAATAATTTCTTATCGGGGTATGCATACCCTTACATCGCCTTCATTAAACTGCTAAGACAGAACTTGTCTCATCACTGACTTCAATTAAAAACTTTAGAAACTACTTATCTCATGAAATACACCATTTTATTAAAGCCCACAATATTAAAAGTAATGAAAACAGAAAAATAACATAAACTCACGCCTATATCCCTGAAGGGGTAGGCAGAGGTCCTGGCACCCACATTTCGCCAGTTAATGTTTAGGTCCCAATGTGGGTGGCGAGTCTATTGCCATTAACCGGGCACGTATAAACCTGCGATAAATACACACATAACTTCGACAAGCATCGAAAAGTCATTGGTGTGTGCCATTGTAAAACCTGGGATCGAAACCAAGATCTCGTCTCAACCGTCCATTACATTCTATTTTACACTCGTTTTACAATACCTTTTTATGGTACACCAAAATTTTATGTGGAAGTTGTATGTTCCGTAGGGGGACCTTATCGCTGGAGGTGATCTCTTCCAACCATAATACTAGATGCAGTACAAAATATTACCGAAGGACGACAACGTTTCGAGTCCGATCCCCACTACAGAAAGTAAAGTAAGATTGAAGTAATAATTACTTCCAGAGCAGTAAGCTATTCGCTTGACACATGCTCCTGAAACACACTTGATTTTGGTTCGTAAAATAACGAATTATACTGTTGTGGCTCAGACATTTCTGTGACATTTGAAATAATTGTATCGCGCCCCAAATTATTCCACTGAATATTTGAGCAAATAACTCTTGTGAGTTACGTGGAAAATCTAGCAGTGAAATAAATGTAAGAGGTAGGTACAAGTTTTAATAATACAAGTGCGACAGGCGGCTACCACGACAAACATGTGTCAAGTTTGGTGAAAATCGGAAACGCGCCCTGTAGACCCGAACTGAGACAGATATATGGACGAAAGCAGAATAGGCTGTCTTGTTGAAACAGAGACTCGAGACGCTCGGTCAATAAGTTAGGTCGTAGGCTCAGAGTGAACTTGAATCTTGTGGTTACACATTGTATTGTGTAGCGTCTCCACGGAATAAAGATTTTTCTATGAGCGTTCCAGTAGCATGCGTTCCGTTAAAAATTTGCTGGTCAAACGTGATGCTTTTGATTTGCTTGGTATCGAATTAGTGTCATACGAGTATCTATATTAGGAACCTCACCATAGTAGACGAGATATGTATCTGATACTATACTTTTTTGGTAAGTAATGCGTAATCCTCTTATGGTTATAGACTATCCTGTATTAGGAAAATGCAAATTTAGTTACCTACTAATCTTACCATATGCAGAAAGGTCAACGATATTGTTCTTAGAACTCATATAAAAAAGTATTTAAACTATATCTACACTAATATTATAAAGAGGAAAACTTTGTTTGTTTGTCTGTTTGGTTGTAATGAATAGGCTCAAAAACTACTGGACCGTTTTTAAAAATTCTTTCACCATTCGAAAGCTACATTATCCACGAGTAACATAGGCTATATATCATCACGCTACCATACAAGGGAGCGGAGTAATAATCATAAATCTCAATTGATCCGGTAAATTTCTATACATTGGCGCTAATATCGCTAACAATTTCCGTTGTCATGACAGCAAGGAAAAGTAGTATAGAGAGGCGAGTAGTGAATCGAGTAGAGTCGTACAACGCGATAATCGACATCCACGCGGGCGGAGCCGCGGGCAACAGCTAGTTGTATAATAAATTAATATAGTTTTATAAATTTTAAAGAACAGTGTTTCATGTTTTATTCATCATTTTGGAAAGGTTTAAGCGCTAATGTTATTAACTAATAAATTTTATATAAAGTTACTTTTGTCGACGAAAAAAACCTTCAAGAGAACAGTGGTACAATGTCACAATTCACAAGGTACCGTAAAACGTTGTGAATAGGAAGGGTGGATAGAAATAAAATGGTGAATATTTTGAATAATTTCTTTTACAAAATTTTAACTAAACCCAATACTAGATATTTGATGATTCTGTTATTACAATGAACCAGTCCAAGTTTTCACTTGAAAGAAAATAACTGACTATTTACCTGACCATTTTATTTCTATTCACCCTTCGATCTCTATTCACTACGTTTTACCCAGTGTAGTGTTTGTGTAACTGGCAACACTGTCTCGGGCCACATCGTGGTGGGATGAAACGTCAATATGACATAACGGCAGAGCCGGGAGGCGGGAGTTATGAGCGTTATCATCTGCTCACGTTGGAGGTTGACGAGCCAGTGACCCTAAGTTATAAGTGCACTACAAATTGGCGACGAGGTAAATAATACAGTCTAGCTATTGTGTGGAATGAGCGGTAAGACATTTTTTTTTTACAAGAGGAAATGATATGGTAGCAAGAAATAGTGTCGTAAACACTTAATTCATAAAAGCTACAATTATGTGACGATAATATGATCACGACGCTGCTTACAGTCTTATTTATTATGTATTACTATAATCCTAGCCGCCTCAAGATATAAAATCACCTTATTGATATACAACATACTAATTTCTTTTGTTTTCAATAGAAGTAAAATTTAATGTCGAAAGTTTTCATTGTTTTTCGATTGAGCTATGCTGCGTTTGAGAGTGCCTCAAAGTAGTCAGAATTCCTTAGTTGATCATAATGCGTGCGTGTTGATCATAATTATTATTATCGAAATAAAAAATTACAGTAATAATTTATTAATATGATTTTGGATTTATATGAACCATAGACAATGATACAGTAGAACACTTTATAGTCTCCGCGCCATCTAAATGACATTATTTGTTTTTTTTTTTTTTTTCTTCTTGTTTCATAAATCCTTTTCGGACATTTTCAGAATAGGCTAAGGTGCTGCCACCATGTTGCTTTGTCTTCATCATTTATTAGATCTTTTAAAATAGAATGATAAATTTAGCAACGCTAGTACCGCCCGTAATTTTAGTGATTGGTTAGCGTATTGGTCTTGTATGTAGATAAAATATCGAAAAAAATAAAATGAAATGAGTGATAGTTATCCATAATAAATATCAACAGTTACTAAAACTTACGGGATGGTACTTAGTTATTATTACGTAATAAATATTATAGTAAATTGTGAATTAAAATCCGAGTTCAACAAATGCTATGTAAGTATAGTATATTAGGGTCGTGGTTCTCAAATACCTCCATTAAATTGGGAAATTTGAGTAGTGGTTCTCAAATACCTCCATTAAATTGGGAAATTTGAGTAGTGGTTCTCAAATGCCTCCATTAAATTGGGAAATTTGTGTGGTTCTCAAATACCTCCATTAAATTGGGAAATTTGAGTAGTGGTTCTCAAATACCTCCATTAAATTGGGAAATTTGAGTAGTGGTTCTCAAATACCTCCATTAAATTGGGAAATTTGTGTGGTTCTCAAATACCTCCATTAAATTGGGAAATTTGTGTGGTTCTCAAATGCCTCCATTAAATTGGGAAATTTGTGTGGTTCTCAAATACCTCCATTAAATTGGGAAATTTGAGTAGTGGTTCTCAAATACCTCCATTAAATTGGGAAATTTGTGTGGTTCTCAAATACCTCCATTAAATTGGGAAATTTGTGTGGTTCTCAAATACCTCCATTAAATTGGGAAATTTGTGTAGTGGTTCTCAAATACCTCCATTAAATTGGGAAATTTGTGTGTGGTTCTCAAATACCTCCATTAAATTGGGAAATTTGTGTGTGGTTCTCAAATACCTCCATTAAATTGGGAAATTTGTGTGGTTCTCAAATACCTCCATTAAATTGGGAAATTTGTGTAGTGGTTCTCAAATACCTCCATTAAATTGGGAAATTTGTGTAATGGTTCTCAAATACCTCCATTCAATTAGAAAATTTGAATAGTGGTTCTCAAATACCGCCATTAAATTGAGAATTTGGTTAACAGTTCTCAAATATCTCCAATAAATTTGGAAAATTGTGTGGTGATTTTCAATGCCTATATTAAATTACGAAATATCACATAGTCAGGTTTCCAATAGTTCCTTATATTGTCAGGGCTACAATATCAAAATGTAATTTTTATGTCCACTGGACGATGACAAGTTCTCTGCCTTCTGTGGGAGTAATAAACCTTGAGGGAGATAGTGTCTCGTTACTTCAAGCAACGGTGGGAAAGATGGAAGAGAGCTTTAACTATTTACCTTGAGGCAACAGATGTGACCCCGTTGAAGAAAAGATGAGCTACATTGTTACTGCTAGGAGGATCAGGGTTGCAGGAAATCTTTTATAATCTACCTGGAGCTAATGTAGAAGTAAAAAAAGGAATAGATGTTTCCGCGGTAGCTTTGCTGAAACTTGATGAGTGGGTAATTTACGCCAAATCAAAGTAATGTTTATGAAAGACATATTTTTCGCCTGATTGAATAAGAAGATTGCGGATCTAAGCTGAGAAATGTAAATTCCATCAGTCAAGTAGAGGATCATCTTATAGACCAAATAACAGAAAAATGTAGACTTACGGAAGATGATTTTAACAATAGGGGATAGCATTATCCTGGATATAATCATTACTAAAGCTAATACATTACAAATTGTTAATAAGCAATTAGAAGAATACGACTTAACAGTAAAAGTCAAGAAATAAATAAATAAGCGCCGTACCCACCTAATCTACTAGTAAGAAAAAATACAGTTTTAAACAAAGGAGGAAATTAGATATACATATTTCTAAAGGGAAAAAATATTGTAGTAGATGTGGGGAAACATTCGTCTGATAATTGCATGGTCAAAGAGAGAAAATGTTACTCTTGTGGAAAACTAGGCCATTTTAATATAAAATAAGACAGATAAATCTTTATTGGCGTTGGGAGTAAAACCCTTCTAGTGTTATAGGATCATTTGAGACGACAAAATAAAAATTACTGGATAAGAAGAAATATCCACTATTTATGTTAATGCTGGAGGATCATGGAATTTACTAGGTCAAGATACGGCTTTGCGTCTGGGTGGACTAAAATTAGACGCCATGGTAAATCACCGAAGTTCAAGGACTTTTTGATTGAAATTTCTACTGATAACTTTCAAAACTCAGTTTCACAGCCTTTTCCATTACCAATAGAAGCAAAGACCGGAAAGAAAATAGAGTTATTAGATAGTTATATAATCAAAGAGGTTCATGGACCATTGAAATGGATTTCTTCAATAGTACCTATCCTCAAGGACAATGGGGAATTGGGATTGATAATTTGACGACCTCCGTGGCGTGGCGGTAGTGAACGCGACTGCTACGCAGGAAGCATGGGTTCGATTCCCGCTCAGTGCAAATATTTGTGTGCATGAATTTGAATATTTGTATTGGTCTGGGTGTTTCTTTGTATAATGTGTATGTATTTATAAAAAAAGTATCCAAGTATGTTTATCCGCATTCTAGAACCCATAAAACAAGCTAGTTAAGCTATGCTTACCATGGGTCTAGGTGTCATTGTGTAGATTGTCCTAGAATATTTATTTATTATTTATACAAATAAGTGACCACCATGACTTTGCCACCATGGCTGAACCATTGAAGGTATTTATTACTACGGAAGATATTTGTGTAAGAATGGTAATATCGAAGAGTTCTGAAGAAAGGATGAGAAACAGGCATTTAACCAGTTAAAGAAGAGCTTAACACGAATTCGGTACCTGGGGTATTAGGTATTATGATGTCAATGACAAGACGCAAGTTATTACAGACGCAAGCCCAGCAGGTTAGGGGCTGTTCTTATACAAATAGATGACAGATGACCTAGGATTATTGTTTTCGGGAATCGTACCCTGACTGATTATGAACGTAGATATAGCCACTGAAAAAGAAGCTCTGGCATTAGTTTGGGCTGTAGAGCATTTTTATGTATTTCTATTTGGAAAACAATTTGACCTAATTATGGATCACAAACCTTTAGAGATATTGTTTGGACTTAGATCAAAGCCTTGTGCCCGAATAGAGATTACAAACATATCGTTATAATGTAAAATACAAATCAGGAAAGACTAAGTTCGAAGACCCCTCGTCACGGTTGTGCAAGAATTCATCGTTCAATCTGCCACCAGAGGCAAATGATATGCATGTGCATCAAATTGTACAATATGCAAGACCTTGTGCAGTTTCAATGCATATAATGCAAACTGAAAAACGACCCAGAAATATGTACCTAGTGTCAAAAAGGTCTTTATGACAATGACTGGGACGACAAAGTTTTTAGCAACGAGTTATGTTTTCATGAGAATATCCTATTAAGAGTCACAAAACAGGTTATACCTCAAAAGTTGAGGAAAGATGTTCTGGACGCAGCCCATCAAGGTCATCCCGAAATTATGCGTATGAAAGGGCGCCTGCGTTCCATAGTTTGATGGTCACGCATTGATGCATAGTCAATAAAATTGTGAAGTGCTGTAAAGGAAGTTGCAATGTCAACCCATTCCAATGAATCGTCGTGATCTGCTTAAAACTCCCTGGTTGGATGTTGCCTTGGACCTGTTGGGACCATTGCCGAATAATAATTATCTCTTAGTGATAATGAACTACTATAGTAGGTACAAAGAAGTTAATATAACAAAGAGACTTGAGATTTACTATTGGACAAATTATAAAGCTACTGAAAGAACTTTTCAATAGATAAGGACACCCGTCGTTAATTACGGCACATAATGAACGACAATTTCATCAGTGACGAATTAAAAACATATTGTGAGGAGTGCAATATTTCACGTTATATCACAGTTCCATATTGGCCACAAATGAACGGAGACGTGGGAAGACAAAATCGTGACATACTGAAAACTTTAAAAATTAGCTGTATCGAGAAAAAAAGAAATAAAGAAAATCCTGTGGGAATATCCTATGATGTACACGCAAAACTTGCCACACCACACTCCATAACTGGCAGAACACAGTCTGAATTGCTTTTTAAAAGAGTGAATAAAAATTAAATTTTAAAATAAAAAATAATTTAGGGACAAACAAAAGGTACTAAACGGCAAAGGGAAGGGATATGGAGATGAAAAAGACGAGAGCAAGACTCTGAAATAAAGGAAGAACGTGAAGCATATATAAAAGAAATGGATAAAAGAAATAAGTTGATCCCAAACTATAAAACCAATTCCTCATGTAGTAGAGAAGGCCCAAGGCAGGGATGTAACGGCTAGGAAAAAGAGACAGGTCAGAAATGAAGAAGGAATGTGATACACTTGAAGAAGGTAGTAGGTGAATTGATATTGGTTCAAAGAGGAAATGATGTAGAAAGAAACGAAAGTAAAAACTTGTTAATTGAGTGGTAGTATAATTGTTAGATTGGAAGTGAGAACTGGAAGCAGAACTAGTTAATTCAATGGTACGATGATTGTCAAATTGGAAATCGTAACTGTGTTTGTGGAAATACAAAGTTTTATAAAGTTTTTAATAAGGAAGGGATGTAGTGTTTGTGTAACTGGCAACACTGTCTCGGGCCACATCGTGGTGGGATGAAACGTCAATATGACATAACGGCAGAGCCGGGAGGCGGGAGTTATGAGCGTTATCATCTGCTCACGTTGGAGGTTGACGAGCCAGTGACCCTAAGTTATAAGTGCACTACACCCAGTATATTTTTTTTCCACGTAGAGTCCGTAGGGAACAATTTAATGGAATTGTCGCGACACTTCCTTCCGTCTATCTGCTCGTAGGTACTCTTATATAAGAAGGATGTTTGTCAATTTGGCAGGAAATGTAATCAAAGAAGTATCGATCTTGCTTGTATCTTTATCGTATCATGTTTTTCGGGTGCTTTCGTCTTCAGAAGTGTCTCCCTAACGATCTGTATAATTATTTAATACTTTTTCAGCAAATTTGTACTCGTTATTCCGTCATATAAGCAATGTCGACTTTGCCAAAGGGACACTCATCAACCGAAGAAAAATCTAAGACTCAAAATTTTCCAAAAAGGTCTCTAAAGTCAAAGTCTTGTGTGCCCAGGGCCGTTACCATAGGTAAAGCCAGCTCTGCATATAGATATATTCATATACTCGTGTCCTATACATGTTACCCAAACATACCATCACAGTAAAAGCAACAGGTATATATATATATATTTCAGTAGCCATAACAAACAGGGACGAGATTGTTTCGACGTTTGTGTTCCCCGCGGGTCGTAGGCTGACTGTAAAGTGTAAAGTCGGTGGGGGTGCACGTGACCCCGGCACGTTGTGTGTCGCAGTTCTGCCACTTTATATCTGATATTTTTAGTAGCAGTTTATTTATACTTGTAAGTTTTATTAATCAATCTTTATCTATATATCCATTCATGCTATTATAATAATAATAATAAATAAGTGATACTCTTCAAAACGTTAATTGATAGTGCTTGTGCGGCTAATCACGGCATTAATTTTCTTGCGATTTACACCGCATAGCAAGAAATAGGGTCAAAAGAAAAGCTGCAACATTTTCGGTTAGGAATTTATTTTCGGTATACACATTTTTTAAGTGCCCGATTGGCGGCAATAGGCTCGTCCCCTATTACGTGGAACCGAAATCATAGTTGGCGAAATATAAGTGTTTAATACACCTCTGCCTACTCCTTCGAGGATTACGGGCCTGAGCATATGTAGGTAGGTATATATTAATGTAACCTACTAGCGTAAATAGACCGACAGATCCTATATTACCACGTTACCAAATTTAAAATAGTTCATATACCTATTCTGTCCATGGAGGACTGAATATATATGATTCTGTCATCTTCTCACACATAAACTTTGCGTAAAAATATGTATTTCACTCGCATACTTTGTTCCTCTGAGAACAACTTTATATTTTCATTCACCCTAAAGATACTCAGGTATAACATTTCTCTAAACTCCGCTAGAAAACTAATTTAGTATCTCATTCCCGTGGCATGAAAATTGAGTAATAAAAAATTGCAATAAACATTATGGAGCCATGAATATTTGTCACGGAGCTGTGATGAAACCGGAGATGTTTGCGGTCGCATTCCTGATAGCTTCGCGCCATGTAATATGCAGTTTGTATTTATATCTGCAAAGGAATTTGCGGTCGACTTCGCGTTATTAACTAGCTCATAAAGATTGACACGGATGGACAAGATGTTAAATGAAATGAAACTACTACTTTACAATTAGGTACAGTGGGCTCTAAAAGTTCCTGGATACCTTAAGATGTATTATCGTTTGCCAGCTTAAATCTTATTTTATAAAAAGTAACAAAGATACCGTCAATAAAATAGACTACATAGATCGATGTCTATGTTTCTTTATAAGAAAATAAGATCATACTAAACTTAATTACATTAATAGGTAGATCTCTTATCCAGTAGCTTCTAAGATTATCCATTGCATGAACTTTTGGAGCCCACTGTATAATAGAAATTATCGAGACATTCCTTTTATAAAAACTCTATATAATGTTTCATATGTTTTTCTAGTCTCATCATCATCTTTATCCTTGCATTAATCCCGGTTGCATCTGAAGCTCGGATGTTGATGTCTAACTGCGTCGCTGCTGATCTTCGATATTTTCCGAGAATCAATTGCCACCTGACCTCCACAACCTACAAGGACTTTTTAGTGAGATAACTACTCGTTATTACTGCCATAGATGTTTGTATAACAACCGGGACCGACGAGACGCGTAACGTGCTCTCTGAGGCACGACCAGACCAGTGCAAATGTATACAAGCAATATTTCCACTGAGCAGGGTTCGAATCTACACCTCCTGCGTAGCAGCCGCGTTTGCTACCGCCACGCCACACGCGCTATCAAATGTTTTTAATTTAATTATTTTACACAAAGATTTTAGTGTAGTAGACTTTAGGCAGTAGATGGTCGCAAAGGTTTGACAACAGAAATTCCCCGCCGTATACACGAGCAAGGCGGTATTTCAATATGTTAATCCCAATTTCTTTACAATCCATGAGAAGCTAATTCAATTAGGCTGGAAGGTAAAGTCCTTGGATGCGACTGGGATTAATATAAGGAGGATGAATTAGGTTGGAATGTTAGCCCGTTCACCGTATTTCTACAGCGCTTTCAGATTATCACTTGTTTTGGTATTTAGAAAATCTATTTTTAATTCGACTTTAATAACGAACGACCCTTTATTCGAATTTATCACCCATAACGTGAGCGTTCGTATTAGCGAAAAGGGACCGTATCTGTAAAATGACGCTTTTAAAACATGCCATTTCGAAACCTACAAAAGTAAAGTCAGTTATATAACAATGAGTGATTTGAAGGTTTTATAATCTCACGAAAATGTAGGTAGATTTCCTTCAGAAAGCTTGTACGTGAGACTTTTTTATATCACTTAGGTAGCCGACAATCACCGTGGTCTATGGACACGCTCGTCATGCTCGTGGTACCGACACTGTTGGAACCTCTTAATGCCTTCTGGAAGAATTCCATATTTTAATCGCTTGGGAAAATCACTGTAGGGAGTTCATTCCACTGTAGGAAATCAGTTTGATGATGATGATGACGCGTCCTTTCATACCGCACAATGCGTAGCCCGTTGTACAGGCGGTTAAACATTCACAGCAAAGCAAAGTCACTTCTGAGGTTAAGAGGTTCCACCCCGTCGTGGAGTATATGATTATTGACGATCCTCTGCGAACGTTTTTCACCAAGTCGAGAGGGTCAAGCATGGCAAATGTAATAGCCCGTAGGTGAATTTGGTTTGGGTTATATATATCTGCCTACTAAGATTTTTGAAATAATTAGGTACTTAAAAGACGGCAATATTTTTAAAGTCAACAACATAGCGGATAATTGCTAAAGCTTAACCTTGTTTTTTTGTTTATATTTTTCTACAATACAGGGCCTACTCGTACTTTCTTGCCACCTAAATTAAGTACCAAATTTGTGTAATATGCTACAAATTGTTTTGGCAGTAACGCGTAAGCCTGTTCTTACAGAAAAACCATTTCAATTTGTTTAAGCCGCCTCGTAAATCCCTATTATTTTAGCATTCCGCAATCATATTTATCCATTTTAATACTGTTTCTGAAGATATTTCATTTCAAATTGAAAAGTGCTAGTATTCACAGAGCTAGTATATCTAACAATTATTATATCACACTTCACGTCAATCGCAGTCTACTGCTGGTTATAAACCTCTCCCAATGTTGTATGGAAACAGGAGTACAAAAGAGAGGCTAGAGGCCAGATGATGAGTTGGTACAGGGTTTTATTTCGAGTTATCCTTCTCTTGCAGTGTCATCTGCATTTTCCGTTGGTCGCTGTGGGGTGAGTTGGGGTTTTGAACATTCTTTCGTCCGTCACAATACAGATAAAAAAAATGCACAGTGCACAGCTATTATACCCGCTTATCATTCTCTATGCGAAACAAATTTGGGAGCTCTGGGACTTACAGAGCAATCATTGTCATCTTCACATTATTAGTTCTGATTCATGCAAAGCTTGTACTTTGGGAAATCCAATATCATATTATTTATCTTGATTTGGTTTAACTGTACTGTTATGGGTGCGGCTAAGACCTCCAATGAGCGTCATCCCTCAATCAAATAGTACGCAGGCGTGGTTCTACCGTTCTCTTAGCAGTCTTCAGGCCTGAAAACCACTAAGAGAACGGTAGAATCACGCCTGCGTACTATATTGGAATTCCCAAAGTACAAGCTCTGCTTGACCCCAACTAATAATGAGAATACATAATTGATAACACACTTGAACTTCTCCACTGTATTTATTATTGTTCCTAACCGGTTTCGCCTTGTGGCATCTTGCGGACTTTGAAGACCGTCAAGAAAGCGGCTTTCAAACTAGGAGAAGAACTTGTCATTTTTACTCAAATTTAGTGAAAAATGTATTACCTCTCATCAGTCTTCGCCATCATCCTAGGAGCTGCAAACTCATCGACAGCATCTGCAGCCGAGTCAGGGAATACGCTGCGTTTTTCGCGCAGTTTCTCTACTGGCACGATGATTTGCTTATCTCCAGCGTTCTTTATATCTGCAAAAATATAAGTAGTAGATAACAATTACATGGAGAGAAGCCTTCATTCAACACATGACACGAACTTAAAAGTCGATACGGTTTCTGTCAACGTCGTTTAAGTTTTATTTTTTTATACCACTTAGACGGCAGGCAAGTAGTTTCCGTGGCCTATGGACGTTTGCAACAACAGGGACGTCACATTCATGCTGCCGTATTTTTTTTAATAAGGACATTAGCAACTGAAATTACTAATATTCCCTCTAACCCCTCCAGTTAAGCTCAATGGCTTGTGTTAGGAGTGGCCTCACATCGGTAGTGTAAAGGCCAGGATTCGCCTCCCCTACTAAATGTAAAGAAGTTATTCATACCAATGATTCATTGTTACACTGTTTATAACCGCCATTCATGGACGATTTAGGACAGAATAAATATGACTTTCATAAAATATAACATAAACCCACGCCTATATTCCCGAAGGGGAAGGCAGAGGTGCTAGTACCCAGATTTCGCCAGTTTATGTTTACGTCCCAATGTAATAGGTGGCTAGCCTATTGCCAAAAGTCATTGGTATGTGCCATGGTAAAACGAGGGATCGAACCCGAGTCCTTGTCTGAACAGTCAGCTAATATAATCAACCAATAAGTAGTTGTGGAACAGAAAGTTGTATCTAACTTATGGAATATCATTTTATAGCAATCAATATTCCTCGGGGAAACGATTCGTTAACTTGAGTGGTTTCTTAGTATTGTTTCAAGTTGCGTATTCCCTTTGAAACTATGTACTTCTTGTTTATGTTTTATTTATTATGCTTTTTGTATAAAACGATAATGAATTCTTTAGTGAAAGTACAATAAATAACAGTACAAGGCTTTATATTGTATTGTTTAGTCGTACTTATTGAAGCAGTATCTAAAAGTTCATTCATAGTATGAAATAATATAGAGTACAATATTAATAATAATAAATATTATAATATTAGCAACGCAAGAAATGCCTTATGTATTGTTACAAGTGGGGTGCCTCCGTGGCGTGGCGGTAGTGCACGTGACTGCTAAGCACAGGGCGCGGGTGTGATCCCCGCTCAGTACAAAAAGTTGTATGCATGAATATGGCTGTTTGCACTGGTCTGGTCGTGCCTCGGAGAGCACGTTAAGCCCGGTCCCGGTTGCCATACAAACATCTATGGTAGTCATTATGGGTAGTTGGATTCCTCAAAAGTCCAACCATTCTAACTTGGAACTTCGATATCGCCAATAGTCGTTGGACCATTGGTTGTGGAGGTCAGATGGCAGTCGCTTCACCGAAAATATCGAAGTTCAGGTTAACTGAGTTTTGAAAAAGGTTCAGAGAATGATGATTGTTGCAAGTGGGAAGAAAAGTCAGTTCATTTATAATTTGCGAAGCTACGTTAGAACTTTTTCTGTATTTTGAGCTTGACTCGATCTTATTATGAGGGTAAAAATTGAGCCCAAATTTATGATTCTGTAGTCGACGGCACGGACACTTGCAGCAGCTGATGTGTCGATAATTTGCGGGAGTAAGTAGTTGCATGAATAGCTAATTTACAGGCTTGTTTATCATTCAAATAATCTTGGATTTAATAATAGCTTTTCTAGCATTTTTTATTGCTTTTTTTTATTTAAGACACGTCAATTTTACTTCACCTCGCCTGATGGTAATCTCAAGGCAACAAACTCAAGCCTCTCAGGAACGAGGGTCACCATTACAAACACGTAAAGTGTTACAATGGTGGCACTCAGCTTGACGGACTCATCAGATGCTTATTCACGCTCCGCTTAAAGGACCCGGGACTGTAGGAAGAAGGGAACACGTGAGCTGGCAAGGAATTCCAAGACTTAATAGTACGGCAGAGGAAAAACTCACCGAACCGCTTGGTTCTTGATGGAATATTCCGCACCGTATGCGGGTGACATCTAAGCCCTGCACGTGCCTATACCTCTACATATCCTATCCTATCCCCTGGGGGTAATCCTATAACTATCTTTTTAATAAATTTGTAAATTTATTTATAGGCAAGTCAGTAACATGTTAAAAATATATATGTAAAAGGCTATGTATATGTAATTAGAGAAAGAAACCCACCATTCTTTATACTTAAAGCAATATCAGGATCCTCGGGGTTTTCGTTAAGCCTCCGTTTGATTTCCCTTATGTTGGACTGCATGTCCTTGTCGCCATCAGTGTTGAAGCCCAGATCTGTGTCCATGAAGTCTTCTGGCTGAAGATGTACCATGTCCGAAGTTCCGATCTAGGTGAAAAAGATATTATGTTATTATTAATTACTTAATCGAGTTAAAAATATAAATCTATTGAAGTAGAAAAAATATCGCCAAAATGTATGTACATAACTTGCAGAAGACAGCAGAAAATTGTATATTTTTGTATGAAGTGTTCGTTTTCTTTTTTTTTTTCTTTTTAGCAGACTCACCGCAATTTGCCAGTCTCCGGTAAATATGGTAAACATAATGTAAAATTAATGGCAAGACGCCAATGTCATATTGATATTTATTACGTAAGCTACTTAAAATAGAATATAATATATACAAATAAAAATAAATAGTCAAAATGTATGTAAGTACAAACATAGTATAAACATAACTTGCAAAAGATTGCACCAAATTGAATATTTTTTTTAATATTCGTTATTATCAGATTAAGGGTTATCTTATCATATAGAAGACCAATATAAGTTTGAATAGAAGGTGTAACGTGATCACATGTGGACATATTGAAAAAAAAAATTACAATACAAAGTTCGTCGGGTCAGGTAGAGTAGCATAAAGTAGCATAAAGTATGTATGTGTGTGACGTCACAACTGTTATTACTTCATACCATAGTCAACCTCACCTGCAAGTTATTCCACTTGCTAATTGTTACGAGGCTCTGATGCAAGGTTTCTTCTCGGACTAAGGGTTCAGACAGCAGTGGTTCCCGTGAAATCCAAATTAAAAAATGATGGAAAATTAGCCGCGGTAGCCGAGTGGCAAGTCAGTAATGGACTGCTGAGACGAGGTCTCGGGTTCGATCCCAGGTTTACCATGGCACACACCAATGACTACGATGCTTTTCGAAGTTATGTGTGTATTTATCGCAAGTTTATAAGTGCCCGGTTAATGGCAATAGGCTCGCCACCTATTACATTGGGACCTAAATATAAACTGGGGGATATAGGCGTGATATTATAAAAAAAATAAGGAATACGTAAGCATACTTTGGCAAGAAGATTTTGGATGACACCAGAGTTGGCTCTCAGATGAAGAAAAGTCCGTTATAAATAAAATCACACGTTGAGAGAAATTATGAATCAGAAATTCCTGAAGGTAAGAGCCACGAGCGATGACAACGGCGTTGACAGAAATTTAAACAAACCATGTTTCATTCCAAATTAAATAAATAAATAAGTACTTACACCGTTCGTTGAAATGTATGTAAACCATTCGTTATACAAATAAATATTTTGCTACAAATAAATGTCGCCATACATGTTTTTATTTTTATTTTTATTTCGTTTCGTTCAAAGGCACATTGACGGTGCACTGACCTAGCGCATTTTGTTTATTCTGTAGGTAATAGGGGGACCTAAAACTCACGCCGTTTTGAATGTATTAAATCATACCAATTTTTATCCGCGTTGATCCCTAGTTCTGTTATTTCAAAATTTCTATTACATAGTAATCCTACGAGAAATATAAAGGACGCCATATAAAAATATTATCAGAGCTCTCACACACGGACTATTCACCATTGTTCTACTTTTTGTTATACTCACGCCTAAATAAAGATGGACGATAGTAATAAGGCTACGACAGAAGCAGTGGTCGGTAAGTACCTCTTGAGACAGAACAGTATCCCGTTATTAATGTCCATCGTATTATTATTATTCCGTTTATCAAATAATATCGACATACTGGGATCAGATTTTATGACTTCTTGCTATTAATTTTTTTTCGTTGCTTTTCGAAGTTATGTTATGATGCTTTCCCAGTTAATGGCAATAGACTCGCCACCTATTTACATTGGAACCTAAAACATAAACTGGCGAAATGTGGGTGCTAGCACCTCTGCCTCCTCTGAAGGGGTCTTCAGGGATATAGGCGTGATTTTATGTTATGTTATTACCAATATTAGTTTTGATTCTCCTTTAAAATTGTACGTTCAGCAGTATGTGCGGATACTACAAGTGCCGAACATAAAATGAAATAGCAGTGAATAGCTATAATCTGTCTATCAAATACAAGAATTTTCAAATGATGTCTTTATCTTGCAGCTATAACAACAAATATTAAGAATAGAATGAGTGCGAACTCTTTGTACGTATATTCGATTTGCACTTAAACGGTTTTTTCATTGTAACGGTTTTCCCTAGTCGATATTGAATAAATCAATTTAATAAATTAAATGTCAATAACATTCCCGATCTGAATTTCTGCGAAATTTTACTCGAGATGAATTTTATCCATTATCGTTCGTTATATTCTAACTTTGTGATTAAAATCTCGTCCGGAGGCTGCAAAAGAGAACGTCGTAAAGAAGAAAATTTATCACCATACCCCATTTCCTTGATTATGATCATCGAAAAACATTTTCAAATACTGAAATAAAAGTAAATAAGAAATTGCATTTCGTGTAAGTAACAGAAGTACTATGCTTTTCAAATGAGAAAATCATTGCGATCGCAACAAATTCACTCGGTACTCATCATAATTGTACAGGTAACAACAAAATTTCCACGTCGAATAGGTTTAAAGAACTCCTTGCTGAGGTTTTCCAAGTGACTGCAACATGGTGCTCAACAAAAAGAGTAAGTATTATAAAGTTTGAACAGGTTCGGCAGCATGAGTGTGGTGCCTCTGGTGTTGCAAACGTCCATAGACCACGGTGACCACTTGCCATTAGGTGGGCCATGTGTTTGTCTGCCACCTAAGGGATATGACCAAAACTAAATAAAGAGCGGGTACAAACGCGCTGATCTCCTAAAATTTGTCCCTTGGAATAAAACGTTGTAGATTCGCCTCGTACACTAATGCCGAAGTAAGAAACCAGTCATATTTTTAACATATTATAATTTAGTGCAAATTGCAATATATTTAATCAAAAGATATTGAGTTAGATGAGTGGTATATTGATTTAAAACGATGTATTCTAGTTTATTTCGAGTGGTTTGTTTTGCTTGAAATCCGTTCATCTCATCAACACTCTCCAATAATCGCATTGGATGAGCGTGTGATCGCTTTTGAATTTATTGAACGCAGATTTATATTTGGATCGAGGAAAATTTCTTTGTCTTGAGATCAAGAAAAATATATGATATTCAATGGCAAGGTGTTTTAGCGGTTAATAAGAGCGTATTTTAAATCTGACTTAGCGGTGGTTCAACTTTATGTTGTGGATAATGTGGTGTTTAAAATATCATACAAAGTTACTATAATGACATTGACCATTATAGTTTGATACGAGTACTAATAAATATTGCAGTCGTAGAGTTATTTGTCATATGTTTTTTGAGTATTCGATATTTCGACATTGTTGCAAGTGTCGAAATATCGAATACATGGTCACAGAGGAGCTGAAGAGTATTAATCTACTAGAATCTACTATTTCAAGTGCCAATTCGTTAGTCGTCGTTTTGTAGAATGGAATAGAATAAAATGTTCAAATTACCTATGGTATTGAGACAATTGACACCTATTTTGACGTTGATGACATTTATGACAGTCTTGAACGAATGTCATTCCCATACATTGAGCATTCTATTCTGTTCTATTCTACGAAACGATGAACTCTAATATTAATGTTAATGTAACGAAAAATACGATAGAATAATTTGAGAATTAAAGCGACGCTCTGTACCTAAATTATTATGCATTGTTCTGTAATTCTTGAGAAATTCTGTAGACAACGACATCAATTAATGTAATGGTGGAAATTGATGGTCCTACTAACTGCAACAAATTTCTAGTCTTGTAAGCATCTTATTGTCTTGCATATTTGAATTTTTATATTTAACATTTAACCCCAAATATCTGGATTTGATTAAATTTTCAGTAACATTAATCACGTGCTTAGCAGCAGAAACACTACCAATTAACGTCTTGGACAGTTTGAATATTAAAAAAAAACAATTTCATCTCTCACAAAACCAACAAATAAAATCCAATTCATGTGACACAGAAAATACAACATAATCTCTATCTATGAAATGGGTCTTCCTTTATGATAATAATAATGTCACAGTAAACACCCAGCAAATACCAACCCCTAATCACAGCCCTAATCCATATTATGGTTGAGCCGCGGTCACCGGCTTTAAGATACCCTATACACGAACTGTATCAATTTCTCTCGTCAATATAAATTGGAAACATTTAGTAGTCTGAATGAGATTTAAAGCAACGTCCGTCGGTCGATTTCTAGAAGATTATTAATAAAATTAATAAGATAAGATTTTTTTTTTTATAATATCACACCTATATCCCCTAAGGGGTAGGCAGAGCTGCTAGCACCCACATTTCGCCAGTTTATATTTAGGTCCCAATGTAATAGGTGGCGAGCCTATTGCCATCAACCGGGCACTTATAAACCTGCGATAAATACACACATAACTTCGAAAAGCATCGCAGTCATTGGTGTGTGCCATGGTAAACCTGGGATCGAACCCGAGACCTCGTCTCAGCAGTCCACCACCCATACCACTAGGCTACCGCGGTTATTAACTATATTAACTATATTAATTATATTGTTTAATAATTTTCTAATTTGGGTTTTGTAATGTAATTGACATGTTGTAAGTTTGATATGTTGTAAGTAGATTGTAAGTACCATTTAGACATTTTATTTAACAATTATTTCTATTATTATATTAAGATTACAAAAACTGCCATGAAACTTTCGACTTTATTTACATTTAATCAAAAATCAAAATTTAATGTAAAGAGTTAATTACATCGTATCATTCACTATACACAATGCCATTTAATGTTGAACTTACGGAACTGTGTAATGGTAGAGTCCATAATTAAATTACATTTTTGGTAATCTCAGTGTCATGAGAGTGGTTGACAATAGGCAGAATATCTCCCTAAGTCTTAAAGTGATACACATATCCCTGGGTCTTAGGGCGACAAAGGATTACAAGAAAAATATTTTTAATAAATCATTCATACTCGTAGCATCGAACGGTTTAAATTAGTTTGGTAGTAGATTGGAGTTGTGAATTGATGAAAGCAGTTTTTGGAAAACAAGAGCTATTTTCAGGGAACGCGGATGAGCCCTCATCGACGCACCTTGAAAATTGGGTATCGGCTGTAGTGGTCGCATTATCTATTGTAGTACTTAGTACTAATATCGGGCTCAAAACATAGAAACAAACACGCCCGTGGAAGTAGTGCGGGAAGAATTACACACTGCGAAAAACCACCATACCGCCCACGTGTATCAGCATCATCATCATCATCGTCCGTGCGTTAATCCCTGTCGCACCCGAAGTTGTCACCTCGGAGTCCAAGGTTACCATAAGGCCTCCACAACCTATCTGTACTGTGTTGAACTTTTTAGGGACTCAACTACCCGTCACGATTGCCATAGATGTTTGTATGACAACCGAAATCGACAGCTTAACGTGCTTACCGACGCACGACCAGACCAGTGCAAATAACCATATTCAAGCATACAAATGTTTGCACTGAGCGGGGACCGAACCCGCGCTTCTTGCGTAGCAGTCGCAATCACTACCGCCACGCCGCTATAGAGACTGTCAGACCGCACACGTGTGTGATGTTCTTAAATTTTGCGTTGGTTTTGTATGAAAAAGATGTTTGTGTATAATGGCCTTTAAGCCACGGATAATACTTATTGATTTCGTATTATATTCTCTACCCCCTGACAGTAACGAACGGCGACGTTTGAGGACGTTTGAGGGTTTGAAGTTTTAACGATATTTTGTCTGGAAACCTTCAATTTAACTTTGTTTATTATAGAGTTACAGAGAAGGCTGGACTTAGTTATATAAAGGTGGATATCGACCAGAGTTATTGAGATTAATGTAACGTGTTAGTATTTTTTTAGGGTCTTGCGATATCATTGCCTACTGCTGGTCCCAATTGCCACCAAAAGCTGTATCTTGCCTTTTGCTGAAACCCCCCAAACGCAAGACATTCTGTCTCTTTCTCACACCTAGGTTTTGAGTAAAGATTCTTTTCTTTATTTACCCAATAAAGTGTCACAATAGTCAATTAATCACTTGGTTACATCAATTTCGTCCTTATATACTAGTACAAAGGTATTATTAATTATATAACATGTAAAAATGAACATTCAATAGGTTACCCGTACTAGGTTAACCCTATATCACATTATCCGTTAAACTCTTATGTGTGTTGGCACCGACGACATTATACGTATTAGAATTTATCTATGTATAAAAGGGTGGTGTAAAGCCATTACGATAGCCATTAGCTGTTAAGTCATGCCATTTGCGAATCTTTTCTGAAGTCACGTCTACCTCGTAAACTCTCCACTTTTGTTTGTTTCTCTTGTTTTTAACCGACTTCTAATAAAGGAGGAGATATAATTGACATGAAACTGGGTTTAATCGCAATGTATACCTGATTTGCCCGTCATTAGTGAATCAATATTAGATAAAAATATCTGAAAGGACCCCGGGAATCGGAAGAGACATTTAAAATTTTATAGAATTTCTGTATGAAGTAGAAAATGTGCTTAAAGGCAATCTTAGTAGTTAATAAGTACGCGGACCGGTAATCTTACGAAATCCATTATGATCTACTGTACGATATTTTAAAATATGTGTTACATTTTGACCTTTCCTTTGCGTTTTATCTTTCGCGTTCGACCAGTCCAATTAGCTTATCTTAAATCTATTTGCTTGAAAGTAGAATCGATTGAACGTTTAGTTACTAGTACTTTTATGTTCAAGCAGTTATGCAATAAATATTTTGTATTGAATAGTTGGTTATACTTTGGAGAGCTATGATACCAATTTATTTAAACGATAAAATTCGAAAATAGATCATATGAAAAGGTACCCATACTGACCGACATTACTCGCAAAATTAACGAGTTGATTTTCTATCAACCTATTTGGCGCAATTAGACTGGAAAAAAACGGACCCTGGACTCTGAGTTGACAGCCTCGGATGCGACCGGGGTTAACGTACGGAGGATGATAATGACTTCCAATCGATCGATGGCCATGAAGCAAATAAATCCAAAAGTGAATACAGCTAATCTGCAAATGGAAGGTGGAGCTCCACAGTCACATGTATCTATATGCTGCATACGGAAGCTAGAAGACCGAGTGTTGTGGTGTATCTTGGGAGAGGTCTAAGTGTGAACGGCAATATATAGATTATTGATACCAGATAGTAGGTACCTGGTACCCCGGCACTATCCACAGACGATGAAACACTGCAGGCTTCCAATATATGGCAGGAGTCCAATATAGTGACTTCAAAGTCTAAGGATTTTCGAATGTAAAAAAAATCAAAGATATGCAACATTGGTTGACAAGTTTAGAGGTTCAAATACTTTAGAGGTGTCTGCTTCAGTGGCGAGAGGTGCACAGCACAATGACTGCCGTCTTGCTTAGCAAAGGGTACCCGTGTTAGACAAAATTGATAAAATTTTATGGTCGTTTAATAATAAGATATTTTCCACCGGCTTTCCGTTATAAAATTCATCATTTGCGTCTGGTCGCTTTTAGACGTGTAAGATCATAAGTGAATGGGGAGCTATCATGATATTTTCTAAAAACGTTTTGTAAACCAGTGAGGTATCATATTGGCTTTAAAAAATTATATACTCACCGCAGTTCACAAACGCTCTGACAGAATAGCATGAATTTTGTCTCGAGGGGAGGGAGGAGGGAGGAGAGGAGGGGACGTCGTAAGCCTTCCCGTAGAGCATAACCTATGCTCTGGCACTCTCCATGAGTAGCGGCGCTGCCGTGAAACAAATCACTACACCACGATGGCAACTCAAAAATGGCGTCGATTCGACAGAAGAAGTAATTTTCTTAATCTACTTACATGTTCAGCTCTTTTGTCATAATCAGGGTACCAGTCTCCGCTCTCAGCATCATCAGAACTATCCAAAGCATCTTCGTCGTCGCCTTGGCTTTCGTCTTCCAGTACCGTGAGACCCTGGAGCTTCTCTAGTGAGTCGTATGCTCTGTCCTTGACCACGCTCTTCCCGTCTATACTTAGGTCTTCGTCTGCATAAATCTGAAATTACAAGGAAATTTATTTAATTTATGGGAAATAATTTTTAGTACTTCAAATCTAAATCTGTATTTGGTGGCAGATAATAAATCTTGGTGTAAATAAAGTGTGTAAAGTGTAAAAGTGTAGTAAGTAAAAAAAAAAAAATTAGTCAAATGTATCGATTATTCTACACCTAAAATGCAACCGCGCGCCTCGACATGAGTAGATATAGTTCAGAAGGTTCATCGATCTCTTCCAGAAAGGTCCAGAGAATGATGATTACTGATGTAAAAGGCAATATGAGAATTGCATTCTCGGGCGCATAAGTCACAGCCATAAAGGATTACAATGTACAGTGGGTTCCAAAATATCCTGGACACCTTAAGATCAATAGTCCTTTGACAAATTAATGCTAATTTAACCAAAAGTAACATAGCATTAATAGAATAAACTAGATCGATGTCTTGTTTCTTTAAGCTTGCAAGTAGGTAGTATTCTAAACTTAATTATATGGCATGACGGAGTTAAATGACAGTAAAGGAAGTTTATGAGGTACTGAAGCAAAATGGCGGGTCATTGACAATTGGCAATAATAAAGCTGAACATTGCAGTTGCGGACTGTGATATTGACCCATTACTTTCCATTAACCGTGCTGGCTCTCTCAAATGATGCCATATATATCCTGGACGGTTCTATAACTTACAAACACTACGACAGTATATCGCACTGAACAGCACTATTAATTGCTAACTTTTACCAATGGTTGTATCGCCTATGACCTGAATTGTAACCTAACAGGAGTTTCTATGTCCAATAGTGGACAGTGATTGATTATTTTATTGATTGAACCTAAGCGGATACTGTGGTGAAATGAGTGTAATCATAAACTCTCACTCATAAACTCACGCCTATATTCCCGAAGGGGTAGGCAGAGTTGCTAGCACCCACATTTCACCAGTTTATGTTTAGGTCCTAATGTAACAGGTGGAGAGCCTATTGCCATTAACCGGGCACTAATAAACCTGCGATAAATACACACATAACTTCGAAAAGCATCGAAAAGTCATTGGTGTGTGCCATGATAAAACCTGGAATCGAACCTGAGACCTCGTCTCAGCAGTCCATTACCCATACCACTAGGCTGCCGCGGTCAGTAGTGTGTAATCAATTTTTAGAAATAAGTTCTGCTGTTAATGCATGTATAATAATGTTTTGGTTCAGAGAAATTGTTTGACTTTCTATCCAATGACACAGGCTTGGATAGAAAGTCAAGCGTACTGTGCAGTATGAAAGGAATTTCATGCAGCGCACGCTCAAACTGTGGAATAAACTCCCTGCTGAAGTTTTTTTCAAACAACTACAATAATGGAGTTCTACAAAAAGAGCAATAAATGGTTTCTATACGGTTGGCAGCACGAGTGTGACGCGCCTGGTGTTCATCCAAAGGCCATGGTAACCACTTTGCAACAGGTGGGCCATTTACTTGTTTGCTTCTTAAGTGCTTGAAATATAATGGTTTTTTACTTTTGACGACCTCCGTGGCGTGGCGGTAGTGAAGGGCGGTTTGTGTGTGCATGAATATGAATATTCGCATACTAGAAACCATAACACAAGCTAGTTGAGCTATGCTTACCATGGGTGTAGGTGGCATTGTGTACATTGTCGTAGAATTTATTATTATATAATAATTTTGCTCGTTTACTAAGACAGCGAGTATCCCATGCGAACAATTATTAGGTAGGTATGTATACGTTTAAGTCTATCTATATGTGTGATATATATGTATGGGTCGTATGTATGGGTCGTATGTATGTATATATGTATGTATGTATATGTCTATATATATGTACCTGTTTAGGTACATTTTTATGATCTTGTGTTTTTTATCTTTGATCTACACTTCAGACTGCCTTCATTATGATACTTACTCCTCTGAAACTCAAAGGTTTGCTGGTAGAGAACTCATTGTGAGTTAAGCTCGCCTTTGTACATGATTCTTGCACATTGTATATGAATAATCTCTGTACTTTGTGTGTGCAATAAAGAATTAAGAATTATGTCCAATGAGTGGAGCGATGGACTGCCGTTCAAGAGGTTGACTGTTGGTTCGAGCCTCTATGGACATTAAAGGGTTTGCATGTGCTGTGAATTATAAATACTGAGTGAACATCGGCATCCTAGAGACTGTGTGTAAAGATAGTGCGGTGCAGTACAGTCCTCTAAGTGTGTACGAGTGCCTCGGACGATAGACTGTGTGTACGCTTAAGACAGTTGGTGGCTTGAATAAAGTGTAAAATCGCTCGAGGTTGTTTACTTCCAATCCCGAAACTTGCTTCCCGTTACAATATCAATAATTCAAGACCACTTTATTCTATTAAGAGGTGTTCTATTGTAGAACAATCTCTCAATGCTGATTAAAGCAATTTGTCATCTGTAGTCAGCACATGATCTTACAAAGTATACCTACAGTATGGGTCCAAACAACATCTAACGTAGATCATCAATCATGTTGAATTAACGACCTCTTACAATAGGACGGTCCTTTGAATATTACTTTTTCGTGGCCTTGAAAGTATTTAATAGATGTTCACATGAATATTATCTGTAATACTAGACTGTAACCGCGGTTCCGCCCGCGCAGATATCTTTAGATGGCGAATGACGACCTACTTGTATGTGGCGTGGTGGTAGTGAACGCAACTGCCACGAAGAAGTCTCGCGTTCGATTCCCGCACAGTGCAAATATTTGTATGCAAAAATATGAACATTCGCATTGATCTGTGTGTTTCTATGTATAATATGTATGTATTGACAAAAAAAGAGATCTATACTTTGTAAAATGTAGCTTGGGTCCTATGACAGCTGTCAGTGGAATCCCGTACATGAAGTCTTGAATTTTTTATTATTGAATGTAGTAGCTGTCAATGTCATACTTTATGGGCATACCGAGCTAATTAGTGATGGGCGATGAATCATCGTGACCACATACTATGAACTATCCATATTTTGAATAAAGCTTAATTTAAAATTGAAATTAATATAAGAAAAAAATAATTAGAATTTAATGTTATTGCTTAGGTATTTTAATATCATAATAATGTTTATATATTCAATATACTTGATCCTAAATAATATTGAGTAAATAAAATCCTACATTCAATCTACCAACGCCCTGAACCTGTTTTTGGATTTTGTAAAAAGACACGCCGCGTTTGGCTCTTGGGCCATGATATAGGCATAAGATACACGCGCCAACAATTTGTTTGATATGAACTTCCACTGATCCACTCCACTCATTCTCCTCAGTACGAGTGCCGACGCCTTGTATGCTACGTATATTCCGTTCTCATTGCAATTAAATACATACATACAATTAAATTAAACCTAATTATATGTAACATGCATCAACAATAGCTGGTAGTATCGATATTTTCATCGAATTTCGGACATCCCTATGAACCTCATTTTGACTATTTTTGACACCTGTCATAGGACCCAAGCTATATTTTACAAAGTACACGTATGTGTATCCACATTTTAGAACTTATGACACAAGTTAGTTAAGTAATGCTTACCATGGGTCTAGGAGGCGTTGTTTAGATCCTAGAATACAGAACACATATCTTGTTCTACTCAACAACTTGCTTCCATACAAACGTAAGATTGTAAGTCTGATCTATAAATTCCTTTCAAACTGAAACTGCATAAAATCCGTTCAGTAGGTTTTGCGTCAACAGCAAACAGACAAACAGACAGAAAAGAATTCGATAAAAAAACGGTATTCGATAACATAAACATAACATAAACTATATTATTTGTGAAGTCAGAGCTGGTACTTACATAAAATATTAACATGTGCTCACATACATCATTAACCGAGAAGCCCAGAAAGATTTAATTAATTAGTCCATTGAAATGTGAAACGTGAGCTACAGCATCACGGCTTCATTAGCACATACCGCGATTTCACTCACACAACCACTAACCACGTAAGAGTGAAGGAGATTACATTAATTAGAGTAGCAAGTTGAAAGCTCGCAGCAGCATTAACCGCTTGGTTACAAAAATAAATTTGCAATCACGATGTTCGATCACATTTGCAACTAGCGGGAACCCTTTTTGATTTTGTTTTCCACAGGTGTAAGTTATGAATTACGAACTACCTACCTTTACAATGTAACTTGTGGTAATTATTTTGGTTCAGTCGCAACACTATATGGATAAAATCGTTTATATCTCACAAAAATAAATGTGTCCGTCAGAATGGCTGGTTGCCTACCTAATTTAGCATCGAGACAATGATTAAAAATTGCTACCTAATTGTTACTATTTGCTATCTGCAATTAAATAATTGCTACCACATTAATTTTGAAAATATAATAAATAACAATGTCGAAGGAATAAACTTATCATAAAAATCAAAATGTTGCAAAATTTACTAGATGTGCTCGCAATCATACTCGTTGACTTGGATTGTGATTTCTTTTTTTTAATTTAGTGCACGTCAATTTGACTAAACTCGCCTGATGGTAAGCTGAAGGCAAAGTCTCAGGTGGTTTCAATGGCAGTGTTCAGCTTGACGGACTCATCAGATGCTTTTTCAACCCCCGCTCAAAAGCCCTTTTTGCGTGAAACTTTAATGAGCGCCAGAGGATACGTGGTATTCACTTTAAGTCACTGGTCTTTTTAGTATAGAAAATGCGATTTGTCATAGATATTGAAACGATAATATTTCTTGGCAACACTTCTACATGTGGTTACCACTAAATACCTATGATATGCTGGTATTTTTGCGTGTGTTCGTGTGTACGTTCGTGCGTGCGTGCGTGCGCATGTTTGTGTGTACTTGCGTGCAAGCATACGTGCATGCGTATTCGTTTGCGTATTTGTTTTGAAGGTTCTCAGTTGTCTACCATACCTACCTCCTTATTTATGAGACGATTTAAGAGAGAATCTTCCATATCTTTTGGGATTCGAACTACGATATCCATTTTACAAGTTTTATTTAAATAACAGCAGAGTTGGAAATTGTCATAATACGTACAATACTATTTTCTCCTTCATAGAAAAATTTTATGCATGCTGAATAGATAACTATACTATATCCTGGGTCCAAGATATTTAAGGTACAAGCCAATTACAACTGAATGTGAGTTAGATTAGGTACTACTTTAGATCCTGACCACGTTATCTTCATAATCTAGAATGTTCTTACAGATCATCTTTAAAATAAATCCACGAGAAATAATCTTGAAGGCTTGAGTCTTGTCAAGGCATTTGATAGAGCCGTTTGTACTAATACACTTTGTGGAAAGTTTATCATTTAATATATCAAGTTTGAGGTTTGATCGCACAAAACTTTATTACGAAGCTATTAACCTGCCAGGACGGACTGGCAGGTTAATAGTCAAAATTTAATTATTATTATGCCAATCAGATAAGTCAGAGCAAAAATGACAAATTCTTATGATTTGAAGTGGTTGTTCTCCTTTTTCTTCTTCGAGTTCATCTGGCATATAGATTATATTTTCAAACTTTGTCAGCCCATGACAGCCTCCGTGGCGTGGTGATAGTGCACGGGACTGCTACGCACGGGGCGCGGGTTCGATAGTGCAAAAAGTTGTATGCATGAATATGACTATTTGCACTCGTCTGGTCGTGCCTCGGAGAGCACGTTAAGCCGTCGGTCCCGGTTGTCATACTAACATCTATGGCAGTTGTTACGGGTAGTTGGAGCCCTCAAAAGTTCAACCAGTCTAACTTGGAATTTTGGTATCGCCATTGGTCATGTGATCATTGGTTGTGGAGGTCAGATGGCAGTCGCTTCACGTGAAATATCGAAGTTCAGCCGCATCACAGTTGGACTGGAAAGCCGACCCCAACTGAGTTGGGAAAAGGTTCAGAGACTGATGATGTCAGCCCAAAATTTAGCGATAGCGTTTTCCATTGCTCTGCTTAGGTCGAGTTGGTGCGGGCGACGCATGACTTATAATATATTAATATTGCTATTTTTTACATCTTATTGTTATATTTATTTGTGTTATTTGGTTGTGATAATGTGTGTGATAGTGTTTGCGTTTAAGAGGGTATTAACAATAACAGTAAGGATATTTACCGTGTTTAATCATTGTTTCGAGTACTCTAGTACCTAAATAATGAAATAATTAGTAAGAAGTTCGTCGTCATCTACAGTCTTAACGACACAAATGTCTAATTATATCATGACGCATTGAACACGGCTCATTTGGACACGGATTAATTAGTGACATAGCCTACAGCAATTGTCTACTTCTTGTACCTGGGTACATGGACTAGGAACTAGGGCCTAGGGAATTTTTTCATCCATGTCACATAATATGTCGCTACTGCCCGGAATAGTGTATTGTGTGTAGCACAAAATGATTTGATTTGTGGTAAAGGTATCGAGAAAGCGGAGTTATGCGATTGACGAGCTTCGCATACAGGTTCCTAGTAGGCAGGCTGTCTATCGTAACGCTCTAATCTCTCGATACCTTTACAGTACGAATTCGATAGTTTTTCGTGTCAACTAAGTAAAAATATGATTACCTATATTATGCAGCTGAAACAAAATAAATACGTACAAGTATAATCATCAGTTCTAGTCCATAAGTCGTAGTTCTAGGGCAATATATTTAAAGGAGAGAAATAAAAGTAAAATATTTACCAAACTTGGTTTGTAACAGTCCGTTACATGATATCAGAAATTAATTAAAATTTAACAACTTCCCATAAAGAGTTTTGCAACTGTGGAGTTCTAAGCTTGGAAGAAGTTTTCCAATTAAGTGCGAATTCATCAAGTATAACTTTGACAATTAATAGCTATTAAACTTATACGGTACAAGGACAAGACAATAATTTCTTACATGTTTTCACTTAGCGTAACATTAGCAAGCTATAGAGCGCTCCTCAGTATGAACTGTAAGCCCAAGCATGAACAGTACCGAAGGTTATTGAGAAACTCTTTCAATCAGTTAGCAAAGCAATACTCTATCCCCGATATTATGTAGCTGTAAACCCAAATTGTATCCCCCGATTGGTGACCATTCGATTTTTCTTGCCGTCCTTGAAGAGGTATTCACGCAAAAAATTCACAACACTATACTAATTTCATGAGTTCTAATATCAATATTTTCGGTAGCATATAAAACGTCATCACAGGTGTGTTATGCACTCGATAATCAGATCAAGTATATTTATGTAATAACCGCGGTAGCCTATTGGTATGGGTAATGGACTGATGAGACGAGGTCTCGAGTTCGATCCCAGGTTTACCATGGCACACTCCAATGACTTTTCGAAGTTATGTGTGTATATCGCAGGTTTATAAGTGCCCGGTTAATGGCAATAGGCTCGCCACCTATTACATTGGGACCTAAACATGAACTGGCGAAATATGGGTGCTAGCTCTTCTGCCTACCCCTTCGGGGATAAAGGCGTGAGTTTATGAGATGAGATGAGTAATCAGATCATGTATTGCATCTAAAAAAATCTGTTTACAATCAGCCCAGCAGACGGACCCCGATTCTACTAATTGTAAATCATAGTCAAACCACTGAGATTAAAAAACTGCCATTAAATTTTCAGCTTCATTCACATAGGTTTAAAAATCAAAATTAAATGAAAAGAGCTAATTACCGCGCTTTTTCATTCTACACGATGTCATCTTATATTTGACTTTAATGGCATAGCAATAAAGCAGGCAATTTTTGTAATGTCAGAGGTTTGAAGATAGTTGAGAATTAGAAGAATGTCCAGAGTGATACCCGCACTCTATAGCTTTATGTATCCTCTAAGTGTTCTCATTTTACCTACTGCCAATTTATTAAGGAGTGCTCGTATCAATTCGTAGTGGAACATGTAAATTGTACAGGGACTTACCTATTGTAAACATAAACTAGAGAAATATCAAAATAACAATACGTAACATGAATAAGCTTAACGTGAACAGAAATATCAAAGGTTAATGCCCGCTAATTGAACTCACTTGACAGTTGAAGTGACACACAACGTAGCACAATCGACAGATATCAGCAAAAAGGAAATCAGCCACTTTGATCCAATCCCAATTTCATTAAGATGCTGATAGACCGGCACATTCGCTTGTAATAGAACATCGAACATTCACCGAACCGAGCCAAACAGAGTATTTAGTATAAATAAATTACATTTTTCTGCTACAGCAACAACAGCTGCTGAGAAGAGCAACTTTCTGTTGAACTTTGTTTCAATTCTTGGACTCCAGAATTAAAAAATGTAGATGCAAATTTACTTCTCTTTTGCGAAAAGCTCTCTAGGATAGAATGCTCGCCAGGTCGCTTGATGGAATGCTCGCTAAACGCTATCTACAATTATTTTTCAGTAATGTAACATTCGCACGAATCGTCATTACAATTGAATGCTACGGTTTATCAGCACCTTTAAGTTTTATATCACAATACACGATATTTTGTCGTCTATTTTATGCTTTCTTGCGTAAAAGATATATGATGAGCCCAATATATTTGACATTTCAAATGTCTTGATTCTATTGTCTCCACATTTGCCGAGGTAAGTGAATAATATGATTTCCAATATTCGCATATGATATACGAAATGAACTCTCTATATAATTATTGATGGCTGAATATTCCTCCTCTCTCAAGAAATATCGTAGCTATATAATAAATTATCCTCGTTTGACATTCAATATCGCGAACGTGAATAACAAAACCTCGAAAGCTTTCTTTACTTACAATCTGTTTTTATATCGAAAACGTAACTTTGTTCATATACAAAGACATTTTTTTAAGTGGGTCTGGTCATCTCCAAAACTGTATGAAATAGCGAATGAAAACTAAAACTGCATCATTAGGTTTTTGATAAATAAATAATCCTATTTATTTATATATTCAGAATTCAGAAAATCAGGCCAGAGCAGTGACTCTTTGAATACTTTTCGCTATTTCTCACAGTTCTGGAGATGACCAGGCCCACTTAAAAAAAAACTAGGAAACGAATTCGTTGATTTTAAAAAACAAGCACCCCCTGTATTAATATACCATTCGATAGTGTCGCTAATATGGAACGAGTTCTGGAAAGTAATGACGGGCAAACTTAAATGTACAAATTTTAAATGAACTGAGGTAAATTCGAAGAAATGGATAGGGAATTCGTACAAATGGAAATTTTTAAGAAAAGGAAAATTATCCATTTCTTCGAATTACTTATGTTAGAAAATAACTAGAAATTAGAGCATAATTTTCACGGTAGGTAAGGTACAATTCTGTAAGTGACAAAACCACAAACGGCAGACCGCAGCCGTTAGCTTTACTACTGTTGAAAGCAGCGACAGACGGAAATCGTGTTACTTAATAGCATTATTTTTTATGAAACTGTATCAGAATAAGGCCGTGACCGCGAACTTAGTGGCAAACGGCCCGGCGGTAATGCAAGCGGTGAGGCAAACCAATGAGAGCGAAAGAGACCAACCACCGTTTGCCTCTCTTTCGCACTCATTGGTTTGCCTCACCGCTTTCATACCCGCGCCGCTTGCCGCTAAGTTCGTGGCTACGGTGCCTCACAACTTGCACCTGTCGCCCAGTAATTGCAATCGTATGTTAAAATCAGGTTTTGCCATCTCCTGCCGAATCGCCCCTTAAAAGTAATAACCGTCCTCATAAGTCGTTGAGGATATTTCTTTAGTTTTTCTTCATATACCAACAACTGTCTACATACTAATTTATTACTATTGTTGTACGACTGGTTTTGCTCGTTTTTTCTTTTTTGGTGCGCTTAATTTTAGACAACGTTCTGTTAGATGAATAAGTAAAGAGAAATATGGCAAGTCAGGCACAGAAGAAGCGAAACTTCACACGCCAAAAAAGATAAAACGAGCAAAATCAGTCGTGTCCAAACGGCCATCATGGCGTGCGGCAACTTTAGCATGAATAATTGCGATACGACATACTTACGAGTGCTACAAATATGATTGATACAGAAGACTCTACTTACAATTCATTTCGTTTGACAATTCGTAGAATTGGTACCACGCGAATATATTGGATATGAAAGTACCAGGAATAGCGTACGTGAATAATAAACAGAGGTGATCTATTTTCGATTATTAAGGCGTAGTCGTATTTGAATTCAAAAATATTTTAGATATATTTATTAGTAGGCCAGGCACATAATCATCGTCTATTGATAAATTGTGGACACAGAATTTTAGCTTTTTTGAATGTAGTGCCAGACAATTCATTACACTCCTCAGCAGTACACACAATAGGCGTGTTGACAAGGTCGTCCGATTCCTTCCAATGTTGCTTAATATCTTAGTTTTTACTGAAAAATAAAGATTGCTAAATAATATGTTTCATCTTAACTAAACTGAAAGTTCTAAACTAGGTAGGTATAACTTTTCATTATTTAAAGTTCTCAAAGTAGGTCAAAACTTAAACAATCAAACTAAGTCCAAGTTTCGAACTTTCTAGATGCCTTATTAACTTCAAATAACTTCTATTATGAACAATACAGGTGTAAACGCAACGCAGACCGGGATAAATGCGATATTCTATTGCGTTCCAAACATCTGTAAAACGTGCGACAGGCGCGTGACGTCACTTACATGTATACATTCTGTAGAGAGCGTTTGAAAAATTAATTACAAATGTCTTTAAAAAGATTTTGTCGTAGAAACATTTCTGGAATAAAAAAAGTAGTCAACATCACCAATAACGCAGTGATAAAACGAGTAAAAACACGAATATACTTGTATTTTTGGTGGTCTTCGATTCGATTATTTTATGTGAAATACACAGCTCCTATTACTTTATTTGACCATTATAAATTTTAAAATTCTTAAACGTATAAATACCCAGGGGAGGCCTATGTTCAGCAGTGGACGTCTTGTGACTGAAATGATGATGATGATGATGATCAATACCCACACAGATTTCGAAAAAACTTAGTTATCATTAAAAATACAGAAAATTCGACTAATAAAGTGTTATTTTTAATACACCTCGAGTCGCACCTCGCCTTAATTAATTCAATTTAGTCTGAGAGTGAACGATTTCATTTATATGAATAAACATGTAAATAATGCCTTACGTCTACATGATAGATTTTTAAATCTGCCAAGTGGCAGTTGTACATGTTTACAAAAATACTTTGTTAACAATTAATTATATGATAATATATAAAGCAGCTAATGAGTCGTAAAACTAACGTCCGTTTTTATTCTTAAGTTCAACAGACTTTGTGCCCGTGCACCAATGGTGGTGGTTATATCAAACTCAAACTGATCAAAACCGCAGTTGCCTAGGGTGAGGTAACCTCTGGCATATAACTCACGCTCCGGCTGACCCAGGGCCAACGAAGACCCTCTCGGATATGGGACTACGGTATCCCCATCTTACCCCGGATAAGGTGGGCGCGGTTCTTTTTTTTTAAAAAAAAAAGACAACTCCCGCACTATGGAACAAGCCCTGTATCGCGGGGTATTTTTACAAACATACAACTTACGGACACAAAGTACACCCAGACTCAGAACAACTATTTGTGGAACACAAATTTTTGTCCTGTGTGAGGATCGAACCCATAACCTTGTGCACACTCAGCCGGCGCATACTACGCCCACTGAGCCACGGAGGCAATCTACCAATCGTACCATCGCTCGTACCAATTTCAACAACTAACAACAAAATAATTGACAATAACACGGTATGAGGTCACACCTGCGCCTTCATATTTCAAATATACTATAAATAAACTTAACGTTTACGTTCAATAAAAAGAACGCTGATTTGACATGATATGTACCCTATTATACTTACATAAGATGTCAACTGAGCCGAAAGCGTATAATTAGGGGACGTATATTTTTATCCCAAGTAGCGACAAAGTGAATAAAAGGCACATGAATTTATGTAGGCGATCAATTCGCGTCTAAATTGGTCCTGACAGAAACAGGGCCGCGTGGTATGGACTCTTATATTTATATTTATGATGTATACTATTTACGAGCAGTAAAGGTATGAATCTAGCACTGGGTGATGACATATGGAAGGGTATCGGTTCCAAGATTCTGTGATTATTTTTTACGCTATTTTGAATTTAAAATGAAAAGTAACGAGAATGAATATATGTTTTTCATTCTCATTACTTTTCAGCGATATTATATATTATATGTACCTAGATAAGTATATTGAGTACATATATGTTCGGTTTACAATTGAAAAATGTGTGCCAAAATTGAAAAAGTTTCAATATTTTGAACCCAGACCCAAAGCTAGTCGAATCTAGATTTGTGTCTACTAGACATTGTGCCGATTAATCGCCGACTAGTTGGTAAAGTCGACCATCCGGCCACTACCGTAGTCGCCAACTACTCGACTAGTCGGCAACCTATTTCTCACATATTAAGGGAGCACGATCATGTTTATAACTTTTTTGAATTTAAATAAACATAAAATTTAAATATATAAAAATAAAATATATAAACATATAAATAAACTATATAAAAAAATTTACAAAAAAATAATAACAACAACATACATAAACTCACGCCTTTATCCCCGAAGGGGTAGGCAGTGGTACTAGCACCCACATTTCGCCGGTTTATGCTTAGGTCCGAATGTAATAGCTGGCGAGCCCATTGCCATTAACCGGGCACTTGTAAACCTGCGATAAATGCACACATAAGTACTTTCGAAAAGCATCGAAAAGTCATTGGTGTGTGCCATGGTAAACCTGTGATCGAACTCGAGTCTCAGCAGTCCATTACCCATACCACTAGGCTACCGCGGTTAGATAATATAAAGATAATAAGTATACAAATAATATAAAAAATGAAATAAAAAAAAAGTAAATGTTTATTAACAAACTAAATCATATTTAAGTATGTACATGATGCTGAGGATGAATTATTATTTGTTATAAGTATTGTTCTTGCGTTCAGCGACATGCGCGCGAATGAGTGGTGAACATAGGTAACGTGTCAGAAATACGAGTAAATAACACATTTATTTATGTGCATACATGACATAAATATGCCGGCATGGCTTTGAGGGTAGTCGATCAGGATACGATGTACTAGACCGTAGTATGATCGCCTACTGAACAATATTTTTGTCGAACGCTGCGAGCAAGCATCGAGTTTGTGAGACAGGGGAGTCAAACAGTTGATATAGCCTCGTCTAAAATATTTTACACGCCACTGCGCGTTAGCACAGACGTTGCTGTATTATATCACCCCACAGTTTCAATACCAGAAAGTAACATACAACAATTTATGGCACTAACATACAATTTTGCAACTTTTAATCTTGAAAGCTGTTTCGAGTTCAATAGAAATATTTTGTAGTTTTGAATTTAATGCGAACCCACAATATTTCTAAATGTTGCAATATCTTAAACGAATTCCTTAGTACGTAATAAAGTTTTCTTCTTTTCAAATTTTTAACATATCATGGATATAATATTTAGCATATTAATTAGCACATTAACCGACGGCTAAAATTATTTCTTCAAAATGTTTTCGAAGGTTTGTAGCAACTTGCCAGACTATCCCTACCAAACTTTATGCGCACCTGTGATGCGCAATTACGTCCGACCACAGAATACTAGGAGCACAGAAGTACCACTGAGATTTATAGTAACTACTACGGATTTTAAAATAAACTAAATACGTAATAAAATCACCATCTTAACATTGTATCAAGGGCCTCTAGACAATGAAGTGACATTCTATCGATGAAATCGCGTCGAAGCGGACGATTTGCAATTTGCATCAATATTTTAATATTAAAAATATGTGATATAAAATATTTGGAGTCACAAAAATCTCTTTAAATTTTTCTAGTCATATTACGAATGCCACTTTATCTAGAGCTCCTAATCCAATTCTAGAAATCTACTTAGTCCTTTACACATTCTGGATTGGCATATAGAGCTTTTATGGGCAACGACTACCCTGACCTCCGAACCGAAAGGAAAGCCTGCTCAGAACCCGTCCCTTAATTAGCCGCGATAAAAAAAATAGTAGCGGCCAGATAAAAAAACCAACACAAAAGTCTTTTTAAATGCATCTGTATTGCATTAACTTTTGCGTTCCATTAAAAATAATTGTATGTATTTAAGTGGTTGTTTGTATTAAATTCGATAATCCGGAATAAAAAAGCACACATGTTGATGTTTATCTCCCAAACTGTCTTTGGCACACGATCTGGCAGTCTACCTTTATTTTTTCGCTAAATACTGATAGGTCGTTGAACTTTTGACGTTTAAATTATGCCGCTAAATATTTAATGCCGATAAAAATAATTTTAAGAGATCTACTATTTTTACACATTATAAAATACATGGTATTTAATATTCCAAAGGGCCAATTATTTATCATCATAATAAGCTATTCATGGTTCAGTCTCAATAAAAAATCGCGATATCAAAGCTTGATCTTGGAATTTGTCTTACGGGAATATCGATTTTGACGTTTGGGGGACTGAGATTAGATTTTTCTTACTATCGTTACATACATACTTATTTTAATATCATTCTCTAAGCCTAAGCAACTCAGTTGGGGTCGGCTTTACCTTACCTAAGAAGCGGCTTTCTTCTTGCTTCGATATTTGCCGTTAAGCGATTGCCAACAGACCTCCACAACCAAATTGGTGATATCGAAGTTCTGTAGTTAGGCTAGTCGGACTTTTGAGGGCTTCAATTACCCGTAATGACTGCCATAGATGTTTGCATAGCAACTTAATAGTCGTAAGAAAAATCTGATGTCATATTTTTATTCCATGCATATTCTAGGCATATACCAGCCTCGACAATTAATTTACAGGTGTGAATCTACCGGTGATTACGTGAGGTTGGGTCCCTGAGACCTTAAATGTGGTACCCCAAACACCAAATTAAAACGTTCTTAAAGCGCTTGGTGCAATTTTCATAGAAAAATTTGTTCGTATAATATTTTGGATAAGACAAACATTTTGATGTTACCTAACCTAATGTCACGCGAGTTTATCTTTTAAGATGCCACACGACAATAAAAAACGATAGTCATTAAATTATATGTGGCCAGTTGGTATTTGGCAAATAAAATTGTGATAATTCACATGACACCTCTTTGAAATTAAAATTTCGAAATTAAATGAAAAAGGGTTCATTATATCGTTTCATTCTCTATATACGATGTCGTTCAATTTAAGGCTTTAGCAGCATAACAGTAAACTATAAAATTAAATGGTATTTTTTTAATTTCAATAATTTGACAGTGGTAGACAATTTGTAGAAAGGAGGCCCTGTCTATTTGTATGGGTCCCAGTAAATTAAGACCTATGCCAAAAGCTTTCGAGCAAATGCAAGTAATTAACGTAGTTTAATAGCACTTTGATGCACGATACAGCAGACCATAAAATGTTGACAAACAAATATTTTTGTATATTAGTACATTGGATTCGTCTTCCAAAATATTACCTACACCGGTTGACGACCTTTTTATATGTAAATGAAGTTGAATGAAATAAAGACTTAAATCGTGCACTTAAAAAGAAAAAAAATATGAGTAGGCGTTAGAAATGGACAAAAGAGGTTTTAAGGTAGTGAAAGGATTGAAACTCAGGCTTAGAATACAAAGTATTTTTATGATAAGACTAGCCAGCCCACCTCAGCTTCGTCTGTGAGAAAAGTATATTTAAGCATTCTTAAGGACACCTTCTAAAGCCCGTCGCATTTTTTTTTCCTATAATGTACGGATATCTATTTGCCGAAATTTTTAATATTTATTTTTACTGCTTCGAATCTTGGGTAGAAGCGAGATGTTATAATATATGTATAATCTTTCTCGAATGGACTACTAAATATTCAACACGAACATATTTTTTCAATTCGAACGACTTCCTTAGATTTAAAATGCGAAGGGTACCGAAAATATATACATGAATCGATTTTTGAAAAAAGAACATTCATTTATTTGCTTTCTCCAATCGAAATGACTAAAAAGGATGGACTTGTTCAATGTCTTGTTTCTGTTTGATGAGCTTAATCCATATTAATTTATATTGTTGCATAAAATTTAAACATAAAAAATTCTATATTTGAATTTCAATTTATTTTTTCATTTTCATGTTCCTTTTTTTCATGTTTCTTTTTTAATTATCACGTTCCTTTTTTCATTTTACTTATCGTTTATACAAAAAAAAAACTTTTTTCTCAACAGTATAAGTACCTACAATATTTCTTTTAAGATATTATTTGTATGAGATCGACGAATCTGCTATGTTATTACAAGTAATTTCTCAAAGGAATGATGCGAATAGTTCTAGTGGGTACCCAAACTACTAATTATGAATTAGTTAATGAGTTGTTTGTGTGTACATAAGCACCAAAGCAATAGTACCTATGTATTCAAATGTATGTACATATTCGAGTCATATGTAGCGCAGTTGTGTTAGGTACTTATAGTATAGAAATTGGTTTCATATATAATGTTTTCAGGTTGACCTTTTAGTGCCTCCCACGTGACTGTTGCGCCATATGTACCTAATGTACGCATTGTAAGATGGAACAACTGAATGAAGATAGGAAACGGAATCTTTGCCTTTTTATGAATGATTTGGTAGGTAGTTGGTACTAGAAGAACCATCTTATAGATGGATAGTATGTACATGAATGGCTCTTTAATGTACACCAAAAAGAAAAATGAAATGAACAGTATAGACAACAAGTATTATCCTGTGTATCCTGATAAACGCTGACGGTCCTAATTTTAAATTTGGAAGTAGGTAAAGTAAGATTGAAATAATTTTACACACCAGGCACCTGTTATGGCGGACCTGGGGGCCTAACCAAAATGCATTCATTCCGAATCTTCATTTTGTTTGTTGTCGGAATCGGATCACATGACATTCCGACAACAAATGTCACTCCCATACATTTTCAGAGCGATGACGAATGTAAATTCGGAACGAATGCCTTTTGGCTACCCCCCCTGGTGGATCATAGTTACGGATTATGATGATTTTAATCTATTTCTCTAAAAAGAGCAATTATCAACACAATTTTTAATTTAAATATTTCCAATCCATGTTTTTGAATCTAAGTGAATGACGCATGCACTGGCATCGCTACCTACAAACAACAAAATGTTGTATTAGAATTGTAAACTTTGAAACACATTCATAGTTAATATGGCTGCTCTGTTTTCTAGGAATGGAGAAGCCATCGTATATATTGCCCGCTTTGATCTGGTAGATGAAAAACAATTTAGAATGTTCATGGTGTATTACGAAAATTCTTTACTTGTCTGCAAAAAGACGCAAAAACTACAGCACAGATTTTGATACTATTTTCGTCTTAGAAAGTTCTCGGTAACCGAGTTACTACTGTGGTACCGGTAGGTAGCTCCGGAGATATGACTAACTTGCAACCACACCGAGCGGAGTCGCGGTTATAGGCTAGTATATCCTAATAAACCATTACTACTATTAATTCAACAAGGAAACCTTATTATAAAAAACAGCCGGAGATCAAGTCGGTGTCAGGAGTCAAACATTCAATATCGCAGACACTTTTTTATCTGCAGAAAAGTAATCGCTATTTTGGACTACGGAAAAAAAAGTGGTGGCAGTATAGTTGGCACTACCTTAAAAAGAATTAGGTAAGTGTGTTTTCGTTTTGTAGTACGTATGATTTGAGCTATATATGGCACTAAAGGTGATAGTAAATTCCACCACTCCAAGCAATTATTTACTAGTAATGGACGGTATTATTAACGGTTATACGTGTGAGTTTGGTGACATCGGACCCGCTGCTGAAACTATCGTGTCGCATTCCTACTAATTGTTCAGTTCTCTATCTCTACCAGTGTTGGAAGGCTTTGACTTTCTGTGTTCTGGCCAGGCAGGGTACAGAGTTTTGTTTCGAGTTTTCCATCTCTCGCAGTAATATCGCCTGCATATTTTTCCGTTAGTCGCCTCTTACGAGACGCTTTGGTTAAGATGGAGTGGTGTTATTCTTTCCCCTTTTACTATACGAAAAACTTATTTTAACAAACGGCTAGAGATTAAGTCGGCGGCGCCAGGAATGGTATATCTAATATGATTCTCCCGTAGCCGCGTCGGAAATGGAACCGTGCCAGCGATAATAGAGTTAGGTAGGTGTTTCCTATCAGTTTAATTTTGTTTTGATCGCATACCTCGATGTGCAAATAATATAAATAGAACTAACTATCGTAAAGAAATCTTTTTTCAACAGATTCTATTGCGCTATATTTGTTATTATTTACTTCTAGCTCGATGATTCGGCTACTCTAGTAGCCAAGATTGAAGCTCGTTGGAGGACCTCCGTCTTCCATTAGCGGGGGCAGTTCGAGGTGGATGGCGACGCTAAGTGCGTCTCCCCAAACGCGGGCGCTAGAACGGGATATTGTAGTCCCTACATCCGAAGGGGGCCGGTCATCTCCAAAGAGATAGTTTTGGTCGGCCAGGGTGCGAGGGATATATTGGTCTTTCTCATTTCCGGTAACTAAGGACCAAAAGACGGCGTGCGTTTTAGTCGATTCGAGTCCGACATAACCTTTCCAACGTTCGCACAAAAAGAAGTAGCCAAGATCGCGAGTTGACCAGCAGCGCAGTCGCAGAGCTGTTGCAACATAGTTTGAAGTGTAATTTATCTCAAAGTATCCGAACTAAGATGAATTATTGATCCCATATAAGTTATTTCATTGCAATGGGTGACGTTCAGATTATTAATAAAATATTTTATCAGTATAAATATAGGTATTTCGTAAACAATTTTTTTTTCTCTGACTTGGCCGTATAACAGATTCGTATTAAATGAAATATGGTGACAACTTAGACGTATTTTGCTACTAATATATTTCCTGGTATGTAAATAGATAAGAGAGAAGATATTCATGTATTTACATAAACAAATGCACAAGATAAAGATATACTTTACATTAGGTACATAAGTCGAGGACCATACACACTCGTAGTATAGATAGTTGTCTCAATTACCCATTGTAATTAATGTAAAATTAATGACATAGTTACATTCTTGTATTAAACAATGACGTAATTGTTGTATAAAGCTGTGACCACTAATATTTAGACATCAAATAATATAATCTATCAAAGGATGAAAGGGACCTTCTAGCGAGTTCGTTGACTACGTCAAATTTAGGCGCAAATAGGGTTGTCAGAATCTCAAATTTAAAAACTGGACAGACCAGTGAATTTGGCCGGACATACGGGTAAAAAAGACAGATACCTGTTTTTGATCTGTTTTTTTACGGATTTTGAAGTGCAAATCCGGGAGAGGGCTTTATTTACAGAAACATCCGCCTTCTCTGTATCTTTAATGATATTTTGATAAATGGTCATGACAGAATGAACAGTCCAAAAACATCCTTTACTTGCTTGTTAGCGAAAAGTAAAAGAGCCGAACAAAAGCCGGACAGGCCGTACACCGTTTGTTCTGGCCGAACCCACGACCAAAAAGCCTATGTCCGGATTTATGCGGACATCTGGCCGCCCTAGGCACAAACCACCAAATAAAACCTGAATACAGAATAGTTTCCATTTTATGTTACTTATATACCATAAATAACATTATGAATCCGAAAAGTGTAGGCGAAAAAGGTCTGTTCAAGTTATTATGTGGCTATAAATAAAAAGGATCGAATCCCTTTATAATGTATAATAATCTATCTGAAAATAACACACAGAATAGCTTCTCTCGTTATCCAGACAATAATAGCGAGTTAAGGGACATTATTCGACATAATGGCGACTCTGCCTGTAACGAATATCATTACTGATTTAACCTAAATATAGTTGTAGGAAAAGTGATTGAACCAAAGGTAACTAAATTTATAAATAGATACTTAATTTGGTACCAACTTTTCTATTTTATTTATGGCACGTCAAATGGTAAACTGAAGGCAAAGTCTCAGGAATGGGGTCACCATTACAAACGGCCATCTGTCGAAAGTCGATGGCCGTTGGAGCAGACGAGCCCTAGAGTGTAGACCTCGAAGAGCAAACGGAAGGCAGGACTCCCACCAGCCAGATTTACTGATGACCTGAACAGGGTGACTGGGATAGACTGGATGCAGGGGAATTGGGAGAATCGAGAAAAATGGCGCATATTGGGAGAGTTACGTGTCCATTTTCATTGGAATATGATAAGTTAATTGCTTGATTGATTATATTGGTAAAGATTGAATCTAGCTTAGGTGAAATCTTAAGAGAAGTCATTACAATATTAAGTTAATGAAGCATAGTAGTTAAGTAGTTCAGCCTTACGGTCTAGAGGTCCAGGGTTCGGATGTAAATGGATGCTTACCTGAAACAAAGAATTATTCATTTATTAGAGACATAAACAGTAATGCGTTATACATTGGTATTACAAATTTACAGTAATTATTGGTATAATAATTATATATTGGTATAATATATAATGGACTTTGGTGTGGGTTATGCGTACCTAACAGATATGTTAGGTACGCACAACCCACACCAAAGTCCGCGAAGTAATATTGAGTGAGAAAAAGTAGTTTGGCCAATGAACAGTGACCTATCACTGTGAGGACTTCATAGTGGAATTCACAGGAAGAAGATAACTTAAGGAATAACTCCAAGTCGCAACATTATCTATTATATTGTACTACTCTAGCTAAGGAATCGATATTATCTCTCACACTATGATTTCCAGTTCCAGTGGTGTTCTGTGTCATATCAAACAGTACGAGTACGTTTCAATTTGACATTACTCTTTGGACATTTAATATTTAATGACATAATTTGATTAATATTTAACTAGTTCTTGTAATTCTTACTTGGCTTTAGTACCTATTATATTGACATTTACTTTATTTTGATAATTTAATGATTATTTATCTTATAATTCGACGAACTGTAAGCATGTAACTAGGTGCTTTAATATTAGAGTATTTATAATGAAATCTAGTTTAATAGTTAAATACTTAATGTTGTAATCTACAGCATATAAGCGCTTTGGTGGAAACTGCTAGCTTATATTGCTAATAATAAATGAATAAATGAGTAACAAACAATTATGGCTCATTCTGTCGATGGAGACTTTTTAATAATAAATTGGACTTTGAAAACCACAGTACTTAGACATACTAATCGTCGGTTGGAAATGTTGAAAATCGATAAAGCGACTGCTATCGGGCCTTCACAAATCAAATTGGCAATATCGAAGTTCTGTAGTTAGGCTAGTCGGACTGATGGCTCCCAATACCCGTAACGACTGCCATAGATGTTCGTATGGCAACCGGGACCAACAGCTTACTAGCACTCCGAGACACGACCAGACCAGTACAAATAGCCATATTCATGCAAACAAATATTTGCACTGAGCAAGGATTGTCACTACCGCCACGCCACAGAGGCTGCATCGATAGCCACTTTATACTCTATAATAAGCTATAAGGTTAACTGAATTTTCAGAACATTACGCTCAACTGAATTTAATGTAGGTTGGTTTCCCCGATTCCACCTCATTACATCGAGTTATAGACTTTACTCGTGTTTTACGATCGATATAAAGTATCAAATTGTCTGTTGGTTAACGTTTATAACGATTTTATGGAAATAATAATGTAACAATACGTTATACGATATAAAAGTGGGTTATCTTGTAAAGTACCTTATTAAATAAAATTAACTGTCATTTCATATAATAAATATTAGATAACGGTAATTAAAAATTAACGTTTATTCGTAATAAAATAATTGAATGGTCTTTTTATTGATTTTTTATGCGCTGCTGTTACGGTTCATTTAGATTTATTTAAATCGTTTTTATGCGTAAAATAATATTACAACTGGTTTGGCATTTTTTGCACGCTGTCGTGTGTTTAGGTTTTTAAAAACCCTAAAACATGCACATTTCGTTGACGTATTTTTTGTGTTAACTTCATTTTTTGACAGTCTTGACGAAATTTAACCCCTAGAGCTAGGGTGTAGGTAGGTACTCTTGGGACCTTAATTTAATGATAATATTTTTTGACATTCTGCAAAAATGTATTATGTAAATAACCTACTTACGATAAGTACAAAGAAGACTATTGAACATACTTTACATAAAAGGGCATGCCTGTACCCTTCAAGTTGATGAATGAACTTAGCTATCTTTGATGTGATCTCAAAGGAGATTAAGGTCGTAATGATATTTATATAACGAGGATAAAGAAGAATTTTATTCAGTATTTGTTTAATAATAGAACTTAAAGCTTTTGATGGTACTTGATGTAATTTGCTCATAACATAAACTCACGCCTTAATCCCCGAAGGGGTAGGCAGAGGTGCTAGCACCCACATTTCGCCAGTTTATGTTTAGGTTCCAATGTAATAGGTCGCGAGCCGTTGCTATTGCCATTAACCGGGCATTTATAAACCTGCGATAAATACACATATAACTTCAAAAAGCATCGAAAAGTCATTGGTGTGTGCCATGGTAAAACTTGGGATCGAACCCGAGACCTAGTCTCAGCAGTCCATTGCCCATACCACTAGGCTACCGCGGTATTTGGTAAACATGAAATTGCCAAATACAGATTCATAAGTTCGTTATTCCTGTAATTTAATAGCTATTTCCATTAGTTATATTTTGTTTGAAAGTTGATGTCAAGATTTTACAACTCTGTATTAAATTTTGTTATTATTGGCCGCTTAATAAATGAAATTCGATCTTCAAAAACAGTACTTCCTAAATGCCAACAATTTTGATGATAAATTTCGTATTACTTTTTTACAGCTGTCACTTTTCAAAAATGTAATAAAAGTTGCTGTTTTGCTTAATGTTGTCTCATTCATACACAAAAAAAAACTTAAAATTTGATTCTTCATGCCTAAAAAATGTAAAAATATTAGTATCTACTGAAAATTGGGTTTTCCTTCAATTTCTTCAAGCAAAACACCAATTTCATATGTAAAGGCCTAATATTGTGGAATAGCTGAACAAGTGACAATAAATGATAAGAATCGAGTTCAATAAAAACATTTAAAACTCAACTGCGTTTTCTTATTTTTACAATACTTCATTCGGTAAAACGTAAGAACCTCCAACATAACTCAAGTTCTTAAAACTTGGTAACTTTTAAAAACTAAGTAATCATTGGAAGCAAAAGTTCAGAAACTTTCAGCGGAGTTTACCGGCGGAACGTGACTTTTTGCAGTTCGGTAACGTGTATGTCACGACAGAATGACCTTACTTATATTATTCGTAATATCGAAATGAATAGTTCAGTAAACAATGATGAGAGATGGTCGTAGCGTGCATATTAATATTACCTGTACAGGGTGTAAGGGGAACACTTCCAAAGCCGGAAGCATTCTGCCATCAGAATGGCTGGTCAGCGCCGCACTTAGTTTAAGTAAACAGAAACAGAGTTGAGCTATTGTTTTTGCTTCAATAATTGCTACCTACTTATCCATCAATTTCAGCCTTCTAACTATATCAGTTGAAAAGTTATGATTATTTATTTCGAACTTACGTGTGATTTGCTACGGTTACCACACGTAAGTTTTAATTGCAGGTAGCAAATAGTAGCAATTAGGTAGCAATTTTTGATCACTGTCTCGATGCTAAATGAGGCAGGCAACCAGCTATTCTGACGGACACCGCCTGTTACTGCTAGAGTGACAGATGGCTCTACCTGTCTCCCCCAGATGTCTAGAGTACACTAGAATATTTATTTATTAAAAAAAAGCAAATGACCATTATATCAGTCAAGAGAATTACTGGTAATAATGACGCACACCTAAAACACTAGTCGACTTAGACTTAGACCAATAAACAATTTTGTCGAACTTATTTTTCTGAACTGATTTCGTAAAAACGCGGGCGTTGTTATTTACGTACCTACACTTTGAGCACAAAGGATGAAACATATATTGTAAAATTGTTTACTCGTTATTTACCAAATGTACGGAAATGAATCACAACCTATCAAAACAATGGTGCCCTATGGTTCATGACATTGTTAATAACATGTTTTACCGCAAAATGAGTAAGGCTGAGATAAGGGATACTGACTCATTCATTCATAAATAAGTAGGTATTATAATTATTAATTTTATTGTTCAATTAAACTATAATAATATTCAAGTTCAGATATTATAATTCACAACTCTCTACCTACCAAATGTAATTTTCTTGCTGTGAAAACAGGACTATAATTTGATAGTACAATATGGTACATATGTGTAATGTTGGTGATTACCGCTGAAGAACCATTGTGGCCAGCCGTTAGTAGAGGGTCTTAAGAGAGCCGCGACGGTAATGATCAATATAACTTGTACCATTCGACATTTTTCATCACACTTATGAAAATAAAAATAACCTAATGCAATTCTGGTCCGTGGCATGACGATAGTGAACGGGATTGCTACTCAGGAGACGTGAGTTCGACTCCCGTTCAGTGCAAATATTTGTGTACCTATTATAGAATATTGCATTGGTCTGGGTGTTTCTATGTATAATATGTATGGATTCACAAAAAAAAAATTAAGTATGTTTGTCCGTATTCTGGAACCCATAACTGGTTAGACTATGCTTACCATGGGTCTAGGTGACGTAGTGTAGATTGTTCTAGAATTAGGTCTGTTCGGTAAATTGAACATTAAAGCCTACTCGGAACGGTGCTGGATGCAATATTTAAGGCGAAGTAATAAGCAGAAAATGTTTATTAAATTTAAAAATAAACATATTTTTTCATAACCGTATCGACAAACGTGGGTGGTATGTTTCAATAATTTATTGATCCATTAAGAGGATATTACCACCAACGCGCTCCATATAAAGTTAGTTCTCTCACATTTTTATAAATAAAATATAAAGCATCAGTAGTTTGTTTATAACGTTCAATTCTTAGCCAACATCGAAGAGAATCTACTCCTAATCGGATGGATGAAGGTTAAGAGAGTTTCTGGTCTATCAGTGTGGAAAATAAAACAGGGTTTTATACCATCATACAGCAGCATATCAACTTAAGCTCTCGGTCTTCTTATTGACAACACAAAACCTCTCAACACAATGTCAACTCTTAAAAAGAAATGAAAAGTCGTCCTCCCGTTACTTCTTGTTTCCACTTTTAGGGCTCAGAGCACTAACTACCAACTGTATAAAGTGGTATGACAGCCGTTCAATTGTTGTCCAGTTTTAAGAGTATGTAGTCGACCAGCAGTCATCTCATCCTCCTCCTCTTTCTCTCTCTACTCCTTCTTTTCCCTGCCATAATTTGGTTTGTTTAATGCACAAAACAGAAAACCTAATAAAAAATTGGTTGCCTGTAAAGTCGGTATACGGGCGAAAGTTTTACGTGACAACGACTTTGAGTGGTAACGCGTGCCTTTCACTTTTTATGTCTGTCTCTCTCGCTCTTAGGCGGGCTAACCATGCCCGAGTGGAAGGGACGCGTGCCTCTCACTCGCTCTCATTGTGAGCGCATAACGTGAGCGGAGCGTAACGCAGTTTCTTGAAGTGTCACCCGGCAAGCCAATTTATAAGACGTTGTCACGTCAAAACGTGACATGATAGTTTCAGTAGCGGAACCGATGTCGCCAAACTTACGCTAAACTCAACCGTTAATAAATAATTGCTTTAAGTGATGGCATTTACTACTACTTTTAATGCCATATTAGCTCAAATCTTACGTACTAAACCCTTTTTAAGGTAGTGGCAACTAAACTGCCACTAATTTTTTTTTTCAATCGTTCAAAATGGCGATACTTTGCTATAGATAAGAAATTATTTATGGCGTTTTATACCTTGGATCGAAGAAGTTTGAAAATTTACGAAAAAGTTTAGACGTATTCTTACAAAAAGGTTCATATTGTAGAAACGAAGGACACGCGTACACCGACTACATCACATTTCCAGTTGTTTTTTTCTTTTTCACGGTTTTATGCTTTTACTTGAGCAACAGCTAGTGGTGGTTAGATGGCAGACGCTTCCGTTAAAATTTAATTACAATAAATAGGCTTAATAAATAGCCAGCCTGAGTGCTTCGATTGGAAAATATAGTCGTTAAAACATAAAAATATGGCGCTCTTCCTGTATGTGTGTAGTGGCTCGTTCCATAGCAAATGCAATCGAAGTATTCGAGTCATTCGAAGCTATTTCAGTCTCATATCTAGGTTAACGTAATTTTGCGCGTTCCATGCGCACAAGTTACGTCATTCCTGCTTTAACACCTGAACTCGGTTTGTAACGAGTCGGTGGAAATCGGTATATTATTGGGTCGATCCATTTTCCATTCCATTTTTTAGAAGGAGGTAGGACACGACGGTATATCCGTCCCAATCGGGCAGTCCGACTGGGAAAGTACCTCCAACCTATAGAATATCGCCGTTTAACCTTGTGTTGTGTTTTCGGTGGTGAGTAGGGTAGCCAGAGCTCACTAGAGAGGTTTTGTGTTGTCCGTGGGAAAACCATAGGCTCATCCTACATCTTTTGCGCGACGACATAGAATGTCTCGGTTCTTACAGGGGTTGCGGCACAAGTGTTATTCCTCTGCTGTTACACTCGCATATAGGTCACGGTAACCACTTACCATCAGGTGGGCCGCGTACTTGTCTGCAACCTAAGTTGTATAAAAAAAATCCATGTTTCTTTAGACCTTTATGTTTATACCTACTAGGTGTGACATAGAATTCTAATACAGAGGTAAAATATAACCGTATTGCGCGTCCGAATTGAGAAGTTCGACTGGAGAATAACCTCACCCTACTGAATATCGCGTTCAATAATAACCTTGTGTTGTGTTTTTGGTGGTGAGTTGGGTAGCCAGAGTTCCCGTTCTGGATGCCCCGCAGAAATAAATTTCAGTTTTAAAATAGTGTTTTATCTCACCATTATCAAACAAACCTTTTCGAGGGGATCGAAATTAGGAGGAACCGCAACTAACTCCTCTCAGAAAGCGGACCTACGAAAGGCAATAAACTTAATTTAACAATATTACCTACAACTTTCGGAACAGTTAAGCTGAAACTCACATTACGCCTACAGACTTCAATACTTTCCTGTAATAAGGAGCGAATAAACACGCTTCGGTGATCAGATTCGTCTTTATTTGGTATTCAGTTAATAACAGACTCGTGTTGACGTGCCTCGGGGACACTGTTATGAAAGTTTAATTACGTCACGGCTCAATCCTACAAACTTCTGCTCGGAAATCCATTTACATCAAAGAGAAAATAATATGCTTTCTGTGTTCCATTTTCAAACAGATGTAGTGATAGACGAATAATTTTTGGAAAACCATATTGTAATTTTTTTTATTACTATTTAAATATCGAAGGTTTTCGACCAATGCATCCTGCCAGTTATGACCTATAACGAGGATGCTGAAGTGACGGTGGGATTAGTCAACGAATTGAAACTAACGCAGCGGGCTATGGAGCGATCTATGCTTGGAGTCTCTTTGAAGGAAAATATTCTTAACGCAGTCATCCGAGAAAGAACTAAAGTTACTGATATAATTCGGCGAATAATCAAGCTTAATTGGCAGTGGGCTGGTCTGTCGAAGGTCCGATGGATGCTGGAGTACACGAGTCCTAGAGTGAAGACCGCGAGAAGGCAAACGGAAGGAAAGACGCCTCACCAGCCTAATGGACTGAAAATCTGAAAAGGGTGATGGGATAGACTGGATGCGGAAGGCAGAATATCAGAAGAAATGACACACATTGGGAGAGGCATATGTCCAGCAGTGGACACAGTAAGGTATTAATTAATTGATTTATAACATACTAGCTGACCCGCGCGACTTCGTCTGCGTCACCCCGTTTTCGCAACATTTTTCATTCCTGCTCCGCACCTGTTAGTCGTAGCATGATGTTATATACATATAAACCTTCCTCTTTAACCATTCTATCTATTGAAACAACTGCATCAAAATCCGTTGCGTAGTTCTAAAGATTTAAGCATACAAAGGCACAAGAAAAATAGGAACAGAAAACGCGACTTTATTTTATACTATGTAGTGATGAATATCCTAGTATTCATTTCTGCATCAAAATTATAACTTAAAAATTTACTATACCTAAATGTTCAAAAGCCTACTGACAAGTTCTTTAATTCCATATTTAAACCGACTTTATCATTAAAAAACGAAAATAAAATACCTTATAAATTAAAAAGTTACAACCTGAGAACAAGAGGAACATAGATAACAAAAGATATTTCTTATGAAAGCTGAGTGAAAAGAACAAAAGAAGGACGAGTAAACACACATTTTCTTTGTAAAAATAATCAATGTTCATTATTATCTGATAGTGAGCATTACACGTATTTTCTTTTAACAAAGGCGGCAAAGGCCGTCCATCCAGCTGAAAGAAAATGTAACTCTATATACGCACGTCATAGGAGAAGAATACTTCTTTGTGATATTGTTCGCTATTGTTTGACCTATTCATAGTTTAATAACACAATATGACGAATTACTGAGGCTATAGCTTTTTACTCTTACTTACTTTTCATTATTTCGGTTAGAAAATATGATAGAAATAGGTATATTTGAAAATAGAGAAGTGCTTAATGAAATCATACAATTTCGTCTCACTGAATACTACTAAATGATACAGCCAGTTTCAATAATATGTATTAAAGTAATGATTTTTTTTTCTTTTCCTTTCTTTGAAAAGACAACTCCCGCACTAGGGAACAAGCCCTGTATCGCGGGGGACTTTACAAACATACAACTAACGGACACAAAGTACACCCAGACTCAGAACAACTATTTGTGGATCACACTAATTTTTGTCCTGTGTGCGGATCGAACCCATAACCTCTTGCACAGCCGGCGCATACTACGCTCACTGAGCCACGGAGGCAGTCGTGATTTTTTTGTATAAATTGTATGTTATGATGCATATGCTTTGTGGGTGGTAGTCAGAAGACATTGGCAGTGAGTGGGAGAGGGTATGTAGTAAGCCTTCTCGAGAGTACCGAAACCTATGCTCGGACCTTCAGCCTCGCCGTGAGTAGCGACGCTGCCGTGAAACGAATTACTACATCACGATGGCAACTCAAAAATGCTGTTTATTCGATAGACAAAGTCGTCATAATAATGACTATCATAATAATAGTTATGAAAATACGTTTAATGACAACTTTATCCTATCACCAATCCTGTTAATACCCATTGCATCCAAACCTTGGAAAACGGAGCCTGAAGTTAACTCTCTTAACCTGGAGTTAACCCCGAAAAGATCTTGGATGCCCCACTCCAAAGAGCCACTGAAAGAATCGCTCTGTAGCGGTCCTCAAGATGCCTCCTAGTGGCGAAACCCGTGTCGAGGGTTATTCTTGACACTGTACGAAGTCTCTTTACTAGTTTTTAGAGGTGCAATTTGTACCAGTTGCACCACGCAGTTTGGTATCCCATAATCTTTAGGATTATTAAAGCGTCGGTAAGTGCTGGATTCCTCTCACACAATATATTTTCTTAAAATTAATTTCCGCCATGTAACGTATATTTCAATATCTTATCTGTGAGTGACCATATGGCCGTTATATAAAGCTCTTTGAATATGTACTAAGTATTTACGATGTGATTGAACGTCAATTAAAATCTCATTGAACACTTAACGCCTTCAGATGAAGACGTTTCATTCTCTTTGGCCCCTAAGTCTGTTTAACAAGTGTTCTGTTGGGTACTTAAAAATATCCATACTTCACATTATAAGTGCGAAAGTTATTCTGTCTGTCATGCTGAAACCGCTGAGCCGATTTTTACAAAATTTAGCATAGAGATAGGTAGGTTAGATCTTAACAGAGGAAACTAGGTTTGGTTGTGATAACCTACCCGCGTTCGAATGTTAGTCTGAGATTATGCCAGTTAGAGAATACTTATTATAGCTAACCTATAAATATTAATTTCCTAACTAACCGCACCATCGCAAACGACAAAGTCAACACATTTGATTTTTTATTTTTAAATTTATTAAGTTTTCATAAATTTAACAGAGGAGCTACCTTTTTTGTAAACCCGAAAATATTTATTATAGAATTATTTTGAAGCTAAACATTTCCTAGCAAAGTCGGACAAAGCCAAAGCTATACATCTTCGACTTTGCCCGGTACTACAGAATTAATTAATTCCTCTGTACAATAAATCTAAGCAAAAAAAGCTAAAGTAAACTCATGGTTATGTTATGTTAAATACACAAAATATCTTTGTACCAGAAAGATTAATTACAATCATTTTGTCCCCATGACCACTAGCCACGCAGCCGCGCCGAGCTCCAACTTCCTACAATCAATTATCAGATGGCCTAACTAGTTTAATTTCCCGTCGCCACTCGTCACTGATATGCGGTGCATTATAACAATTAGCCCGTGGTCTCAATTCCCTATTTTTAGTACGAAGTGCAATAGAAACTAATTGAGTCTGCATCTTTCATAGCATCCATGATTGCTATTAAAACACTTAATAGGTCAGGACTACTTTGATTTGATGAAATAGACGTCTAGACTCATATTTCAGTTTATGTAAATATACTTATATTTACTTACACGTAAATGAACGGAGTCTGTCGTTGTATTTACATATGAAAAGAAATTATAGTAACATTGTAAAAAAGATCCAAAGTATGAATGAAGAGGGCTTTAGGAGCAGAAGTTAGCTCAAAAAAAGATGGATGGATTGTGTGAAGGAAGATATGGCAAAGAAGGGAGTGACTGGAATGACATGTTGCGACGACCCTAAGTAATTGGGACTAGATGATGACTTACATATACTACATACACATGTATGTACACATGTATGTAGTATCCTATCCTCTATCCTCTGCCTATCCCTTCGGGGATTACGGACGTCAGCATAAGTATGTATGTAAAAACAACAGACGTCCACCTTTCTATTGATTATATGAATATAAACTGAAATTACTAATATACCCTTTGACCCCTCCAACTCAGGTCAATGGCTTGTCATAGGAGTGGGTTCTGTTCTATCTCTTTGATCGCCTACGTTGGTGACTTGGTAACCAAGACCAGTCAGAGTCTCTAAGATATCTTCTCTAGAACACACTAGATTCCCTAGTCGGTTTAATCGGTTCAAGTTCCACATACCCGGAGGGGAAGCATAGCTACAAAACAGAAACAATAAAAAGAAGGCATAGAGGTTCTCTGCTTACCCCTATGAGAACGTCAGGCGTTACTTATGTATGTATGTAAAGTTTCAAACATATAGTAGATGACCTTAACCTGGGTGAGTCCACGCGGGTCCACCCGGAAGCAGGTCAAATAAACAGCATGAGGTTATCATAAACTGTGACATATATAACAAAGTCTCTGGTCATAATATTGTATTTTATGTAATATATATTGAACAAGAATATGTTTGTTAACAAATAGCACCATTTTTGACGACCTCTGTGGAGTAGGTACGTTCGTGTGCTGAGTCATAGGCCAGAGGCTGGATTCTAGAACCCATTATTTCCTGCAGCCTTCTGCTGCTGGATAGGTAAATACCTATCTAAAAAAATAAGTATATTATTGATAATACACTTGTACTTCGCCACGATATTTATTGTTTGTAGGTACCTAACCGATTTCGCTTTACGGTATTCTCAAAAGTTTACATCGACATGTTACCGTTTATTATACCGATTTTGCGATTTTCATGAGTTATAGAATGCAGTTTTATATACTTCGACTAATAATATTTTACATATCTACTCATTATACATAAATACCCCCAGAGCAATGCAGATAGATTCATGCATACAAATATTTGCACTGAGCGGGAATCGACCCGCGCTTCCTGTGTTCACTACCGCCAATAGAAGCCGTCATTGTATAATGGCGGAAAAAAAATCGAAGATGCACAGCCCTATGTTGGTATAGTAAGTAGAACTAGGTTACTGATGAGTGCAATGAACGTGTACACAACTTCACGAATCATATGCATATCTTATTATATAGTATGTGTTTCAAATATGGTTTAGAGTAATTAACTACAAAAAAATATATAGGTAAACGATATTATTACAGTAGAATTTAATGGCCTTGCGATTTACACCGCATAGCAAGGAATCAGGTGAAAATTTTACCAAATTTATTTAGCTGCTACATTTTCAGTTGGGAATTTATTTTCGGCATACCCATTTTGTTACAAAGTGTCTAATTGGCGGCAATAGACTGACGAATTGCGGGTGTTTAATACACCTCTGCCTACCCCTTCGGAAATGACTGAATGAATGTATGAATGTTTTACAATAGAACGAAAAGGTTCCCAAGAATGTGATACTATGGTCCGATATTAGTTGATGATGTTGATGATTGGCACAGGTTGGTGCATTCAAACTACTGATGTGACGTTTTCTCAATCGCTTTCAGCTAGACTAAACAATTTTAATCTTCGTTCTGAATATCTAAAAATATTCCTTTGAAACCGTAGCGAATACCTTTATTGTGGAGCAATGATAAAATTACTTACACAAGGACACATTCTACTGAAAGGAAAATGTCCGATACATTTTGCCCCGGTATTTTCATTCAAATTCTATAAATACTCTTTCTGGACATTCAATTTCAATGATACTACCTATGAATAAAGGGTATAAAGTGATCGACAGGAATCGAAAGGCGGAAAATTAGGAGAAATGACGCACATTGGGAGAGGCATGTCTAGCAGTGGACTACGAAAGGCTAATTGTATATTTGATTATACTTTGTAAAATGTAGCTTGGGTTCTGTGACAGATGTCAAAATAAAATTCGTAGGGACGTCCGTATGTGTACAGTATCCTATTTTTTATTTCTTGGCAGCTTTTCAGACTCCGTGCTTGCTCCTGAGAATTATATTATAGAAGCCCCCTTCCCTCAACTTTTTGTTATACAACGTGTTTTATCTTTCCTTATTTTAGACATTTCGTTCGTATTAAGAATATTTATGGCCTACGTGCCAACGTGCCAAGGACGAAAGTCAAAGTTTTTAATGTCATATCATCACCATCAATTCTCTACCTTTTTATCCCCTTATTAGTACGATTGTAAGAAGTGTCACAACAACGAATGAAATCCTTTAATATTTCTGCATTTTATGAATTAGTTTGACGAAAATAATTGACTCGATCATAATTTACCAAGTTTATAAGTTTTCAAGAAGTTTTTTGTTTTGGTACTAAGTATAGTTTTGCAAGTAGGGTTGCCAAGTCCAGAAAAGACCGATTCTGGAGATTTGTTGGGAAAATTGGAAGAAATCGTTGCATCGATGGAGGTCGGGAGGGTAAACATAACTTCCACGAGGATCATCTCGAAAGAGCAGGTACCGGGTCTACCAGGTTCCAGGGATATGTTAGCTACTATATCACCTCCGGCAACTAAAGACCCAAACAGACCATCCGAGTAGATTGGCAACCCTAATTGCAAGCGCTATATAATAATATCAGTGACCATGATAGTTTAAATATACTTTCCCAGATGTGCTCTACTTATGTGCAGAACGTTACTAAATCTATCCAGCCACACATGCATTATCGACTAACAAAAAAACAATTTCCTAAGCTGCGAGTAGCAAAATAATCAAATTTATGTCTCACAAGATTGCTCGCAACAGTAGCGAATAAGGACAATTACTCCTGTATCTTGATGGGTATACCGGCAAGTTTAATGTCCAGTATTTCTGAATCATAGTCGTTGAAGTTAACAGGGGCTACAATTAGTGTACAGTGACCCACGCCCACTGGTACCCAGTAGGTATGGTTTTAACTAACACTGATAGTCTGTAATGTGTTCACAGGAAATATGCACCTACTCTAACAGGAAAAACGCAATGGAAATCTTTGAACTTTTCTTTTTAGACTACTTTCTTTTTATAGAGTTGGTAGTAGCTGGTAGATACGTCCTTCATTGTGACCCATATTTCGTTCTTTTTTTATTTGTGGCACGCCAATTTGACTTCACCTCGCCTGATGGTAAGCTGAAGGCAAAGTCTCAGGAAAGAGGGTCATCATTACAAACACGTACAGTACTACAATGGTGGCGCTCAGCTTGACGGCCTCATCAGATGCTTTTTCAGGTCCCGCTTAAAAGACCCGGGACTGTAGGAAGAAGGAAACACGTGAGCGAGTAAAGCATTCCAAGACTTAATAGTGCGGCAGAGGAAAGACTCACCAAACCGCTTGCTTATTGATGGAATATTCTGTATGTGGGTGACATTTAAGCCCTACACTCGTTGTCCTGTGTAGGAAGGGAAAGAGTGGGATTAATCTTGTTAGTTCGTCCACTCACCAGACCATCCACCTTCACCCCACAACTCATCTTTATTCTTTCTTTTTTTCCTTTATCGTACGAACATCCACAAGATTTTGGGCAAGATTCTTGCTATTTGAATAATTATTCTGTTAACACAGATACCCAGCTATCTATAACTAAACTGTTAGATTAGATAAACTACGTGCTGACCTATAGCGGGTAGCAGGTATACTCCGCGTCACATCTTTTGGATTCAAAATGTGCAAAATCAATAAAGTCTAGAAATATTCTGCATGTTTAAGAAAAAAACTATTTTCGAAAAACAACATTTAATACCATTGTTGATGGCATATTACTTTTTTTACTTCCCAAATGTAATTTTAAGTCCCTACCTATGTTTATGATTCATTTTGATTCATAATCAAAAGTTTTTGCAATGAGTGTGTGATATAAAAAGTGTAGTAGAAAACGAAATGTAGAAAAATATCTTTTTTTATTACAAGTCCCGATAAAATATGAACAAACAAATATTTCGCTACAAGTAAGTCATCACCAATTCCTTGCATATTTTTAGTTAACTTTGAGGGATTGAAATATCCCTAGACCATTGTTAATTGTGTATATGCGTAACACGCGTTTTCAATGTGAGAGAGGTCTACTATGACGGCGGTAAACAAGTTCAAATCGACCATAGATTACATCAAAACAATCCTTGCGCACCACGGCCTCGTATCTCCCGCAACTTGAGTTCAAGATATGTGCTGCGGACTATAGACACGTCTATATTGGAAAAGTTTTCAACTCCAAACACAACTTCATTCACCCATTACTGCCGACCAACTCTCGTATACGGTTTCACTTAATCTCTTCTCAAACAGTACACCTTGAATGTTCAATGACTTGCTTCGGCTAGTTTCGAGGTATTTAGAATATTCTATTAATAGAATAATATTCTATTTAGATCAAATCGTGCTAACATTATTAATGTGAAAATTTGTAGAGATGTTTGGATGTTTATATGCTTGTTATTCAAGCAACCTCTAACGACCGAACGGATCTGGTTGAAATTTTGTGCTATTTATTTATTTTGATAAAGGTACGTATGTAGTACTATTATTTATTTTGATAAATTTGGTACGCAGTACTATTATTTATTTTGGTAAATTTGGTACGTAGAACTATTATTTATTTTGATAAATTTGGTACGTAGTACTATTATTTATTTTGATAAATTTGGTACGTATTACTATTATTTATTTTCAGCTGAGGATGGACATGGACAACCTCTTTCCAATTCCAGTTCTCGTTTATCGGTACACCATGTTCTTGTTTTATATGTATACATTGTTTTGAGTTACAGTTCAAATTATTTCTCAGTTCTTTATGTTTTGTTTATGATTTGATTATAACTTGTAGTCTATTTAAAAAAAATAGTCAAAATTTACATGCTCCTAAAGATGACTTCATCGATCAGAACTCATTTAGTTTCTCTAAACACTTATAATAAAAGGATGAGCTTGACAGCCCCTTTCATCGGCTCAAGGTTATATGTAAATGTAAATAAGCCGATGAACCGATCATAGCCATTGATCCGTAATTAAAATGTTTAGACATGTTCTAATGATTGAACATGAACACGTATACATTATGCGACTACATTCGAAATTCAAAAAGTGTTAACTCTCTTTTTTATGAAATTTCAGAATGGCCTTGTTATCATCGACAAATGTAAATTAAAAAATATAAACCTCCGAATTGAGAGGAAAGGAGGCCTTTTAGAAGTCACGATATAGATGTAGGCGTTACTTGGCGGAAATCCATTACAAAAGGATATATATTGGTGGAGGGCCCACCGCTCACCCGCGGTTCAACACTCTCACAATATTGGAATGTCAAACCACCCTCTTCAAAGTAAGAAAAACAAATAATCTTACCAGAGAGGAGTTGTTGTACCATGCAGTATTCCGCTAATGCGAAGGACTTAAACTTCGACACGTGTTTCACCTCTACACGAGGCATCTTCAGGAGCACTCAAGCAAATGAGCCGAGCTGCGAGTGTCTGGCGCTTTTATATTATTTCATTGCTACCCCCACCGTTCGATGAAAAATCGGATGTTGTGTGTTGCCGGTATGAAAATAATTTTAGTAGTGGGGACGAATGAAATTGTATTTGTTCGTTCAGCAGTATATCAGTATTATTTTTTATAATTTCTAAATTTTCTAACACTCCTAATTTAATTAATACCTTTATCGCAACAGTGTAGTATCTCGAACGTGTGGCCATCATTTAAACTATCTATACATATAAACTATACATACTTTGAAGAGGGTGGTTTGACATTCCAATATATATTGTTAGAGTGTTGAACCGCGGGTGAGCGATGGGCCCTCCTCCCTCCCCCAATATATATCCTTTTAGAAGTCGGTAAAAATAAAAGAAAATGGTTACCTAAAAGATATACTTACAGGATGGAATAGGTTAATCGATTGATTGGTGATCAATTTGCCTATTGTAGGCTACGAAAGGCCTCTCCCCAACGTGCGCCATACGCCACCATAAAGGGGAGAAATCGGGTTTCTACAGGGTCAGCAGCGCGAGTGTGACGCCTTTGGTATTGCAAACTTCCATAGGGCACGTTGACCACATTGCATCAGGTAGGTCATGTGCCTATTTGCCACCAAAGAGATATAAAAGAGACAACCGCTACGATGCTGATGATAATGATGAATTGATGATGATGAGGAATATGTGCAAAGACTAAGAGTAGAGTATAAAATACTGTAACGTCATTCGAAGGATCATCGGACTTCCCCTCTCCATGACGTAAGCACATCATTTGATACCACTCATCGCCGTGGTCTAATTGCGTTAATAGGTAATATCCTTTCGATTAGCAACTAGGTATTTCTGAACCCATCTAGCTAAGCTCAGACAAAGGATAAACTTGCCAAAATTGATGCTAAATATTCAGATGATTCTGATGTAAGAAGTAACTCTGAGTTGATTAGTTTCATGTTGAACTAATTAGTAGTTTTATAACATTTTCTACAGATAGCGTAATGGTTTGATAATAATCTTCATAGCAATTTTGTTTTTCATCATCATCATTCTCTGAACCATTTCCCAACTCAGTTGGGGTCGGCTTTCCAGTCTAACTGTGATGCGGCTGAACTTCGATATTTTCCGTGAAGCGACTGCCACAACCAATGGTCCAATGACCAAATGGCGATATCGAAGTTCCAAGTTAGACTTTGACTTTTGTTTTTCATCACTATATCAATTCATCATCATCTCCCTCCGCTTGTTCCAATTAATTGGGGTCGGCGCAACATGTCGTTCTCTTCCACATATTCCTGTCAGATGCCATTTTCATAGTCACTTCCTACTTTGACATATTGTTTATTCAATCCATCTACTTTTTCTCAGGCCGACCTTTGCTCTTCAAACCCTCTACATTCATACTTTGGACCTTTTTTTACTACATTGCTATCATCTTATCTCATAGTATCTACCATACTACAGCAGTCGTTCACTTCTTAATTTCTCAATTAAAGGTGCCTTACCATCATTATATCAATTAAAAATCATAACAGTTAATAAAATATTTTTTCAGTTGCGTGTAAAGTCTGCTCTTTTGAATATAGGTACCGCTTATTATTTTTGATTTTCCATGCCCATAGTACGAAATAAGCTATCAATTTGTAATGTAAAGGTATCAAAAGAGCAGAGCATTGCGATTGACAGGTTTCACACACATACAGGTTCACAGTAGGCCGACCGCCTATCAATTGATAGTTTAACATTACAAATTCGATGGTTTTTGGTGCTAATTGCTCTGGAACTGACACTGGGACTAGACCTCTCTAACTCCAAGCAGGAAACCAGGATCGATTAAAGAATATGGTGGACTTGGACCCTAAGGGCGTTGGTCGAACTCTTTACACCCCCTATAACATACATGTAAAAATGTTTAAATGCAACCAGTAGGCATGCTACCTACTGTAAGAGCTTATAATACCTATCTATCGTATCAGGTGGACAATAAATTTGCACAAATATTTATTCTGATTGCATCTTAATGCAAATTAAAAAGCTCACAAAACTATACTCTCCTTGTACTAGGTTAACGAGATGTTTATACCGTGTGAAGTATCGACCTTGAGCGAACATATGTTATTTATATATACATAGTGTATATTATATGTACACACCGTGACTTACGCCAAGAAATTTTCTAATATACAATAAACATCCTGTGTTATTGGTGAACTGTAACCGCGGTAGCCTAGTGGTATGGGTAATGGACTGCTCGACGAGGTCTCGGGTTCGATCCCAGGTTTTACCATGGCACACACCAATGACTTTTCGATGCTTTTCGAAGTTATGTGTGTATTTATCGCAGGTTTATAAGTGGCCGGTTAATGGCAATAGGCTCGCCACCTATTACATTGGGACCTAAACATAAACTGGCGATATGTGGGTGTTAGCACCTCTGCCTACCCCTTCGGGGATATAGGCGTGAGTTTATGTTATGTTATGTAACTGTATGTGGTTGTGGTGTAAGTATAATTTAGGTAACAAACATAAACGATGGCACTAGTGTGTTAGAATGTGGCTTGGTTTGTTTCTTGGGTTGTTCCCTCTTAAATTCATTCTTTTGTTAAGTCATCCCATATGCGTATTCCTTCCATAGCCATCCATTCAGCTGATAGTAAAACACCTACACTACAAAATCTCCTATTGTAAACACGAGCTTTGTTGCTCGTGTTTACAATAGGAGAATTACAATTTACTTTGTCCCTGAAGAGGCAGGGGGGGCACCCTAATTTCATGTCATTTGAATAACCACAGATAGTAGGTGAAGATCACTAAGTACGTAGCCGAGGTAAGCTACATTTATTTGAATCTGTGTGATGATGGAGAAAAAATATCACCACACCATTTTATAGGAAGGGTGTCGTAAATGATATACGGAAAAATACGCAGACGATATCACTGCGGGAGAAACATCTGATGAGGCCGTCAAGCTGAGCGCCACCATTGTAGCACTGAACATGTTTGCAATGGTGACCCTCTTTCATGAGACTTTGCCTTCATTTTTACATCAGGCGAGGTGAAGTCAAATTGACGTGCCATAGATATAAAAAAAACGAAAATCTCGAAATAAAACCCTGTCCCAACCAATCTAGAAAGCATAGAAACAGTAGGCCGAAGTCTCCTAAAATTAGGAGAGGCCTATGTCCAGCATTTCTGATTCTTTTCGAAGAACCTCATATTGAAATCGCTAGAAAACCAGATGATGAGAAGATTGCAAGTTAAACCGTCTGTTTCTGTGCGATTAATCTTATTTCAACGCTCCTACACTGTATATGTTTATATTGCCGTGTCATCTGTTCGGTGATATGGTCATGACAGATGAATTATTTGTTATGTCTTTAAATGTGAATATTTTGATATGCGTGGGTATACGTGTTTATTACATTAAATTTACAGTAAGCTGGTTTGTATTATTAATACTTCGTACAAGGAGCACTCAAAAAATACTTACTGATTATTTATTTAACGTTTTCGCGATACAAACCAAAATTTGTTTTGACAAGATACCTTGCCACTGAAATCAGCTTCCATTTCGTTTTGAACATCTGAGCTAATATTTTTTATGTTGTAAAGAGCAAACCAATGTTTATAAATTTAATTTAAGTCACTTTGTTTAACAAAGTTGACAATTTATACGAAGCTGAGAGCTATAGTGAGGTCCTAATTCCGATTGCTGGACTAATTAATAATATAATAAAAACTTATTGGTGATGTTTTCTATGATTTCTTTTCTATGTAATATATTTTATATATAGCAACACTGCCCGCAATTCTTCTATGTCTGTGCTAATGTTATTGTGACATTATGTGTATTTTATAATTTCTGAAACTTAATAAATAAATAAATATTCTAGGACAATCTACACAACGCCACCTATGCGCCAACCCATGGTAAGCGTAGATAGCTTCTGTTAATGCGAATAAACATACTTAGATACTTTTTTTTTTGTAAACAAATACATAGATACACCCAGACCAATGCAGATATTCATATTTATGCAAACAAATATTTGCACTGAACGGGAATCGAACCCGCGCCTCCTGCGTAGCAGTCGCGTGCACTACCGCCACGCTACGAAAGTCGTCGTAATAATTTGTAATCTAGTCTCCTCCACTGATTCCGAACCGTGCTATGACACTTGTCGTCGTGTGACTTCGCTCTATTCTCATTTAATTGGAATAGAGCGAAACAGGTCAATTGATTACTTACATGAGAAACATAAAAATTGTTGTCTATTGACTTTTATGCCATCAAACATCACAAAGCTATAAAATGTATCAAGCGTCCTCATTCAGAGTAATGATATTGATGATCAATAAATTACACTCTATAATCAGTCTTGATAGAATGATTTTATATCAATATACATATATACTACAGATGGAAAAAGCGGTTATTGCGCGCCGACCCCAAATAAATATGGCACACGGGCAGTAGGATGATGATATTTATTATTAGTATTAGTTATGATATTCTTTAAATGAGAAACATTTTCTGGCGCCATTCAACAAACTACGAAAGTTGCATTACACGTGAAAAAATTTTTTTTATTGACAGCTAACATATAATGTTGCCAAATGAAAAATAATGGGTATCGGTTAACAAAAGCTTTTTAACGAGGTTGCACTTATTTAGCACGAAAACATTTTTCCCGCAAAAATAGAGAATTTCTTTTTCTTAAAAAAAAGTGTAATGCCACAGTGTATTAGGTAGTGTCAGCCTCTAGATCTAAAATTGTATATATACACAAATGAATAATCACCTGCTGTTGTATCTAATCCAAGATCAACCAATAAATCTTGCAAACTCCGTAGATCTTTATCACGCTACGAATGTCGTCACCGTTCAACCTGTCTCTACCAAGAAATAGTTCGTCAAAAATTGGCCCCCATCCAACCCATGTTTGTAAACTATTGACTAGGTCTTCTATATTTATTCAGAGAATTTTATGTTGGGCATCTGACGTCAGTTTATAGTTACAAAATATATTAACAAAATACTGTTTGGAATTTCAGTAATGTTCGAAACAGCCTCGCGGCACGGATTTATATAATTGCTTTAACATTTTGTCTTAAGGGACTACGCTTAATGCTCAGTTTTGGTGACAGATATGTGTTTTGGGTGTAATCTACGCTAATCTGTCTATTTAATCTATTGCCGTCCTCATAAACTTTGGTATTCTCACGACTTATCTTTAGTTTCGAAGAATTCTTGCTCTAAATATTTCTGTTTCGAAATGAAGTTGTGTTTCGTGGTTTTTTAATTTGTTTTCGGCTTCTGGTCTTCATTTAGTCAATATAAAATTTTTATTGTCTATTTTACCATAACTACTATTGTGAATCAATCAAGTTAAGTATTTTAGTGACTCTAGTAGGATAAAAGGCAAAGTAATAATGAATAAAAATGAAATAGAACGTAAATGAACTGACTGAAGAAATACCTAAATGCTCAAAGCACCTCTTACACAACGTTGTGTTCCAGATGACCAGTAGGAGTACCAAAGTTCTTTGGGTAAGGTACAAGATTTCACAATATAATCAATATACAGGGTGTTAGGCAAACGCTTCCGAAAATGAAAACAGGGAGGCTACTACTGACCATTTCAACAAAGTTGGACCACATTTTTTATCGCAATCCTTTTTTTATGGGTATTTTTAATTTCTTTTATTAGCCTTATTCCTGGTTATAAATGTATGAAAATATGAATTATAGAGCACAATAGATTTGGAGCGCACGGGAATAAGCCTTCACATAATAATACCATATAAAGAATTTAAAAATTATGGTACTCACCCAAAAAGTGTATTGCGATAAACAAAAGTAGCCCAATTTTGTTAAACTGGTCAGTAGTTGTCGATGTTTTCGTATTCGGGAGCGATTTGCTAAAACCCCATATAATTGAGGTATAAACACAATTATTGCGAGCCTGAAGACGAAAAGACATTTCATGAACGAAAAAAGTATTCCCCTGTCATTTTCGTTAATAGAATGTGACTGTGTCTAGTAAAAACTCATTACGATATTACATTATAGCAATTTATGATATTTAGTATCATAAAATGCTAAAATGTAGTTATACCAATATTGAAGTCACGTAAATACTCGAATGTCAATAATTCGAATTAGTTTGTCTTGTTTGATTATATGCTAATAATATTTGCATACCAAATTAGTTTAATTAATTTCACCTTTCCCTATTTACAAATTAATTATTATTCATGCTAAGGATGCATGTATAAATAGTTACTGCGATCAAAATATCAACCATACTATTGAAATTCTGCTATCAATAATTAGGTTATTTATGAAATAAATATTGTGAAGAAATACCATGGTAGAAAGAATTGCGAGTTGGAGTCAAAGAACAAAACAATATACAAATTGAAAACGCGTTCCATATCTAGTTATAAGACATCATTTTCGGAATCATTTCTACAATAGGCTTCAGTAGTTTTCTACTTCTAGATTTTTTTAAAAAACATACTTTTTATATAAAAGCATTTGTACCTACTCGTGAAATTATAAGTCTCCCGTCCTAATTGAGGAGTCCAACTTAGGAGGTACCCCCGCCCTACAGAACAGTGGTCACCGCCGCTGATAAAAACCTTGTAGTTGTGTTCCTGACTGTGAGCAGGGTAGCATGAGTTCACTGGAAATGTTTTGGGTTTCCTTTTAAGAACCCTACCAACATTCTTGAGGCCTAAACCGATCTTACCTATTAATCGGTACTACTACTGAACAACGAACAAGGTTCTAACACACCTCTGGGGTTTAAGAGGTCAATGAGCAATCGTCCCAGAAAAGTTAACTTTGGATGCAACTGGAAAATTGCTATCAGAATGATGAATGTATTTATTGTGTGCAGTAAACAGTTCTGTTTGATAATACGTATTTGTCGAGTTGTCACACCAATTAGTCTAATAATGTTGACTATTGTTGTATGAAATCTACTTCTGAGAACTTGAGTTCATTCATAATCTTAGTAGAGACACGAGGAAGAATAATAATATAATTATTTTAGTTAAATATGTAGGTTCTTATCATATCTTGCTTGTTTTTGTAATATATTTAGGATTTCTGAGAATTGAGATAAAATTAATGAAATTAATTATACTGCAATTATTTCAACAGAGGTAGGCATTATGATTTAAAGAGCTTATGGTCAAGTATGCTTACTACTGGTGTACCAAAACTTCAAAAACAAGTCAATTATTGAACGACTGTCATACTATCAATTGTATAATTGACTTGGTATCTGTTTATTTATATAAAAACTAGCTGACCCGCGCGACTTCGTCAGGGTCACCCCGTTTTTGCAACATTTTTCATTCCTGCTCCGCACCTGTTAGTCGTAGCATGATGTTATATACATATAAACCTTCCTTTTTAACCATTCTATCTATTGAAACAAACCGCATCAAAATCCGTTGCGTAGTTCTAAAGATTTAAGCATACAAAGGGACAAGAAAAATAGGGACTGAAAACGCGACTTTATTTTATACTATGTTGTAGTGATGATGATTCGCGAAATATGTTGGTAAGCCCAAACCTCGAAGACGGCTGGAACAATTCGGGTAATTCTTTTTTATTTGTTCCTTGAACTCTACAGAAGGTTTTATGGAGCAGTGGGATCGTAATTAGAAGTCCACGCGGTTTAGACCGTGGGCAACATCTAGTTCCTTATAACTATATAGCGTTACAAAGTTACCTACATTTGGAGTTGGATTGCCGATCAATTTTTTAATCCGATTTAGGAGTTTATGGTACGGACACTGTTCGATAAACGATTAGTGGGTTATGTTCAGTACGCCGAGTGTATATACACCGAACCACGTAGAATAAGACAAATTGTAAATATAGGTATAAGATAAATTGTAAAAAAAGAATAGCTCCTTAACGCCCACTGCGGGCTAATGAAAAAATTGGTACTTAAGCTCGGTGAAACCGATGCTAAGACACAACCGCACAACCAACGACGACTTCGCACTCTCAAGAACTACTCTCAAGAAACACGAACAAGAAGAAAAGGAAGAACCTAGATTAAGAAGACATCAGTTGTTAAACTTAATATATAAGAAGACAGAATAAACGTTTTGAAGCAATTAGTGTTTCTATTGAAAAGGTTGTCAGATAAAAGTCCACCCCACGAAAGAGAAAGCAAACAAATACAGTCCACGAAGAGTGGAATAGGACGATCCAACTGAAAAGTGAGATTGTCCATAACAGGTTAAGCTAGGTGCTCTTGCCGTTTCAATGGATGACCGCTTGATGGTATATAGTCTATCCCCGCACCCTGCACTGATTTTGTTTCACTGGAATCGATATTTTACTATTCATGAATAGGTATAAATTCTCCAGTTCAAATCCTTCGTTAATATTTAACAGTAACATAACTACGTTATATCAAAATGTTAACAATTTATGTGAGTATCTTAATAATAACACATTGTAATAATTAACACAGCCTTATCTAACCATACCTTAGATAAGGTTTTGTATAATAAATAAAATAAAACCTTAATTAAATCCTGGCACTGATTACTAATATTAATTACATTGTTTACAAAATCTTTCAATATGTAATTGCTATATTTTATCAATGACTTCAAGTAAAGTGACTCAGTTGTCAAGTATTCTCGTTAACCCTTCAACTATCCAACGACGGTACGTATCCTAGAAGTGGGCTCACGTGTCTTTATTAAGTTCGAAACTCGTAGAGTTGTGAACTCTTGATCACAAGGCCAACGTTATTAAATACTACAGTGCTTCTGTGTATCACGGGCAGGGCTTAGATGTCACCCGCATACGGTGCAGAATATTCCATCAAGAACCAAGCGGTTCTGTGAGTCTTTCCTCTGCCGCACCATTAAGTCTTCTTACCACACGTGTTTCCTTCTTCCTACAGTCCCGTGTCCTTTAAGCGGGGCGTGAAAAAGCATCTGATGAATCCGTCAAGCTGAGTGCCACCATTGTAGCACTGTACGTGTTTACAATTTTTTTATAAATTTAGGTGGCAGACAAACACACGGCCCGCCTGATAGAAAGTGGTTTCCGTCGCCTATGGACGTTTGCAATACCAGAAGCGTTACACTCGTGCTGCCGACCATGTAGAGGGAAGTAACGTGGGGGGGAAGGATGAAGAGTGAAGGTTAAGTTTCTGCTATCAGTGCAGAAGATAAAACAAAGTTTCTCGGTCTTCCCACCGTTAATTTGTAAGACTTAAGAAAATTTCGAAAAAAAACATACCCGATTCCTTGCTATGCGATGTAACTCGCAAGGACTAAAATAAATAAATTGAAGACTGTTTGTGCAAATATTAGACATGTATTGGAACAAAATATAGGGTGAAGAAATGCTGAATAATAACCTCGTATTGAACTTTTTCTCATAAAATTCATACCAGTTATACACTTTGCCCTTTGGCACGTTTACTCTTCACACGCAGAATATAAGCGTCTTTATATCAAAAGGAGCAAGGGCTACTCCCCGTGGGTCGTGGGATCTGTATCAGTATTCCACACAGACCGAGTCATGGGCAACAGCTGGTATCACATAACTGGTTAGTAGGCACCTGTCTATACTCTCTAATAAAAGCAGGGACAGCTTAATATAACTTCAAATTAGATTCACTTAGACTTTATCGATAAGAAATATTGCGCAACAAATCGACAAACGCCGGCCGGTCGCGTTTTTGTTTACATTCGTACCTGGCCACTACACGAAACCAGTTTGATGCCCACGCGAACCTCCGAACACACATTTTAACATAATTTTCGCCGCAAAAACTAAAAAGAATACAACATGACGCTATTAATATTGTCTATTAGAGTGCCAACACGCCAAACGATTGTATCATTCAGTCAATTGACTTTAATAACTATGTTATGATAGACCTTGGTTACTAACAGCGGAGTCGAGCTTCAACACTCGTCTTATCAACTAACTACATCATAATACAGTGCTAATTACGTAATACATTCAAGACACGTCGCGTGAAGGACCTTCGCATTACCTGGAGAACGATACGCAACATAATCTTATTGTTTACTCAAGCTTGTTTTAGGAACAATGTACACTCCGATTGAATCGATCCCTTCCCTTTCTATTGTATAATTTCTACCTGGCACAGGGCTAACTCCGTGGAGCATTGAATAAACATCCGCCGTGGCTGAAATTAGACGCGTATTAATAACAATAACTTGCTGACATTATAAAATGTAGGTTTTAATTCGATAAACATCTGTTTAAGTATTTTGTGTGATGTTTTTATCTTGTCTGACGTCTAGAGATGAGTTTAACCTTCCTACACTCACATTAAATAATTGTAAACATTTACGTACACGGTATGTGAGACCGAAATTGCGTGTGATGACAATGACCATTCATTCAAACCTCATCCAGTGTACTATCAAAGTGAACCCATTCCTAACATTAACAATCTCCCTCAACTAAAGGGTTAACGAGAATGCCTGTAAACTTAAACTCCAGACTTATTTTCTTAATTAAATTGTCTCTCAGCATCGAATTTAGCTATGAACTACCGTTTCCCATAAAAAAATAACATTACAAACGTATGTCGTCGGTCTCATAGACCAATATGCAAGTACACGAAGGTTAAAATACTTTGTACATATTCCAACAACAATTCAAAAGTAAATAGAATAAGATATAGCTTGTAGCGTTAACTCACCGTATCTTGCACATCCTTGAAGTCTGGAAGCTGTTTGTTTTTGTCCATCTGAGATGATGAAAGATGGCTGAGAGACTTTACGTTGGCGGAAAGTGCGATCACAATAGCTGAGAGCTCATCCACCTCATGTCTTAGTTGACGAACCTGCACCTCCCTCACAACTGTAAACACCAATAGCCATAGCACCAGTGCGGCTACCACAACCCCTAGCGTTATCAACCACGACTGCCACCGCCTAGTGGTCTTCTCATCCACCATCGAGCCTCTAAACTGCCTCTCAAAGTCCCCACTCATCAAATTCTTAGATATATCCTGAGATTCCTTCATGTCTGTCTGTATGTGTGTAGGAACTTCTGGTATTAGTGCGTGTTTCTCTGCCATCACAACTTGACAGTGCACTCTCGAACTGTCACTTGGTTCAAAGTGATTAACTACGGTCCATTAACGTTTATCGGCCCATTATCGGTGTTCGTGAACTGTCCGTGAAAACGATTGAAGTGTGTATTGTGTACACGTGCCGATCTAAGTACGGGAGAACGTAACGCGTGATTTGTAGACAATCTATAATGCGGGACGGCACTGAACGGTTGCGCTCGCGGCGGTCGACTAACTGGACGAGAGCAGCGCACGCGCATCTTTTGGGTCGCACTGTGACGTCGGGTGATCCCGCCCGGCTCCCCGCGGCCAGGATGATCCCAGAATTCAGATATCGGTAACCTTCAATGACCGCTTCAAGTGAGATAAACAAAACTATGAAAATGAGGTAACTAGATCTTTGGTCATTTTGTATTTAAATAGGAAACAAATTATTGCAATAAAAACAGTATTCAACCACCGTTAAATGCATTGTGACTTGTAAAATGCCCAATTGGAGAAATATGCTCGCTCTATAACGAGGAACTGAAAACTGTGGCGAAATATACAACTTTTTATAGCTTTAGTGAACCGTTGTCAAAAAAAAGATTACCTTTGACCAGTCCACCCAGGCGGTCTGTACATGTGGTCGGTTAGTAGTCATGTTAATACACCTGTAATATGTCCCTGAAAAACATTTTAGTGTTTAGGTATGTTAAAACATATAATTCAATATTTCTTATGCGCATATGATAGTGTTGACGAGTTGTACTCATTATTCGTGATGCCTTTTACGTATACAGATGTGACGACATCTGACTTTCCCCGGGAACCACACCGGCTACACACCAACCAATCTTCCTTAATCTGCTAACGTCGACATTCGTCACTGGCGATGACGTGAAAAGTCATGATGCTGTTGGTTTTATTTCTATACGTGAAGAGTCACTCACACACGTAGCGCAGACAAGGTAGCTTCCGCTACGCGTAGATTACAAGGCAAAGGCTGGCTACCTTCTTGTTTGGAATCAGATTACTACAGACAGATTACCATAATACCGTTATCAGTAGGATCAATTCAGATCAGGCAGAAATTTTCGTACACTGGTCAACTGCATTCCTTATCGAAGTATTATTACTCTGACTACACTTCTATTGTTTAATTGCCTACTTAATCTTAAGTACAGATATTGGCAAGTAACTTGGCAAGAACCGTCAGCGCATCTGAGACAATTTTTAGGTCTCTTTTGCGGCAAAGCAGACATGATTTGAAATAAATGATGGCATTACGGTGAATGAATAGAAGGCACCATGGACAGTGAACAATGCTAGTTAAACTGTGTAATTTTTTTGCGCCGCAAATGGTGAATATGTATAAGTCGAACCGACTAAAATGCACGCCGTCTATGGGTCCCTGATTGCTGAAGGTGAGATTATACAAAACATATCTCTCGCAGTCCGGCAGACCCGAGGTCATCTCTTTTGAGATGACCTCCATCCCCTAATGTTGGGACCATGGTGTCCCCATCTAGCCCCTGGGTACGGAGAGACGCAATTTGCGCTGCCGCCGCGACCTGCTTCTGCTAGGGTGACAGGCAGCTCCATCCATCATCCTATATGTACCCGGCGTAAACATGTGCCTTTGATCTAGGAAGCATTCTCCTACCCTCCGTGACTTACCTACTTATTGTTGTATACAGTGAACAGATAAAGATAATCATAAATTCAAAATTGTACAACAGAATTTATTTCACAAATACTTTTTCTCTAGAGACTTGGCTTTATCAGCTGTACAGTAATAGTTTTTAGTGAGATTGTAAACACAATGTACGTCACAGCTCTCGTAGTGCGCTTACTGGAGCTCTAGATAACGGGGACTCATCTGTAAACAACACTAATGGAGCATTGCTAAACGTGTGAATATACAACACATAAGATTTACATATTTTAATGCGTTTCTCTTCACAAAGGATCTTTACTTTGTGGCGTAATGGTAGTTTCGACAGCTTAGCTGGGGCCGCTGTTCCATTCAAACTCAATGCAAATACTTGTATGCATGAATATGTATATTTGCATTGCATTGGTCTGGTTGTTTCTATTTGCATATAACATGTAAGAATTTACAAAAAAAAATAAAATACATTTTTAATATTTTTTTTATCTGTAAACATTTTATTCTAGATTCCATAATACAAGGTAGATAGCACTGTGTAGAATGTAGTATAGTCATTTATTAAATTACTTAAAGAAATGCATATTGCTGATCCTTTTTTAATACGGCGTCACTTCGACTGATGATTGCTCCTAATGAGATGTCACTAATAAGAGCTCACTGAAGAAGTTTTGTGTTGTCAGAATGAAGACCGAGAAACCCTTCTTTGTCATTTGCACTAACTGCACAGAAACTGTTTTAACCTTATATCCCTCGGTTGTCAGTGGGAAGACCTAGGGCTTAGTTGACACTGCTATCTGATGGTATAAAAACCCTATTTTGGCGTCAGCACTGACAACACAGTAACTATCTTAACCTCCCTCCTTCCCCATCTCTTTTACAGGGTCGAAATCAAGAGTGTGACACTCTGGCGTGGCAAACTTACTTACTTTTCATCAGGTGAGCCGTGTGCTTGGCATACAAGCAAACGGCTCACCCTAAATGGTATTAAAAAAACAATGAGCCGCCGTTGTACCAAATTTTCAAGTTCTAGGCATAAAAGTGTAAAATCTTCTTGTGACTGTCCGTCCCGCCATATTTTTATTGTTAAACAAGACCCTGATACGGTTCCAATTGGAATATGTTATTCCTATCTGGCATCCCATTTACGAGAATTATAGTTTAAGACTTGAAATGGTGCAAAAAAATTCCTACGCTCAATAAATTATAGATGTTTTCATTCAAAAGCTCCGTAGGTATTCACAATTGTGTATGTATAAGAACTTCCATCAAGAACCAAGTGTTTCGGTGACTTTTTTCTCTGCCGCACCATTAAGTCCTGGAATTCCTTGCCGGCGCACGTGTTTCCTTCTTCCTACAGTCCCAGGTCCTTTAACGGGGCGTGAAAAAGCATCTGATGAGTATCTATTGTAGCACTGAACGTGTTTGCAATGGTGACCCTCTTTCATGAGACTTTGCCTTCAGCTTAACATCAGGCGAGGTGAAGTCAAATTGAAGTGCCATAAAAAAAACTCATAATATGAATTCTTATTAGTAAATGAATTAACCTCAATAGTACGCTATATTCCATTTAAATCTAAACAATACAGTCAAAATGAGGCTGTTTTCCTCGAAATGTCTCACTCGGTGCGTAATTTACATTTATCGCGGTAAGACCAAAATAATTTTCACAACAAGTCATCATCGTCAACAACACTAGGTAGGTATCTACCTACCTATTGGGAAAAACTAATATTAAACACATTCAACTAAGGGGAATTAACGCTTGTATGATATATAGTTACGTCATGTCATGAATGATTCAAGACAAATCTAGAGGACTTTAGGTTATTTTTTAACCCCTGACGTAAAATCAACGGGGTGATGTGAATGAAAAATGAGTTTGATGTATTTGTGTGTCGTAGCTCCCGAACGGATGAACCAATTTTGATGTAGTTTTTTTATTTGAAAACTGAATTACTTGAGAATGATCTTTGCTATGTTTGATGAAAATCGGTCCAAACAAAATGACGGATTACCTACTTATTTTTTCATAAGTCGCTCAATATGTGTCAAATGAAAGTGCTTGACTAGTAGAATACGACACACTATCACTATATCAAATTTTAAATCCAAGATGGCCGCAACCACAAAATGGTGCATTACCTTTCTAATTTCACTAGTTCTTCAATATAGGTACCTAGTAAATGAAAGGGCTTGACTAGGAGATTAATTTAAAAAGTATAAAATAAAAATTATAAATATAAAAAACTCCCGACACATAAAATTTCTCGAGAAAATAAATAATAAATAAATATGATATATTGAATGAGGCTATATACTTTTAACGCGAGAATAGGTTCTCTTCTTCTGTGTAAATGTTAGCCTCGGGGTACAACTAGTGCTCGCAATTTATCAACCTGACCATTACATTCGTGGATTGACAAACGAGGCTCTTGCGCAGGCCTTCCACACGGGTACCGTTCCACTAAACGTCAATATAAGTTAAAATCAAGAGTTGAATAGGCCCTAACGCTGATCATACCGATATTGTCAAGCTATTTACACAAAAGTTTAATAAAATACTTAGCAATACAGATATAAATTGAATATTTAAACATGACGCAAGCATTACCAGCTTATGTCGGTTCATTACATTTCTAGCACAGATGCGTCTTTAGTATATATACCTTAGGACACATAACTTGGTCCCTTGGTACGCGCAGATGGTTTCGTAAATTCAATATAATCTATCATTGGTGTGTCAAAGATATATGCCCCGAGTTATACAAGAGTGCAGGCCGTCTTACGTCAATTGTGTAACAGACGCGCCCGCATACGGTATCGTTATAATTGATATTATCTATGAATGAGCTATGGGAATCGTTAACATCGCCACAAGATACTGCCAGAGAAATTTATTTATAAATACGTACTGACTTACTGCTTATTGACTTTAAATATCGAGAGCTCTCTTGCCATATACTTAGGTAGGTAGGCACCTACTCAAACTTAGGGATATGTAGATGTTATGGTACATTTTAAAACTGGAAGCAATTATAATATTATCAACTAGAATTTCAAGAAGGTAGTAACTTTTTTTTTTATTTATGACATGTCAATTTGACTTCACCTCGCCTGATGTTAAGCTGAAGGCAAAGTCTCTTGAAAGAGGGTCACCGTTGCAAACACGTTCAGTGCTACAATGATGGCGCTCAGCTTGACGGTCTCATCAGATGCTTTTTCACGCCCCGCTTAAAGGACCCAGGACTGCAGGAAGTAAAGGAAACACGTGCGCCGGCAAGCTTGGTTCTAGATGGAATATGTTGTACCATAGGCGAGTGAAATCTAAGCCCTGCACGTGTTGTCCTGTGAAGGAAAGGGGAGGGTGGGATTAATTGGAAGAGCTCATCAGAATTCACCATGGTAGAGACGGTAAAATACTGCCAGGGACGCAACATCTCTACGCATCTGCGAAGGTTCGTTGTAGATATTATGATGCATTTTTATTATGGTACAGATTAAACTCATCGTAAAACTTTATTGTCCGTTTCATATTTTAACATAAATATAACATAACATAAACTCACGCCTATATCCCCGAAGGGGTAGGCAGAGGTGCTAGCAGCCACATTTCGCCAGTTTATGTTTTAGGTCCCAATGTAATAGGTGGCGAGCCTATTGCCATTAACCGGTCACTTATAAACCTGCGATAAATACACAAATAACTTAGAAAAGCATCGCAAAGTCATTAGTGTCTGCCATGGTAAACCTGGGATCGAACCCAAGACTTCGTCTCAGCAGTCCATTGCCCATACCACTAGGCTACCGCGGTATTTTTATCTATCTAGTTCTATCGAATAGCCATAAAATTAGCGCTCAATTTAACCTCAAAATTTGGCATAATGAGATCTTAATGCGAATCACGTGCTATTAAGAAAAACAGAGTCTGACATCATCGTTAATATATTTAGCACTAGCTGATGCCCACGGCTTCGCCCGCGTGGAATTTTGTTCCCGTTCCCGCAACCCTTGGGAACCTTTTCCCGGGATAAAAAGTAGCCTATGTGTTATTCCAGGTTCTAATCTACCCCTGTACCAAATTTCAACCAAATCAGTCCAGCCGTTTATGCGTGAAAGAGGAACAAACATCCATCCATCCAAACAAACTTTCGCCTTTATAATATTAGTAGGAAGTAGGATTCTATTTTCTAATGCGCCTAAAACAAAACGTGATGCTGACTATCTTAAACACGATACCGCGATGACTATTTAGTGCCAGTTTTCTTTATAACTATATACAAAATATTGACATACCTATACTAACTAATTATAATATAAATACGGATATAAAATACAAAAGGTAGAGAGACTGCAACTTTAGGCATCAAAATATTCCTCCCCATCGATCTCTACCGGAGATCATAGAGATTTTTCTTTTCATGATCAATGATTTGAGATTTTTGCCTATTAGCCATTGCCTAAGACTCCGCCCCCGCGAAATATTGATCCTATATAGGGATGGTAGATACGAATCCCTATTATCAATTAGAGATACGACAGTATGCGATACAGCGATATTTTTGGTGACCTATGGACTATATGCTGCTGACCATGTAGAGGTGAGTGGGGAGGAGGAAGGAATTAGGGTTAAGAGGCTTTCTGTGCTATTAGTGCAGAAGACAAAGCAAGTTTTCTCGATCTTCCCACTGAAGACATAAAACCTCTCCAGTGAGCTATTGGCTGCCCTACTCACGGCTGGGAAGACAATACTAGGTTATTAGTCACAGTATTCTGTGGTGCGGAGGACTTCCCCAGTCGGACTGCTCAATTAGGACGGAGGATACCGTTCTATCTACGTTAATATTTTTCTGTAAGTTTACCAAATATAATATCTGGTTTACCAAATATAATAATTGGGTGCATGCATGCTGAAAATTTAATTGGATCGTTTGATGTGGTTTGATCATTGAAATATTTGCACACCAGAATGTAGGATGTAAATGGGTCATTGTAATTATAAGATCCATTTTGTTTACCTGCATTCTGGCAAATAAAATATTTCATTTCATTTAACCTATTGATATAATCGATACAATTCGTTACGATAAATCAACATATCGATACAGCGTGATCAAATTGGAATCGGTAATAAGTATTTATCGAATCCCATGATACGAGTATATTTCGTCAACCCCTAATGGATGAAATTCGAATAAACCGCACTCTTCTGGATTGATATATCACTTGTATTAGCCAGTTAGGACAAGTAACGGTCTAGCATGTAAACACCAGCTATTGCCCACGCCCAATTCCAATCTCATTACTGAGACCTATCGGCCTACAGAAACTTATTCCCCTAGTAAAAAGTGCGTAAATACATCAGATACTAATGTTATATTCAAAAGACGCCTGTTGCATTGTACATTAGTGGCCAGGGTCACTATAACCCGGCTTGCTTTACAAAGAGAGACCGTGGTAGGTATTCCGTGGTGGTAAAGATGTTTAATTTATGCTCGAAATACTCTAATAAATAATACCTATCTAAAACTGAAATACGACATTCTGTATTTGAAATCAGAACATCCAGTATTTCATACGAAATTGCTCTGGTAATTCTGTAAGAGGTAAGATTATTTAGTACCGGATTCCTTTTTTAAAAAATTTAATGTTCGCTACTGGTACGTACCATCATTTGTTTTTAAAAAAAACCATGTAGGTAGGTACTTATGTATCGCATTTCGAATATTATATGTTCACGCACACTCCTCAAGATGCTCCAAATAGGCGAAGCTGCATCCACTCTACATTCCAGATGCAAATAGATAGATACAAACAAACAAAAAGGTCGTAACTGATCTCTATTCGTGGACTAGGTATTCTAGACCAGTTGATTTGCATACTCATTTGAACTGGATTCAGAGGATACCGACTTTTATTAGTTCTCGTATCATTATATTAATACGTGAAGTGAAAACTTGGTACTCACCTATTTTTACGAAAATTGCGATTACGCAACGCAATAGTGTGAAATTTGGCATAGTGAGCTTAGCTTACAGGGAGTAGGAGCAAAAACTGGTCAAGTGCAAGTCAGATTCGCGCACAAGAAATTGAAATTATTGTTTCTAGCACTCCAAACTATGTCGATTATTTATGCAATATCCTTAAAGACCACAAAATAAATGTTAATTAAATATTTACTAGCACCGCTACTCACAGAGAGGGCCCAAACATAAGTTCGTTTACTTTTGTCATTATTTAACACGGCATCTATACCTTGCCGAAATTTAAAAAAAAAAGTGTTTTTCTTAATGATATTTTTAAATATGGAATGCTCGAATGGCGTTTCTATGCACCCATAAGAAGGAAGGCACACCGCTCGGTGTGCACTGTGTGGTATGAAAAGGGGTGCGCCAAAGTTCACCTAAATTTTCAACTCCGAAAATTGGAACTCCGAAAATGTTCTTCCTAACATTTTTCATCCTAACAATCACAATTCCTAACTACTCTGTCTCTAATGTTTTAATTCCGAATCATTCAACTTCATAATGTCGGTAGCAATAAACATCTATTATACTATTATTTCTTTTCCTATATTTTGTCAACATAACCATCTTTTACACTATTATTGAAAGTCATACCTTTTTTGTTTAGATTTATTTTTATTACCTAATAATAATCAGTATTATTTACATTGATTCTGCGTAACTTTTACAGCTTTAGTTATTTACACGTACAATCTCGCTGCGGTCATTCAGCCAAGTTCCAGAAACGAATCGGTCATATTTATAGTAATCTGTTGTTGGTTTAGGTTAGGTTAGAATTGTGACCACAGAACGCACGAGCCGAGCGAGCGAAGCGAGCGTGCCGCGGTAGCGGCCGGCGAAGTGCCAGAAACGAATCGAAAACGAAAAAGGTCATAAACATAATCGTAAATCAGTCACATTTTATGATTTTCATTCATTTAAGCCAAAACATCAGTGAAACAACCTTTAATCATTCTAAACAGTTTTCTAATTAATAGTAATAAGTATGTAACAACAAATAACCAAAAAATTATTAAAACTATAAATAAAATATAATTCTACCGACATATATTTTTATTACATTTGGTAGATAAATGTTTCTTTCTAAGTATGAGTGACAATATTATGGTAATTATGTTTAGGGATAAAAACGTTAGGATAAAAAACAGTAGTAGCTTTAATATTGTATGTTAACGATTTTATTGAAAACAATTTTCGGAAACATGAGTGTTATAAACATCGATGGTAGCACTACAAATAGTATGAATAAAAACTTTAGGATGAAAAATTTTAGGAGGAGTGATCATTCGGATTACAAATCGTTAGGAAGAACAATTTCGGATAAAGAACTTTAGGTGAGTCAATATGGACCCTATGAAAAGACATTCCTCCCGCACACGCTCAAGTTATAGAATGAGATCCATGCTGCGGTTTTTCCTCGGATATCTGTGGGTTTTTCCAAGCGACTACAATATGGGGTTCTTCAAGAAGGGCATTAGAAGTTTTCTACAGGGTCGGCTGCACGAGTGTGACGCTTATATCATGGGGACCACTTTTCATCAGGCGGACCGTGTACTTCTCTACCACTATAGTGGTATAAAAACCGTATACAATCAACCGTATCATCCTTTACTGCTTTTCATCTATCAACAGCCTTATTTATTAGCGCCTATTTCATTTTTTACTGCATTCTGTCATCCTGTAAGTATTTAAGTTGAAATTTTACTCTTATCGTATATGAGTAATTCTATGTATGCTTAGTTTTTCAGAGTAGATAAGTAGGTAAATATGTATTGAAAAGAAATCATTCAACTGGTACAGAAAAGCCTCTGCTGTTTTACCCATATTTATATTTCTGTTTGTGTGTGACCCATAAATGAATTTTATTTCCTACAAGTAAATCTTCAGCCCAAAGCGTGGATCCCGTGAATTTTTTATCAATTGGCCAATCTAATCCAGTAAAAGTGAAGACATATTATTTAAAGAAGAAATAACATATACCGTGGAATGGGGTTAGTTTGATTCACGGGGTAACTTTGATAAAAACTTTATAATTTTTAAAAATAGGAATTGTTTTATTTTTGAACGCAACCGAAAGATTTTGTCTTTTGCGTAGGCAGCACTGAATGTCACTCTTTGACATACTCAAGCGGAAGCTCGTACAAACAGATCGCTACCGGAGATTTTCATAAAAACCTGTGAGTATTGTATTCAAACTGTTTTAAGGGGTAAAATAACTTCAAGAGTACCAGATTGGATATGAATGAAGTTAGAGAAATTATAGTTCATGTTGTTATGTGTTTTATTAGCTTGCTAAAAAAGTTTTGTTTTGTATTCTAACCTCAACAATTTCATTAAATAGCGGTTTATCTTTTATACGGGGTGTCATTGATCAGAGGTATGGGGTAACTTTGGTCATTGATCAATCTCACCCCAAGACCTAGCAATATTGCTGTTTGTGCTTTTTAACATCAATTATCAATATATTTGCAATGATGACTGCTTTATATGCTTTCTTTTTTACTTTCAGCGCTATGCCAATAACATATAAGAAGCGTTTGGGCGCTCGTGCTTATCGGAATTACAATGAAGATGTGTTAGATCGAGCAATAGTTGCAGTTGTAGAAGGTCGTATGACCTTACGTGCGGCTTATGTTTACTGATTAATATTTCTAATTATGTTTTTACAATTAATATTTTGATCTCAACGAAACTGTTTTGATTTTTGTTGACTTTTCTATTTTAATTAACATTTAAGAGTTGTAGGTACATCTAAGATGTTGACTGATTAATGTTCCTAATTATGTTTTTACGATTGATCTCAATGAAACGTTAAAATAAAGTTGATTTTTCAATAAGTATTTTTACTGCCTTGATCAATGTCACCCCTTAACTTAAAAAAAATTATATATATTCTTGTACTTGACAGATTTTTTTTGTTCTTTCGAAAAAGTATTGGTTTAAGGGGTTACTTACATTTGCCGTTAAAAAAATATGGGGTATCAAAGTAACCCCACGTACGGTTTAGCATTGATCACTCACATTTATATTTTTCATCGTCATATTATTTATTTAAAAAAAATCTAATTCATTGTATCGATTAAATAGTAAAAACCGATATTTCATTTATTTTTTCGTGTTCGATACGCTTGTTTTTTTAGGAAATACGGCCATTTGAATTTTGAAATTGATCAATGACACCCCATTCCACGGTATAACATCTCACGCCTATATCCCCGAAGGGGTAGGCAGAGGTGCTAGCACCCACATTTCGCCAGTTTATGTTTAAGTCCCAATGTAATAGGTGGCGAGTCTATTGCCATTAACTGGGCACATATAAACCTGCGATAAATATCTATCTATATTTCATATTTTTACAATCAATTAGATAATATTATGAAAACCTTCCATTGTGTTTAATATTGGCTTTTTAAAATTAATGGTGCCTGCAACAAATATTAGAGCAACGTTTTAATAGTGTGTTATTCATTCTTGTAGGTGCTTGATATAATTTTTAGGGTAGTTAGCCCTGGTTACGTTGAATACCCTGCGTGTGGGATGTTCAGCAGTAGGAAAACGGTTTGTAAAAGCAAGATAACCACCATCAGAACGTTAACTGCGCGATGGAAGATCAAAAGTTTCGAAGTAGTTCACTAACATTGAACTAGATGGCGCTAGATGCATTGTTCGTACTGCTATGGGAACTTTGTGGAGTTGTGATAGTGATGATGTAGCGGGTTCTTTTCCCGTTCAATGCAATTTTATATCCATAAAGGTGATTAATATGTCTTTACATATGAAATTGCTGAAGTTTTCTTGCAGATTCATGAGTTCGTTATTCCTGTAATTTAATAGCTATTTCCATTATTTATATTTTATTTGTAGGTTGATTTCAAAATTTTACATCTCTGGTTCTCTGTTTTCCAGTCTAACTGCATTGCAGCTGAACTTCGATTTTCCGTGAAGCGACTGCGACTGCCATATTCATGCATACAAATATTTGCACAGAGCGGGGTCAAGCCCGCACCTTCTGAAGGTATAACAGTCGCATTCACTACCTACCGCTACGCCACAGAGGCTTCAGACATGTATATTTGTGTATAATAAAAAAAATGCGGAGGTTATTACATCCATTTACATATAAAGAAAAATGTTGTCTGCATTCTAGAACCCATATAACTCCTAATGTATATTTGATTTGCGTATTTATATAGCACTGTTGTATGTCCAAAAATGTTACTATAAATATTGTGGCATTGACATAATTTTGTTTGTAATTAGAACTAATAACTTTTGTAGCCATTAAGGGTATCCTTGAAAAGCACATTTAGATATGTATTAGTAGCAGAGCAACACTTTATAACTAAAAATAGTATTACAGTTTACTACTGTGTTTAGGTATGAGTAGGTATAAATGACTCATCATAGGTCACACTTCGACTTCTTTACGGGAACGAATGAATGAACAAATGAACCAAATCCGAGAGGGAAGACTGCGCCAAATCAATTGATATCTTTAACTCCAGGAAAATCATAAATTCTAAAGTTCGAAATTCAAAAATCATCATCATTCAAAGTTTATAACTTTAGTAGGTTTTATTACATAATTATAATCAAACAATACATAGTAAACTCGGATGTGTAACAAAACTAAATCGCTACTTTGCAACCAGATACAGCCTCGCCTTGATCTAGATCAGGCCGCCCTTGAACCATATCCTAGCGTTCACATGTGAGAAAACATGATATCATCAGGGGTCGGGTAGCACATGGCGCGATGGCCATAACGTATCACAACAACAACAGCTCCCATAGCCATAGTCTATTGTGAACAAGTTAGCTTAAGTGGAACAATGGCTAACTTATCATCTATGTTTACTGATTCCGATATTTTTATTATCATAAAATGGGGTCGTATTTACATCGAGTACCTATCTAAGTAATGTTATAGAGGTGAGCTTGGTGCTTGAGTATAGTCTATTTGCATTGGGTTACTGACATATCCTGACCCTAAGTTACGAGAGAAACAAGAGACGAGCGCGCGCGAATTGGTTTGAAAAATCTATGCTTGATGGATTGAGGTCCTTCGGCGCCATATCAGCCCGTGCTATCCTCAAAAGGCATTGTTATACGACTTAGGTGGCAGACAAGCATACGCTACCTATATACGTTTACAATACAAGGGACGTCGCACTCATGCTGCCGACCTTGCAGAGGAGAGGGCGTAAAAGAGGGGAGGCGTTGAAGGTTAAGAGAGTTTCTGTGCTGCCAGTACAGTAGATAAAGCAGGTGTCCCCATCTCGCACTCTTCGCATCTTTGCGGCGCTGCTGCGTCAAGCACACGGCCCACCTGATGGAAAGTGATGTTATACACCAATGGCGTCACATTCGTGCTGCCGACCCTGTAGAGGGAAAGAGGACGGGTGAGGGTTGGGGAGTTTCTGTGCCAACAAAGCAAGTTTACATACCACCTCAGAGCAGTGTCAACCTAAGCCCTCATTCTTCCCACTGACAACACTAAAACTTCTCAGTGAGCTCTGACTAGCCGACTCACTGCCGAAAACGCAACACAAGGTTATTATTAGCCGCGGTATTCTGGACCTCGATTCTACTAAGTAATTGTCAACCATTGTCAAACGACTGAGATTACAAAAAAAATGTACCTTAAATCTACCTTTACACTGTTAAAGTTCAAAATTAAATGACATTTGTGTAGAGTGAATGAAACGGTATAATAAACTCTTTTTCATTTTATTTTGAACTTTTGGCAATGTGAATAAAGTCGAAAATGCCATGGCAGTTTTTGTGATCTCAGTCCTGTGACTATGGTTAGAATTAGTAGAATCGAGGTCCTGTACGATGGAGTTACTTCCCCAGTCGGACTGTTCAATTAGGACGGGAGATACCGTCACGTCACGGTAATACTATATATTGGTATTACCGCGGTCGTGTCCTACCTCCGTAAACATGCGATAAACGCACAAAATGTAGCTACTCTGTAGCTGTACGTTTTATGAGGTGTTTTTGGCCAAGGTATACAGCGCTAATAGGGAGGTTATCCGATTCTAACTTTTCCGTTCATGCATTTCATCTACCTCCTTACTTTTTTCATTACCTTTCATGCATACAAATATTACAAATATTTGCATCGAGATCGAATCAGCAGTCACGTTCTTTATCGCCACGCCAAATAGGCTAGCAGAATCACAAACTGAGATGTAATAATTTTATGACGTCACCCAAAAGAAATGCAAATATAAGTACTTATGAAGATTTATTTTTCTGTCTCCTATGACATAATTTGTGAGTAAGTTGTTGCATGTTGTTTACTACATATTAACTGATGTTGTGTAAGGTCATGCTTGTATACGAACGACTTTGTGCATGTTATTCGATAAATGTTTATTACTAAATTTGCAGATTATTGTCTTTTATCCAAAGCTAGAGGATGAAGCTTTAATAGAGTTTGTACTTTTATCGTATTCAATCGCATAATTAAGAGCCTCATGATGTCTTAGGGACTGTGCGAAGCTGGAAAGTAGGAAGGAGAAAAGTCGAAACGCAATCCAGCGGGAGGTAGTAACTCAAGTTAGCCAATCTCTACAACGCATTGTCACTAACATCAATGTCATTAATATCACCTACAGAATCATCACCATTCTTGCGTTATCTATCGTTACCCTAAAATCCAACCACATCTCTTGATCGACTACCTGATATCGTGGGAGGCAGAAGAACCCAATTTACTGGCGTGGCTATCGTGGCTCTGGTAAATTCTCCTAAAAAACTTGACATTAGCGTCTCGCCATTTATAATTTTTTATTACATTCACCACTGGACATTGGCGAAATTGCGGCGATTCAGCTGCAGTAAGATGGCTTCTTCTGAAGAAAAAGTTGAAACTGAAGTTCCTAGTTCCACCTCGAATTCCTGGGTCCGCTTGCCGGCTTTTTCCTCTACCACTTCGCACTCGTCTTGCGGATCTATGGTGAGCACCTACAGAATACCGCGGCAAACAATAACCTTGTGCTGTTCTTCCGGTGGCGGGTAGCCAGAGCTCACTGGAGAGCTCATTGTGTTGTCAGTGGGAAGACCTAGGGTTTCCGCTGACACTGCTATGTCCAAATTTTTCGTGATCATGGTTTTTTTCGGCAGAATGAAAAATTTCTTGATATGAGAAATGCCCGCTGCTTCTACTGGCACCTTCTTAAAGTGTCTGAGGCCGACACCACCAAGCCATCAGGTAAAATTTAAACGAATTTAGTCTGGTAGAGCCACTGTAGAGCCCATATTTATGGTAGCTATTAGTCGTCTCGTTTGACAACTACCGCAAGATATGGCCTTATCGTCGCCCAAGAAGTCATACTTATCTCAGTTTATTTCTGAATTATACAGGGTGTAACGCTCCGAAAGCTGAAGGCCCCTGGTAGTACTCCGAGTACCTACATTTATATACTACATATGGGCATAAAAAAAAGTTTGTTTTTTGGAACGTTTAACTAGCGTTATTAACTCTTAATCGTGTTAGTGAAGTTAAATGTAACAATTATTTTATAAAATAGTCAACTCGCATTTTGGCGATATTGGTTGTATTGTAACGATGTTTTTTTATAAAATTATCGTTTCATTACATGATACGATGGAGAGTGATCAATGTTAATATACCTGGTATAAAAAAATACTAAATCGTTTTTTTCTGCCAATACGTAGTATACTCGAAGTACTAAAATGTGTTATCGACTACGACTGTACTCGAGCGTTGTCTTGACACTATTTTCAGATTAACTTATACTCGTATTATGAATGCCTATGATTACAGGTAAAGGAAAACCGTTCATATGACAAAATAATAAGGTAAGTATTCAGTAAGTTAGGTTGGAATCAGATATCGCTTCCCCTGTGGTTCTGGATAAGAAGAGATACGGTAGAGTTAATTGAAATAGCTCGTAAAACCATAGACTTAACATAGAAGTCTGTTATAAAAACCCTCAACACGGAAGAGGAGCAAAATAGGTAATTTGTACATTTGAAACATATATCGCGGCATAAAAAATACACATTGTGCATCTATATTGTTGATTAATCATTATTTCCAAGTGAAGAAACTAGGTAAGTAGGTATCTTTCTATTGATACCGATTATATATTTCATTAATCTTTAAGATTATCTAATTATGACCTAACTTTACTAAGTTATCGAATTAAAAAAATCGTATTTAGGTCGGCAATCACATGTGATCATAAAAAATCATAAAACGAGGAACCCACAACAAAAATAAGGAAACCCATTTTAAATAAAAAGAGACAGAGGAAAGTTTAATATACCTGACCAGGTTCAACACTAAAATCAAATGCGCATAAAGAAAATGTCGCCTACTGATCTATTGTAAGATAGGTTTTATGGTAGACTACCGCTAACCGGTAGGTATAAAATTTTTTCATTAGTAGGTACTCGTACTGACCATCAACTTATCTACGTCTGTTTATAGTGTACTGGCAAAGCGTTTCAAAACTTAATGGTGGGAAGAAATTGTTTGCATCGTATGCGGGTAATATTTAAGGGGTTTATTAATAGTTGTCCTTTATAGGAAAGGAGAAGGTGGTATCATTGCTATCTGTAATCAATCAGAAAAAGTGAAAACTCCGGCGAGACCCGAACCGCGGATTAGTCCCTTAGAGGGAAAATGCTCTCATCTCGATTTATTGGCCTTGGATTGGAATTGGTTTATTAGCCTTGGATAATTTAATTAAACAAATCTTTTTTTTTTTCTTTTGAAAAACTTGCGCTCCCGGAGCGGGCTACGGTCAGCGCTAAGATAAGTGGCGGTAAATTGGGCGAACACAATAGGGAGCAGCAAAATTAGATAAAGATAATCGCATGAAGTTTTTATTATGGCCATTTCATTTATGTGATTTGAGTTCTAATACCAATGAGTTCGGACGTCTTTTCTTGTAAATGTTAGATTCCCAAAAGCGAGGGGGTTTCTATAGTCTATATTATGCTGCACTAGCCCCTAATGCTGACGACAGGTTCGCTCAGTGTTTGCAATAGGACTGTGGAGCATGCGTGTTAAGTAAGATACGCGTACCGTCTCCATCAAAGCAGATGCACGAGTGCGGAGCGCTAGAGGTTTGCGAACATAATGGATACCCAGCTTAAGGGTGGTTGCTGGTTCGAGTCCCATCGGAGCATTCACTTTTTACGATGTAAATGGACTTTCTTTCAGTTTATTAACAGGTGAGATAAAGTCACATTGGGGACCGTGTTTAAAAAAATCAATCATCACCATCCTTGCATTAATGCTGGTCCGAAGCTGGAACTTTGGAGTTCACTTTTTCCAGTTTAACTCACTTGCGGCTGAACTTTGATATTTTTCGTGAAGCAACTGCCATCTGGCCTCCACAACCTATAGGTAGGTATACGCCATATCGATGTACCACAGTTAGACCAGTTGTTGGACTTTTAAGGGCTCAAACTTAAAGACTGCCATAAATGTTTGTATGACCACCGGGACCGACGGATTCATGCAAACAAATATTAGCACTAAGCGGGCATCGAACTCGCGCCTCCTGAGTGAGCATTTGTCTGCCGCCACGCCACACAAGTTAACAATTATAAAAGACTCAATATGACATGAAAATTGAAAAATTGTCGTGCATTTATTAATTACACACAAGAACTCACCCTGTATTCATAAATATGCCTTACTCTTAGTAATAGAACGGATTGTTGATGCCTAATCATCAATATGGACGTGACCTATTAACAGGATTATAGTTCTTTGACTTTGTTTTGTACATAACATCGTAACAGTTATTTACATAATCAGCTAATTATGGAGCCTTGTTCAGAGTTCCGTAGAGCATGACCAGTCCTTCTATAATGAAGGGCTGGCTCACAGTTTTATTTGTGAAGAGTAAGTAGTTAATTCTCATAACAAAACTTTTGTTTCAATTTTTTTGGTCCGAGTATACGGGGCTGGATCACCGAGGAGGTATCCGTAGGGACTTCCACACGGGAAAAAAATATACGACTAAAATGCAACTGTCAAAAACAGTTTTTTTCTTAATACAGCTTACTAAAGTATAGTGGTTATTAAGTCGGCTTTACGATTTTCTCGGATTCAAACCCACTCTTTACACAAATATAGTAGGTACTCTGAATTCTTCCCCAGATCTACCGGAGTGCGAGAGATGTCTTGTATAATCTTACCTCCGGCAATCAAGGACCCATGGACGGCGTGCATTTTGGTCCGTTCGAGTCCGACATAATCACCTCCATCGGTTTTTGTGGAGGAGGTATCCGTGGGTATTTTGCGCACGATAAAAAAAAGGTACCTACTCTGAATTCAAAAGTCCGTTCTATAACTTTTTCTGAAGATTTGCCATCGTCTGACGTCTAACGCCCCAACTTCGAAAGTATGCCTGAGCCAGGGGTCCATCCGTTTGCAGGTATACACTGTATACAGACATGTAGGTGCTGTTCACTAGCACCTAAATGCTACCCATATACCCATATGCCTCGAAGGTCGATCTAAAATAGTTAGGCTATGCTCGGAATTTCTCTACGAGATCGAATCAGAAATGAAGAGATCCGTTGACGAACGAAAGATTTCGACATAGAAGTGGCAGTGGGCGGGACACAGCAAGAAAAACAAATAGCCATTGCAGTCGAAAGGTTCTCTAATGGGGACCACGAACTGGTAAACGAGGCTTAGAACGGCTCCAAAGATGGACGGATGACATAGTCAAAGTCGCGGGTACGCGTTGGATGCAGACTGCTTCCAACCGGTCAGATTAGAGGCCGATGTGGGAAGCCTATGTTCAGCAGTGACTTTAAAGAAAGAAAGAAAGAAAATAAGATGTAAAGGAGAATGAAATGCTTTAGACGGGTCTGAGGTGGTCATAGCGTTTTACCTGTGAGAGACTGGTCGCTGTTGAGAGTTTTTACGGGTAGTTGGAGCCCTCAATAGACCGACTAGCCTAACTATAGATCTTCGATATCGCCAAATTGGTTGTGGAGTGGATGTGGATGGCAGTGGCACTTCACGGAAAACATCGAGGTTCAGCTGCATCTTAGTTACACTAGAAAGCCGACCTCAACTGAGTTGGAAATAGGCTCAGAGGATGATTAAACTGGTCGTAAGTCTCGTTTAAACTTTTACATTTTTTTTTACTCAAAATGGGTCCTCCACCGAATATTGGCGGTTCTTTATGTCGATTATTTCCCGCCTAATATACTAACTAGTATGCTTATACCGCACACCCCAACAAGGCTAGATTATAGGCGAGGCGATAAGGGGCGGAGGTCCTGCAAAGACTAGGTAGGAAGTAAGGCTTATATTCAAGTTGCAACACTCATCACACTCCTAGAGACGCTTGCGGGTTATTCCCGTAATAGAAAATCAATCCTACTTTCGGGATATAGTGCGTTACTTGGATTTTCGCGTCTCTTGGGATACGACACACCTCTCGCCCTTTGTTCCTGACATGTTAATAATCATGTATGGTATATTAGATTAAGTCAATTGTGTATAGAATTATAACTTATATTGTGTCGTGTTAACCATATTATTTACCTACACGCATCTGGGATCAAAGATATAACACAACCTTACATAGACCTTGGTACCAAAATATATAAACTACCGCCTAAAAAATTTGGCGGCTTTATAACTGACGTGACAAACACGCCCTCATAAGATTGTCAACAAAGAAACAACTTGCTTGTACTACAAAAACAAACAACAAGCGATCACACCACGCATGTGAAAACAGCTGAAATACAAGCACTTGTTTTGCGTAAAAAGCTTTTTAACTTGTTTGTGCCGCTACATTAGTGGAACAGAATGTCTACAATGCAATATTACGCATTTATTGACTTTTTCAGGAGTAATAATGCGTTGTTTTCTACACGTGCGGGGCGTTAGCGATGCTAGTGATACCTGGGAATCTGTAACTCGACACGGTGACTCACGTACGCATTTTGTACTTAGCTGTACGGCGTAAACACCTAACCACGTTCAGCTGTTACGTTCACAAATAAAAAGAAAATGCTTTTTTTATTTTCTACTACTTCCTATATTTTCTAATAATTCCTACTATTTGGATAGGTACTTACCTAGTTTTCGTTTTTTTAACGACTGGACGTGCTCAAGTCCCGTCTATAGAATAATGTTTTCAATTTTATATTGACCAAAATTTTATTATTTAATTTATAGTTGCTTAAGTACCTACGTATAAATTTTATGATTTAGGTACGTAAAATGCGATCTGCTAAGGCTGTGTTTACTTAAATATGTTGAAATCAAATTAAGGTAGAAAATATTGTGTTGTAATCAAGCAATCAATCAGCCAATTAGTTATTCTATATAATCAATCCACTGCTGAACATAAGCCTATCACAATGTTAGGAGATTTGACCTACTCTCTTCACACTAGCCTAACGAGTTGGCACAGGGTTTTATTTCGAGTTTTCTTTCTATCGATATTGTATGAGTATTTATGCGTTAGTCGTCTCTTACGACACCCAACGGAAGACATGGATACTTGCACGTGGACAACAAGTTACGATACGATAGAAATTCGTTCTAGAAGAAATAATACTATGTTTACGTACTCTGTGGTAAGAATGGTAATGCTTCTTTCCAAAACAATTGAATTGATGTCTTGATTGACAGCTCTTAGAATCAATATCGAGTTCCCTTTCTTGGTAATTAGCCAGCGGTGCCGTGCTGTCTGGGAGAACGTCAAAGAAAGTTCGAGCTGACTGCTGACAGACAGGTGTAATCAAAATATTTACGCAATCAATTTTAGGAAGAACATTCAATGTGCCTGACGTTGATTGTGCGCAAACAAGGTGGTCTGATTAGTTGATTATGTACCACAGATAAGGAACAATTATACTTAGAGTTTTGGATTAGGTCATCATCTATTATGACAGAACGGGAGTTAGGTACGTTACGTCCATAGTTTCGAAAGGTCCTCTCGACACTAAATATATAAACATTTTATTCACAGTTCACGAAGAGGCGACTCGGGTGTCGGAGGTCTTAAAATGACCTCTGTTCTCCATGGTCCTAGGGGTGACTGCTGTGAACTGCACCTGTCATCCCTAGTACCCTAGGCCCATGAAGGCCCTAGCAGAAGCAGGCCACGGCGGCAACGCAAAGTGCGTCTCCCATATCCAGGATTTCGCGCACGGAAAAAAAAGAAGTTCACGAAAAAGTCCCTTAAACTCTCATAGAACCTTCTAGAATACTTTTGAAGAGCCCCATATTTTAGTAGCAGGGTTACAAAAATTATCACAGCCGAGGAGGTCTTCGCTGGCCCTGGGCCAGTATGGGCGTGAGGGATATACCAGATTACCTTAGAATTGGTAACTGATGACCCAAGACGGCCGTGCAGGTTTTGGTCGGTTCGAGTCTGACATAACCACACCCTTGCTGATCTTGGCGGGGGGTAACCGTGCGGATTTTTCTTTTTTTTTATTATTGTAGAGATGTGGTACCTAGTTACTTATTTAAGAAGTGCGTCCTTATTTGTAATAATTTTCACACGTAAAAATTCTGCTTTTTGCTGTTAGATAAGACCTTGTAAATAACTAAGTTACATGACAAAACCTACAACTAATCGTTATCTATTGCATTATGTACAAGTAGTATTGCTATTGACTTAAACTTAATATACCTAAGAATACAAATATAATTTCTTATTAAGAATTATGTAACACGCAATCGGAAACATCTTGAGAGCTGTCAACGCAATGACTAATAAATGTATGTGTAATTACCGTGTATTAATTTTTACAATCATAAATTACTCAGCAGATAGCATAATCAGTAATAACAAGTACTTAAGTTGTGATACATAGCTGGATCAAACTGGCTACGTATAGTAAAATGTAGAGACGACGACACCTTGGAGGAGGCCTTTACCTGTAGAGGGGTTCTTGAGGAAAATTAAAATTAAGTATTTTTAAGTAACTTTATAAATTATAATCTTTTACTATAGTGTAATAAATATAAAAATAACTAGGTACCTACTAATCCGTATTGTTATCAAATTCATTATAAATATAACGCGTACCAAACCCTAGAACAAGCTTAGGATAAATAAATAGGTAAAAAATTTACTGTTATATCCATTGTAGGTATATTTTTTTTATTTTATTTATAAGTTGTGATACAGCATTTACCTATTATGAAAATAACCTTAGAATATCGTATATCACGGTACGCTGTATCAGCTGCTGCATTATGCGGTCGACTACGAAATCATACCTTTAATACTGATCGCATAGTATATGAGAACTTCGCCTGTAAATACCCTGTTATCACGTATTTCAGTAGGTACTTACCCTGTAAATACTTGGAGTCTCCCAAAAATGTAAACACTGTAAAAATATTCCAGTAAGACATGCGTATTGGGACATTTCTTAGCCTTTAATAAACCGTACACGTCACCAGGCAGAGTAGTGGGAATTTCCCTTTTAGAAATATTGTATAATAGTTTTAAATAACAGCTCGGAGGAAAATTCTATACGAGTATTCATACTACTCTACACAATCTCCTCTATTATTTTCTTTAATAGCTGCTTTTAATTAATATCAAACTACCCACGCTTCTGTCTTCTACCTGAATAATCGATATCTGTGGGTAGAACCTATCTACATCGAGATGTAGAAGCAATTATTAAACTAAGTAGGAAAAAATTTTTAAGTGGTTTTCCAATGAAGGCCTGATTTTCCTGGTATAAGCAGTTTTTGCAATGCAACATTGTATTTTATTCTTCTTAGCTTTAAGTAAGTGAATAAGTAGATTCCAGGCTTCTTCTCTTCTCAATAGATCCGACTACTGAACAAGCAAAAGAGTCCTTTTCAAATGATTTATTTACTTTTATTTATACTTTAGATAAATAAAATTGTAAAACCTTGCCATTCATATGTGGTCTCTATGTGCCTAAACTGAATAAATGAGTTGATTCTTTGATTGAGATCCAATCAAGCAGTGCGCTGCTGGACATAGGCCGCTCCCAAAGTGCGCCATAAAGAAAAAAATCATGAAATTAAATTACAATTTACGTGCATAGAGAAGTAAACAAAATTGTGAGGTGTACCTACCTATATTCTTTAAAAAATGCAGTTGCTCTAAATAAAAGTATTATTAAGCCACTCAATACTCATTAATAGTATCGTTAACCTTGACACCTTCAATAAATCTCGGCCACTTTAATTGTCATATTACAATGATTCACAGATAAAATTGCTAATTTGCAAGTACTTATATACAACAGTATACCGTAGTCGAGACTTCTCGAAGTGATTCTCGATTTAATCCGGATTCTCAAAAAATCTTACTTATTTACAAGGTCCTACAAACACCTTTGGGGTCCAAACCTCTAAACAACAGACGAGGCACTGACGTAGGTTTTCTACGGCTTCCTTCCTGGAAAACCTTAAATAGTCCTCAAAAGTCGACTAGCCTACTAATAACTACAGAACATAGATATCGCCAATTTGGCCGTGGAGGTCCGATAGCAGTCGCTTCACAGAACGATGTTCAGAGAATGAGAATGAGTACATATAATTTCCATCGTATACCTAACTGAAAAGTACATAATACGTCACTGCTTAATATCAACCGACACAATGGATTGACCCCGGACTCAAAAGTTGTACACAATACTAGAAATCACTATGACTCAAAAACTGACGAGAAAGTGTTGAGAAATTTAAAATGGTATGTATCCTTGAGTTTAGGTGCATAACATAACATAAACATCTTCTCTGATTACATACTTACTCTAGATAGCTGAAGGTCGTACTCTAAATATTATTATATGTAGATAGGTAATAGATACGTGTTGGACTAGATAGCCTTTTAATCAATTAAAAGTAGGACAAACATCATGTCACTGAATAAAAAAAATCAGTTTCATATTACATCAGTCCGCATGTAGCGTATATTTGTCATCAAAAATAACTTATCGTGTACGATCGAAATAAATGAAAGCCTTTCCACAATTAACTAAACAGAGAATAAAATTCCCTTTCATCTCCATTAAAAGTTTATAACTCATACTCTCTCCAGGGTAGGCAGAGGTGAACTAACACCCACCTTTCACCAACTACTTTATTCGGTTCTACGTAATAGGGAGTGAGCCTATTGCCGTGTCTGGACTGAATCTGTCTGATGTTATACAGCCCCGACACTAAGACGCCTTGACACCGTCTGAAAAGAGATGGGTTGGTCCCAATTCTATTCTGTCTGAACGTTTCTACTAATTCTTATTTTTGCCGAAGAAATAAAAAATAAAAAACCCGACTGCTGTTAAAAAGCCCGATACAAGTTTAATAGCAGGCGGCACCCATGTATAATCTCACCTGCGACAATCAAGGACCCATGGACGGAGTGCGTTTTGGTCGGTTCGAGTCCGACATAATCATCTCCATGGGTTTTGGTGGAGGTGGTATCCGTGGGGATCTTATGCACGATAAAAAAAAGAGACGGTACCAAGTGAAAATCAATTTTTAGCGCCTGCTGTCAAACTTCTTTCCATCTTTTCAACAGCAGACGGGCTTTTTATTTTTAATCATTTATTGATTGTGTTTAAGCATTTTTTTTTAATTTATAGTGTTCCGTAAGTTCAATTGCTGACTGCACCTATTTTCTAATATAGTAAACAATGTCTCGATACCGTCTCTTATTTCATTACTCGATTACCGTTCGAACAATAAATAAATAAGCAAAAATAACATCACACGAATCAATTTTGCCAATAAATGTTCTAAATCGCACTGTTAAATACAAATATTACGTAACAACTCAATAATATTATTTAATGTAATGTTATTCAATGTTTTAATGTAAGACTCACCAATTCGGTACTGTCAGCAAAAATAAGGTATGATAGGTACTTTCTCGACCGCATGTGTATGGCATGTTTATTAGAAAAGAAATTATAGTGTCTAGGCAATACGTCATATAGTTATGCAATATTATTATTGCAATATTATTGTTTTTATTATTGATATTGAATTCTTAATATGCATAGATTAAACTGGACCGAAATGTTACGTAGTAGGCTACACCTGCCGCTAAGCACGTAATGATACATCTTAAGATATGCACTAATTATAAGACAATGTTTACTAACAAAGAAATGGTAATATTTCTAAAGCGTAGAAGTAGAGATTAGCTCAAGAAATAGGAATGGATTGAGTGAATGAATGAGTGAAATGGAGAAACTGAGCGATCGAGCGAAAAGTAGGACAAACATCATGTCACTGAATAAAAAAAAGTCAGTTTCATATTCATCAGTCCGCATGTAGGGTATATTCGTCATCAAAAATTACTTTTCGGGCACCTAACACTTCGAAATAAAGGTAAGCCTTTCAACAAATAACTAAACAATTAAAATTTCCTTTCATCTCCATTAAAAGTTTGTTACACACTCATACTTTCTTCAGGGTAGGCAGACCCACCTTTCACCAACTATTTTATTCGGTTCCACGTAATAGGGAGTGAGCAAGACAAATTAAAATCAAAAAATTACGTGTTGGATTGGACCCTAAATAATTGGAATGAAAACAGGCGATATCACGAATATCCTATGTGTCTTGTAACTAAGTATTATTCAAATAATTTTGGAAACAAACCTATTTTAGCGGGTTAAATAATAGGTGAAAGGTTGTGATGAGTTTTCTTATGAGCTCTTCCAATTAGTTACACCTACCCTTTCCTATACGTAAAGATAAAGATATTATTGCATCGCTGACATGTCACCCTGGGTTGCGCATTTCTTTACTTTGCCGGAATATAAAGTTTTAAGAGGTACGACATGACGGTATGCCCCGTCCTAGTTGAACAGTCCAACTGGGGAAATACCTCCGCGCTATAGAATAGTGGTATAAAAACGAGATTTCTTTACCAACACCCGCGTTTCTTTCTTCCTATAATCGCAGTTTCTTTAAAAGAGCGTGGACATACTGGACATTCCAGAGGTTTTTTTTGAGTTTGCCAGCTGTCATTAAAAAATGTTGCGAAAATGACGTAGTCGGAGCCGACTGACTGTATAGGAGCCTAATGAGGCCAGTGACCCATTGTTTGAATTTCGATCCCTCGGTCATGCACCTTAAGCCATTGCCGCGAATTGAGCGGCTAGCGGCGCGAGGGCGCAAGCGGTAAGGGAAACCAATGCAAACGACGAACCTTACTTACGCTGAAATACTCAAATTCAAAAACATAGTGCCAACAAAACTGACATAGAGTGTGAAGTGTGTCACCAGCCTTACCATTCATTATCAAATTAATGGATGGTAGGCGCATAAAAATAGTTTCCCGCGCAAATACTTAAATTCAAAAACATAGTGCGAACAAAACTGACATAGAGTGTGAAGTGTGTCACCAGCCTTACAATTCATTATCAAATTTATTGTTCTGATCGCCGATAACGGCTTTTGAAACTATTTATTTCAATAACTGTTTACTTGTTAAACGATATCGATACCGACAAGGTATTGCCATCGCGTTGCAGGTACAAAGCAGCTATTGCGTTATCAAGCATTGAGTCAGATCGCGTTTCACGTGTAAACAGTTATTCTCAATAAAGCGTTATTGTGAACGCCAATACCGTATTTAAGGTATTATGCTGATAACTAGTTATTGAAACTATTTATGGTTTGTAACGCCCACCACTAATGGTAGGCGCATAAAAATAGTTACCCGCGCACCTTACGAACTTCGCCGGCCGGTCAAGTAGTGACCACTGGTATCCGAAAGTTCGAAACATCGACTAAGGTGAGTTTGATCATCCTCATTTTTATTTATATCCCGAACTTATAAAAAATTAGACGTGTTAGCTTCTTTATAACATGATTGATAGTTTGTGATTTTCAATAGAGCACAAACCTAGAAGTAAATTAAAAATAATTGAATTATGCTGTACAATGGCTGAGTACGTAAAGGAAGGGGCGTACCTACTCACATTTCTTCAACTACGTGTATTCTTTATTCTAACATCACTGGGGTTGTTTATCAGACACGTGGATTTATGCACGCACTAGGGGTTGCCGCACCGGAATGCTGTTTATCAGGCAGGTGAATAAACCTGTAAGTAAACACGTTAATAATAATTGAGGTGTACTATTAAGAGACGTGTGTATGTATATAATAGACACAATAACTCAGCATATTTTAATCTCATGCAACAAGGGTTGGCGCACAGAAAGTCTGTGGATCTTTAACTGATAATTTCTAAACAGAAAGAAAACAGCTACTGTGACTCCAGGACTTCACGATCAGCGGCGGCACAAAGTACTCCCCATACCCGGGGACTAGACGGCGACACCGTGGTCCCTACACTCGACGGAGGTCATCTCGAAAATGAGCTCCCTGGTTCCACCGGGATGCGAGGGAAATGTTAGCTACTATCTCACCTCTCCGGCAACTAAAGACCCTAAGACGGCGTGCATTTTAGTCGGTTCGAGTCCGTCCGTTCATACCCTACCCAACCGGCTTCGGTGGGGGGTATTCGTAGGGATTTTTTTCACGATTAAAAAAAGAACTCATGATCACAATCGTACGCACAAACAGGTGCAAACTTACGTCATTCAAAGCAATTCAAAGTATCATAGATGCCTACATGAGCAACTAGACGACTACTTTCTGAGCGAAAGGACGAACAAACAAACTTTCACTTTTAGTAAATAAAACAATAACAGAACATACTATATTACACAAAGGAGAAACCAATTTTGAGTCTGACTAAGCTGATAATCTAGACCAGACGTAAACCACCAGTTTGTGATTACCACATAAAAAAATGTTTCTTTAACCTCATTTTCTGAGTCTCATTGAATCTCAGACTAAATACTATTAACCAAATCGTATTTGGTCATTATTAGCAAGGCAAATATATAATGGCATACTAGGTACCTGCCACTAAATACCGTTTTAGGTATGTAATGTCCTACGTAATACCTACTATTCATCATTCCCTGAACCTTTTCCCACCTCAGTTAGGGTCGGCTTTCCAGTCTAACTGTGATGCGGCTGCACTTCGATATTTTTTCATGACATCTATCTATATCAATGTTTCGTCACCTAATAAACATGGTAGTCATGTTTATTATTATTAGCTACTTATGCTCCATGAAGCGACTGCCATCTGACTGACCTCCACAACTTATAGGTATAGTCAATGTCGAAATACTGCAGCGAGAACTGACCAGACCAGTGCAAATAGACATATTATATTATATTCATGCAGACAAATATTTGCACGGAGCGGGGATCGAACTCGCGCCTCCTACGAAGCACGTACGCGTTCACAACTGTCACGCCACAGAGGCAGTCAAAATATTATACTCATCCACTCTCCTTTTTTTTTAATAATTTTTGCATAAACTATTGGTTCAATTTCGGTTTTGTCTTTTACTGATTTTTCAAACAAAAAAAATTGTTAAACTGAACTTTTAAATGAAATAAGATACATTACGATTATTTACCTTTATTTAAGTACCTACACAACCAAACGAAATATAGTTATCTACAACTTATCTATCAACTAAGTACATACTTACTTTATAAAGTAAAAAAATGTTCAAGAAATTCAGAAACCCATTATACGCACGTCCACTTTGCCAAAGACAATCAAATCAATGTTTATCGAACCAATAATGAATGCTTTTCCAACGAATTGTAATACTTTCATATTAGCTATTAACCAACCACAGCTGTTGTCCAAAATTGTTCCAGATATAACCCTCCATTTAGTTGAATTTCTCCATGAGGCACAAATGAAATAGGTATTTGCAATTGTGACCCTCTTTCATGAGACTTTGCCTTCAGCTTAACATCAGGCGAGTTGAAGTCGAATTGACGTGCCACAGATAAAAAAAGGTATATAATAAGTATGTATACATTTTCTACCTTCATTCTCTTTTACAAGCTTACTTTTTTAATTAGAGGGCCCTTGCCGCCAATTTTTGTACGTCTCGTCGCTTTACCGCATTTTTGCGATCAACTTTCACTGACCAAGGAGTTGAAACGCTCGGCCTAACGGTTCGCCCTACTTATTTCAGGACAACAGTACAAAAGAATGACTCGGTGTAAACGAACTCCAAAATTATTTTACCGTTATTATCTATAAATAGATCCCTCTATACCAATTTTACAATTTGAAATGATATTTTTGTTTGCTCTAAGTTACACTCATACATAAGTAATACAAGCCCTCTCTTTGTTTTAGAACATTAATTAATTTCGTAGAACTAATTAGCTTTATTATGCTACTACACTTTAATTTAATTATGTCAAAAACATGTCTGGCGTTGTTTGTACACGTTACAAAGCAATTTTATGTGAGCATTTTTATTCAAAGTTGATGTGAAAACGTGTTGTCAGACCCCGTACCTACTAGAGCTGTCACTTACACTCGCTTACCATTATTTTCCACTGGTATCACACTAACATGACAGGCCTTTTTTCCCGTAAACTAAGTACATACTTTGTGAGAAATAAATAACTCCACATTTTGTTTTCTTCGTATTTTATTACTATTATGTAATATTCTTTTTTCGACTTTTCCGTCGTTTTTCAATAAATACAGATGCATGTATCATTGCAATCTATATTCGAATTTTTGGTCAACTGCTCAAACTGCGCTGCGGGCTCAGCGGAATGTGGGCTCAGTTGACCAAAAATTCCTATATTCATATAAAACATCCTCAAGTATGTTTTCATTTAAAAAGCCTAGGAAGTTAGTTAAGAAAACGGCATTAGGATTAAGAGGTCCGAGTTCAGAACCCAGACATTATTAACTACAGACTAACAGATGAGAACCCACTCTTAAACTAACACAGCAATTTAGCTTAGTTGACCGAAAACACTAGTAATATCAGCTACAAAAAAAAATATATATATATAAATACATAATACATATATTATTGTGACAAAAAAGTATTGATTATTTATTATTCATAAAGGAGACAGAAATGATTTCATACAATCTTGGGCCCAGGGTGTAAGAAGATGAAAGTGGTGTCAATTAATAGCTTATATATATTATCAACCTTTTACTGAATATTCTGCGGATTTAGTCAGTCTGAGAACAGAGATATAACAGATTATGTAAAAGTGACATTATGTTACAATCTTTAACCAACAGCTGATTCCTGAAGTGCAAAATGTGTTCTTTTGCACTCATAATTATTATATTTACTAGAAAATGTTTGAAAAATCATATGAACTTCAAGCTATAGGTAGGTAACAGGTGAAAAGATAGGGAAAGGATGTCTAAAATAAAATAAAAAATCATTTAATATAGTGTTTTATTCGCCTTATATTATAATTAAAATGTCGTCTAGAATATGAGCCCAGCAGCCTATAGGTCATTTCCCTACAATACAATTCAGTACCAGTAACGCATTACTATAGCCTCCCTTCTTCTACGAGAGCCGTCGACTAAAATATTATTAAAAGATTTTTTATTAATCTTCAGCTACATTAAACAATACATAATTAACTGTTCCGTATTAGGGTAATAAAACATTGTTTGATAAATAAATAATTCTTTGCCATAACTGTCCTTCTAAATATATATGTATGTATTTTACACCTGCCAGGATGGTAGCTGGTTAGATAAGGTTATATTATTTACTCACAGACTGAGGTGCAAGCCATTGCCGGATCACTGACAGAATTGTTTCATCGTGTAAGGGTGGTCTACCCAGTTTTTTTAAGGTAAGGTAGGCAGGGTCAGAATCCGTAAAATATAAAGCAGTGGTCGTAAAAAATTACAAATAATCGGGAAAGCAATCAAAACGCATTGGAAAATACGAAACTAGAGATGAAGTGAATATATTAATATTAGTTAAAAGATTACTTTCAAGATTCAGGTATTAGTAATCCGACCGACTATGATATGGTAATATTGCTGATATCAGTAATATTTCAGATCTTGTTTACTATCTGACATGGTCGTGTAATATCATTCTGTTTTCGATTGGTGAATATTAGTCTATGGAATGGATTAGTGTGTGATGTATTCGCTCGGATCGTATTAACTTCGTTGCTGATTGGTTGCTGACATATTCATTACTTGGTACCATTTTTATAAACAATAATTTGAAACTTGCCATCGCAAACCATGTTGGTTAGACTATTCTTATACACAGACATAACTTGTATTCTAAGTATCAAGCAAGTCTTATATTGGAAGCCGAGGGCAACAGCTACTAGAAACTAATTTACTTACTTACAAAAAGAAACACAACTGGTCCTAACCTACCTATATCTGTATTTAAAATATAAGAAAAATGTGCCACCGACTTCAAGTAGGTACTGTAACTATATTTGTTATTATTATTATTCCAGTCCTCAATCACGATGTGTTAAAGTATGCTGTACCTACTATCATACATAAATCAAAATCATTATTAAAAATATATCAATCTTTCATATCTTCAGCGATAATAATAGGTACCTACCTAATCAGTCTATTCAGCGCAAGAAGATTGACCTATATTTATTAGTGCAATAATATGTCAATATTAATACGATCATAGATCACCGCGGTATTTGACGATTGGTTGTCGGTAAAATATTACTAATATTCAAATATTAGTTAAGATATTATAATATCATGAAACTAATATATTAAGATTAGCTAATACCAACGAATATCGGTACTAACCCATCTCTACACGAAACGAATGAGCAAACAAAACGGCAACTGTCAGTGTCAATGCTATTATTATATTTTTATTTTTTTACTGTCATGCCAGTGACAGCCTAAAAATATAAGAGAGATTTGAATCGATATTAAATCGATAATCTTTAATATTGGTTTTGACGTGACAACGTCTTATAAATTGGCTTGCCGGGTGACACTTCAAGAAACTGCGTTACGCTCCGCTTACGTTATGCGCTCACAATGAGAGCGAGTGAGAGGCACGCGTCCCTTCCACTCGGGCATGGTTAGCCCGCCTAAGAGCGAGAGAGACAGACATAAAAAGTGAAAGGCACGCGTCCCTTCCACTCGAGCACAGTTAGCCCGCCTAAGAGCGAGAGAGACAGAGCGAGAGAGATATTTTACCACTCAAAGTCGTTGTCACGTAAAACTTTCGCCCGTATACCGACTTTACAGGCAACCAATTTTTCAGTAATTAATTGATATTTGGTTTAATAATATGACTGTAATTATATGCACTATATTGCATGTAAGTATATTATAGTGCATTTAATTACTTTGAGTTAATTATTTACTGCAAATGTGTAATCGATTACTTAATCGATAATCTACCGAAAACTATTTTCTCATATTTCTCCGCTTCCAGACTGAGAATTGAGGTGATTTTTCATATTCTAAGACACAAAAATATGACTGATTTTTTAGATCATATCTCAACTTATTCCATTTTGGGCCCACCGATTTCCGTCTCCTTTTTATCTTCCTTTTTATTAAAAAAGGCCGCTTCTCCAACTGTTGGAGGACCTTTATTTGCTATTATGTCGTAATAAGTTATGAGAGTTTGAGAGTATCGGAGATTATACCTATTCTACTTTCCTGTTTCACACACTGTATTGCACAGTTAGTAAAAGTTTAAGAGTGCCCACCACCAAGATTGATAGTAGCCATAATCGGTAATATTTATATAAAGTGACTTGTAGAATTCATAAAAAAAGTAGAAAACGATATATTTTGCAAGTATATTTTGCTTACCCATTCATATATATTTGGATATGAGTCAAGCTAGAGTACAAATGACGCAACGCTAGTTTGTATAAGCTGGTGCATTAAAGAAAGGTTTTATAAATGGCGGCTTGTACTTGCGTTGACGGAAAGTACAGCTAGCATATAAAATTTCAAAGATTTTTTTTTTCATATGAAAAATAATAAGAACAAGACCGGGTCGTAATAATTTCCAACTAGCTGCGGCCGGCGGCTTCGCCCGCGACACGTGACGGCATCTATTTTTGTTTTCATCGGAAACAGTACCTACTTTTACACATAGAGTCCTTTTAAACGCACATTGAGTCCTTTCATCCTGAAAAAGGAACGTATATCACATTCTATAAGGAGGATCATGCAAGATCATGATGTTGGTTAAAATAAAGAACTAACATTATTATGAACAACGGTCTTGTTTATATTTTTTTTAAACTGAACAAAAAAATGAAATTTTGTATGCTAGGTGTACTATCTGTCAACGCAAGTACAAGCCGACATTTAAGAATCCTTTCTTTTATGCATCGCATCAAGAGCACAGAGCGTGGAAGAAAATAAAGATCAATATTGTTTTTACCCGACTGCGCGACGCAAAGGAGGGTATTGTGTTTATCAGTCTATGTATGTATGTATGTATGTATGTTTGTTTCTATGTGGCGTTCTAGAGCCTAAACGCATGGACCGATTTTGATGATTCTTACCTCAATCGATTCGTCTTAACCTTGCGAGTGTCACTAAAGACATGACAGTAATCAAAATCACCACAGCGACCACCAGACGCCATATTGTCAAAATGAAAAAAAAAAAATTTCGATGAACTATGTCAAGTGGGGTGTCGTTGAATAGGTATTTTAAAATCATATTTAGGTTTCTTTTACCATTTTTCATTTTAACTAATAGTTTAGGATATATAACGATTTAAAGTTGTTTAACAAAACATTAATTCTCGCTAATTTTCTTACTTCAAGGATAAACGATATACAAACAAAAATAATATTTTGATAAAAAAATAAATTTTAAATGAATCGTAACTAAAGAGTATAAAATAAAAAAAATAATTTAAAGAAAAACAAAAAACCCGACTGCCTAACTAACCTTACCTAACTAAAAAGAAAGAAACAAGCCCAGTAGTTAAAATTTCATACAATACTCACAGTCGGGGCCCATTTAAATTTTACCAATCACATCTTCCTAAGGGGCCCCGACTGTGAGTATTGTATGAAATTTTAACTACTGGGCTTGTTTCTTTCTTTTTAGTTAGGTAAGGTTAGTTAGGCAGTCGGGTTTTTTGTTTTTCTTTAAATTATTTGTGTTGACGGTACGCGCGTGAGTGAGTATAGACAGTGCTAGTGTGCGAGCGAGAGGAAGTGATAACGTCCGCCATTTATAAAACCTTTCTTTAATGAACCAAGTTATAAGACATAGTAGCTCTGGTATGAGTGAATTTTCGCTGTCAGGAAATTCTTAGGAACTACCCACATATAAACTTAGTGTATAGCATCCACGTGGACCATACTACGCGTTAAATGACCTCTTATCAATGTTTCTAGAACGCAATTTCGTTTTAAACTATCAAGAGAGGGGGTGGATTGGGACTCTTTTGTCTCGAGCCCCTGGTGTTGCAAACATCCAAAGTCCAAACTGGTACCGCAACCACTGTCCCACAGTCGACTGTATCTTGTGACCTAGACCTAAGTATTATTCCCAAATAATATGGGTTACATAATGTCACACTGTTACATAATATGGGTTACATAATGTCACCAGGGTTGGATGCCTTAAAAGGCTTAACATTATACAGGGAATAATGTGTTGTTACAACAAAGTTTTTGTATGTATTAACCAATGTCTGGCTATTAAATTAAAAAAAAATAAAAATATATCAAGCATATCCGTGCGTCTGTCGTTTCTCTCGGGACTTAGGGTTAAGATATATGCCGGGAACTATACAGTTTGCAATACGGGGATTCCACAATGGCCTATCTCTCTAATCTAATGTAACATACTTTTTTATCATTAGCTAGCTTTTTAAATTAATCACTGTTACATAGTCAGTTATACTTATTATAGACACTTGTTGGCTGGCCTACATTTTGTTCTAATTTAGGTTTTCAGTTCATTGAACCCGCACTATCTGACTTACTTTTAAAATATGGTATATAAGTAGTAACTTTTTTAATTAGGTAGGTAAGTAATGTGTGGTATAAAATGGTACAGATTCGTTTATATCACGAAACGAATAAAATTTTTTATTTCGTCGTTACTCATTTCATGATATTAACGAAACTTACCATACCTTACCATTTTAAACAAGAGGAAGACGTAGGCGTAGCGGCGTCAGCGACTGATAAGTTAAAGGTCGCTTATTCGATGCCCGCTTAGTACAAATAGTTTTTTATACATAATAATATTATTATGTACGTATGTATTTAATTATTTGAAAAATGTTATTTTTTCTAGTTAATACTCTGTGCTAACATAGCTATTTCTTTTCTTTTTTTTATTCTATGTAATAATACTACGCACGCTGGTTAACCGTTATTGGCAAATGAATCAGTTAAATTACTTGCTAAATATGCTTATATAAAGTTTGTTTGAAGTTTGAAGTTTTAAAGTTTATGTGTCGGAATATGGGTCAGTGGGTACAGAAATTTTTGATGCTCAGATTAATTTGTAGTTAATGCATTTGCAGTGAATAAAACTATTAAAGAAACAATAAACTACCGCGTTCTTGCAATTTCCGTCTCATTTGTACCTAGTCTGCTTACTAAAGACTACATCATGGTGTCTATTCTAAATGATGAATAGGAACGAACATTTATCAGAACATGTTGAAACCCACGTAAACCTTGGTAGATACATTATTATACTCTACTCTAAGAATGGTCGCTGTGAATGCTTGTTAGCGAAAAACTTTTTGCTGAGAAACGCATTTCTTCGTACGCAGCACACGCTGCTCATGTCACATACACCCTATGTGAAAATTAACATGTAATGATTATGAGTATGCTAATATTCTTAGAATAATCTATGTCTCATGTATAAAACGAATAAAATAACTGACCCATCGATAAATTGCTTTTTTTTTCAATGAATGCCTAAATTGCTAAATTTCTACAAACAAAATAATGTTTCAGTTGAATGCTGATGACGGTGATTTTGCCCTCGAGGAATTTTTGCCCCACTCTATAACCCTTGGGAATCTATTCTGGGAATAAAAAGTTACCTTTTCCCAACTATAATATATCAGTACTACAAATTGTGCTAATTCCAGCGTATCATACCGCCATTATGGCGTGATTGAATAACAAACTCCCAAACATTCAAATTATCATGACCTACCCTGGGGGCTAGATGGGAATATCGGGGTCTTCTTACCTGATGAGGGGTCATCTCGAACGAGATGGCCTGGGTCGACTGGGGTGCATGAGATATGGGGCTTACAATCTCACCTGTGGCACCTTTGACAGCGTGCGTTTTAGTCGGTTCGAATCCGAGACCGGAGTCGCCATTCGGTGAGAAAAAAGAACTTGAAAACCAATTAGTAGGATGAATATGTGCATTGTTTTATTGTTATAAAAGATGCGTATAATGGTAATTCCTTAAAACGGATTTTTAATGACGGTAATGATTAACCGAGTTTAGTCAGCGTCGGGGATTTTGGCCTCACCTATGCAGTTTACTTCTAAGAAAATTATATAAAACAATAAATTTATTTGATAATGATGACCCAATTTCTTTATGGTAGGTATTTAGGTACAGTACTCAGTGAGATCCAATATAGAGCTAAGTGTTTGTTAAAATCTTAGGTTGGGGAAAGGCCCCCGCAATCGAAGGCGCGGGTGTACCTCGGGTAAAAAAAATTGTCATGGCGTAGAAAAACCATTTTCTTTTTCTTCGATCAAGTGTACACTAGTAGTAATTATCGATAAACGCACCACAGTAAAGAATAACCTGCAGGTTCTAAACAAATGACAATCGTTTTTTTTCTAGAATGGTATTTTAAGGTGCGTCCATTGGCCCGCGCCGGACGCACCGCACGCAACGGATTTTAGTTTCCTTTGTATGATTTTACACAGCGCTGCGTCCACTAATCCGCACCGGCCGCATCGTAAGCTGGCATCCTGGCATTCAAATTCGTGGCAAATCAGTTCGGCGCGGGCCAATGGATGCGCACCTTTATAGATTGAGCAAAGTATGGGATTGACATTCGTTCACGCCTGTCATAAATGTCATAAACGTCAAAATACGAGTCAACATTGAACATTATATTATATTCCATTCTACAAAACGAGTATATTATTTAACAATATCGTAACTAAAATACAGTACCTAACACCTAAAACAAAAGTCGATTCACTATTCATAACCGGTACTTATAAACCGCGAATTTAAAATGTAAACATCACCTTAACCGGAAGTACTATTATATATTCTGTGCCGGAATGTAGGACAATAGTAGCAGACGTCGGCATCGGAAGCGTGGCAGCCTCATTACTATAGTTATCGGCATATATCTTGACCCCAAAGCGTGCTCAAAATGTTCTCTATATTACTACTACCTCCAGTAGAGCCGCCGTTCGCCGGACGACTGATCAGCCCTTAAAATCTTACATGCTTAGGCTCTATATGCTCAGCATAGCATTTTGTATATCTTTTGAGGATAATAGAGGGTGCTACCGCGGTGGACGAGCTTCAATTCACCAATCAAAGATTATATCAAAACGATCCGGACCTGGCCCCAGGGGGTGAGGGATTTGTTGATTATTATCTCACCTCCGAAAACTTAGGACCTAAAGACGGCGTGCGTTTTAGTCCGAGTCCGACATAACCTCCCCAACAGGCTCTCATCCAGGGTCTCATTTCTCTCGCGACTTAGGTCAAGATATATACCGGTAGCTATACTGCATTGCCGCCGACAGCCACCCAATTCTTTGTAAGTACATGATTACTCATTATGAGTTACGACTTACATCACTAACGGTGAATTTACCTACAGTAGCTGAATAAGGCTTTAGTCATACTTCCGGTTATTTTGTACACTAGGGTATCGGTAGCTTAGGGGTCATCACGAAAGGCACGGCCCCGGGTCTGCCAGGGTGCGAGGGATATGTTGACAACTATCTCACCTCCGACAACTAAAGACCCAAAGATGGCGTGCGTTTTGGTCGGTTCGAGTTCGATAATCTCTCCAACCGGCTCCGCGGGTAAGGGATCCGTGGGTATTTTTCGCGCGATAAAAAAAGGTATCGCTAGCTTAGTGGTTAAAGAGTCCATTGTGAGTCCGGGTTCGAATTCTAACCATTACACTACCGACAGATCCCCACTCGTACCGTTTATGTTAACACACAGTACAACATAAGTAGTGTTACAGGTACATCTGGGACACTGCTTATTAGCATATTTACCATAGGCTTCGCCTTCGGAAGGGTTTCCTTACACCCTTACACCCTGTATACAAACTCTATCGACGTAGTAATGGCTACTACAACGTGGCATAAATATAATAAAGAACTACTTTAATAGAACTTGTATATACTTTGTTCTAATTTACGTAAAGGTGCGTACATCCCATGACTTGCACTAATTGCACACATTGACAGTTGATAGATCAAAACCGAGGTAAGCTTCGTACATAAAGTTTTTTCTAGTCGTTTTTTGCGATGTATTTGCTAGGTAATTACTGTGTAGAGATATTATAATTCAGTTGTATCAAAACAATGTTTTGAAAAGATTGTAAAATTGACTTGTTAGGTCCATTAAATAATGAAAGTGCATTATCAATAACAACTCAATACTTTTTTTTTTATTGATTTTGAATCTGAAAACGATCACATACTTTTGGTGTACCATCACAGAATACAAGATTATTTTTGTGTCTGCTATTGAAGTTATGTCTGTCACAAACTCATTAAAAACAAATTTCAAAATGTTTTCGTTGTGACACTTACCTCGGCGTCCTCATAGCCATGAATCAGAGGCTTAATGTAGAGAGAAGGTATACCTAAGTATGCCACTCATCGGACAATTATATCCTTTTTTTCTTGTCTCATTGTTTTATTGTTATCAAAATGTAAACGCTGGCTGACTGGCGCCTGATTAAAGCTGATGAACTACGTAGATTATCTTCAGAATTTTCAGACAGACAACAAGAAAGAATGAGTTTGTGTCTATACTTTTAAAACTGTACCCATTTTGATTGTTTGCAATAGGTTTGTACATGTACTAGTATGTCGTCTATAAACCGACGCAGTAACTAGGTATCTAATTGTAAGAGATAATAAATCTAACTGCAGCCGCGGTAGCCTGGTGGTATGGGTAATGGACTGCTGAGATGAGGTGTTGGGTTCGATCCCAAGTTTACCATGGCTCACACCAATGACTTTTCGAAGTTATGTGTGTGTTTATCGCAGGTTCATAAGTGCCCGGTTAAAGGCAATAGGCTCGCCACCTATTACATTGGGACCTAAACATAAACTGGCGAAATGTGGGAGCTAGCACCTCTGCCTACCCCTTCAGGGATAAAGGCTTGAGTTTATGTTTATGATCTAACTGTAACAGATAGGTACTCTCCCGCGTTACCTAATGGATGCTCCTTTTATAGCATAGACATTATTCATGATTATTATTTTGTGAATTGAGTCTGTAAATGAGTCAGCACTTAGCTGTCAAGCAAGGGGGCATCCATAAATTAAGTGAGGTGTATTTTTAAATTTTCTGTTGCTCTCTTCCTCCCTGGTGAGATGTCGTGAGATCTCATTTAACCCCCCTTCCCCATCCCCCAATCTCACGTGAGATTTTTTAGAATGTGGGTTTCTAACGTAAACTACACTACACTGTACCGTAAATACAGATTCATTAAATTGAGCTATTTGGTATTTGGTACACAAGTATGGTGGTTTGACAGTCAGTAGATGTATAACGTCGAAGTATGAATTAAATTATTTTCTTTAGAACGAATTAGTGAATGTTCTTAACCGTATTACGGTTACACTTAAGATTAAATCTGAAGCATGTTCAATCTGGATTAAATGCACCAAAATAGTCTTTTTTTTTTGTTTCAATCAGAAAAACCAATGCGAGTTATTTGCCAAGACCCTCCTCTCTTCATCGTAAGATTAGATGAGATTTAACTCAACCCCCTCCCCCTCCTTAAACACATATATCATGAACGCTCCCAAAAAAAAGACGCAGTTTTTACAAATTCACCCATTTTGAATAATGTCATAAACTATTGTTTCTTTTTTCAGAATTTGAAATTGCTTTGCAACGAATTCAAAAATAGATTGCATATTTTATGAAATCTTGCATATTGAAACCTATATAGGTAGCATTAATTCGCCGAAAAATATAAAGTAAGTTGTACCAATAGATAAATAATAAATAGGCTGAATCATTTCTTTTTTGCTGTGTCAGAAAAAAAATGTTTTTAATCGGCCAACAAAAGAGTTTTGTGTGACAAAGAAGGTCGAATGTCTTTATTGGAATAATGACTGACTACGTACACCTAGTGCACTTCAACCGTATACGTGAGTCAAGTCAAACTGTCTCCTCATGAGTCACACGAGCTCCAATTTCTTCGTCAAACATTGCATTGATTGTTCTAAGTAATTAATTACATATATGATTGAGTGTAACACCAAGAAGAGCTACTTGACGTCGTATAGGATGACATGCGTACCAATAGTATTATGTATGCGCAAGACCGTTTGAAGTGGAAGAGAAGAAGACGGAAAGTGGACACCGAATTCCCAGGTGAAAGTTTCGGATGCGACCCAGTCTACACCACCATTGCTTGATATTTGATAAATCATATATATTGCCCGCAAGGCTATTGAACAAAAGCTCTGAAATTGTAATAAAAAGGATCATGTCATCGAATTTACCACCAAACTTGGGATCCTGTCATTCACATAACTAGATCTAAGAAAAAGTACAATACAATAAGGCTTTATAACATAGAGAGCTCATTCTGCGGATATTATAACACCAATAATTCATCATAGTTTGAGTTAACTTAGGTACACTTTAAATTATGTGACGACCGACATATACAATCACCACGCAACCATTGATGCTGAAAAGTAGTCAAAACGTTAGGCTGAACGTAATCAAGTGGTAAATAATAATCTATATATATAAAAATGAATCGCAAAATATGTTGGTAAGCGCATAACTAGAAGACGGCTGGACCAATTCGAGTAATTCTTTTATTAATTTGTTCTTTGAACTCTACGGAAGGTTTTTATGGAGCAGCGGGAACGGGATCAGTAGTCAAAGCAGCGGGAACGGGTTCAGAAGTCCACGCGGGCGAAGCCGCTGACAACAGCTAGTACGAAATAAATACAGTGGTGAGTAGGGTAGCCAGAGCTCACTCGAGAAGTTTTGTGTTGTCAGTGGGAAGACCGAGGGCCTTAGTTGACACCACTATATAAGGGTATGAAACACTGCTTTGTCTTCTGCACTGAAAGGACAGAAATTCTTTTAATCTTCACCCCTATCTACTTTGTACTCCAACGAGGAAACTTTATAAGTATGTACTCAGGTACTCAACTATGATACTATTCCAAGCTACGGTGTCTATGGAGAACCAGCCCGCCCCTCGTCTACTCTCCACTGAGCCCTCTGCTAGGGAGGCTCCAGGCAGACACAGGGAAAGCTTCCGAAGACCTGTCTTTCCTTCCTCCTTCTTACAGTCTAGGGTCATTAAAGCGGGGCGTGAAAAAAAAACTGTCGAGGTCGTCAGGGTAGGGACCGCCTTTCCAGGGACAGCACGTGTACAGGCTACCACTATGCTTTGGACTGTATCCCCCCTTACCATCAGGCAAGGTGCAGGCATGTTTATAGGCAAATTAATGATTATTTATTTATTTAACTTTGCATATAATTGTAACAACATTAATGAATTAATTTATATACATAATAGTAATAATGCGGAAATTGAAATCAACTTTAATCTGTACTTGTATAATGTTATCTGTGTCAAATGTTATAGTTATGAATACAATTATTTGTTATCTGTGAGGGCTATACACTACAAGTTACAACGCACAACAATATACACACAACAGTTGATAAAGTGTAACAGTTACTTTACTACTTATTATAGCAACGTACACACATTCCACTTGATGGTAAGCACCATAAAGTCTTGAAATTTACCAGTAGGTACACTCTTTCTTTTCCTATAGTCCCGGACATTGATACCTATTGTTACTAAGTCCCGGGTCCTATATCCGGGGTGTCAAAAAGTATCTGATGCAGCCATGGGACTTAGAGTCACCATAGTATCTTGTGATTGTAACATTGTAGGTGTTTGTAACGGTGACTCTCTTTGCTGAGAATTAGCCCATAACCTGGCCTGATGGGAACATGAGGCCTGATGGGATCATCGGGCCAGGTAAAGTCGTATGAGGTGCCCAATATAACGGAAGATGATGTTCCCGCCATCGTCGATATGCGATGATGACGGACACCTATGATATGGTGGTTTAGTGGGTAGTCTGGTCCCCGGTAGAGGTCAGGAGTCCCACACAAAGCTCGCCCCCCGCCCCTGTGGGGTGAGCGAAGTGCGTAAATGCATTCCACCACGTAAAAAAAAAGGTGACCGATATAAAAACAATTTGTGGCAGCTCTGGTAGTGCTGACCTAATGTGAAAACAGTAGATATAGTGCAAAATATGAAAAAAATCCAGTTAAAAACTTTGATGTCATCATCATTACCCTCCTAGTAAAAGTTTGTGTCTTTTAGTCTGGGGTCTGCCTACCTATTGTTTACAGTTATTCATCGATTTTTTGGGATGCGACTACCATCTGACCTCCCAATTCCGAGAGGATAGCATGCTGCCCATCCACGGCCACGAAGGAGTCTGTCCAAATTCCTAAGCTGTGCAGAATATTAACGCTCTTTTAAAAAATGAACGATTGTTTGACTTTAATTTTAGGTTTCGACGGCTGCGGTAAAACGGTTAGATTCCCAGCCACGTATAAACTAAATCTATTCCCGCACTTGCTGCAAAAACATGACTGGCATGTACATTATTTCGTGAAATCTTATGGTGTTGGGTTAGGCGCGAGCAGAAATAGATCGTCGGCTTTTTAGGGCTGAACCCAACTTAGAATTTCTTGAGAATAAGTAAGTACTTCTTACTAACATTACATACACTTTGTATTATCTTTTAAGTAACAAAATGTTTACGGAAGCGACTGCTGTATGATCATAAACTATGAAAAAATAACATCCACCAGAGACCCGCCCATTAAGGTCGCTGATCACTGGCCACCGACTTGACCTAAGGACCTTGTGATATACGATGACACAAGTCAACTTAAAAACGCAGAAAATTGTAGATAATATTTATTGATTACAGAATTATGATGTATGGAATTACTACTAAATACTATTTTTATACTTCTGTCAATAGTTAAAAATATGTAAATTAAAAACTCATTCAGAACTTTCTTTTTTCAACACTAGCAAGAATTTAAAATCTATGGTTTGCTTAAGGAATTCCGTACCACGGAAGTTTACAAAGTTCTGAATTTAAAAAACTAAATAGGTATTATTAGTATTGTACTCCGCCACCCAAGATAAATCCATGTAGCTTTAATGGGTGTAGTATTATTTTATGTAATAATAATAAAGAAAGGGGCAAAGGCAGTCATACAACGCATTAGACAGTTTTTTTATACAACTTAGATGGCAGACGGCCACGGCCTATTTGTTGGTGGTAGCCACGGGGACACGTATGGAACGCCAGAGGCTTCGTTACTTGGAAGCTGATGGCCCTTCTTACATTAGTAACTCAAACGAAACTTCCGCAACTCGAGTTTGCCGTCTCGCCATTAGGCAACTGAAAAGAAACTGGAGTTTCGGCAACTAGCTTTTAGACCAATCCTCGGAATCTGTTATCTTGCTGATTCTTTTTGAGAGCTACTGATTGGTTGTTGAGACGTACGTGGTTCAAGTTGCGCCAACTCGAATTTCGTTTGATTTGCCTAATGTACCTAATAAGTGTCTGTCCATACCGTTACCGCATGTACCTAATGTTTGCGAGTAAGTACTTATCTACTTATTGTGGCTTACTGTATCTCCATTTCTCTTTTCACCGATCTCCTAAATCAACCCTCTCTTCGCCTTCATTGCTGGTAAAGTGCAACACAAGTTTTAAGAATATAAACTTTCATAACTAGGCCATTAGCTTTTAGCTACCTTTTAGCCAGACGTTGGTTTTTGCTTGTTCACTGTCTTAGTAGTAGGTTATCTATGAAAATATAGAATCCATGGTGGAGGTATCCTACATAAATATCCGTAAAAGATAATGAAACTAAAACTATAGCTAAGTAAGTACCTACTAAGTACCCAATAATATTCGCCATTGATGATTTCGTTTCGTGGCAAGTTAATGTCGTTGTAGTTTGAAAGAGAATTCAAACCTCGACCACAATTCAAACTACGCAACATCACATCCCTGAATACAGATGCTATATCCGTCACTAGTTATCTGAGTCTGATGTACCTAAGCAGCTGGCTCTCTGCATACCACGACGACAATGTTTCTCAATCTACAAGTCTCACAAGTTGAGATGTACTCACAAAACTATTTGAATAAACAAACGCTTCCTTATACTACTGTATTCCGCCCGGACGTAGGCAGGTAAGTAATTACCTGCTTCGATAAGGGTTTTAGGAAACAGACCATAAAGATTCAGGTAAAGGAAGATGAAGAATTTGCAAAGCGTGTTAGTTTCTAAACATAACTGACTTGGAGGTTAGCACGTGTTGCTTTTATCAGTTTTGTTTTTGAACGAAGCATGTGGATGGTTCTGAAATTAAGAAAAAAATAAATTAAAATGATGTATAGGTATGGGCACGAGTTGCGCACCCAAATATACGCGCAGTACACGTTTTTGGGTTGTATTTTGAGGATACACATACACAAATCTATATATCACATATATATATCAAAACAATCCATCGTCTCTCGATCTTCACATTTATTTGTTTGATTTATTTATTTTGGGGTCCAAGATCCGTGCCTATAAATATAAGTAGGATAGAAGATTAGAGGCAATTTCACTCTCAGCAACTGATGACTCAAGACTGCCTGCGGTTTTAGTAGTGTGGGGTCCGGCTTGACCACCTTCGCCGGCTGTGGCAGGAGAGGTAGGTACCTATCCTATCCCTGAGCATTTCCGCAGTATACACAAAAAATGTATTCTGAAATATTATACATGCATACATTTCCCAAATTACCTTAATTGATCATTTCTATTTTCAAAAACTAAGAAGGTATAATTTATTATCTCTCAATATTTTTAATACCGTGTTTTATATGGTCCGGCTTGCTAAACCTTTATCTACTTTTACTTAGATTAAGTATATTACATACATTATTCGGCAAATATTATGCGCTGATTGTGCGAAATCGTGTGTGCTATATTTACAAATAAAACCGATATTTATTAATGAGCATTGCACGCCTTACACCATTTTGTAATAAATCACCGTTGGATATAATCCTAACTGCACTGTGTACTATACTCGGCCTGCCCGCTTACTAATCGTGTTCACGTTCGTTCGAATTTGGCGCGCAGACGAAGCCGCGCCGTAGCCGGAGGAAGTTGTATCGTAGCGAAACGAACGAAGTGTGCTAAAAGTTTTGTTTGTTTATTGTTGTTGCGAACTGGTTTTGCTTTACTTTACTTTAAATGAAAGACTTTAGTGTTAGTGCAGTTATGAGTGAAAAATTGTACAGTTAATGAATAATTAACTAAATAATATAGTGTCATTAAAATACATACTTTGGTATGCAAAAGTGTCAAGTTTTTTCGCCAACCCGCGCGTTATCAAGAGTGAGCCAGTGCAGACGAAACTTATTTGAGCTTATTACTTATTTCCCTTGTCTTGTGTAGGCGTCGTCCTCGGCGCGTACGCTTACGCTCGTATAGTAATAGTAGTAATACAAGATATAAACAAATAATAGTGTTGATAATGGACGGGGAAAGAAAAATTCACATGAGCGAAGGCGTACCACTAAATTCCACAGGTGCGGGAAGTATTTTTTTGAATGCTAGTAAAAATACAAAAGTTAATTCACCTGATGGGACCGTCATAACTCTCAAAACAGGTAACTTTTAGTTAATTATAATACGTAACCATTCCAGAATACCATTTTTAAGTTATGTATATGAACGTGTTGTTTTTGTATTGCAGAGAAACCGTCGGACCTCGGTGTGCATATAAATACCACATTTTCAATAGCGTCTTCCAAGAAAATAAAGCTTTTGTTCGTGTTGAATTTTTTGTTAAGCGTCTTATGTATGGCAATAAGTTGTTCCATAGCTTTCTACTACTGGAATGAAATGATATCGATGAGGAGGCAGCTGGATATTATAAAAGACCAGTTTATAAGTAATAATATTAATGACAGAGGAGTCCAGAGCGCGCTGACCGGCGTTCCTAGGCCGCCCTTGGAGATCGAAGCGCGAGAGCCTAGAATGAAGCCTTTGGGAAATGAGGAAACTGCACAGGCTGCTAGGAAATACTATGTTGAAGACCTTGGTGAAGACATGTTGTTAGTAGACTCTAAGAAAAAAAATTCAAGCAAAGACACCATTCCTGTCTATGACTTAACTAGGCTACAAAAAGGTTAATATCTAAACTGGTTAAATGTTTGATAAAACTATTTATTAGAAATAAATTCTAAAGTAATTTTTCCATCATTAATTCCAGGACTGCTGGTGGTTCAGTTCAATGGTGCTATGCGAGAACTCAACATGGGAACAGAATGTGAGTATCAAATTATTCTATGTTATTATTACATACTTTTTAGTTTTGTTTATATTCTCACAGATAAGTACACAACTTATCCACTGTATAAATTACATAGGTACTTCCTGTTAAGTTAACAAATCAAATTTATGTAATAATTGTAAATGCCTACTACAACAATGACTAACTTTATAAACATGTTATACATCATATTAGTATTATGTATGTATGTTGTTCATGAACAGATAAATGCCTTAATAATAAATATTGCCAAATAAAAATAAGTCCTATTATAAGGCATGAAGTCTCATATTATTGAGTAGAAAGACTATGATATAATGAAGGATCTTCTTTGTATGAAATACACACTATTTCCATTTATACCTATGTTACATATGACATTAATAATAACTGACTATATACAGACTACATCATTCTATACTTATCTACTTAATAACTGGCTTTATTCCATTGACTTTAAGATAAGTAAAAAAAAAAATATTTATCAAAAAGTTTGTATATGTAGATAGGTAGTGTAGTTCTAGATTATTTATTTTTAAAAACTATATTTAAATACGGAACATAAAATACAACAGTATAATGGATTAGTATTGCCACATTCCTGTAATAATAGGACATCTATAGCATTCTGCAATGTTGTGTGTTTAAAATGATAATTTATGTGAATGTCTCACCGACGGGATATGCATAGATATTTGCTTTGTTATTTTCAAGTATATTGAATTATCAACTTTATCTTTAAGTGCAAAAGATTCATTGTCTGTTATCTTCAAGTTGTCTGTAGTCACCATGTTACTTAGTAAGTAGTATTTATTTACATGGTAGTGACCAGTTGCAATTACTTAGATGGTGTACAATTAAGCTTCCAGACAAAGTCAGATGATTCCTTTTGTATCTACATACAACAGTTACCAACTACCAATTTATACTGCTTGGATTAGTTAATTGCTCCATTAAGATTCTAAACTGTATCAGTGTTGAGCACATGGAATGAAAACTTCATAAACATTAAATCTACCTTAAATTTCTCTATCAAAATAGATACAGTAATAAAGTAAAAATTAATTATCACTAAATACCTCAGTAGCGCAGTGGTTCGTGCGACTGTTGCTTTGAAGGTTCGATTCCCCGGTCGGGTAAAAACACAGAGACTCTCTACCCCTTCCCCCCTCTTCTCTATATGGTCGGCAGCACGAATGTTACGCCCCTGGTGTTGCAACCGTCCATAGGGCACGGTAACCACTTGCCCTCAGGTGGACCGCGTGCTTGTCTGCCACCCAAGTCGTATAAAAAAAGACGAGTGCAAGTTTCGTACCACAAGTACAAGCTTCATCTAATTCATTCAATGGGCACTCGAATGATGACTCCACTTTCAAAGGGCATTTTCTGATTACATCCCTTTCTATTGTGAATAGATTGTAAACAGGATCACTATATGACACGGTCAGAGCGGCAGGTTTTTAAACCTAGTTTTTTGCTAGACCTGAGTACCTTAATACTCTAGACGACGTACCTTAATACTAGGGCTCCAAGGTGCAAGGTTTAGATACGCCTTTTTTTTCTTTTTTTTTTTTTCGAAATCTCAAATCCGGTAACTTTCTTTTATTTACACTTTCTCTGGCAGCCTTGTGTATATTAACAACTACAAGTATATTTTTTTATAAGACCCTGTTTAGTCGCGGACAATCACATGGATTTTATAAATCGACGAAACATGTTCAAACTTGTGGATATTTTCGTATAATATATTCATAAACGAAACCTAAAGCGATTGCGCTGGTTTGATTTACGAAAACCATATTTTCCATTCGTTATAGTAACGGAGAAAGAACTAATAGCCTAAAAAACTCTCGTATGTGCTCTGGCCTACACACTGCTGGAAACGGCGGGAACCAAGGACAAACTTATTATGAACCGCGGTATTCTATAGTGTGGCGGTACTTCCCCAATCGGACTACTCAATTAGGACAGGGGATACCCTGCAGTGTAATTCTTTAAGCATACATCATTGAGTTCGTCGACGAAATTGATATAGGGCGCAACCTAGATCTGAAACTTAGTTAATTTCGCCGTAGTTTTAAGCTGTGCTCTCATTCAATTTCGTTGTAGAGCTCGGCTCTGTATGCTGATAGAATTGCATTACTGCAGTTCTAGGCTGCTGGCGTTAATTCTGCACTGCTGATATCCTACCTTCGTCAAACTTCGGCTCTCACTCCGAAGCCCGGAAGCCGCGTATTCCTCCTCTTGATTTGACTTATACCATCCTAAGAGGACACCCCTATCTTTTCCTAACGAATGCGGAAATGCGTACTGACACGTCTGAAACATAATAGGAAAAATTAAAATGATAATACGCCGCTTATCGTATTATTAGGGGAATCCCCTTGCGAATGACATTGTATTGTATAACGAACAGTGAAGCTTAGGCACGTGTATGGTACTATTGATAGTGCTTTTAGAACCTTTTTTATATTATACACTCATGGTAAGTGGTTACCCTAGGCTACGAACGCTTGTATATCCAGCACATTATAAAGACAGGAACCTACATAAAAGTAGTATGTGTACTATTCCAGACTCATGTGAAGTAAAAACCATTAACCCGTACGTACAAGCTTTCACAAGCCATGACGGCAAAAAGTTAAAAATGTCATCATGTTAGAGAAATCGCTGCTCACAATGATTTTCTAAAGATCGTAATTTAAATTAAATAAAATTTAAAATACGAAACGTTACAATGAAAATAATAACAAGCGATTATATAACAAAATATATCGCACACCTAGATCTAAACTGAAACAACTCAAAAAACTCATTTTTTCAGGAGACGAAAAAAACGCATTGCTGTTTTTTTTTGTATGGGAAGTTATGAAACACAAGTTTATTTCGGCTTGTAATACAGTCATAAAATGTGATTATATAAAATTCAGCTAAAAATCAATCTATACTAATATTATAAAGCTGAAGAGTTTGTTTGTTTGTTTGTTTGAACGCGCTAATCTCAGGGACTACTAATTGGAATTGGAAAATTCTTTTAGTGTTGGATAGTCCATTTCTTGAGGAAGGCTATAGGCTATATAACATCACGCTACGACCAACAGGTGCTTAGCAGCGAGGGTGAAACCGCGGGGAACAGCTAGTCATTAATATTATAGAAAACCTCTATTTTTTTATTTGTTACACTTTAGGTTGGTAATTTTGTATAAATAATAAACCAGCAAAAAAATATTCATTCACCTTTTCCATCAAAACTGGAACAAGATAAAATATCTCAAATAATTTGGCAAAATAATTCAAGAATAGTGTAACAACTCAAGTAATTCAAGTCTATTTGTCCACCAAAACTATAACAACTGAAAATGTCAGAGTTTTCGTTTATGTTTGCACGTGCACTGTTAACAATTAGTGAAAGCCAACTGACATTACACTTGTTTTGGTGAGAGCGACTCACATAGGTTGATTCTAATAAAAAAAGCTAACGCCATCTAGTTTCCGGCCCTCTCAAGCTTTTGCTGAACCTGTTATTTTGGTAGATGCGTCTCATCACTGCGCATTCGAATATAAGGATAACTCAAAATCCCAAATTTTTGAATTGTTCCAGTTTAGATCTAGGTGTGCGATATATAAAAGTTAATTTCTACTCAGGCTGTAACAGTTTTCAAAAAAAGAACGAACGAACTATAGACCTAACATATTATTTGTGACCTAGTTCGCGTATTTCGTCGATGAGAGCACTCCTCCGAACTAGGTCGTTCGCGAACTACACATCGCTAACGGTATGCGGAGTTGATATTCTCGATAGTTAAAAACCGTTTAGCCTTAACACTGACCCAAATAAGTGATAAGTAGTGATTCATTAATCAGTAGTTTTATCATTTGCAACGTTTGTTATCAGACAGGTATGGAGATACCGCTTATGAACTATGTTAAGGTATTTTTGTTATTGCCTACTAACTACCAGGACTCCGTCTCGTCAACATTAAATACGAAACCCGTTCGTGTGCCGAAAATATAACAGATCTGTATGAAATATGGCACATAGGTCTTTTCATTTTCATGCCAGGGATAAGATCCTGGTAGTAAGAATTATCGTGCGAAAAGTCTCCACGGAAAAGTCCTCCCGCCAGAGCTGGTTGAAGAGATTATGCCGGACTCGAACCGACTAACAGCAGCTTTGGGTCTTCTCTTGCCAGAGTTGAGATTAGTAGCTAACATATTATACCTCGCACCCTGGCAGACCCGGAGCTATCTCTCTTGAGATGACCTCCTTCGGGAACTGCCGCGAGCATGCTGATAATTCTGCTAATTCTGCTAAATCAAGAACGATATTCTGCCTTAGACTTTATCTCGTATTGTGACTATATAATATATTTTAATATATGCTATTCATTCATAGAACTATGCGGATAATTAAATAAATACCATTCTGAACCTTCTATGTATTTGAACTAATAAAGCAAACGTACTTAAACGGAAATCCTGCCCACATGTAGGGATATAATTGCTTTAGTTTAAAACCATTTCGTATAAGAAAGGGTATTTAACTGTCTGCCTTTAAATACGGAATACGTAGGTGGTATGGAATGAGTCAGATCACCAAAATGGGTCTGCAAAAACAATGCAAATAATTCTACATTGTTGATACAAGCCTCCGTATTCCGATTGTCCAACCGTAACGTGAACACGCGCGTTTATAATAGCTGACATAGACATGTAAGAATGTTTTTTATGAAATATTTTTGGGGTTGCAACAAGATCTTTAGGGTCGAAACCAACCTCACCTGCAAGCCTCCAGTACTGAGTACACCTATTGATAGACGAATGAGCCTCTGAGGTAGACTTTCCTCTCAGAGACAAAAGGGTCAGTCCCCGTCCCATAGCAAAGCAATTTCATAATAGCCAAATCAAAGTGCAAATTATATATATCCACATTCTCGAAATCGTAAATGGGTATATTCAACAATTGATAGAAAAGACCTTGTCCACCATCGTTGCATCCCGTGCTATCTTCAAAAGACAGATCAGAACGTGCACAGTTTGAGTACATTTTGGATGCACACAAAACAAATGAAATGAGTATGTTCTACGATTATTGAAGTATTCGTAATCGCACCCTTAGTTAAGTGTTTCCTGATAAGCTAAGTCCATAAAAATTTACACTCAAGACCTCTTCAAACATTACGTTTTGTTCACAAAATCATAAAATTAACCTTTACCTGTATAAAACTTAAGCACTTGCCACATACCTGTGTTATACGGGTTCTTGACTCCTACAATACATCTTTACGCTCTTGCAGTCATTTTATTTTATTTTTTATTATTCAAAACGCGATCTCCTCAGGGTCTGATTCTGTAATAATACATTCACTGCTTAACCAACGTGTTAGCCACCATAACGAAAGGTTCGAAGTATGGTGAAGTAGGTTCAAGAAAAGATGAATGGATGTCGTGAATGATGATATGGCAAGGAAAGGACATCCTACAGGAAAGTCCTCTTCCGAACCTTTTCCCAACTTACTTGGGGAAGCTTTCTGTGTAAGCACGACATGGCCGAACTTAGATATTCTCCGTTAAGCGACTGTCACCTGACCTCCACTCCAGAACACAACTAACATTATCGAAGTTTTAGTTGGAGCAAAGGCCTTACCATCTTTTCTTAAAAGTAATTACAATAACTTCTATTTTACTATTTCCATAGCGAGATTCGGACCGTAAGCGTCCGTCAGGATACACACGATACTAGTGTTATATGGTTAAAAACTTGTTTAATTTGTTATAACTTACACTTGTCTAACAAGACACAGTACATAAATATCGACGGGCGACAACGGTCCGAATCCGTATCACATAAGTAAGATTGAAATAATATTACGTTTTAGAGATGGTGTTAGGGCCCCAGTTGTCAGGCAATTTAGTGCTACAAATACGCGTAACGTATGCCATAGACAACCCTATAGCAACCAATGACTTACTATGCACTACGGAATCTACTTATTATTCTCACAAATTGAATTGTGTTCTCTTCTTTTCAGCTACTGTAGGCCCATGGGTGCGGGATGAGGACGTGTCTTCTAAAAACAGCGAAGACAAAATAGGTCTAGAGAACAACCTCGTGGTCATCAAAGAAAGTGGCTTGTACTTAATTTATGCACAGGTAAGTTTATATTTAGCCGTTACCTATTTGACGTGATTCCCGACGATAAAGACTTCTAAAGGCTATGATATCTTGGACGGAACATATAGAACTAGTACGTGAAGCTGCGAAAAGTAGCACCATTTCGCTCGCACTCGTGTGAAACATGCTACGAATGCAAAGAGTGCGAGCGAAATAGTACTACTTTAGTATTACTTTAAGCTGCTTCACGCGCTCCGTCTATGTTATTACTTTAGTCGTAAGAGCCGCGGCGTGGACAATATATGCTAATGACAATTACACCCTCAGCAACTAATGACCCAAAACGGTGTGCGGTATAGTCATTTTGAGTCTGACATAACCATCTCTGTCGGCATCTCGGATGTGGAGGGGGCGGAATTTACTCGTAAATATGTGATAATAGAAGACCAAAGATGTCTTTCGTCCTAATATCGACCCCATGAGCTATTAAATTCTACTGGGACTGATACGATAAGTGGCGCTGCTGTTACGTTCTAGGTTACTCTTGACCGTCTTTAGTAAATAGTTGCTTGGGACGGCTTCACCTATGCCGGGGGCCCTGGGCACACAAGAACTTGGGGGCCCCTTTTGTTTTTTTTTACGTTACTGTGGCCTATGGTCATTTGCAACACCGAGGGCGACACACAGGTAGTAGACGGAGGGAGGAAGACAAAATGGTCGATCCTTCAGTGGGCCCCCTGAAGGGGTGGGTCCTGAGCACGTGCCCCGAGAGCCCCTATGGTAAAGACGGCAGTGCTCTATGAATTTACACTAATATGAGCAATCATGTAAAACCGATCATTTACGAACCCGCTCCAAATAATGTAACATTGTGACGTATACGTTTATGTGGTTTAACATGACGCAAATACAATGCGGTTAGGCGTAATTAAATGGGGACATGGTAAAAGTACCGTGTTATGCTAAAAAGTGTTTATTTGTAAGTTTTCCAATGTAGCTCTATTTACAACTAGGTGACCCGTGCAACTTCGTCTGCGTCACCCCGTTTTTGTTACATTTTTCATTCCTGCTCCGCACCTGTTGGTCGTAGCATAATGTTATATACATATAAACCTTCCTCTTTAACTATTCTATCTATTAAAAATCCGCATCAAAATCCGTTGAGTAGTTTATAAGATTTAAGCGTACAAAGGGACAGGGACAGAACGCGACTTTGTTTTATACAATGTAGTGATAGTGAAGTGTGTGGTTTTTACAAAATGTTACTGCATTTTAAAGTATCTTTCTTTTTTGTTTTCATTTACATTGTCATATTAGGTGATATCATTCAACGGAATACCGCAATTGTATTAGTTCTCATAAACGTAATAGTATGACCACATAGTAGTACACAAGCAGTCATTGAACCGATATGACCGCGAAATATAAAATCGACAGATAGCATGCGGGTAAATAATTAACTAAGTATAGTGGTGTTGATTCTGTGGACGTATGCGTCCTGGATTCGATTCCTGGGCTGGAGAAAGTATTCTTATTGGGTTTATCTATATGGCTATTTTGAAGATACTCCTCCAGGGCCTGTAGATAAAATGACATTCTATTGATGGATTCGCATCGAAGCGAAGCGTCAATGAATTACTTGACACTACTGACATACTGATTTTATGTAATACTATAAATATGTGAAATAAATTATTTTGAGTCACAAAGAATCATAATATTTCAATATTTTTTTATATTTATGACAAATTCATGCTATACGAAGCGATTCCATTGGCTGTTCCAATAGAATGTCATGTGTCTAGAGCCTCAGGTCTTTGTTTCGTACGAAAATCCTCTCAGATACTACTTCGCTATAGCCCGGCGATTATGTTCGATTCGAACTGACTAAAACCTCACACCGTCTTGGATCTTCAAATACCGAGATCTAAAATTACCTAACCAGGGACAACACTAGTTTCTGGAGTTTGCAATGAAATCAAGTATTTAATCTTAACATTCTATCTTTACAGCTGGTGTACCTCACACAATCACCAAACTGCTTCTTCATATGGGCTCGGCAGCGGCAAGACGCTCGTCTCCTAAGCACCTGCTCAACAGGAGACGATTCCAGCAACCGACCTCTAAACAAGTCTCAAATATCATGCTCAGTCCAGACTGTGGCAAGATTGAATAAAGGTGAAACCTTGAACATCGCCCAAAGAGAACCAAACCGAACGGTGTGGCTCAGACCTGGGTATAGCTACTTCGGTTTCGTGAAACTTAGTTCCTAATAGGCTGTGAAATTGTGTGTGAAAAAAGTGAAAAATCCCCATGCGGTCGCCTGAAAAACACACAAACTGTGTCATACTTTATGTACTTGGTACTGACAAGGGGTTTTTGCTAACAGTGATTCATGAAAGGAATTCCTGAATATAGAATGTGTATCAACGAAACTGTAACTGCCATGGCGCGCGCTTAGGGCTGTGCTAATTTTGACTCGTTAGATAATATTCGTCCGCGAAGCAGAGACATAACTTGGCCTAAGCACTGATTCTAAAATAGATTTTATCTTTGTCCCGTGAACATTTTCCTGTCTTGTACATCTGTGTCTTTGAAATGGTTCGTGTTTTCCAACTGTATGTGTTTGGTTCCTTCTTAATAGCTCTGTGCTGTAGTTTTCTATACAGAATTATGACATTTATGCTCCTTGGTCCTGTATACAACCAAAATCTCCCTAAAAACTACAACACAGAACTTTTAGGAACAAAGCCATTGCCAGCCAGTTATAATTTTCTGATCTGGCATACTTTGGTGCAGGTTTAAATTCTGTGCTAGTGCTGGACAATAAGCAACAGAAAACTTAAAAATAATTTGCCTGAACTGAGAATCGAACACGTGTCATGGAATCAATAAACAGACATGCTAAAGTCTCAAGTGTCTTAGCAACACGTTTTCTTTTGTTTTCTGCTTCATGCGTTCAAGGATATTTGATAAATATTCTAGAACGTTCTGTAAATCGTATGCTTTAGTTTGAGAACGAGTCAATAGTCTAGATCAAAGATTGTATTCGTAAGTGATTTTTGAAGTGAGGTCATCACTACCAGTGAGAGGAATGGTGCTAGTTTGTTATAGAAATTGTTATATGTGAGAAGTTAAATCTACTCTACTACTTGAGGAAGAAAATCAGATCTGCCAACTTAAGTAAGTGGAACTGACATAACTAAGATAGGGAACAGAACTTAAAAAGCGGAAGGAACATAACTAAAATAGCGGAACAGAACTAAAATAGCGTAAGGAACATAACCAAAATAGCGGAACAGAACTTATTTTTTTCTATTACAAGTGAGATAAGGATGGAGATATGCATATTAAAGGTTAGCATGATACAGTTAGACGGGTGGTTTAATAAATTATGATAAATTAAAAGTACCTAGATATCACTGAAACTCTTAAGGGAATAGAAAAAATATTCTAGTTACTACTATTAAATATTATTAATCATCCTGTCTACCTATTACTACAAGTCTACTTGTGGTAATTTATTGCGGCTTTCTCGAGTAATCGTTACCACATTTTTTTGTAACCTGAATAAAATGCTACAGTTTAATATTCTTATTATTTAATGGCGTATGTGGTAAATGTCAATTGGTTTGGCGCGAAATTGCAAACACATGGTGTGCAGACGTGATAAACACTCAAGATGCGTACGCGCATCGCCTCAATGACAGATTGAAGTAATTAATATTTTGTTGATTATCATTTACTAGCTGACCCGCGCGACTTCGTCTGCGTCACCCCGTTTTTGCAACATTTTTCATTCCTGCTCCGCACCTGTTAGTCGTAGCATGATGTTATATACATATAAACCTTCCTCTTTAACCATTCTATCTATTGAAACAAACCGCATCAAAATCCGTTGCGTAGTTCTAAAGATTTAAGCATACAACGGGACAAGAAAAATAGGGACAGAAAACGCGACTTTATTTTATACTATGTAGTGATGATAGTGATAGTGATACGTAACCCAAAAACTGCTAAGATACGTTAGCATATTTATGTATACCTTATGCCGCATATCTCCTCCCTTCTCTGTATTCATAATAAACGCTTTAAAGACAAATAATGATACCAATTCTGTTGTACATTTACAGCAAACAAAAATCTGTAAATTCAATTTATATCTCGTTTCGTCATACTTGTTTCAACAGATGTCTTAAACTGTTCGGCTTTTTTCTCCTGGCCAAACTGGTTTATTCAATATGTTTGTTTTGTTGTTTAAGAAACAAAGTAACCACAGAATAAGTATTAAAATCTAAGTTGATTTTAATACTTAATCTATGGTTACTTTAGTTTAGTGAAAATGTACAAAAGAATTGGTCTCATTGACAAACTGAACGTCTTCCTTAAGTAGTAGAACGGTTAGTAGTGTTGGATTGGTTTGGTATACGAAATTTGAACTTGCAAAATATTATTATAAATATTTAAGTGATCGCGTGTGCCATATTGTATGATGAATTGTTTACGGACACATCACATATCGTGTGCATTGTACTTATTCATAATACTCGTGTATATAATACTTAAAGTGATTGTTTCAAATTTCTGTACTTCCAATAGTACTTGTACATATTACGTTATATTTATCAGGTTGATCTCGTAATTGAATTATGTGCGCTGTTACTATATGGTTGTAGATTTGATTAAATGTTTTTATTACAGAATACAGGGTGTAAGGGAAACGCTCCCGAAGCCGAAGGCCCCTGGTAGTACTTCTTGTAAACATTACGATTTGGTTTTTTTTTTTGGTGCCATTTGCTTTTTTAGGTAGTGGTGTTTTTTTATGAAATTATCGTTGCATTTAGCTTTACTGATACAACGAAGAGTAAATAATACCAATTAAATGGTATAAAAGTGTAGAAAAATTGCCAAAATGTTATTTTTTTATGCCAATAAGTAGTGTACCCGAAGTACTATCATGTGCGTAAAAAAGCTCTGCGTAAGCAGAGATTAGACAATCAAAATCTGTCAATATTTATTGATATTTTACATGTCTAACACACACATTTTGCTCTTAAAACACTATATTGAATAGCGATATTTATCGACTGTCCAATCATTACAATTTTAGTCAAATCTACAATCATAAATGCGTCAAAAAGCATTTTGTACCAAATTTCCATTATAGCAATGTTATTTTTCGGTTATTAAAACAGTCAGTAATATTATTGTACATATTACATTTAAGATAAGAAATAATAATCGTTATGTTATTGCTCAAACTACGACTTGAAATACTTGATACATTTTAGAATTTATTTTTTATGTAATAATAATAATAAAAATGATGCAACAACTTCGAGAATTAATTATACATAATGTGTAAGTTACCAATGTGGTATGAACATTTAGTTCTATTTTTATACTTAGTTATTATACTTCTTATTCTTTTATATTATATATCTAGACCCTATACAAATTTAATAATGTTCAAATATGTCCTAATACTACAGATTACCTATAATTGGTAAATATAATACTACTAGCTTTTGCCCGCGACTTCGTTCGCGTGGAATAGTGACTTCCAGCAGATTTTTGGTTTTACCCACATAGTTCCCGATGAAATGTGGAAACTTTACCTCCAGAACAGCACATACCCGGAGTTTCCTGTTTCCATTTTAGTGCCATACAATATGTGCACTTTTTAGCCATCCGTCCTAAGAGCACTAATCGATTAAAGGGTCGTAATCAAAAGCAGCATCATGAAATACCTCCCACGTATTACGTGTAAATATATTTTGTCTTTGTGCTTGCCGTGCAGCTAATAGAACACGTAGTCTATGAGATTCTTCATGTGACTCTGCAGAAATCAGAGACGCATGACGTTCAGCATCCAAAAGCCGACGTACTCGAGTTTGATCTACAGTTTCGGAAGCTCTTTGAGTTGCATGACGCCCAGCATCTAAGAGCCAGCGCTCCTGAGCCATATCTTCTGTCTCAGCAGCTCTTTGAGTTGCATGACGCCCAGCATCTAAGAGCCGGCGCTCCTGAGCCATCTCTTCTGTCTCAGCAGCTCTTTGAGTTGCATGACGCCCAGCATCTAAGAGCCGGCGCTCCTGAGCCATCTCTTCTGTCTCAGCAGCTCTTTGAGTTGCATGACGCCCAGCATCTAAGAGCCGGCGCTCCTGAGCCATCTCTTCTGTCTCAGCAGCTCTTTGAGTTGCATGACGCCCACCATCTAAGAGCCGGCGCTCCTGAGCCATCTCTTCTGTCTCAGCAGCTCTTTGAGTTGCATGACGCCCAACATCTAAGAGCCGGCGCTCCTGAGCCATCTCTTCTGTCTCAGCAGCTCTTTGAGTTGCATGACGCCCAGCATCTAAGAGTCGGCGCTCCTGAGCCATCTCTTCTGTCTCAGCAGCTCTTTGAGTTGCATGACGCCCAGCATCTATGAGCCGGCGCTCCTGAGCCATCTCTTCTGTCTCAGCAGCTCTTTGAGTTGCATGACGCCCAGCATCTAAGAGTCGGCGCTCCTGAGCCATCTCTTCTGTCTCAGCAGCTCTTTGAGTTGCATGACGCCCAGCATCTAAGAGCCGGCGCTCCTGAGCCATCTCTTCTGTCTCAGCAGCTCTTTGAGTTGCATGACGCCCAGCATCTAAGAGCCGGCGCTCCTGAGCCATCTCTTCTGTCTCAGCAGCTCTTTGAGTTGCATGACGGCCGGCATCTAAGAGCCGTCGCTCCTGCCTCGTCTCTTCTGTCTCAGCAGCTCTTTGAGCAGCGTGACGTTCGGTGTCTAAGAGCCGGCGCTCCCGAGCCATCTCTTCGGTTTCAGCAGCTCTTTGAGTAGCGTGACGCAGACGAAGTCGCGCGGGTCAGCTAGTTTGTAATAAAAACTATCCTATGTCCTTTCTCAAGTTCCAAACTATGTCTGTACCAAATTTCACACAAATCGGTTCAGTAGTTTAGGCGTGAAGCAAAGACAGACAGACAGACAGAGTTACTTTCGCATTTATAATATTATAGTTTGGATTTGGAAGTCGTGTTTTCTGTCCCTATTTTTCTTGTCCCTTTGTATGCTTAAATCTTTAGAACTACGCAACGGATTTGATGCGGTTTGTTTCAATAGATAGAATGGTTAAAGAGGAAGGTTTATATGTATATAACATCATGCTACGACTAACAGGTGCGGAGCAGGAATGAAAAATGTTGCAAAAACGGGGTGACGCAGACGAAGTCGCGCGGGTCAGCTAGTTTGTAATAAAAACTATCCTATGTCCTTTCTCAAGTTCCAAACTATGTCTGTACCAAATTTCACACAAATCAGTTCAGTAGTTTAGGCGTGAAGCAAAGACAGACAGACAGACAGACAGACAGACAGAGTTACTTTCGCATTTATAATATTAGTTTGGATTTCTCGTAAATTTTCTTATACATAAAAAATATTAGCAACCGAAATTAGTAATATTCTCTCTTACCGCTCCAGTTAAGTTGTTTTCGAAGTGGTTCACGTCGTTAGTATAATGGCCAGGATTCGAACCCGGGATTTCGAACTCAGGATCTCAAGGCGGACTCTTTAACCACTAAACTACCGACGCTTAAACCCAAAATTCGTTTGCACTGGGTATGCGCATGTCGCCGGCTTATGTGCCTCTAAAGACTTAACATATGGACCTAATATTCTTAGAAATTTTCGCTACATATGTTTATTCAAATTTGTTAAATCCAAATTTCTAAACATATCTCATTTCGCTATAATTAAGACATTTGTTCAGCTTATGTTTCAATATTAACTACAAGTCTTTGAAACCAATTAATATTTAGTTTAAATAATTTATTTTGGAATAGTCTTCATTCCTCATTCCCCAGTTCCCCAATTCTATTTTACCCAATAAACTGTATATTACTGGTTTAGTTAGTTCAGTTCATTTGTTACATAGTTGCCTTATTGTATCGTATTTTGGTGCTCACTATTATAAGTAAGTTATTTAATAGTCATGAGTAAGTCCGTTTTAGCTGAGATGTGTGGTATCGTAGAATACAAGGTGTGCAGTAAAATAGATAACATTGGAAAGGCACTACAAACCAAAATCAATAAGATCTATCCCAAATAATACGAAGAAGTCGCTTTTTATAGGTAAAGTAAGATTATTTGTGTGTTTTACACAAAGTCTATATTTCCTTCCGGAATAGCAGAGGTGAATTACCTAACACCTACATTTCACCAACCATTTAAATTTGGTCCCACGTAATAAGAGATGAGCCTATTGCCATATTCAGGACACTATTATTGACTCCCGCCATACTTCTGGATCTGAGTCTGGGCTGTATATATCCGTCCGATATTATCTTATACCTAAGTCTCCTTTTACGATGGGAACAAATAAGATGGTCCAAATTCTACTTTGCATTTTCTTAATTTAATTACTCAGATTAAATTCAGTTACAATTTTTGTGATTTTGCAATTTGGATATTTTTGTACTTTGTTACCTATCCAGTAACAATATAATTTTCATTTTGCTTTTTGACAAATTTTGTTCTTATAGGGACATAAAATTTTTACATGTACTTTTTCCAAGTTAGCTTTTTTTTTACTAAATACGTGTGGATTCTACGATACCTCCTACGGCGTCGCCGGGTTATAAACTGCCATTTAGTGTAGGTACTGTAAACTCAGCAATACAGTGTTATTTTTGTGATGTTTCCAACTCAGTGCTATTCTATAGATTAAAAATAATGATTATAAAATTCGCATTTATTAATAAGTTGATGCGAGGTAGATTCATAAACGAATCTAATCAAAATAAACGGGCCGCGATTCCATTCGCACTCTTTTTTTTCGGATTATATAATAGCACTCACGCTATTATCAAATAAAGTTTTGGGAGGGAATCGCAGCTAACCCAGCTTAAAATACATGAGGAACATCTTAGACAAATATATTAATTTCTTTTAAGTCGGTTCATGTGTATAAAAAGAAATAAATAGGGACAATAAGTAGATATAAGACTTGTTTATCAAAAAAAAATGTGATATATTAGTGGTAATAAATTTAAAAATAAATGATTTTCTTTTTAGAATAGGTATGTTCATTGTCAGAAAAATACATATAAGTATGTATACTACATTTAAGTGTATTTCTTGACCTGTAGTAATAATATTTGGAGATAATACCCGTCCATTAAATGAAATTCCTTTAAATCTGCTTGTTGGCTTTTTCATTTCATATAACCACGGAGGACCGAATAATGTGCATATAACGCACTGAATAGGGTCAGCATTGAGAATTTTTCCAAATTAATTTGGGTCGGATGTCAGTCATTCGTCGTACAAGAACTGTCATTTGGCCTACACAACCCACTGGTGATATTGCAATTATATAATTGAAGCAGGGGCCGGCTTTTTCGGCTCCAACTACAGGTAACGAATGCCACAATAACTACAAGCATATCGCGGGTTAAGAACTAGAGAAGCGTAAGGGCAAAATGACAACTTTACAGGAGGGCCGAAAAACAACTCAAATTTACATGCCGTTATCTTAAAGCTCTTGTAAGGCAAAATCTATAGTAGTTATCTGTGTGATTTTTACTTGTAATAATGCTTTATTTATCGGTTAAAGAATGGTGTAAAATTTTAGGCAATCAAAAAATGTTTTGGTTTTAATAATGTTTAATAATCAAAAAATAGTTAACATACGTCATTATGGCTGAAATAAATTTAATAATGTATGGAATGCAACGGGACTTCCGTTATAATGACCTTAAAATTAGTAACGAAAATCTTTACAAATTAATAATCTCTTGAGGCGGCTACTTAACAACTTATTAACAATGTACTCAATTAAAAATAATTATTTGTGTTCAACCTGAAAATGGTTATAAAAATCATGATATGTCGAAGGAATAACTCCAGATCGACACAGCTCTTGCAAATCGTTGTACTTATCTGCTGATATGGGTTTGGATCACAGATTACCTTACAAAAGATTTTTTTAGAAGATGAGGTAGGAATATGACATATAGCTTCCGTGTCATATTCGGCGGAATAAAATTCATCATCCAGATCAAGTTTCTTAGAGTGTTATTATATGCAAAACATTCATGGCACATATCTTTACGTGGCTTATGGAATCCTCAATCACATTTCCCAACGGGGATCTGAGAACCTGGTCGAGTTCAATGCCAAGAAGACGCAGGCATGCGCGTTTTCAGCAAAGACATCTCCTTTCCTTCCTCCGCCCACTCTTCAGAGCTCACCACATCCATTACAGGATAACCTCAATATAATCGGTATGGACGTGCGCTGCAAACTGAACAACAAGAACTATATCGAGAGCATCATCAAGACAGCTTCGCGTAAACTCGGAGTCCTGAACAGAGTGAGACGTTTTTTCACGCCGGAGCAGCGGTGTCTTCTTTATAAGACACAAATTCGCTCCTGCGTGGAATACTGCTCGCACCTCTGGGATGGCTCCGCAAAGTACTTATTAGATGCTCTCGACAGGTTGCAACGACGTGCGGTACGCATTAGATCCGCATCATTGGGAGTCCTGAGGTCACAAATTCCCTCGAGCCTTTGCAGATGCATAGAGATTTTGCGTCCCTGGCAGTATTTTACCGTCTCTACCATGGTGAATATTCTGATGAGCTCTTCCAATTAATCCCACCCTCCCCTTTCCTACACAGGACAACACGTGCAGGGCTTAGGTGCAGAATATTCCATCAAGAACCAAGCGGTGCGGTGTGTCTTTTCTCTGCCGCACCATTAAGTCCTGGAATTCCTTGTCGGCGCACGTGTTTCCTTCTTCCTACAGTCCCGGGTCCTTTAAGCGGGGCGTGAAAAAGCATCTGATGAGGCCGCCAACATTAGGAGGGACTTTGCCTCACTGTGTGTGTTCTACCGCCTGTATAATGACTTATGTTCAGAAGAATTGTTTGACATGATGCCCAAACCTACTGTCTATCATCGCTCCGCTCGCCATAGAGAGGGAGTTCATCATCACACACTACGAGCGGAAACGGTGCGCACTGTGTGGTATGAAAGGAGTTTCATCCCGCGCACACTCAAGCTGTGGAATGAACTCCCTGCCATGGTTTTCCCAAGGGACTACAATATGGGATTTTTTAAGAAGGGCATTAGAAGGTTTCTACAGGGTAGGCAACACGAGTGTGACGCCCCTGGTGTTGCAAACGTCCATAGGCCATGGTGACCGCTTCCCATCAGGTGGGCCGTGTACTTGTCTGCCACCTAAGTGGTATAAAAAACATTCTTAAACAAAAAGAAGTTAAGTTATTAAGAAAAGCGAGGGGCACCCCGCGTCATGTTTCTATACGCAACCGGCTCGGTCTACCTCGGTTAAATTAACGTATGTCAGTATTAGACGCGAAAGTGAATCAGAGCAACAGAGGTTTATTATGTGCTAAACGATCGTATATAGCCTTTACACTATAAACTGACTGCATTACTTTCATTAATTGGAACCAAAGTAGCGTATCACACCCTTACGTTTTTTTGGCAGGGAGAAAAATCATTGAAGTACCTATACTTAAAACGAAGTCGCAAAAGCAGTAAAGGTATTTTACGTTAATTTGGCACGAAACAAACTTAGGCTACATAATCACATTTTTTACGTTAAAAACGTATAACAAGATACGTTATTTGGGCAATTAAATTTAAGACATCTTCGGTGTCATAATCGCGCCGTAAATCGAGTTTCGATCGCAGTGCACGCAACATTTTTGACAAAATAATGTCAAGATTATTGTAAATAGGAACACGTCATTTCGGCAGTAAACAGAAAATATTTTTTTTGATCTGTTATATTTGTACTAAGCAATCTACATACTTCATCGCTCCAGTTTTTTGGCACATAAAAAAATGGGGATTAAAAAAGCGAATGGTGAAAAAAAAAAAATTTTGGAAATTTGACCTTACGCTACTCTAGTTCTTAACCCGCGATATATTATCTATTAAACGGGCAAAAATCGGCACGACCTCGCGGTAACGTGTCTACACTCAGCGGGATCCCCTATCTGGGAGACTTATGAATGATGCAGAGAATTAGTTCTGGATTTGTTCTACTGAATTATGCTGAAAACAGAATTTGTTCCGTATAATGAACGGAAATATAAACTTTTCTAACCGACCTCCAGCCAGCGGGATTTTTATCAAAATTAAGTCTGGGGAACTATAAATTGTTATTAACTTTTAGTTCTGTGTTTGTTCTGTTTAACAAAACAAAAACATACTTATAACGTCCTTACTTCAGCCACAATCAAGCTGAAATGAAACCTCCAGCCAGCGGACTTTTTCTCTCAAGGACATTTTTTTGTAACTTTTACACTAAACTGATAACATTTAAACTATTTACGACTATAATTTAACTTAAATTGCCTTTTTGTACATCTAGTATAAAAATTAAAAGTATAGAATTTGAAAGCTAGTAAGTGGGTAGAATACAAAATAATCTCCATACATAGGTACAAATTAAAGTTGTTTGGGAGTAGGGTAGTTTAGCGATACAAATGTCGATTGATATTGTGTGAATCACAATTGCGTAATAGTTATTTGTGCAACAAGAGAGCAAAACTGTTTTTTGCTGCGAGTGCTGATTTTGAATCCTGAGCAAGCGAGGGATTCTAGGATTGAATCACGAGCGTAGCGAGTGATTCTAGTGTAGAATCCTGAGCGTAGTGAGAAGTCCGCTGAGTGGAGGTTTCATTTCAGCTTGATTGTGGCTGAAGTAAGGACGTTATAAATATGTTTTTTGTTTTGTTAAACAGAACAAACACAGAACTAAAAGTTAATAACAATTTATAGTTCCCCAGACTTAATTTTGATAAAAATCCCGCTGACTGGAGGTCGGTTAGAAAAGTTTATATTTCCGTACATTATACGGAACAAATTCAGTTTTCAGCAAAATTCAGTAGAACAAATCCAGAACTAATTCTCTGCATCATTCATAAGTCTCCCAGACAGGGGATCCCGCTGAATGTAGACACGTCTCGCGGTATACACCGATCAAATTGGATGATGTTTAAATAAATCAGAGGCCTAATTCCCTAAAATTTAAGATGATTGCCAATCGATTGCAGTTCGACTGTGACCAATGAAATGAGAGAGGTGACGTCTTGTCATGTGACCGCCCTTTTTGAACGACTTTATTGGTCGAAGGAATATTCAACTTAGGGGCGTTCAGGTCAAAAGTATTTTTTCTCTAATAGCTTTACCTTACTTTATAGTCGAGGTACACTCACTTCCATCCACTGGTTTATGAGAACGAATGCCCGTCTGTCAGTTAGCAGGTGTACCGAGCTATCTGGTGAAGCTGACATGGGCTCAACGATTTTTATGTGGCCCCATTCACCCAAGAAATAGCTTAGACGAAGTAAGTATTGAGTCCATGCACTTATCTAATTAGCAAGAATTGTGTAATAGATAGTGATGATTAGGTATATCAAAATGTTGATTAGATAATATATAATAATATATTTGCAAACCTATTACCTATATATATACAGATATGAGATAATAGAAAGAAACTAGGACATCGCCTAATCTAATCGCAATAATTTGGGGTAAATACTTAATTTTTTTTGTTACAAGGATGGAACACTGAAAAAAAAAGCTCGCTCCATACATAAGTAATCAGGACGATAGGTACCTAAGTATTGTATAATGGCAAACAAGCAAAGGGACTTCATTGGGTTAATTGCAATGCTGCCAGATGACTGTTTGAAATTCTCCACAAAAGTATTCTGAAAAACCCCAAAAACTTAGGATTTTATTTAAAAAAAAAACCCCCAAAATTTACCGAACATTTTTTTTTTAGGTACCTACTCCAGATTCCCATAGGATAGAAAATATCCTTTGTTTCAATCTAGACAATGGTTTATCTATTAACCACCGGCTTAGAATAGAATACAAGTGGTCTATTAACAAATTTTCAACCTGATAGGTTCAATTGGTAATATTACACCGAGCCACAATCCTTTAAATATTTTCATGTATTTTACTTTATAAACCAGATAAAATAAATATAAATATATTTTGCAAGGTTTCCAAAGCATCTAGTCTGTTAGACAACATGACATGTATGTTCGTCTCTTGCTTTTAAAGAATGGAATACAAATAAGATTCATTATTATAATTATATTTTTAAATACCATGAAATCCAAATCACTGATTTTAACCACCAAGGTTAAAATCACTGAATTTCCTCCAAACACATTATTTTCCCTCCGAATATCCCCCAAAAATATTACCCCTTCAAATATTCCCTCGGGAATCCCCCCAATTTGGCAACAGTGTTTCTGTATGTCCCGGCGGAAACTGTTCACTGCATAAGTGCTGCTGTTGCAGTTGTAATTTGTGTAATTTACCAATAAAGATTTTAAGACATTTTTTAGGAAGCAAGGACGTATAATACAAAATTTTATACTTATAAATTAAAATTATTATAAGATTACTTTGCCACGACGAAGATTTCATGTTAAATTTTATAATTTTTTGCCTCAGACAGAATACAGTTTTTCGCTGTCATTTTTGATGCAATGGAACGTAATTATAACTATAACCTCACAAATACAAAGTTCGGATAGGCATATTGAATACATTATTTATATTGTTTATTTACTGGTTTCAGTGCTTAGAAATGTTAACCAGGTACTTAATTAACTTAAAATGAGTCAAATCAATTTTGTTGGCCCCGTAACTATTGAAAAAAAACATACTTATAAACAAAATTCCTTGCAGACTCAGATTTCGGCAGAATTTTCGGAACATAGTCAGATGTTTAGCTGACAAACCAACAGATAATGATGGAAAAGTTCCTGATGTTAAGCCTAACACCAGCGATCCTCAAAAAAAGTCGTCTGAGTCTTCTACGGAGAAGATCCAGGAACTTCTAAAGCTCATGATGGCTGAACCTAAAACCAAAGAAAGTGAATACAGAGAGAAGTTCGCTACCGCATCAAATATCCCTAAAAAGCATAAGCAGAAAGACACATTGGAAGTCAAAACAGAGAAAATAGGTACATATATGTTTTATATATTTAGAACAACATGAGTATTTCCATATTTGGTCTACCTATTTGTGATTATTTTAAGCAAGTATAGGTTGACTTTTATGTAAAAGTCACATAAATTTCCATAAGTATTGTGTCCTTTGCAGTCTAATACTGGATATAGAGTGAGCCTAGAGCTTTGTATAAATAGGGATTTTGACTAAGAAGTCCGATTCTTACTTTTTACTAAAAGAATATGCATTGCAAAATAATATATTGCATAAATACACTGGAACTACATATATCTTCTCTTTAGTTAAGAGTTCTCAAAGTTGGTCAAAATATAAACAATCAAATTACGCACAAAGTTATAACTTTTAGATCCCTTATTAAATATATTAATTTTTGATCTAATGATAGTTCTGTGTAAGTATCCCAGTCAATAGGTTTAACTCACAATGTACTTTAATTGTGTTACAGAGGAAAGCTTATCAAAGGCAGCTGGTGATGTAGCCCAGGCTATTGGTGGAGATGTGAAACAAACAGAAGCTGAACTCTTGTCTAGGGTACTGGGCAAAATCAATCAGACTTCTACTACCCTCAGGTATACCATGAGAATTTTTTAAATTAGAACTTTCTAACATAAGAAACTAATTGCTGCAGTTTGAACAGTACAGTGCATACTATTCCTTTTGTACCTATTTTGTTACCCATAAGATAGGGAAAATAAAAAGTCTGACCTTTAGGCACTGAGACTACATAGTTGGGAGCATGAGTATGACACCTCAGGTTTTTACAAACATCCATAGGCCACCATAACCACTTTCCATTAGGTGGGCCATGTGCTTGTCTGCCACTTAAGTGGTATAAAATAGACCCCCTTGAGAGCCAATTCTTATGATAAAAATCTATTTGAAACTCACGTCTTGAAATAATTTTTCAAATGTAAGTAATTAAATTTTTATTAAAGTAATTTATTTAGATCGGAAATTCTAATGCTTGGGACATGGCTTCGTGGCTCAGCGGTTAGGTTAGAAGCTTTTCTTTTACCCCTGTAAGGGAAAGATCGTGGGTTTGATTCTCATTGAAAAATCACTTTTTCCAATATAAATTTAACTACCCAAATGTCATAAACAAGTCTTATGATTTGATCTTGAAAATAATGTTATTAGAATAACATTTTTGACATTGATATTAGGTTAGGTTTGAACAAATTATTTTATGACAATTAGCCCTCTGGTCCCACTGACAACAGATCAGATCTAAAAAGTTTGCTACTTTTGTGCCTACAAACAACGCTTTCTATAAAATTAAAAAACTAGATATAATTATTTAGACACATATTACACCTTCAAATATCATAATACAATATACCATACACTTCCAGTGATCTCCTTATTGGTATGAAGGTAGACCATTCCAAGGAGCGAGATGATTTAAAGAAAAATGAAACTAGAGGCCAACAGGTGAAACAGCAAATGAAAAAGTCTAAGCAAGAGGCCCAGCAGACTCGGTACATACAAAGAAAATCTAAACAGTCTACAGAAGAGAGAAGAGATGGTAGAGAATTTAAAAAGAGAAGGTATTCTGCTTTAATGAAGACTATACTGTTGTTGTTACCCGTGTGGAATTTTAATGCTATACTATGGCTAGGAATCTATTCCCGGGAAAAAGTAACCTATGTGTTATTCCAGACAGCCTCCATGGCGTGGCGGTAGTGCACGCAACTCCTACGCACGGGCGCGGGTTCGATCCCCGATCATTGCAAAAAGTTGTATGCATGAATATGGCTGTTTGCACTGGTATGGTCGTGCTTCGGATAGCACGTAAAGCCGTCGGTCCCGGTTGCCATACAAAGATCTGTGGCAGTCGTTCCGGGTAGTTGGAGCCCTCAAAAGTCCAACCAGTCTAACTTGGAACTTCGATATCGCCATTGGTCATTGGACCATTGGTTGAGGAGGTCAGATGACAGTCGCTTCACGGAAAATATCAAAGTTCAGCTGTATCACAGTTAGACTGGAAAGGCCCACCTCAACTGAGTTGGGAAAAGGTTCAGAGAATGATTAAATTATACAATTAAATCCACAGTACAACAGAAAGAGCACCTGTAGTAAATACAGTGAACATATTCAGTGGGGAGCCACTGGGCATTTTCACGAGTCAACAGCCAAATTACGGGACGAAATTGGATGTGTGGGAGAACTTGAAACAACGTGATTTGACGTTGGCGACCGCGCAGCCGCCCACTAACTACTTCCAGAAGATGATCCTGTGGACTGAACAGGGCAAGGTGTGGAAGTTCCCTATTGACAATGAACAAGGTATGTCTGAGAAAACTCCGGCAAAAAGCTCTGCGGGTTTTTTTGGTCTATTTATAAACTTTTACTTAGTACACAGAAATTTGCTTGAGTAGCAAGTTGAGTGAACAGCTCATTTCCAAGTTTGTTTATCATCCAAATAATCCTGGATTTTTATAAAAAGCTTTTTAGTATACCTTTTTTTAAATATTTTATCCCTAATTTCATTCACTTTTTCATGTTTATCATGGAACATGAAAGTTAAGATTGAAGGATTCTGTAATTTGCGGCATCGCCCGCATGAATTCCTGATCCCTATCTCGCATCCTATGTTTCCCGCGCTTCACCTGGTCTAGGGGTCAAAAATGGGATTAACTAGTCTTATTTAGTTGATCTCACGACCTTTGCTGACCTCCTTAGCGCCCACGGTTACCTGCTTTACTTACAACAAGACGATCGTTTGCCTTTATTACTAATTTTCAACCACTGTCAAGCTAATGATGTCACAAATAATGAAAGTGAGTGTAAAGTTTGAAAGTGAGTGAAACAATGTAATGAATTCTTTTTAATTTCTAATAAAAGCTAAAATTCAATGAGATTTCTTGTAAGTTCAGTGGTTTGACAACTAGTAATACCGGGTCTCTTGTGATTTGCATAATTGTAGCCCACTTTTCTTTTGTATTTTTCAAAAACTTAACTTTTCTTAATATACCTACTGTCAAATTTAGAATTTTTTTTAGATGTTTCTACATCACGCTTTTGTCACTCTGTCAGATATAGATTTACTGCTTGATTGGGAAAAATAGAAATGAGGACAGTACTTTTTTTTCAGGTTTAGAATCAGAGAAAAATGTCCATTTCTCTGAGCACATATTCCTGGACGCTCATCTCGAAGGTTGGTGCCCGACAAAAGGTCCTATCAGGCATTTCATGGAACTCGTCTGTGTCGGCCTTTCGAAGAATGCCTTTTATACAGTGAAGGAGAAGAAAGATCATATATTGTGGTACAAAGAATATTTTGAATCGAAGAAGGATTTACTCAGCGAGGTCGGTGCTTGGGATGTTAAAGGACCAGCCAGTTCAGAAGCAACGCAAAGTTAATTTGTTTAGTATTTATGCAATAAAATATTGTTAGATCGGATATTTATATCGAGGTTTTATTTAATTATTAAAATAAAAATCTTATTTTTTGGCAATGTACAGTACACGTACTAAAGACGTACTTTATAGTACATGTAAAGTGAACTATAAAACCTTCTGGACAATTTGAAAGTCAAAATGAGATTCAAATTGTCCAGAAGGTTTTAGAGTTTTCAGATTCCTGTAGAGGTTTCAATTTCCTATACCCAACTTGAATGAATGAGAGAAGACAAAACAGGTGTATGAGGCGAGTGTGGAGGATACCGTCGGAAGGGAAAGTACGCAAGTTAGTGCGCACATACCTAGACCAAATCGGGGAAATTTTTGGCAGGTCGGGAGTGCCCTAAACTGACGTGCATGCATAAAGAAGGTAATGAGAGCGAAGGAAGTGAGAGTTGTATGTTTTGGGAATTCAACATTTAGCAAATTCAACATTGCGGTCCAAAAGGCATCATTTTGGGATTTCAACATTTTATTTTAGGAATTCAACTTTCTGTACCTGGAGGGTATGTCGGGATCGTAGCAAATGGAGATCCGTGATGTCTGCCTACCTATGGGAAACAGGCGTGATTTTATGTATGTATGTATTAAATAAAACACAATTACTTTTACTTCACTTTATTGCACCTATGGAAGTACACTTCGTTGCATATTCGATGTGTGGAGTCTCGACGCGAACCACAAGTTAGTTTACATTAATTACGAGCCAAACGACTCGGACATCAAGAGTCATAATTGACTTACGACTATGGATAATGCTTTAGAAAAGAGAACAAATTGTTTGTTCTTTATCCTACTTCTAAGTCAAGAGAACTTCGAGATACTAGAGAATGTATATTATACATTATAACAATATTTGTAGTCACCGGCATATATCTTAACCCCAGTAACGTCAAGTCTCGGAAGAATCTCAAATCCACTCGTCATAGATTATGTCAGATCAATACGCGCGCGCCAGTTTCAGGTTTCTCTCGCAACATGGCTCAAGATATATACCGGGAACTAAACTTTTACACTATCGTTTCGTCGACACAATATATTTTCATTTAGTACAAAAAAACCTACCCAATCGTTCGTTCAAAAACAAGGAACTCGTTATATCTAAGTACATATTCTTACGTTAATCTTCGTATACTTTAAAAGCCTCCAAAAATGTTCCAGATTAAAAAACAAAATAAAGGTACAAAAATGTACTTATAAATCACATAATTTTGTACAAAAAATTAACCAGCTGTAACATCTGAGGCTGCGAATTAGTATTCAGTTTTAGAAATTAAAAAATGCGAACCAAAACCACATGCTTTCATACATTAGTTATTTCTTTTACACCCTCCATGTAAAACAAATTTTGTATAGATTTAGATCGGAAAAAGTGAATGTCCATTACCTCATTTCCTGGTCGATTTTTCGATCTAAAGGCGCCTTCAAATTAGACGGTGCATGTCGGAATGCTACACTCCTACCGTCGAACAGCTGCAGTCTTGCTTTGGGACTGCTGCTGGCAGTCCTACTGTCGGACTACACACGGACGGTTACGACTTTTTAAGAACACAACGATGCTAGATGCTAACAGACGAGCCCGTCGCGACTGCTCCCACACGATCTGACGTCGTGTATTTTTTTACGAATAATCGTAACTGCCCGTGTGTAGCACTCCAGACACAAAACGCTAATTTGAAAGTGCCATATATGGATAATAAAAGTTATTATTCTAATTGCTTAAAAATTTCATCAAGTTTTGTACATGTATTATTAATAGGTTACAAAAATGAGCTGAGTATTAAAACTACAGGAATATTGATATTAATCGGACGAAATACAATACATACGTAGTTTACTTAGCTACAGTTTATTATGCTCCTTACATTGTTTTTTTTTAATAAATCTGACACTAACTGCATACAAATCAAATCTAAATATAACTAAGTAACTTATTATCATTTACAACAACCAAATTTTTCTTAATTAATTTGTAAAATTTCCAGTTATTACTGAAAAGAAATGTTACAGTATACATTTGTCTTTTTAGCACCTTCCTATTGTAAAATGTGCGTAGTTTAGGAATGTGTTAACGCTAAAATAGACCTTATAATCTAAGTAATATAAAACAAAACAGAACAATCGCAACAAGGAGTAAATAGAGATAGGGGAAGACGAAAGGAAGCAAAGAGGTCATGGGGACAAGTTACTAAACGAATATTACTAATCAGAGTAATAAATATTTAGTACCACCATCAAATATAAACTAAATAAAATATATTCAAGTTAATTTTATTTATGTGAATTTCATTGCAAGTTAAGTTTAATATTAGATATCTCCAGCTTCAAATTTAGAAACAAAGATGGCGTCCTGAGCTAATAACGCATCTATCAATTTATTGGCGTTCGATTTTTAAGATCGAGATTACAAACAAATTGAAATAATTATTTTTATATTTCAGTTTCATTTTTAAAATCGAGAGTAAAATCGTCACTACATAAATTAAAGAAGTAGTATTTTACAGAGGAATTATTCATTAATGTATGGCTGATTTTGGAACGTGTGCTTGTCTGCCAAATAAGTAGTATAAAGAAATAATTACACTCAAACATGGTAAATCAAAGTTTAATCTGGTATACTCATACCCTGTCTCATTGGAGAATAATGAATGACTTTTTTTTTAATTAACAGTAGACAAATAGCGTTATTGCGACAAAATTCGAATGAATTGAGCGAAATGTCATAATGCAGTTGAAATTGAATGAACCGCATTTGTATAAAATAGTTTCGATCTATTCGTATTTGGTATTAGACCTTATAAGATGGTAATATCACCTGCTGTTAACAATGGAATGTTATAAAATCGAACTTATCATACAATTAATACATATTTGTAAATGCGAAGTGTTCTTGTAAGGACCTATGAATAATATTGTATATCCTAAACATATCTTGGTATTGTATTATTGTGTGATAAAATCAATTGTACTTTATTATGAATTGTACGAAATAGTGTAAATTTTTCATAACCATCCTAAGCAAAATTAGAAAAAAATAGACAAGCAAAAGATGATTTTTTTCAAAATTACAATATGTGACGATATTTTTTGTTAAAATTGTTATTTACTTAGGAATTATTACTTTTTAGGTACATCAAGAAACAAAATGTTTAAAAAATATGACATATGGACTACATCATAATAAGGAATATGCATATTATTTAAAATGGAGGAATTATTGTTTAATACATTCTTTATTGCAAAAAAAAACTAACGCGGAGCTAAAACACAGGGATGCCTACACAGCTTTTTGTTTGTGGTAACAGTAGCCTTAGCACGAAATACTATCCAATTCGTAATGTAAAGGTATCGACAGAACGGTGCATTGCGATTGGCGGGCTACACACGCGCACAGGTTCACAAGAGGCAGACTGCAATCACAATGCTCCGTTCTCTCGAAACCATTATATTACGAATTCGATAGTTCATGCTAGTGCTACAGTTCCTTACTCGTTGCGTTTACTATGTGACGTTATAATATGCGTTCGCCAAATTAGCGACCGTGTATTTCTACCATAATATATTTTTTAAACAATTTTAGTTTTTAACAATATTTTACTGTCACAAACTGTGTCAGCTATCAAATAAAAATATAGACAACATATTTCATTTTGATCGGAAAAAGTCCAAGCGGAACTTAAAAGCAGACCTGTCTTCTTGGCCTTTCACTTTTTTTTTAATTTATTTATTTTACTTCCTTTATTAGAATAAAAACAAACAGTTTTACATTTCTCCTTTGTGCTTTAACTTATTATAGTTATTACTGAAACTGAAAACCTAATGTACATATGACCACATACATATTCCCCATTGTGATAATTAATTTATATCAATGATACGAAAGAAAAAAAGTTTTACTTCATCTGTTACGGCAAATATGAAGCTTGTTCGTTTGAAGAGTGTGTAGTGGTGTACCCCCCGCTATTGGTACGTATTGTCACGTGAGTGGCCAGTGCCTCAATTGACTTCGCTCCAGTGGACGGCTGTGTTCGTATGTGGCATGAGATCCCCTACATCACCTGGAAGATAGAACAAATACACTTAAAGCGATATAAACATAGATTTTTTTTTCTTTTATAAAGAATATTAGCATCTGAAGTTACTAATATTCCCTTTAACCCCTCGAGCTAAGCCCAATGGCTTGTGTTAGGAGTGGGTTCACGACGGTAGTGTAATGGTCAGGATTCGAACCCGGGACCTCTCGATCGTAAGGCCGACTCCTTAACCACTAAGCTACCGACGCTTTTGTTTTTAACAAGAATATTATCAACTTTAATTACACTCTCTAACCCCTAACCCTTTCAGCTAAGACTAATGGCTTGTATTAGGAATGGGTTCACGTCGGTAGCGTAATGTCCAGTATTCGAAACCGGGACTTCAAGATCTAAAGGCGAACTCCTTAACCACTAAACTACCGACGTTTGATAATAATGATGAAAGTACTTCAATGAAATAAAATGTAAACAATATGTGTTATCATATTTAACTCAATAAAGAGTTGATGTGATAACCCAGTTTACTTTGATGAAATGGACGATTTATGTAAAGAGAAAGTATGTGATACAAAAAACGAAGTATGGAATTAGATGTAGTGATAATAACAACAGGTATTAATACACTAATAGTAAGTACATACATAATATAATCAAAGAATCAATTTCGTTTATTCACATAAAGAGCACAAATTTTACAATGTTTTTGTCAAAAATATTAAAAGTAAATAAATCATTTGAAAAAGATTATTTCGCTGCTTCGGTAGTTAGATCTAGGATGTAACTCAGGTAGATTAGTAGTATCAGTATACCTAATATAATCTACTCTAGTTATTACACTACATATAATCTGAAATGGTCTCTAGAAAATACATCATTAAATAGTCTGTCAATTGTACTAATAATAATATTTATATTTGCAAACCAAACTAACAAAACATTGGTAATTCTTCAACATTTGCAGGTCACGTGGTTTGAAAAAGTTACTTGACATCAAAGTCACCCTGTGCAGATTGAAAAAGAAATAAGGGTGACGATTCATTTACACAATGTTTAACAGTACAATAAAGGAATGTATTTATTGCAAGAATTAGGGCCTAACAAGCCTAACTTAAAACATGTAAGGTTATAGAATTATTACAGGTCACAAGCGGGAATTCTGTTCAAATTAGCCGTCACCCGTTTGAGCCACACAGGTCCACCAATTTCAGTATTACTCTAACTTGCTGCTCTTTTTTTTTAAATTTATTTATGGCACGTCAATTTGACTTCACCTCGCCTGATGTTAAGCTGAAGGCAAAGTTTCATGAAAGAGGGTCACCATTGCAAACATGTTCAGTGCTTCAATGGTGGCGGTCAGCTTGACGACCTCATCAGTGTCGTATATGTACGTACGTTACATTCATTGTGAAGTCCTCTAGTGTACATTGTCAAGAAGTTTGCCGGTCTCTTTAATATAAAAACGTAGTAGTGAGACTACCTGCAGGATCTGGCTGGCCTCGAAGGCGGTGCCGGGCAGCAGCACGATGGGCGCGGCGACGCGACCCGCCTCCACACACACCATATTGGGGAACTCATCGTCGCCGAAGTCTGGAATCTCTTTGGCGTACTCCGACCAGGGGTTCCAGATCACTGCGAATCGAAACCGTTTTTGATGATTTTTATATTAATATACATACACTATGCCCGCGGCTTCGCCCGCGTAGCTGTCGGATATCGCGACCTAAGCGCCATCTGTGCAACTTAAATTCTATATTACTAATCATAACTCCGGTTCTTCTTAACCGATTGCAATCAAACAAACGTAAGATTTTAAGTTAGACCAAACCCTTTCAAACAAAAAAAAATCGCATCAGTAGTTTTTGCGTCCATCGCGAACAAACATGAACTTTTTACAATTATATAATAGTATAGATAGATAGATATACACAATAACATGATATTGTAATCTGCTGTTGAATAACAGACCACCTCATGTTCTCCGTATGACGTCGAAAATTCTAGAAATCAGTAAACAGAAATAACTTACCGGTATCAGGGAAGTTATATTTCTGTATTCTCATCTTGCGGCCGCTGACCACGTTGGTGATGATGTGCTCTTGCATGGTGTTCTGATAGATCCTGTCCGTCCACTCGTTGATCGTCACCACTTCCCGTGTCTCTTGGTACACTGTGCCTTCCCGCGTCTGTAACCAATGTTATACGTACAGTGGGCTCCCAATAGTTCCTGGAAAAGATCTATAATCCCTTGACAGCCTATGTCTAATTTAACCAAAAGTAACATAGCGTTAATAAAATAAACTAGATCGATGTTTTGTTTCATGCAAGTAGTATCCTAAATTTAATTACTTACATTAAAATGTAAATATATTATCCATTAGCTTCTAAGACTAGTATTTGTGTTGTGGAAACACTTCATAATTCTAGTTTCGAATTGTCCAAGAATTATTTAGGCCCACTGTGGATGTACAATGCACCAATAAAATCAATAACGTACAACTTGAATTACTTATTTATTGAAAAAATATTACTATGAAATTTTAAACGCATTAATTTGTAAATAATATGTCATGTCAAGAGCCCGGATGGCACTTGCAACCATGACAGTCCCTCTCCAAAGGAAGCAGATGCTATGCAGATGCAGAGGTAGATACCAGCTGAGCTCGTACCTATGGTCCTGGTAGCAGAAATTCTTCTCAGAATTATCCTTTTAATTTGTTACACCTCGGTATCATCAGTTAATTGATTATGCTAACCTTGTCAATGAACATGCACCCATGCATGCCCGTGATTTGACAGCGCCGCACGTCGGGCACCTTGAAGTACGTGTGGAGAAGCATCTGACAACTGAAGGTCAGTTCCTTGCTCGGGTTATACACGCCTATGTTGAAGTGTAGTTCCTTCTCGCGAAGAATCAGCCTATACGTCAGTCTAAATCTGGGGAAGACAAACACATTTGGTTGTAAATACTCAAAGGGAACTTCGCAGTTTTCGTGGGTATAGTATCGTGCAAACAACTTGATAATATAGGTAGAACGTGATGTACCTACGTAGCAGTGTACTGGGAAAACAGAATTTGAGAGTAGAAGTTCTGTCGATTCGATAGAAGAAGGAGAAGAAAAATTTGGTACAGAGTACGCTGGACTGAAATCATTGAGCGCGCGAGGTGCTGAGGCACACGATTGGGAATCGGATAGTAATCAGGTTAAAATGTAAACCGGGTGTCATTTTACGATTATTTATCAACCAACAGTCCCGGGTCCTTTAAGCGGGGCGAGAAAAAGCATCTGATGAGGCCGTCAAGCTGAGCGCCACCATTGTAGCACTGAACGTGTTTTCAATGGTGACCCTCTTTCATGAGACTTTGCCTTCAGTTTAACATCAGGCAAAGTGAAGTCAAATTGACGTGCCATAGATAAAAAAAAACCAATCATTAAATATAATTCATTTATAAATTTGAAATGCACGCACAATGGCCCAAAATGGGCGGCTAGGTGCCGACAAAAGAGTCCGAAATCTAGATTTGAAATGAAGATAAAAAGATTTATACTGTCTCTACTGAAAAACGAATCATAGTGTGTTTGTACCGGTTCCTATGAGTATTTCTTTTTCTTCAAGGCAAATGTACGCGGCTGAACTTGTGAACGTCATCGTCACGGCATGACATATCGTGGCGCTATGGCAGGATTTTTAAACGAACAATATTTAAACCATGATTTTGAGTAACTAAAAGGCTATAAATAAATAGTGTTGTTTTTTATGGAAATGAGTATATACGCAGATCAGGATGCCAGGATAATGATGATATTCGTTACGTTTTGCAAAAAATATCTCCAGTAGCATAGCAAGTGTGATTCGACATAAAATGACAGCTTTTTAAAAAAGAAACAAATCAAACGTTACCTACAATTACTGAGTGCATTGTTTCAATGTTACTAAAGATATTATTCTGAACATTGCGTGTTGTAGCAATTTCTAGTTGTCTGCTAATCCTGATGTTCTAAAATTAACTTTTCTTGTTAGTTAACATGCCGCAAAAGCAGGTTTGCCACTAGGTATATACCTACATTCAAAAAGAGACATAGGTCTGTTTTGTATGTCGGTATATCACTTTGAATTTAACCGACTTCAAAAACAGGAAGAGTTTCTCAATTCGATCGGTAGTAATCGATCGCCAATCATGAATGGATTTTTATGATTTTTGTTTTGTTGGAAAAGGGATACGTCAGGAGTGACCCCATATCCAGGGTTCATGGGGAAGTACCTCCACCCTACAGACTACTGCGATCAATTGCTAAACCTTGTATTCTGTTGCAGCTCACTTAACATTTATCCTCCATTGTTCTGTGCTCAAATCAAAGAAAGAGGACGAGTAAGCTAGCCCCGGGCTCCTAAGTAAACGCCTCGGATGCACCTGGAAACCATGCTAACATGATGAAGATAATAATGACTAGTAATCTGTCTAGTAATTCGTCTGTACACCTCTCGAGCACACTTTGGCACATTTTTAGGTGGAAGCGTCTCCGTTCCGAGAAATTGGATAGTTTTGGTTTTGTCTGCGAGTAAAGGCAAAGTACAGGTCGCATTTACTAGCCGATTTTTACCAAACATACTTACTGGTAGCACACACCTGTGTATGTGAATAATTTCAATGATGTTTCATCCAAAAACCAAAAAGATCCGTACACAAATGCGATGCGACAGCAAACTTTCCCTTTTTCTCCCCAATTTTCCCCTCTGCAAAAAGCTCTGGATGAACACGCCATGTTCTTTAAATCAAATCTGTTACGAAATACCCCCTCTAGACCGGAATTGACTTCCACAGATATAAATATATTGTCAAAACGGAAGCTCTCCCTCATTTCACTTACTGAAAGTGCCACATGGAGCGTGTGAAGTCGTCATCCATTAGGCTGAAGACCGCCTCCACGTCTCCGCTCGGCAGTCGCTCCGGCATCTTCTCTACGTGCCAACGAGCTATCCGCGCGAACCCATGCTGGGGACCGAACGCCCATTGTCCAAATTGAGCTGGAATAAAAAAAAATGTTATAATTAGGTAAATAACTTGGTGAATTTAGTATTCAGTTATTATTAGGTAGGTAGGCTAGGCTGTATTCGCCCAAATATTTTTTAATAAAGACCTAATTTGTTATGTTTGCGAATATTTGAAAAGTACTTACGGAACACAAACGGTATCCCTCCTCGTATCGCCCTCTTGCCGTCGAATACTGCTTGTTTACTGCAAACAAAAGTAATATATTGCATTATTCGACTACCTATAAAATTATGTATTTTTATTTATCCGTATTTTAGAACCGATATTACAAGTTTTGCTTAATTAGGTCTAGAGAGGGATGTGTAATATGTTGTAGAATGTTTACTACGATTAATTGACATTGACAGACAGCCTGACAGCAACACAAAGGGTACCTAATAAATAGTACTATGTGATGCACTTAGTGTAATGTGTTTAGACTAGCTACGTTCAATTATAAACTATAATTAGCTTACAAATTATACTTTTATTGACTTAGCAATTAGTATTGTTTTAAACAAGACAAAAAACTAGGGACATTCAGTTTGAAAGTTCAATGCAAAAAAAATGTCTATTTAGATGCAAAGGTGAAGTTGAAATTGTAAGAAATAAATTACATTTACACTCGTACATCACCGGAACTTTTAATAAATTATTTATTTACGATTATAATTAGTACCCGGAGCGTATTTTTAAATTTATACGTATTTTATTAGTTTGAGGTAAATTATACTAACTAGATTTACTGAGGTGAGATGTATTTAAAATGTAATGAAATCGAATGATACCAAAAATCGAAAAATACTAACTGATAGTACTGAAACTGACATTACTATTATTAATTTCCTTTATTTATTTTGAAATTAAATTCTTAAATTATTACATTTCATAAAAAAAATCTAAATATATTTAAAAAATATAAAAAATAGTAGCCCACCGGCATCGGGTACAGGGACCAAGCTACCGGTGGTTAGGGCTCCAGAGAGAGTAACCTCGTCACAAGACGTGCCGTGTCGAGGAGTACCGCCTTCTGTATCAAGCCCTGGATCCAACTCACTAACGCGAGCCTCTTGAGATGTTGGTCGAGGCTCTTGGCAATGAGTCCGTGAACCGATACGACTATCGGTACAACAATTATTGAATGAACATCCCACATGTCGACAACCTCGTGAGCCAAGTCCAAATATTTTATTTAGACTTGGCTCACTTTTAACTATTAATATTAGTAGATGTAGTTATGTATTCTATGGTACTGGTACCCAGCGGCGGTAATGTGGATTTTAAGTACAATTAACAGAACAATAATGAAGTACATTTTATTCCGTGGTAAAAATAGATCTATGTTTATGTTAAGTGGGTATGTCAAAGGATAAGAAAATCTGACTGATGTATGAAAATAACGTGGTCTATTCAAATGAATTTCAACTCAACAATAGCTACTAAAGAAGCTTTTGGAACGTGGGTTTGTTTGTTTCTTAAAATAACCTTCAGTTTCATAAGCATGGCATGGCATGAGCAATGAAAAGGTGTTTATGGTCCCAACAAGATCTTTGAGCACAAGCCAATCTCACCTGCAAGCAGGTGTACTTTACTACTACTACCTCTGCCAAAATAGTTCCAGATCTTATGTTAAGCCGTTCTGATTGAGTAAATAAACAAAAATTCAAAATAATTACAGAATCAGACACAAACTATATACAATAATAACAGACACTCACATACACACACGCGCAAGCAACAATATTTTTGTAAGTTTATTGGCTTTTTGTTAATTTAACATTGCATTTATTCTGTTAATACTATAATTTCTATAAAATAGGCATTTGTTGCTTAAAAGAAGTCTCCATACACTATATTTGAAATTTCATATCTTTGACACAATAAAGAACTAGAAACTTACTAATCATACAATTTGTGCGTTATTTAAAATCAAGCTCATTGCAAATATTAGCGGAAATAAAAGCAAGATTGCACATGCTCACTTGTATATCCATAACGAATGCTTCACACACGCTTCTCAACTTCCATTCGTATTTACAATCCGCAGATACTCCACGAGCATTAGACGGAACCGCAACAGTTTAACCAAACCGCATGCACTACCAGCATTACACGATTACTCCTCCAGCTCACGTTTGAAACATGATCAATTTTAGCGGTTGCATTCCAGCGACAGCGGGGGACGATGCAAAAAGCACCCTTATATTATAAATGCATCAGTGGACAGGTCGGATGCGACAAAAACGGAGCTTCGAGCAAGCCACGTATAAATTATTTATGCCATTTTTAGCATTTCGGAGTGAATTTGAAGCGAGCGGACGCCACATGATGACCACGTCTTGAGGACGCCTTGTCGCGATGCCACGGGAATGAACAGTTATAGCCACCGTAAATATTTATTTACCATCATTATGTGAAATATCATACCGTTTAAGAGATGGAACCACCATGTTGCGGATAGCAACACTAAATTTACTTTTTTTATCTTTTGTAATGGCAACACAAAAACTCGGCTTCCCTCAAAACTTAGTGCAGAACGGACGTATTTCTAAATCATCAAGCACGTACTTGTAAACCAGCTCCTGTGTTTTGTGTTTAACACTAACGCCTACCAGAACAGAGCTATCGAAGTAACAACCATCAAATAAAATTTAACCACGTTACATTTTACTCAATGAATGTCATTGGGTGAACTGTAAAAATTCAGCAATTCAACATCATTACCTAGAATTAAATTCACGAAAGAAAATCTGGTCAACTATCCGAATATCACTTCGTGAAATTCAGTCTAATTTAGAATTTTTTTTAGAGATATCTTCTTAGAGAGGTCTTAGTTGGAAATCAATGTATACCTATGGGCACGTATTTTGAACCTAAGTCGCGAGAGAAACCAGACCCTGGCACCTAGCGAGTGTAATTTAATTTATAATTGGTAGATTTGAGCACCTCCACCACCATTGCACCCTTTGCTAATCTCAAAAGACAATCCAATAAGGCATTTGCGCTTATAGAGCGCATTTTGGGTCCTCAACTCGGGCACAATAGTCCTTATATATAACCTATAATTCTTATAGGCACAATAATAGACACAAGTCAATGTAAATATTATCAACCGTACGTCCACTTCCAATCTTACAAAGTTGTATTTCAAGAGTTTCAAGTCTCAAAAAGATAAAGTGACTTAACGTAAAAAAGACCTTTGCGAGACGTTCAAAAAGTTAATGCAACTAATAACTGTAAGTTAGTTATAGAAGTATGGAATACAATGTACATAATAATCGATTCGACGAATTTAACACATAAATCATAACTCCCACGTTAGTCTAGACTCTAGACACTGAATAAGTCGGTATTGGTATACAACTGGTGTAAGTATTTCACACGGATAATCTAGTCTATAATAACTGCCAATGTTACCACGAGACATGATGACTTTCTGGAAACTTCATGAATATGAATACTCATGAACTTATTACATACATAGTGTGCAAAATATGTTTTTTTATCACAGAAATATTAATAAGCGTGGCGGTCGTAATTACAGTAGCAGCCAACTTTATAAGAGAACCATATATAGAACTTTAACCCTATAGATGCAGACCGGTTGACCATTTACACTTATCCAACCACTAGATGCCATTATTTATTATCATACAATGTCTGAATCATAATTGCATTTTGACATAGTTATTATTTTACAGTTAAGTTGAACTTGATCATTGGTATCGTCTGCTGCGCTATTGGAATAATAATAATTTATATCTGATGCTATTATTAAAAACTAACCGACTGCCCCGGCTTTGCCCGTGGCATACTTCGCTGTCCCTTCAAGTCTTACCCATATATTCGCATTTTATCAATTTTGAAATAACGTATAGGAATCACTATTGACATTTATGATTACTGCGACGCTCCCTGAGTAAAGACGAGTAATAACGTGACGATATACAGTTATCCCTCATCGATAGGTAAATGGATTATTCAAAACAAAAATAATTTTCCAATTCGAACCAGTTGTTCCCGAGATTATGATTATGATGAGTTATGTAATAAACAAACCTTGGATATTTAGTAATTAAGTAAAAAAAAAACTAATTGATAATTTAAGTTAAAAAAAGGGTTCTAATAATAAATTTCAAAAATAATCTAAACTTTCAAACGGCACTACAATAGTGCCTTTTCCACGAAACAGCAAAGAGACTAGATAAACTTTTAATTAGAGATTCCGGATGAAATTCCTCCATGAGTCGCCGGAGCCGATATATTCCCGCTTCGGCAACGGCCGAGTTTTTACCATCACATAAACTCGTTCCTCTCCATCGTACGCTTCCAGATAAATGGCAACAATAAATATACCATTGGAGCCAATTGGTCCCTCTATACAACCGTTATATGCATTAAAATTCACAAATTTGTGTATTTATTTAACCAATTAAAGAGTTGCTATTTCTAATGATCATATAAATTCACCCCTCTCATTCCTGAGTTCAATGTCTAAGGACGTTTTTGTGCAAATAGTAAATGACGAGCTTAAAATATCTTTTGTCACTAATGATTTGGTTACACAAAAGAACTTTTCAATAACAAAATAAACAATAACAATAGCTTAAACATAGTTTCATCCAGCATACATGGCTAATGATATCATGGAAAGAATTATGTAACATAATAAAGCCAAGGCATACAGAAGCCACTAGGCATGGTCTGGTATGGACATATTATGAGAAGAGATGAAAGTAATGTTACTTATAAAAAAAGTTCAAAGTATGAATGTAGAGGGCCTCAGGAGCACAGATCGACCTGACAAAAGATGGATGTATTGTGTGAAAGATATGGTAAAGAAGGGAGTGACAAGGGAGATGACATCTGACAGAGGAATGTGTGGAGGAGAATGACATGTTGCGCCGACCCCAATTAATTGGGACAAGTCAGGGATATAATGTAGGCATTGATGGGGTTCAAATAGGTGATAAAAATTTGCCATTTTCGAAGATAATTTGGTACATAGATAAGAACTTGAAAAAGAACAAAGACAAGGCTATGTTTGGTTACAATAACCGACATCCGTGCGGGCAATAGCTAGCTAGTATCAAATAAGATTCTGGTCTCCTGAGTTTGAAAATAATTGCTGATTTTCGCAAAAGAAAAAATGTTAATCAACGAAGTATTAGATCCGTTCACGCACATAGATCAGAATATTGTGCAAAAAAGACAGTATGGCTGCATGACCCGCAGCAGTTTCTCGCGGCTAGCTCCCATACTCATTGTTTCGTTCGACTTTCATGCGAATATTGATTATAGTGCGCATCCATTGCACATCACATTTCTCAACATTGTTGCAGCGTTCAGGGTCTCATTCATTATTGATGATTAAAATACTTGATCGATTCTATAATAACTTGAAGAATAAAACATGCATTTCGAACTAGGTATATCAACAATCGATTTTTTTTATTAACCTCTTCGGTAGCGATACTAGATAAGATAACATAACTTTTTAGATTAATCTAAGATACCTCCCTCAAAAAAATAACACAAGATCTCTGACAGAGCGTTCTACTGCTAAATCATCATAGGTCCCGGGGTTTATTCCCGCTCAGTGCAAATGCAGGGATATGAACATTTTGCATACAATATAATATGGCTGTTTCTTTTGATAGCATTGACATAGAAGTTTGATTATTTCAATATATTTCCCGAAAAAGAAGTCTTGAAAGACCGCCAGACAGACGCACAGACAACAACGAACCCTAAAAAAGAATAATTATATGTTTGACTGAAAAATATTTTACCCTGAGAGCTAATATTGACACACATTATTCTGAATTGAAGTTAATTTGACTATAATTATAAATATAGCGGTGGATAAGTACTAGTCATTAAACAGTAGATAACGGGGAAAAGTGAGACGCGCTTTAATGTCCTATTGGTTTAATGGTTTTATTTCTCGTGAAGGCTATTTGTAAATAATTATATAGCCAGCTAGTCAATGTATCGCAACTCTTCAAAAGATCTAATTGCTTAGCGTCGCATCGAGTGACATTTAAGGCTCCCCCACACATACATATATAGTTGTCAGTGTGTGTTAAATAAATGAATTAATTCAAAAAATAATATTATCGGCCAATAATATCAGAAGCGTTATTATGACATATAGTTTTGGTACATTATGTATTAAGGCCCCTTGGGAAGATTTGATTGGTAAAATTTGAATGGGCCCCGACTGTAAGTCTTGTGTGAATTCTAAACTATTGGGCTTCTTTCTTTCTTTTTAGTTTTTATGTAAGTTAATTTATTTACGTAATTTTAAAATTAGTTTTTAAGCAGTCGGCTTTTTTGTTTTTCTTTAAAGTATTTTTCATCTTTCACTCAAAGTGACACATCTGAACATAAAATAAATCATTAATGTCAATTGAATTCAATAATGAACAGATCTAACAGTGGGGAATCGGTTCACTTTTGATTTCTGTGCCCTTAGCACGAAAAACTCGTAATGTAAAAGTACTGAGAGAGTTAAGCATTGCGAATGGCGGACTTCACACGCAAACATGTTCTATTAATATTTTGATAGGTTTCCGTGCTAAGGGGACTGGTTCACTCTCGCTCCGATTGAACGAGAAATGACAACATTGTCACCCCACACAGTTGAAGGATCAAGACCGAATTACCGTTGCAAAAACTCCCTTACTTCATTCCTTCATGTAATCCAGTCATATCAATTAAATACATAATGTTGCTTATAATGTGACAGCTTTCCTTGTCAACGTTTTTATGAAATTAATATACCTAACTGGCATTTAGTAACTGAGGCTAACCTACTTGTATTTTTGAAAAAAGTTTAGCGTTCCGTGTACAAACAATAAAACCTTTAAATCAAAATTCGACGATTACCGCTATTTAAAAAAAATATTAATTAGACTTTGTCAGCTGTCTCCCTCGAGCCTGTGGTCTATGCCATGTGGTCATAGGCCTAAGTGCGAGTATTGAACCAATATTAATGATATTCCATCTACAAAGAAGACTGGTCTCCAATGCCCATTTAAAAGTGCTGATTAATTACAATGTAGTTATTAAGCCACTATTGCACTAGTGCTGATTATTTACAACTGACGTAGAATGCGTAATTTATTACATATGGTCCCACTAAGGCAGGTGTAGTTTTCTGAAGTTCTCATATTCTCTGATCACTATGTGAAATCAATAATGAAATTATCTTGTTACAAGACATAAATGCACTAATTGTACCTAGGAAAATAAAAAAATGTAGGGAAAACGTTAGGTGAAGTTTTTCTTCATCTTCCAGTGATGGAGCTGTCAACGATAAAATTATAAAATACTAGCCTATGCACGCGGCTCCACCCGCTTTCCGTCGGTTATCGCGACTTAGGCACCATCTGTGCAACTTAAATTCTATATTACTAATCATAACTCTGGTTCTACTTAACCGATTGCAATCAAACAAATGTAAGATTTTACCCCTTCAAACAAAAAATACCGCATCGAAATCCGTTCAGTAGTTTTTGCGTCCATCGCGGACAATTATCCACCTGATGGAAAGTGGTCACCGTGGCCTATGGACGTTTGCAACGCCATCCATAGGCGTCACACTCGTGCTGCCGACCCTGTATAAACCTTGTAATGCCCTTCTGGAAGAACCCCATATTGTAGTCGTTAAAACCATAACAGGGAAAAATACATAAGTGATAATAAATAGGAAAAACTTGAGTTCATCCATTACGGGTCGAGATTTAGCGTGAACTGAGGTAACAATTCATTTGAAGTACTTACATTGGCAATAAGTACTTTACATCGCCAACGCGTTGTACAAAGTACATAGACAGTTTGCTCAAACGAACCGTTTTATCTCAATTGTACTTTAGATGGCAGGAACAGGTCATATTACGTCATCTTAACGAACCTTTCGAAGATTATTAATAACATTATGTACTAGTACTGTACGACTTCGTCAACGTGGAATGAATAAAGAATTATTTTCAAATAAAAATAGCCTAAGCTACTCCTTATTACATAAAAACACATACATACATAGCAAGTCCTGTTCAAATCGGTAAAGCCGTTCCAGAGATTAGCCGGAACAAACAAACAGGCAAAAATTTTAAAAATATATATTTTGTTATGTGTACCGTAAGTATATACATTCATATGCATGTAGTAGAAAGCGATTATTTTAATATTACAAACATACACACCAATTTTATTTATTTGTATAGATGTACAGGTAAAAACATCCTAATTTTAGATCATAGTTTGAAGAAATACATGATTAGTGAATGTCGAGCATCGCCTCCTAAGACGTAGAAAAGAATTCAGAATACTCTATACACCGCGGTAGCCTAGTGGTATGGGTAATGGACTGCTGAGACGAGGTCTCGGGTTCGATCCCAGGTTTTACGATGGCACACACCAATGACTTTTCGATGATTTTCGAAGTTATGCGTGTATTTATCATAGGTTTTATAAGTGCTCGGTTAATGGCAATAGACTTCGCCACATTGGGACCTAAACATAAACTAGCGAAAAGTGGGTGCTAGCACCTCTGCCTACCCCTTCGGGGATATAGGCGTGAGTTTATGTTATATTTATGTTACTCTATTTGTCTAGGTAGTTAAATAAAGGTATATATTATATACCCTATGTCTATACTGTAATTTTTTATTACCAACTAACCTATGCCCGCGGCTCCGCCAGTTACTGTCGGTTATCGCGACCTAAACGCCATCTGTGCAACTTAAATTCTATATTACTAATCATAACTGCGGTTCTACTTAACCAATTGCAATCAAACTAACGTAAGATTTTAAGTTGAATCAAACCCTTTCAAACAAAAAAACCGCAGCGAAATCCGTTCAGTAGCTTTTGCGTCCATCGTGGACAAACATGAACAGTGTACAGTTATATAATAGTGTAGATAAAGTTTTATACTTTCTATGTTATCCCTGGAGTAAGTTCAAATGAGTGGTAGGAACGGGATCAGAACTCTAGGTGGGCGAAGCGGCAAACAACGACTAGTAAACGAACTTGTGTTGCTATACAGCAGGTACCGGTAACCTTGCGTGGACAAAACCAGGGCCACTGAATGAAAGTGTGTACCGACGCTGACAGCCGGAACCGCGTAGGTGCCGGAGGCTGACAAGCGGACGTACTAAACACGTGCCGTAAACGTAGTAGCTATAAAATACTAACTGGATTGACAGAAACGGGTTCCAATTATTGATGGTACAGTTGTAACAACTAGCTAATGCTGCGAAGTGTGTGAAGTCTTTTTATATCACTTATGCCGTGTCTATATTTACGTAACCCCACCCTCTCCTTCCCTATACAGGACAACACGTGCAAGGCTTAGATGTCATCCGCGTACGGCGCAGAATATTCCAACAAGAACCAAGCGGTTTGGTAAGTCTTTCCTCTGCCGCACCATTAAGTCTTGGAATTCTTTACCAGCGCACGTGTTTCCTTCTTCCTACAGTCCCGAGTCTAATAAGCGGGGCGTGAAAAGGCATCTGATGTGGCCGTCAAGCTGAGCGCCACCATTGTAGTACCGTACATGTTTGTAATGGTGACCCTCTTTCCTGAAACTTTGCCTACAGCTTACCATCAGGCGAGGTGAAGTCTAATATAAGTATAAAAAAGACCGTGTAAGAAGTGCGTGTCCGACGCGTATACACCTGTGCCGAACTATCCGGTTCGCTGTTCATGTCACAAATCTGGACGCACCACGCACGCAGAGACACGTCACTACAGATGGGACCTGCCTCTGCTACCGACCCTGTAAGAACCTTCTGATGCCCTTATTGAAGAGCCGCATGTGTCAAGTCGATTCCTAGGTCTAGCATGTTTTTAGGATAGTCTAGGTAGACTTCGCGGTGGCATCGTAGATTAGAATAATTAAAAAGAAGAATTTACTATTATCTATTCAGTGGTAAATGTGGTAATGCAGTGCGATTATGAAATGCATAGGAGTTTACATTACTAGGGCAAGGACCTTATTAAACTACCACGCGTTTGTCATAGAATAATTAATATTTCATTTATTACATCATGTTTCATATCCAACTATATTGATTGGATATTGACGTTAATAAATGAAGATCTCAAAGTAAAAAGTATAAAAAATTTAGTTTCATAATTATTATTTAAATTAAAACACGACCGATATTCCATGGCCACATAGATCCATACTTTTTACTGCACGAACCAATGGGCTCTACTCGGTTTGACCGAGGAAACATCCTCTATCTTAATATCAACGTTAAGCAACAGTATGTAATATATTCTCAACTGTTCATGTGCCTTTTTTAATCCTGCGAAAATTCCCCACGTATACCCTCCTCTCTTCCCCGCCGAAGCCGGAGTCGGTTGGGGACGTTATGTCGGACTCGAACTGACTAAAACGCAAGCCGTGTTTAGGTGTTTAGTTGCCAGAGTTGTGATAGTAACCCAGAAATCCCACGCACCCCGCCAGATCCGGAGCCCTCTCCTTTGGGTGCACATTGTACCCGTCTGTAGGGACCACGGTGTCCCCGTCTTGCCCGGGGTATGGGGAGGAAACTGGTCATGGAGCAAGGGAAGGGAGAAATGTACAAGAGTTTTATCTTATCTAGAACACACTGTGTGGTAATACTCGTTTAGACATGGTATGGATGGTTGGCATCGTCTCTACATGGCCCTCAGCGAGGAGTCCGCACAAAAAATTAACTAATATTTAATTGAAAAGCAACTAATTACATATTAATTACGTGTACGCACACATTATTATAGCAAATGTTTCATTGACGAAACAAGCACTGATTGATAGCCGTGAATCGCTCTTCCTTGTAACCTATTCGTAAAGGCTAAAGTTCATTTGGTTTATGAATAGAATCTTCTTTTTTAAGACTCCACAGACTGGGTACGCTCAATGTTAGGAAATAACGATACGAAAATATAATTACGGAGAGGTTATCAATCAATTAGCATATCGCAGACCACTGCTGCACAACATTGGACTCTACCAATAAACGCGATTGCTCTCGATTCTCCGCCCTCCGCGTTCAGTTCACTCCAGCCCCATTTTCAGGTCGTCAGTCCATTTAGCTAGGGGCGTCTCACCTACCGATTAATTTCTCGCAATCTGCACTGTCAACGACCATCGGTCCTCCGCCATATGTGACCAGCCCACTTCATCTTACTTATTCTGCGAAATATATCAGTGACTTCAGTTCTTTGTCAGATGACCTCATTGCAAATTTAATCCTACAAAGGAACTCCAAGCATAGCTTCTCCATAGCTCACTATGCTACTTTTAGTTTGTGAACTAATCCCACCTCAGTGAACACGTTTCGTAGGTCATAACTGGTAGGACGTACTGGTCAAAAACCTTCGTTTTAAGGCATTGAGGTAGGGAGTTAGAGTAAACGGAGAGTCAAAGTTTAATAAAATTTCAAATTTAGAAGTCTAGTTTCACTCTCCCAAAAGTCATAACCAAATGAAAATAGGTAAGTACTTATTATTTATTACAATTTCATTTCGAAGTTAAGGGATGCGTTCGCAAGATGTTGAATACTGAGTATTTATTACCATATATAATGTGTTACAGCTGTTCATTGTTCATTTCACCCTATGTTCGTGTCGGGTACAATACTGTACAATGGAAGAAAAAAAATGTTGTTGTTTAATTTTCTACTGAAATATACAAATCCTATAACTGCTTAAAGAATCTCAATGTCAAAAACGTTAATTACTGATACACATACTAGTAGATGAATATTGATTTGATTTAAAAGAACGTACTTGATTAAATTTTGAAACACTGGAAAGGTTGTTTATAGAAAAAAAATAACCGGTGTCTGTACATACTTCAATCAATCAGTCTTTTGCAGTTCACAGCTATACCGACCAACCTGTCACCAAAATATGGAAACCGACACGGAAGATCGACCTTAATCTTAGTTATCTACGAGCTCCCTAACTTATATGCATTACCAGAACAGTACAGTATCCAATTGAAACATTTTTTTTCACGAGCGCATATCCCTACGGACGACCCCTCGCCGGACCCAGCGGGGTAGCTTATGTCGGATTCGAACCGACTAAAACCGCACGGCAGACTCGAGATAACAGTTGTTGAGTGTGAGGTAACCTCAGATATATCGTCCTCTCCCCAGCTCTTAGCTGAGTGCTGTAGGGCTGTAGCATACATTTTGGTATTGCACATTCGGGCCTCAATCAACCCAATAACATATATGTACTGTACCTAAAATATAGGTTCGAGGCCCGAGAGAAAAGCTTACGCCAGAGTCGACCATTCATCATAGTAGTTTGCAGGAGTCTAAAAAACCAACCAGGAGGAGATAGCTCCAAAAGTGCAAGTCAAATTGATTTGTAATTCATCCTTATTATGCATAATTTTGGATATTTTTGGACAAAAATTTCAACATGCAAAATTGCACATATTAAGCACCATACATTGTATATAATTCAATTAGAGTCAAGCAAGTGATTATTTTTATGAAAAATATTAGGTGGCAGACAAGCTCGCGGCCCCGCCGATGGAAAGTGGTTACCGTGGACTATGCAAGTTTGCAACACTAGGGGCGTCACATTCGTGCTGCCGACCAAATAGGAAAATATCAATAATAATAATAAAAGATGTCAAAACAGAAAAGCTTTACATTTAGATGATAACATGATTGGCAATCGAATGCAAGGCGAACATTATTATAAACCTCTTAAAGAAAGTCGTAAAGAATCAAATATTCATACGATAGGATGTCTGCAAATTATACATTTTGACGGTCTTAGTTAAAACATTGGCCGTGTGTTTGAACCGAGACAAGACAAAGCTGTAACGTATAGTTAGTTAATCAAGTTTCATGTTGCGATTACAATCAACAACGTTACATGACCTCAAATTAAATTAACATTATTCAATGGTTGGAGCAAAACGGAACTCATAGTTTATTTATCTTGTTTCGTAAAGTAATTTAAAATATATAAAGTGTATTAGCGGTTTCACACGGTTGGCATAAGATTTGCCGTACTTCTAAAGTGCTCAGTCCTAAGTTCAAAGGACCTGCGTAGCTCGTTAAAATATAGTAACATTAGAAGTATACAGAATGTTAGGGAACCGCTCCCGAAGCCAAAGGCACATAGTTGTACTCAGGGGTACACTAAACATTGGCATAAAAAATTACGATTTGGTAATTTTATTTTATTTTTATACTATTTAATTAGCATTATTCACGCTCCATTCAGTTAGTAAATGGAAATGCAACATTAAACGATATAAAACGCCAATATGTAGTGTACCCCGGAGTACTGTCATATCCTTTTGGCTTCGGAACTGTTTTCTTAACACCCCGTATAGAATTATAGGAAGAAAAAAGAACGGAAGTACAAGCAATATCTAACAAAGTCATGGCATCGCGCGCCTGTAAGAGAAAATTAATTGTGAGTCTGAGAAATCTGTCCTTGTAGCTCTTTATGACAATTTTATAATGGCGACTACAATGTATAAAATAGACTAATGCCGGAGGATTCATATAAAACTATTACTACCGGCTTCCCTCTCGGAACGGTGATCAGAACTAATATAGTTTTGAAAATGTGGCTTACGTCTAATTAACTAATCAGTCATAGACCTTGTCGGCTTCCTATTTGAAAATATTGAGCATTCACCAAAGCCACATATCCATCTTAGTCGAAAGTCAGTTGGAGAAATCGTAATGCACAGTAACTAGTAGAAACTGAATCACATAAAGCTTAATTGCCACATTTATTACACGACAGCGAACTAATCAATAAAAATTCAAGACATGGACTATAAAACTCTCCATTAGTACCTACTTACTGCTACTAAATTGGTCTTAACAGTTAATAAATGAACATAAATTCTAGTATAATTAATTATATTAGTTCTAATTAATTACAAAGAAATCGTTATAATAACTGTATTGACTTATAATACTGATATTATGAAATTGTACGTGATATAAATTTTAAAACGATTAGTATGCTAGCCATAGAAATTAATATTACAGCGTAAATAGACCCACACACTCCTTGATTACCGCGTTACCGAATTTAAAATATTAATGGCAGTGAATTGTGGCTTTTAGTGTAGAAACATTGATGTCACTGCAACATCTATTTGTGTCGAAGTTGATAATCAATTATAAAAAAATGTTTCACGTTCGTATACTCTGTCACTTTCACACGCCTAGCTTTTGTGTAAAGATACGTTTATCACTCGCACACTTTATTCCTCTACGGATAACTTAAACTATGCTAACTTTTGTCATGAAGTTAAAACTGGAAAAATTAACATTCAGAACGGGATTTGAAGCCGTGAGCAGACCCATTATAGACGGGAGACTCTCATACGATGCTAGCATGATATGATAGTATATAATACTACGCTTTTCCACCCTCTTTTTCACGGAAATCTGTTATTTTCCAATACGTATTTTATGCAAGGAGAAAGATTTCGAACGTCGGGAAGCTACCTCAAAAATCGATTTTACGGAACAATAACAGATGTTACGTAACTAATTTAGCTATATTATTTATTCAGCATTATAATACAACGCCTTAGGGAGAGAGAAAATTAAAGCTTCATATTGTAGACCTTATTCTTATTGCGTGAAGGTCTTCCAAAAACACAGATTTACGATGTCTCGTTAATTAATGTAATATGTTGTTACAAAGCCGGACAGATACAAACGCCGGGACAAGAACTAAGTGGTCTTGCAACAAAACTCCTTTTAGCCCGACGACAGGGGTCAGTGCGGCTGTAAATAGCGCTAGCAGATGCTCCGGACAGCCGATTAATAAGACAGGGACTCCGCCCCGGGCTGCGGTGGCGACTTAACAGCGCCAATTTAACAACCACCCGTAGATAAGCCGCTTACCCGAATCTCGGAGTAAACACAGTCGGCATAGATAATGTAAGGACAAGGACGCTAATTTATATAAAGTTGATAAAGGCTAAAATGTTACCCATTGTTATGCTAATTTCAATTTCAGTATTTTGAATTATAAAAGCAAACACTTTGAATGAGTTCTCGTTCTAACTAGCCCTTATACCTAATTGGCATAGATGACCTTTATGGTAAACACTGTACCTCCTTATATGGACTTTACATCATAACTACATAAAATTAATGATGTTGCATTATTTAAAAAAACAAGTATAAGTGACGCTCCATCAGGTGCAATGTTATAATGATGTTAATATAACAATTATAGATTCAGTAACACGTGCCCGCCCGTTAATAAAAAAGTAGAGTAATACATTGTCATAAACAACGCCTTATAAATTGCATGAATGCAAGAAAGCAATTAGCATACAAATATTCATACAAAACATAAGGTGTAGTGACACACTGGGTAGAAAAAAATACATTTGACAGTCGAAGTCAGAACTTCGAATCTTTGCGACCATATTTGGCCCGATCCCGAACTAAATATCGCGTCACGTTCATTATCAGCTGTTACAAGTGTCTATTAGTCAATAGATCATACGCGATGCGACCATGTAAGGTCGCACGAGACATATTATGATGATGTCATGCGCTTAGCTTTAGATTAAGGCTCGTACCGACGACGACGGCCGTTCAACTAGAACTACTTAGCCGTGTGAAAAAATACCTATTAGTTTTTCCGCACCGTTCGAACAATTATGGTTTTATTGCTAGATCTTTGAAATTTGGTTACCCTACATATTGCGTAAAACAAACACCTATCAAATTATAAGAAAACGTAATCATTTGCACTAAAAAGATTATATTAAAACCGAGAGTCCTTGAAAGCTGAGGCAAAAAAGTTGCTTCCTATACATATAATAGTTTTGTGTCAAAATACGTGCAGAAGGCATCGAGGGCAAGAATCTCTTAAAATTACGGCAATGGAGGTAGGACACGACGGTATCTCCCGTCCGAAATGAGCTGTCCAACTGGGGAAGTACCTCCGCCCTACAGAAGACCGCGGTCATAATAACCATCGTGTTGTGTTCCCGCCGGTAAGTAGGGTAGCCAGAGCTCACTATACCCTCCTTCCCCTCCCCTTCCTAGCCTCCCCACCCCTTCCCAGCTCTCCCCCTTTCCCTTCAGGGTGGGCAGCGCGTGTGTGACACCCTTAGTGTTACACACGTTCATAGGCCACGGTGGCCGCTTTCCATCAGGTGGGCCGTGTGCTTGTCTTCCACCTACGTAGTATATAAAAAAAAAAAAATAATTATGCAACATTGTAAGTTCAGTTAACTTTTAATGCAAGGTAACTTGTCCACGAACATAAGTTAAGTAAGTATTTTGCATTTCAATGAGCTAGTTAAATATCTAGATAATTAATGTACCATTTATCTCTTGATCACTGTAATTACATAGGCATTTTATTATTACATAGTCTGCATATCTTCGAAGTCACAGGTGTATTATATTATCAACATTCACATGCTGCTCGTTGTTTTCTAGCCTAACGAAACAAGTGGATGAGAGCGTGTTTCTGTCTATGAGGCACTTTTCTAGACTGAGTGTAGTTACTAAAAAAAATTATAGTAGGTAACACTGACCGGCAAAAAATTGCACCAAATAGGACATATTGGCGGTAAGACAAAGTTATCCTTAGAGGAAGAAAGTGCGCTAGTGACTTACATATCTTTACACAAGTGACAGAATGTATGAACCGTGAAAAGGATTTTTAAAAATCATTATCAACTATGACAGAACTCCATATATTATTGCAGTCACGTCAATGTCTCTAAATTAAAAGTCACAAGTCACTACGACTGAAATTTTAAATTCAATAACGCGGTTACGAAGCTTTTGGAGGTCTATATACGCTAGTAATATTATTGTCTATGAACAAACCTGTATCATTGAACCATTTTATTCAAAATCTTTTTTTTTTTCAGTAAATGGTGACGTTGTACGCTAGTTGATGATGCATCAACTATTACAAAATATTTGGTGTGCAGGAAATCTCGGTCGCGTGCACATTATTACACTTAGGAACATAATTACACGCCTAAACAAAATCAGGCACAGCCATCATGAACAGACGAAAATTGTGATCACCACGCGATGTACGCGTAGGACGATAATAAGATAAGTAATGGCAGAGACGGATAGAGCCACACATAATAATTTCTTTCGTATTCTCGCATATTTACTGTTATAAGCAACATTACTGCAATACAGACGTATTTGGAAAAAAAAATTAAACCTCCAAAAGATTCTATTCAAAGCTCGTTGAGTTCAAAGGTTAAGTTTATGACGTTAAGAAGAATTTACGTCAAACTGTATAAAGATATCTTAATTGTGATAAATCATCTTCGTGAACGTTAATTACACGTCTAGGTTAGCTAATACAGAGTCACAGTTGGATATAGCCATATAAATCATGTCCAAGTTAGCAAACCTTCGGGATAATTGTATTAAATCATAGACTAAGCAATCAGACAATGAATATTGTAGGTGGGTGTAGTTTGGATTACTAAATTACATATCGGTCCTCTATATCTCGCTAGGTGGGAATGACGAGTCGTTTGGGTTTGAGGCACTATTTCACCACAGCTGTTTGAAGCGTGGAACAATCGATGTCTTGGGTGTCATTTGAGACTGCATAAAAAAACGCAACATGTGTACACTTGCGACCGTAATGGAGCAGCACGTGCAGTGGACAGTCTTTGATGGTTCCATTTTGTTAATGACAACAAAACGAAACTACTAGAAGATATTTCGAAGAAGTGTTGATACAAAAACGTTAAAAACGATTTGTAGTAAATATTTCTGAACTGGAGTTAGGCATAATTAGTGTTACTCGACACCCCGAGCGTTCAAATCAAGATTTATCAAGTGAGGCGAAGGCGGGAGATAATGTGACGGTCGCTGAGCGGGCCTGACTATTCAGCGGAGTCAATGGCGTGTGACCGACCGACGTCGGCGGCTCTAGAGAAGTCGCCGGGCGCTGGCCGTTGGGTGACGCTGACATTCTTTAACCACGTCTTGTTTCATTTTTGTTCTTTTTTTTAACAAAAGACTATTCAGTTGTCGAGCACGTAGTATCGCTAGGAACGATAACAAAACTTCAAACAGATTGATCACGATAGTACAGCAAAACTAAACAACAGTTTGAATTTTATTTCACGAGACGTGAAACGGGAGAAAATAATTGCGAGCGTCATCAATTTCCACCTAATGGAGCGATAAACCTGTCTCAGGCGTCGTTGATCCATGAAGCTGAGTATAAAATAAAGGCTGCACTCATTGACGCGCGTCGACGACGATCGATGGGGTAATCTCGCGGTCATCCCATCCCGGCTTTGTCTGTGCATCGGGAGCGGCATAAAATTATCTGGGCATTAGCGGCCGGGGAGCGAGCGGGGTGTCCGGGGACCATTTGTCATCGGCGGTGTGCAGGGGGGCAGCGGTGGGAGGGGGGCGGGAAGAAAGTGGCGGCGACTCGGGGCGGCTGCAGACGCGACCACAAAAACAAGACGCGGAGAGCAGGGGCGGGCCTCGCAGCCACCGCGCGCTGCCACTGCCACCCGCAAGGATGTGCGCGCTACTTTATGTCACGGCCGTGTTATTTACTACAGCATGTTGGTATACAGAAACTACATCATAGCAATATTGGACTTTAATATGATATAGGCATAAAACATCCTGGGATCATTGGATCTGTTTTTGTTCATTAAAATAGTAATAGAAGAATTTAATTACACCCAGGATTGTGCACGATTACATAGTATTTACAGTTAATGTTTGAAGTTATGGGCCGCCAATTAAAGCTCTATGGAAACATAAAGTAAGAAGTGTTAACGAAATTATTTTCTCATCTGTTCGCTATTATCCTCAATTACTTGACGGCTAAGTTATGACGCCTGCGATGTTGAAAAAATTTGTCCTTTATTTTTAATTTATTGTATTTATCTTTGCACACCCTTACTTAATTTTACATATTATATTGGATTGGTACTGTTAATTTCACCGAGAAATTTCTCCCAGCAGTTTTTGTTTACAATGAGATACATTTATATGAACACCTACATTACGTCAACTATCCAAGAGCATTTCTGAAGTAAAAATTCAAAAAAAGGAAAATAGAAAAAAGCATCTCGGATTCGAACCCATGTCATGAATTCATGACTCACTTTCTTTAAAAGAGTTGCACTCGTCACGCTTAAGAAACGGTTTAAAAAGTAACAAGAAAATAGCGGTAAAATTATAAGTGCCTGATCCCACTTTTACAAATTTTTGGTAATTCATTACTTAATATTTTAGCATGACGGTATGACGTCAAGTCAAGTTCTGAAATCAAATAAAAAGAAACTGATTTGGTTTGAGAGACCCTTAAAAATAGAATGATAAGGATAGTGTATTTCAAATTGTGAAACCATGAAATACCGTGCTCATTAATAATCGGGTACACACTACTGAAAAAGCTGTCGAGTCCACGCGATATGACCGGCTGTTCCAAAATTGGGATCGGTCGAAAAATCCCGCAGTCATAAAAGGGTCAAGCGGCTGCGTCACGTCGGCTCAGCGACGGTGGAGCAAAAACACCAAGAGTACAAACTATATTGGATATTAGAACAGAAGGCGCGTGCCGACAGTTTTTGTTGGACCAGGGAACCCTTGGACATCGCGCATTTAATTTACTAAATATGCAACATTCCTCGCGCAAATTAAAATCTATGCAGATCAAAGGATTTAATCAAATAGGGAATATTTTAACAACAAAAAAGAGTTTGCTTTATGAATGATGTTAAAATTTCTGCAAATTATTATTATACTTTGTACACAACATATTCTATTAGTAGACCAGGGTCGATAATTTTTGAAACATGTTTTACCATTTTCAAAGCTATCGACCCTAGTCTATAGGCTTCAAAACGTATTTTATATACACCAAAATTCGAGGCTAAAAGGAATAATTCTATAATAGCCAAAATTTGGAATTAAGAGTCTAAAGTCTTTTGATTCTCATAAAATATATTTCAATGTGATCTTAGATCATTTGTGAATTTGTTATTAATGTTAAGACATTACATCTCCCTCATCAAAACATTTCGCAAATCACATTGAGATATAGAAATTATAATAATATTTTCTCTTCTTTGAAAGTTCAAATAAGTAGGCGGTCATAAAAGTTTTAAACGCCTACGATTCTATGTAGCAACAGAGCGGTACGGCATCATGCTGTACAGTACAATGAACGTTACTTATCCCTTTAGGGCAATGTGTTATAAATTTTAACATTAGAACATTTAATTGAACCTAGGTACTTTCACATTTTACGCCAGTATTTCAATTCAGAAGTAATATTTAATTTACAATCACCTCCCAAAGGTAATCCTAAAACTTAATATAGGTCGAAATTAACGCAGTGGGTAACAAATAAGTGTTTAATTGTAAATAACAATGTTATTTGCATGCTGATGTCTGCCTCCACAGTCTAAACATGTTGAGCAGTGAGCTGTACATATTATAAGACCTTTGTTACCATGTTTAAAGGCAAATATAAGAGCTCATCAGATTGTAAAAATAATAAGCTCATATTACCAAATAACATTAATAATGATTTAGAACAAAATTAGGAATATCCGTTCGGTTGAACTTTGCACCAATTTCAAAACCAATATAATGAACTCATTACCTGGTAATATATGACTATAACCAACGTAACGAATCAATTTGTTAGTAATGGTTATGCACTACCATATTTGTTGGTAAGTTTGTAGATATATTATTATTGTGTTTATATAATGCTATGACGAAAATGTACTGTTTTAAACAAAGACTTTTAACTTTTCGTGTTAAACACCCGGATTTAGGTGCATTTGAATTTAGGTGTATAAATGTAAGTAGCAAAATATGGACTCGTTATCTAGTTTTTTATGAACAAGAACAACCCTGGATAATAGGTCATTAAAAATACATAAAATCCAGCCTTCGTCACTGTCGGATATCAAAAATCATAAAATCTATTTCATTATTATTCCAAAAACTTCATTAAAATAATCTTAACAAATTATTCATATAATTATGTATTATATTCGCGGTGTTATTAATACACTTTGATTAGATTTTGTTGCTTATCTACGAATAATTAAAACCTTAAAAGAACCGACTTCAAAATACCCAAGTACTACTTAGTACAATTAGATATTTTGAAGGCAGAAGTTCGAAGTAGAAACACATGAACCTGAAGTAGATAAATAGCCATATTTTTATTAATTAGGGCTTCTTTCTACCGGATTTCGTGGATATATTCTAATTTTGCAGAGTGTTCGTGGGTGACCAGGCGAAGCGTCATGGTCAATCCAAATGTATATAGTTTCTCGTAATATATATATTTACAATTTTCAGCTGTATTTTATGAGTAACATTAAACATTGCTGCACTGCTAACCGCGGAAAATATAATTATGTATCTAATATTCAAATAAGCGCGTTTTTTGAAGACTTTATCAGGAATAGTTTGTGTAATGTGTAGTACCCCTAAATTTAGTAGGTGAGCAGAAAATTATGGGCGTAGGAATCACTAGCGCAACTTGAACGTTCTGAGATCAAATGACTAAGGTATGGATAGCGCTGAAAGGTATCCATAACGTTTTCGAAGGTTTATGTGATAAGACAGCTTGATGATCGAAGAGGACTATAGTTGCCCTATCTTAGGCGTTGACAGGGCACCAAATGCACACCGCGCGACGCTCGCAGGCCAGTCAAGTCAAGACCACGGGTGCCGCAACGCACCCGAAACGTCGGCAAAAGGAAGTGTTCAAAAATATATCGCGTGAAGTCCCGAACATTATAAACACTATGAGGGCACCAAACTCAAACAATCCTGTGACAATCGAACCGCCTAACGTGTCGTTGCTTCATAAATTTACTTGAACAAGCACGTCTCATGAGTCGTGAATCCGATTGCTCGGGCAATGCAACGGACGGCCATGATGTATGAATTTAGTTTCATATTTGAAGAAAGACTATTTTAACGTTCTTCCTCCTACATTAGACAAAGTGTCCGTAAGTTTTTCTATTAAGACATTCTCACAGTTCATTTCCAGGCGTTCGCGCCCGTATTTTCGCGAAGTTACCTTCTGTTACGAAAGACCCAAACATACAACTGGCTAAATACCGGTAATATTCATCAACGATATATTGTGTGTATATAAAAAATCCTTCATACTTAAGTAATAAAGCATTAATTTGTACGAAACTCTAAGAGCATGAGCACCAAAATACGAAGCCGCACTAATGTGTTTCTGCCTTTACGTACATGGCACATAGAATCATTAGCAGCACTCGGTCGTTTGTTAGAGCCATTCGCGGTCCAGAGACGAGTTTTTGTCTCCACGCCAAATTGCATCCGCACAATACGTGTTGTCAGTAAATTGATTTCGAATTAATTGCGCTAAGAACACACGGGTGTTACTTGTACAAAGATAATCACGATGAAAAGGACTTTTTTTATTCAAGTTTAGTAATGAGATATAATGTGAATGGAAGAAGTTTATTTAAGTGTTTTCTGACAACTTAAATGTTGGGTTTAACGCTGTTATGAGCTAGCAGATAATTAAAATAAAGTAATGTTGGTTATACAAAGTTTAGTAGTCATTCAATGAACTTCGGGGTGAGATTCATACTTTGCTGGGCAAATAAATATTTCAAATTTATGGTATTTTAACCCACAGGTTCATAGTCTCATAGACCGCGCCATATTTTACAATGAACTTGGCATTTATATGAAAAACTTTCCTTGTTTAGCAGTCTGAATGCAGTCCATGAATCACGTCTATAATGTCCCTAAGTGACTAGTTAGTGTCCGTGGCCAACACTTAGGTCGTTCTTATATTATAGAACTGTATATATAGGGTGTAAGCTCCACCCGTCTTTCTTGTTCGGAGCACGACATCATGTGCCTCTTATAGCAGAGTTGCTGGTGTCGATTCAAAGAAATTCAACTGAGATTCAACTCCAACCTTGCCTCGTCTTGGTTGTTACCTTTCTCATTAATATTTTATTAGCTGCTGATGTCGGTTATTGTGTAGAACATACTTCTATTCCATCATCAATAGTTCCCGCAGCGCATGCAACGAAAAACGTTTTAGGACACCTTGGGTTACATTACTTTAGTTTTAATAAGGATCCCTTATCTTTTTCTAGCAATAAATATAGTTATGTTACTCAGGGTGAATTTACATTTTTTTATGCCACATAGGTGGCAGAAAAGCACGCAGCCGACCTGATGAAAAGTTAACCGTCACATTCGTGATGCTGACCATATAGAGAAGAGATTATTAGTCTATATGTAGATTATATACTATACGAAAACTTTGAACATTTTTCTTTTTTGTTTAAAAGCTATTGGCAAGCTTTGTAGTCAATAATAAACTAAAACATAGTATTTTTTAGAAAATTAACTGCGTTATCGATCAATATGTGAATACGATAAAAGTAACTTTAAGTTTTTATTGTTATATAGGTAATAGAGAAACCGAATGGCTAAAAGGAATAAAAAAGAATTCAAACGACAAGCATAATATGTTATTAATTCAATTATACAACAAATTAAGTTTATGGCATTGTAAAAAACACTTTATACATTATTTATTACATGTACGTTAAATTAATAATTACTGTTTAAATGTTTAGTTAGATAACTTATACAAAATAATGTTTTATTCATGAACAAGTTATTAATATTATACTAACATTTTTTAAGGCCAGGTTGCAGTAATTTTTAAAATTTTTAAACGTCTGGATATCAAGTAATATAGCAAATTGCGTTAAATAAAAAGCATATTCATAAAATAGACTATACCTTCTAGGGTCCTGTGAAAACAGAAACACGATTCATGATAATTGCCTCGATAGAAATTAGCGTCAAACATGGGTCTAAAACGCTCCAAATCGATATTTCAAACACGTTTTACACTAAGACGCCATCATCAAATAATGCCGAGATTGATATCATTATAAAGAGCATAAAAATATCTAGCGACTGGTAAAATTATATTTTATCAAGCAATTATTATTTTTTTCAAAAATTTATAAAACCTCAAAATCTTTGCATTTGAGCGCTCGCAGCGGTCAGTCAGTTGAGTCAGTACCCGCCGAGGCGCGTTCAAGGTAGGACGTGTGCTGTTTGTTTCTGCGAGCTTCACCCCCGCACGTTATTACGTAAATTCGGTTTCGCTAAAAAAATGGGTATAACTCGGTTCATTAAAGGAAGAATTCTAAAATGGCGGAGCTTATCACTTTCTCTCGCTCGCACAATTGTGCTGTCAATTTAATTTATGTTTATTTATTTTTTTTCTTTTGTGCCACTGTACAAAAAATGTACAGTAGGTATATAAAAATTTGAATTTGGTGTACAATAACTAGTCTATATCTATGGCTCTAAAAATTTTGGTAGGCTTTTATTGATGACTCTAGACTCTAGTCTTCTTAGCCCCTAACTCTTAGCTAAATTACAAATGGGTTCACGTCAGTAGTTGGTCGGAGTTATTATTTTTTATTGAATAGATTGCCTTAGTCACTAGGCTACCGCAGCTGAGTATAATTATACATATTTTATGTTACAGTGCTGCAATGAGAAGAGGAAAAGCCGCTGGTGTTGAACAGCCCGTAGACGTTTCTCATTCTAGTTTGCAAATTGCCACGTAACTATTAGTACTTTTACTAAAATCTGTGACATATTTGAATATTATATAACTTGTAAAAAAAAATATCTCATAAACCTGATGAAACAGCAGACAGGAATCGTATTGAACGATCAACGATTTTACAAAGAGATTCAAGTAAATGGCTCGAACTAAGAAAAAAAATAACAACAGCTTCAAACTTCGGTCCCATTTGTAAACGAAAAGTTACAATAGATAGTGCACCATTAGTAAAAAATAATCCTATATAAAAAATCTAAACCAAGTGGTTTCAGTAGCTCACGGCATCGAAAACGAGAAACATTCCATACAGCAAATGGAACAACAGGAAAACATAAAAATAGATCAGTGTGAACTTTTTATTGACCGCAAATACCCTTTTATAGGAGCCACTCCAGATGGTCTTATTGGAAATGACAAAATTGTCGAAGTCAAGTGCTCTTTGATTGCGTCAAAAAATGGTTTAGAAAAGTCTCTAGAAAATAATAAAATCCAATTTAACAATTTACCATAAATAAATATAGTAATTGGTTTTACCAAATTCAAGGTCAGTTGCATGTGACGGGGCGCAAAATGTGTATTTTTGGTTTATGGGTGTCTCAAACAGAACCAGTGTATATAAAATATATAGAGAGAGATGACCAGTTCTGGACCGATAAAATGGAACAACGAATAATTCAGTTTTATATGAAGAGTCTGTTGCCGGAGTTAGTTGATCCAAGGCATATCCGTGGTATGCCTATTAGAAGCATCATCGTCTTGAACGAAGAGAAAGAAAATAAAGAAAACCATGTTTCTTCGATCACTTCACATCAGCATCAATCCAATCTAGTTGAGGCTGGCTCTAGTGCTACAAACAGAGAGTATAATATCATATTTGAAAATTTTTGAATTGTGCGTTTTCATCATCACCATCCTCATAGAGACTTATTTTCCTGACTGCATCCAAGGCCAAGGTGAACTCGCTTAGGGTCCGCCTTCCGGCTCTTCCTCTTCCACTTCACACAATCTTGGGCGTCTCCCTTAACCTAAACCCTAAAATGCCAGTCAAGTTGAAAGAAACTTGACTTGATTTTAGGATTGCATGTGACGGCGTGCATATTCTACTAACTATCTATCTACTAACAGATCAGTAGGCAGCACAAAATGTCTTTTTTACCCGACTGCGCGACGCAAAGAAGTTGTAATGTGTTTATTTGTTTCACTTTTCAATAGGTTTTGTTTTTTGAAGACGCTTTTATTTTTTCTGTATGTTCAATTGTGTTCCAATGAAATGAAAATACAAAAATATGTATGTTAAATTTTAGTGATTTTTTTTCATGTAAGTGAAAAAGGTACACATAGCCTATAGTGAGTATTCCGATGAATTCTTACAATCAATCCCACTCACCCTCCCTTTATCCAGAACAACATTTTTTTCATATCACTTATGTGGCAGACAAGCATACGGCCCACCTGATGCGAAGAGGGTCACGGTGGCCTATGACCTATATGTTCAGGTCTTAGGTGTCACCCTTTGTCAGCTTTTGGACTCCATCAAAGTTTCTTAGTTTTTGTAACAAACGCGAGTCTCAACTTTTCGCGTACCGGGTTATATTATACGACGGCGCGCGCCTGCGCGCCGCCCGCGCTGCCCGCTCGTTGCGTCGATTACACTCGATTCGGCTGCGGGGGCTGAGGTACTGAGGCGACGTAAAATACCTACTTGTCTCACTGCAACCTCGCCTTAAATCTAAAAACTTATTGGTATAAAAACTGTCGTTGATGTTCTAATGTTCTTTAAAAAAATATATAAAGTCTAGTACGAGGTACAATTAAGCAGTACCTACTACTAATTGTACTACTCTCATTGCAATAGGTACCTATTTAAAATCTGATATAATGGTTATAATTAAATAAACGAAAAGAAAATACTAACAACTAATACAAGGTGAATGTAGTACAAAAAATATACACGATAGATAATAAGTATAATCTACTCAAGTAATAGACAATAATATATTTAACTAGGTGACCCGCGCAACTTCGTCTGCGTCATCTCATTTTTGCAACATTTTTCATTCGTACCCCGCACCTGTTGGTCGTAGCATGATGGTATATACATATAAACCTTCCTCTTTAACCATTCTATCTATAAAAACAAACCGCATCAAAATCCATTGCGTAGTTTTAAAGATTTAAGCATACGAAGGGACATAGGATCAGAGAACGCGACTTTATACTATGTAGTGATAAGTATAATCAACGTATGTACATGGTTTACTACCAAGAATATAACACTATTGTATTCAATTAACTAACGGATATGGAAGAAACACATTGTCTTATCTATTAAATCGTTTCAGAGATGACTTAATGAATTTCCGATTGCTGTACAATCGTCACTGTTCCGAGAGCTTTTTCACTTCAATGAGCTCATAATCACGGCATGTTAATAAAAAGCCTTGTAGCAACATTATTTCTTTAACTAATTGCGTATAGATTGAATTATCCGAGATAAGTTCTGTTTAATTATGTAATTATATATCTTAAGTAATATTTTGACATGTAAGTCCAAAGTGTTACATGCGTAAATCTGTGATTGAGTGTGTATATTTTTTTATATCCTCGCTTTGTATAGACAGAACGTATACATGTATTTGAAATCTTTGGAATATAAATACATAGGTAGTGTCTTGCATTTCTGGTTACAGTAAATAGGTTGCTGTTTATTTCCAGAAATAAATGAGAAGGAAAGGGAGTAAAGAACTTTAATCCGTTAGTAATATTAAATCAGTAATATTTAATCTATTAAGGAGGAAGTTAATTTTCTTAAACGACATGCTCATTAGTGTTACCATATCCTAATTACAGTTCTTGTTTATTTTTTTAAGATCTGTCAATAATAACTTATTTTTTCCCCTTTCTCGTATATTTTATTATTCATTAGCCTCGTAAAACGCAGTTACTTTATTGCAACCGCGATTATTAGTAGGTACTACTGTTGTTTCTCTATCAATATTCTTTCATCTCATCACCCTGCCCTTGTCCTAATTATGTGGGGTCGGCGCAACATGTCATTTTCCTCTGTACATTACAGTCAGCTGTTATTTCCTCAGTCACGCGACTTGGACTAACGCAAGGATGATGATGATGATGGTCATTTCCTCAGTCACTACTTTCTTGGCCAATCCTTTCACGCAATCCAGTCATCTTTTCTTGGACAATAAATACTGTTATAGTAACACAAACTCACGAAACTTCTCAAAATGCTAACAATTCCGAACAATGTTCCCCACCGTCAATTTCTTTTGTGTAGTGCCGGGGTCGAAATCCCCACTAATCGAGCATGTCTCATTAACTGGAGCGACGGAAGCTCATCGTTTGCAGGCAGATACCTCAGAGGCGACTTTTTTTTAATCTCCTCACCGACTAAAGCCTTTAATTGTCCTTTGACCGAAGGCTTTCATCAAGTATACGTGATCGATAAAATAAAGGCGGTTCCAAACGCGTGTAAACTAGTTAATTGCTTTTTTTCTGGTGATATTGAAAAGTATATTCAAAATATTGAAGGTATGGTTTCACTGTTGAATAAAAAAGAGGACTAGAAACGTAGAAAAAGAGGAATAACCCTCTTACCAGACACCTCTTGCCTTCAGTTTAACATCAGGTGAGGTGAAGAAAAATATACATTCCTATATCTGCATTGATCTGGGTGTTTCTATGTATAATATGTATGTATTTACAAAAAAAAAAAATGTATCTATGTATGTTTATCCGCATTCTAGAACCCGTAACACAAGCTAGTTAAACTATGCTTACCATGGGTCTAGGTGACGTTGTGTAGATTGTCCTAGAATATTTATTTATTTATTTATTATATAAAAAAAACAGCGAGTGGTCATTCAAAGATTGTCGTAAGAGGCGACTAACGGCAAAATACGCAGGCAATAACACTGCGGGAAGAGGATAACCCGAAATATAACCCTGTACCAACCCGTCGGGTCGCGTAAAAATAGTAGACGAAAGCTATGTCCAGCCGTGGACTTGCAATAGGCTGATTGACTGATTGATTGACAATATTATATTACAGACGATGCATTCAGAATGCAAACTAATATACCTTGGATAGATTGAGATATCTGACAGAGCTCGTCTACCATTCACTAGAGCCAGACGTCATTGAACATCTTCATGGGCACACCATTGTCTTTGATCTAACCTTACTAGTTCCGAAAGTAGTTTGCTTTGTTTTGTGTAGTTACTTTATAATATCTGCTTGTATAATGCTCTATATGTGCCATATTTACGTGTTCTTGGGTGTGTTGACTGATAGATTATATCATATTAATCAACACGCACCAATACCTTGTTTCTCTTGCAACTAGGGGTCAAGAGGTGTTTTTTTTTTGTTTCACTGCATTTTTATGGCTCAATACTTTACGTTCCTAAAACAGTTAAATACAACACTCAAGATAAGATAATGTAATGATATCTCAATATTATGAAATAGTGCAAAAAAACTAAATGCAGTAAATACTACAAGCGATCGATCGCCCAATGAGAAGCTTTGTAGACTTACAATAGTTGCTGATTGCAGAAAAAATGTACTACTGTCACTAAACCAGATTTGTATTAAGGTTAGATGTTTTAGACAATAGTAGTGCTTGGAAAATATGTTTACTACAATTACTATGGAATGTTCTAACTAGATTGTTAAAATTATTATATTTTTAGAAGAATAACCGCAGTAAAAGCAACCTAGCCTAGTATTGTAAATTCAGATTCATAGAACTTCAAATCAAATTCAAATCTATGATTAACATTATTATTTACATAAATCTGAATTTCATTTTCTTTGGGATGCCTCATGTGGAAATAATATAATCTTTCAGAATTTAAATAAGAAAATTAGACAGCAGTTGGTAGAAGTAATGTCTATTAATCTGATTTTGCGAATGATAACGATAAGGTAATAAAACTTAAGTTGATATACCAGCAAGCAAGTAAGCTACTGGCAATAACGGGGCGAAATCTCAAAAATCTGCGTAGATGTTCCTAGCATCAAGTTTGCTGCCTCTCTGCTGTTTGTCTGTCTTTTTGTTTTGGATCAAACAGATATTATAGAATATTCTCTGTCTCTGGTTATTGGTATAATCTCGTGAATTTCTTTTAACAGAGTCGAGTTTACAGCTGAACATTTTGATTTTCATTAAAAATAAGTTTTTTCTAAGAAGCTAATTTCTTTCAAAGTTTGTTTAATAGACAATAGATGTTGCTCATGTTGCCCGCGACTCCGTCCGTCTGGATATCGGTTATCGCGTTGTACGACTCTACCCGATTCTCTACTTGCCTCGCTATACTACTTCTCCTTGAACGAAACGGAACGGAAATAGTTAGCGATATTAGCGGGATATTTACTTCTAGATATTGTAGGTTTTTATAGGTGAAAGAATCATTGAAATCGGTCCAGTAGTTTCGGAGCCTATTCGTTATAAACAAACAAACAAAAAAATCAAATCTTTCCTCTTTATAATGTTAGTGTAGAAGTGTAGATATTAAGAAAGCTATTCCGAAAAAAAGTTCATTTTTATTTGCCAGGACAAAATGTGCATCCTTGTCAACACATAGTCGATATTAAAACATCTGATGGAATAAAGAAGCTGTGGATCTCCCCATTATCACATCATAAAAAAATTGTTCCTATCACACGTTCAAACAGCAGCCCTGCGAGAACCGTGTTTCTTGCATTTACCACTGATATGTGATGTGTGTGTTGATGTTCTACGATAACTTCAATACCAATACTAGACTACGAAGACAAAAGTATTTCAAATCGCATCACAATTAAGAGCGAATTTAAATCAGAAGTCACCATCCGTCAGCAGTGCTGCTCGGTAGATTGGCAATTTGAATTTACAAGAAGTTGTTAGCATACTAAAGGCTTTCATTCAAGTAACTACTGCACAGTTAAGGTGTTGCTGAACAGTCCCATTTAATTGAAATGAGAAACTACACAAACCAAGTGCGCTAGATGACTAGTCGTTTTATGCTCATTGGATTGCTTTAGTCTAAAACCTGTCAGAAGGTAAGCGATCTCAAACTACCGTAAAGGCTATTCCCAAAAAGATCTGACAAAGTCACAACTTTACTCAACAGCAAATACCTAACCCTAAAACGCCTCCATAACAGTTCTTATAGTACACACATAGTCACTTTCGTAAATTGAAAATCACTTTCGAATCGTTTTTTTTTGAGGGCGAAAGGCTAACTCACTGCCGATATGCCAAATCGCCAAAAATGTCTGGCTAAGTACCCTACAGACTAGGACAAATACAACAAAATATACTCGTAACTTGCTTCCTAGCATAAATACGTTACTTTTTTTCAAAATGTACTTACAAGGAAGGCCATAACAATAACAGAAGGTAACTCTGGCAAAGAAAACTGACTTAGAATTCTAATATGAACCTTTTTAAAAAGAAAGTAGAAACTTTAGAACCTTCTAATTAATAAAACATGTCCTAGAAGGGAATCTGAAGTTCTTAATAATTTACCCTTTCAAAACTACGTGTTATTTTCCCCATGACAAGACCATTTTTTAGAGCCTAGAAATAGCCGCTTGGAGCGTAATTTCGTGATTAAATCGGGTGAAGGAGACCAACCGTGTCAAATCCTGAGGTACGATCAAAACATGTCGTGCTCCTTGAACAATGAACACACTACAAATATTTCGGCTCCAAATAGTTATTTCAATACGTGTGGATAGAGCAAAAATACACTGCAGAATTTGCAAAATACATTACATTGCAGAGTACACAAAAGTTAGTTCAATGCAATAAAGCACAATTTAATTGCCAAAATGCAAAAAACTTAGTAGTCATTTAAATTTTTCTATTCACAATGAGAACCAGGCTCTAGTCTAAGAATTTTGAAGCATGATTAATCGTCAATGTATTTATAGTTTTAAATAAGTTAACTGTAAACTATATGATAAACTGTAAACACATAAAAATACATATAACATAAGATACGCAACACTTCCGTTTTGCAATAAATTTAGCTAACCTTTATAGGTAATTTTTTCCCGTTTTTTTATAAGTTGCAACCTTCGCTGATCTCGAGGGCAAGATGAGTATGTCGGAATACATCACCATTCGTATATCATTTCACCTTCAGATATTAAACTGAGCGTTGCGCTGCTAAAACTAGACGGTCGCATTTTATCAGTAGTTTTTGAGAATAAGAACAAATACTTGCGATTTAAAATAAACTCTTAGATACTAATAGAGCTTCAATAGAGTTTTAAAGCATTTTTAAAAACTCTAGTTTTCGAGTCATTTTATGTGGAGTCAAACTCCCTTTTACAAATTTAGTCCCGTACAATCGAGTTCTTAAATTAGGACTTATAGAACTCAAGTCCTGTCTTTCACTATTTATACAGGTTAGAGAAGTATACAGGTAATTATCTTTTACTATACAAATATTTACGCGCCTATTTCCCTCCGGGGTAGGAAGAGTGAATTAACACCCACATTTCATTCGTCAACCATTGTATTCGATCCTACGTAATAGGGGGTGTTGTATTATAATAAGGACTATTGCCATATTCCGAGCACTATTGTCGACTCGTGTCATGGATGTAAGGCTGAAATCTGGGCTGTCTAAAGTTCTGTGTTTCTGAGTACTAAGTAAGAATAGAACAATAGTGTGTTGGTTTAAATTAAACTCATCATTTGCATGTACTACCCATTTGATAGTTAAGAAAACACTTACCTAACAAAAAGAAAAAAAACAAAGCACTATGCCCGACAATGGAATAGAAAAAGAAGAAGAATAGAATGGAATAGAAGTATATATATATATTTATATTTATGTAGCTATAGGTATACTATTATTTACTTATTTAAGTACATCATTATATTTATAGTTTGTATGTCTATTATTTATACCATACTGGTTTCTCACATCAATTCTTCAAGCACCTACCTTGACAAATCTCTGCATCACCCTAAGGTTGACTGGTAGAAAATGCCAATGGCATTAAGTCCGCCTTTGTACATTATTATGTATTTGTGCAAAAAGTTTAAATAAAAAAAAAAAAAAAAAAAACCTAGGACTCACGGAGGCAGACAGTTAATAGAGATAGACTAATAACGTACAGTCCAACAAAAACTAATTGTAGGTACAAATATAAGCTTAATGAACTGTCTTATTGCGATAAACCAGACAGTCATATTTTTCATTTAGAAACGATTGAAAAAGGTACAGTTTTTGTTCAAGTCCAAAGTACATAATTATATTTACAGTAATTAGGCGATCATGAATACCTATATATAAATAATGTTATAATTTAGTATGTATAACTTTACAAGAGCATTGGCCGACTGCTTGACTGAAGCATCGCCTGCGGGGTGCACGGGCGGGGATGTAGGACGAGAGCGGGGTCCGCGTGAGGTGCGGGCGGCGGGCGCTCGTAGCTAACCTGCAGCCCGAACCTCAAGCGTTCCCCGTTCTTGTCTTGCCTATCCGCAGGCGATAACTGTATGTGCTTTAACTATGAATGAATTGATACTATTCATAAGACGCCCTACCAAGACCTTTGAAACCAAGCCACAGTCTATAAGGCGGTACACCTAATAGGCTTTCCACTGCAGATTCGGAGGTCAAGTGGGAGTTATTCCCATTAAAACAAAATCAAATTCTACTAATGTGTAACAGCGCGGCGTCGAAATATCGGGTAAACTCCGAAACCTTTTCCGATTTCTCTTGGGTTTGGTTTATACGATTTTCATGGGAGCAACTGCCGTCTGCTGTCTCATCCCCAAGAGGAAAGTCAGCGCCAGTACCTCGTCTATCAATACGTTCGTATTGTTAGCTCGTAATGTTTTTAATTTATCATATTATGTCATTTTTATGAAATCTATTAAATCTTCGAAGAAGTAACGAGATTTAATCTAAAAATGCGAGCACACGCTGAATCGCGAGAATTACGGCTGATATACGAATTTCATTAAAATTAAAAAATGTTAACCCAACTTCAATACCTCCACTTTTAATGCCTGTTAGTCTAAACTATTCAGTTATTTTTAAGTTATTTATTTTTATTTAGTTATCCTGGTATTGATTTATAAATTTATAGACTTTATATTAAAAAACGTAAGTGATGTTTGAAAATTACTGATCTATCTCTATTTAAATTGGAACTTGTGCAATTTGCATAACAGGTGGCATTTGACCCTTCAATATATGATATGGTATCATTTTCTTAATCAGTTAACAGTGGATTATCCACAGCATCCATTTGTGATACACATGCCACAACTTTGTAATATTCGAAAGGTTCTTAATTACAATGATAATTAATCAAACCTGCATAAGGAAGCAGTTAAATTCGTGAATTATGACTACTTCATCCAGCATCCAGAGACCATTAATGCAAATGTAATGGCATATGTAATTAAGGTAAATTTAATTGCAGGCTGAGATGCAAATTGTTACAAACAAAAAGAAAAGAAATGTATGCTTGTGTCGTCTAAAACTTGGGATATTTCTTGAACATATTTTTAATAATGATAATGAGTCTATCAAACTAAAATTTAGAATCTTCAAATAGCAAAAATAATTCAATAGATATCTTCAACAGTAAATATTTAAAAAAAACATTATTTGAACCTTATATCATGTATTACTTACCTTACAAATAATTGTTCTTGATTATTCACCCTCCATGACACTACTGTAGCACCTAAAACCAATGATAACTTATTAAATAACATACAATTACTTTGTATATTGAATTAAAAGTTTCATTAAACATTACATGTAATAATTTAATTTGTAATCATTATCATGTATCAACATTTTGCTATTATTTAAACATGAACTTCAAAAAATCTAATAAAAAAACTTTGCACACCGCAAGGCTAAATATAGTTTGAGTCAATTGTACAACCATAACATCCTATATACCTGTATTTGCAATTATGAGAATAAATAAATAAATAAAAAGAAGACAATCTAAAGAAAAAATAACACATGATTAAAGGAGCAACGGAGGGTTAAAATACATTATCATTATAATGAATTAAATATAAAAAAAGATATTATATATTTTACATAATATACATAAATGCAATATAATAACAATAATATAGAAAATAAGGTAGGTACTAGAGGTAGTTGTTAAACTAATGTAACTTAGATGAGCATCCTCATTTCTTAATGTATTAGCCAAATTATTCCTAGAGTATGACTTATGATTATTTTTTGTGAGTACATCAAATACCAACCTACAATTTAAAGCAAGTATCTACAGTTTACTTCCTACAATCCAATAGCCAAGGTCAGAGCCACCGCAGACAACTTTATTCTATTCACTGTGAAAAAAACTAGTTACCAGTCAACTAAACATAAACTATACTATACTTGTAATACAATTTATGTGCTCTTACTTAAACCCAAGTTCAAGGAGTATAATTAAAGTTTATCATAGTAAGACCTCATTAACACATTATTTTCAATATTAGCGCGCGTCTAGTTTAAAAAAATAAATAAAGAAGGTTAGATTGCCGCTTAGTAGAAAACTCTGATAATTCAAACATAAACAGAAAATATTCAACGTAGTATTAGTTACAGTAAACTTAAAATAAATGTTATAGTTGTACTTACCGAAAAGATTTACGGTACAAGTTGTATTGTTGCCTCTGTCGAGAACGACAACACTCGTCGCTGCCATTTTACGTTTGACAGCGAAGCCAACTGACAAAAAGCGGTAGTGTCAGTGCTGCTACTCTTTCACGATTATTATTACCATAGTGCTCAAAAACCTACCAATTTTCATGTCAATCTTATCGTTTCACGACTCTCATCTCATGATGTAATATAATATTAGAATTTTATTCTTTAAGATTTTAGACAACAGTTTTCATAAAGATTTGTTTTTTTAGAAAATCTTGAGTGATGAAAAAATTTCGAAAGCGGAAACGTCACGTCACATTCCGTAACTTTCGCGGTTCGCCCAATCGAACGTCTCCTTATCGGGTGCCTCATGATGATAATATGTTATATAGTCATTCAACTATAATAATATTTGACTATTTCCGACTACCTTTTGAATTAAATTCCTGACTAATCCCGATTAATGTTAATGGTATATCCAGCTATATTCGCTTTATTATTTTCTTCTTAAATTAATTAATTCAATTAATACATTACAATAAAATTAACCTATTTTATGTAATTTGCTGTGCCCAAACAGGGCTTCATGTTGAAACCCATAATTATATTTATGTAATATCTGTACAACACATGATGCAAATAAATACTTTGATAGTTTGATAGTTTGATAGTATGTATGGCAGGTAATTTGACAGACAAAATTGTGATATTTTAGATTCGCTTTTTGTGAAGTAAAACTCTTTTTACTTTTTATGCAGGCGAATTTTGCTGCACTTTTTTACGCTTTTGAGTCTACTTGTTGAAAACCCATATTGTACCTAATCGCTTTGGAAAGCCACAGCACAAAGCTCATTTCACAGCTAGTGTATGTGTGCGTGGAATAAAGTTCCTTGCATACTTTATTGGGCGTACCTACCATTTCTGGGTGAGTATGCCTTCTCTGAACACGGAACAATTCTTCTGGACACACACCAGCGTACAGGCACAGAATAACACACATTAAGGCGCAGTTTGTCCTGATGTTGAGTGGGTCTACATTGCCAGTGAGTGAGTTATTATTGACGATCCTTAGCGTTTTCAGATCAGTTTCACAATAATTATCAATAAAATGGACGAGGCCCCAATGTTAGCTAAGATACTAATCACTCTTATAAAAGCTCTTAAAAAGGAGAATAAGGAGAAACCGAACCCGAGATGAAAGCCGTGGATATAACCGACGACACAACGTTAAGCTGATAAATGACAAAATACGTATTTTACAGTTGACTATCAACTGCCTCAATGGCAGATGCAGTGAAATAACTTGGTACTGTGTACAAATGAAACTCATCATCTCTCACTCATTAAATCACTGCAAGTGCACCACATACAAGGTGTATAGGTGCACAGATTTAAAGAGCGTATCTTGTACTTATTAATATAAATAAATAATAATATGTAATGTAAAATAATGTTCCCATTATTCAATGTAACCATCATAAAAATTGTTGTACACATGGTAGAAAAGTAAGTGCCTATTTTAATTGAATTCTAAAATTGTAAAAAAAAAAATAATTTAAAGAAAAACAAAAACCCGACTGCCTAACTAACCTAACCTAACTAAAAAGAAAGAAACAAGCCCAGTAGTTAAAATTTCATACAATACTCACAGTCGGGGCCCCTCAGGAAGATGTGATTGGTAAAATTTAAATGGGCCCCGACTGTGAGTATTGTATGAAATTTTAACTACTGGGCTTGTTTCTTTCTTTTTAGTTAGGTTAGGTTAGTTAGGCAGTCGGGTTTTTGTTTTTCTTTAAATTATTTTTTTTATTTTATACTTTTTAGTTACGATTCATTTAAAATTTATTTTTTTATCAAAATATTATTTTTGTTTGTAACTATATCGTTTATCCTTGAAGTAAGAAAATTAGCGAGAATTAATGTTTTGTTAAACAACTTTAAATCGTTATATATCCTAAACTATTAGTTAAAATGAAAAATGGTAAAAGGAACCTAAATATGATTTTAAAATACCTATTCAACGACACCCCACTTGACATAGTTCATCGATTTTTTTTTTTTTCATTTTGACAATATGGCGTCTGGTGATCGCTGTGGTGAATTTTGATTACTGTCATGTCTTTAGTGACACTCGCAAGGTTAAGACGAATCGATTGACGTAAGAATCATCAAAATCGGTCTATGCGTTTAGGCTCTAGAACGCCACATAGAAACAAACATACATACATACATACATACATAGACTGATAAACACAATACCCTCCTTTGCGTCGCGCAGTCGGGTAATTAGTTAGATATAATTTATAAAAAATTATGTTGATAGATTGCTAAAATAAATGTAACCATTATCCACATTATTAAATTGTATTGCCAATGTAACTTGTTCACGTTGTCAAAGCTTACAAACTGGTTTTAGAACGTGGCCATAACAAACCAATCAGATTAAGCCAACACTGTGCCGGCTAAATGTCATCATCAGCATCATACGTGTATTTTTCCGGTCCTTGTCCTTTCCTCGTTCGTTTCTCAGCTTAACTTCAACGACGAGGAATCGCGCACGGTTTCATTAAATAGGTGGCCTAGACAAAAAGATGATGGGATCACTAAAAATCGTATTATTATTAGGCGTAATTTATTTATGTAGAGCCGCTGAAGAAGACGTATTAGATCTTACAGATTCAGACTTTTCTACTGTTTTAGCCCAACATGATACTGCTCTGGTCATGTTTTACGCACCATGGTAAGTCATTAACATTGTATGTTAAGTATCTACTCATGAATGGTGTTAATCGAGATTATTGTTTGATTTATGAATGTAATTATCTCTAGGTGCGGACACTGTAAGAGATTGAAACCGGAGTATGCGGTGGCGGCCGGCGTCTTGAAGCACGATGATAATCCTGTCGCGTTGGCGAAGGTTGACTGTACAGAAGGCGGCAAGAGCACATGCGAACAGTTCTCAGTATCTGGATACCCTACACTGAAGATCTTCAGAAAAGGAGAGGTTTCGCAAGAGTACAATGGCCCCAGAGAATCAAGTAGGTTCTAGAACAATAAGTCATTATGAAATTCTTATGAGACTTTCTTTTTATTAGACATTAAATAATATAACTATATTTTTTATCTGAAGGTACTTATTAAAATTCTTCTTAAAAGAGTTAAAGGGTTTCTGTATAAAGAAAGAAAATTACACAGGTGTGATAAGAATTCTTTTGAAATTACTATGATAACCTAGAGACCATAAAATTATCCTCATCAATAATAGAGCATCTATTATTCATGAGGATAATTTTATGGTAACTCAATCCAAACTGGTTAAAATACTTCACATAAATCCAAGTTATAAAAATGGCTTTAATGCACAAGTTAGAACATAACTAGCCCGTAGTATCATAATAGACTCTGAAATAAAACTTGCAATTATTATAACTATAGCCTATTTGAATAAGAGTTTTACAACTCTAATCTACATCTATGAAATTATAAAATATTTATATTGACATTATTATAATTTTATAATTGGATTCCAATAAGTATAAATGTACTTAAACTTATGATTGATACATAACATACACCTTTACAATATTACTTTATATGGAAAAGTACCTTTTCTTAATGAATATTTAGTTTTTGATAGAAAATTTTATATAATGGTGTATACATATACCTCTTATATATCAACTATACCTAGTTATGAAATCAAATAGGAACTCCTATATGGAAATAAAATGGCTAAAAAAATTTCTCAATACTGTAAATAAAATTTAATATTAACAAATAGCTATAGTATATAACAACTTATAAGATTTCCATTCATGTTTCCAATAAGAATATTTATAATCTAGTAAGTATTGCAAAACTAAGTGTATATGTATAGACTAGGTAAGACCAAACATTAGAAAAATACATTCTTCTATAAGAACTTCTTAATCACATTTGAATTAACTCAATTATGAACTCTAAACAGATGGCATTGTCAAGTACATGCGCGCACAAGTCGGCCCAAGCTCTAAGGAGATAAAGTCTGTTGCTGAGTATGAAGCATTCTTGGCTAAGGACGATGTCGTCGTCGTTGGCTTCTTCGAAAAAGAAACTGACCTCAAGGGAGACTTCCTGAAGGCTGCTGACAAGTTGCGTGAAGAAGTTGTCTTCGGGCACACTTCTTCTGAGGAGGTTATTGCCAAGGCGGGATACAAGTGAGTTCTTTAATGATTATATTTGTAGATTTGTATTCAAGGTTGCAGCAGACACACTATGGGAAGGAGATTTTAATTTGCCAGATATTATCTGTACTGTAAGACGAATCTGAATGTGATTACATTTTCATTATTTGTCAAAAAGGTCCCTCAAAGATAAGTAAAAGCAAATCTTTTTCTGATGTCAATCTTTGTATAAAAACACTTGCTAATTTCCCGAAACTTGTAAACAATAGGCTTTCTCATCATAAAAATTTGAACAAAGCTTTGAAATTGAAGGCAGCACACAACCTCAGGCCATCGCCCTCATAAATATGGTTTGGTATGGAGTGCCGATTTCCGCAACTCCACGTCACAACGCGGTTTTTGCTTAAGGGTGGGTAATATATTGAAACCACCCACTCTAGCTCTTCGAAGTACGTTAGCAGGCTGTTCACCCTGCTGGTGACTTCTTGGAGCATACCTGGGTTTTTTAGTACCTGGCCCTGTATCTGGCCGTCACAAGACAGTGTAGAAGCACATGGACCGCTATTGCCTCCTCCATCATGCAAGCTCTGCAAAGAGGGCTCAAATCTGTGATACCTAGAACTCATGTATGTACATGTATTTACATGTCAGTGTTCAAAAAAAGTCCTTTCTGTTCGGCCTTTAGCATATGTAATGTTTGGGAGAACCTTACATTTCCTTTTTAACACACCTTTATTCTTGACATTTATTTTTGTATATGTATAATCTTCCAACTCGATTTTGAAGCACTTTTGCATTTAGATTTTTTGAACTGGAGTGCAAAATAAAAAATTGTTTAAAAAAGTTATTAACACACTTTAATAGAATAGCAAAGTAAATAGTAAAATAGAGTGAAAACATTTACTTTCCTCTCATTTATTCTGTTTCAAAATAGCGTTTTATCATGCTATTATCAAATAAAACTCTTCAGGGGAATCAAAACTGTCCCACGCAATATAGCTAGCACCAAAATATTCAATTTGCGATATGTTAGGTACTTGTACTGTGTATCAGAAATATCAATTTTTGGAATTATAAACAGAAAACACTCCATAGATACAGTTATCATTGAGAATGGACAGATATCAAGGCTCTTGATGGCATGTGTATCTGTGATAGTATCTGCAGATCGAACAAGTTGTTATATTGTTACAATTCCGTGACCAAGTTATAGTAATTATGTTGAATATTGCACACATACCAGTTACACACGCACATAGCACACATAAACATATGAATGTGACACACCCTTGGTGTTGCAAACGACCATAATATAAGTGGTATAAAAAAAAATCCATTACATTCTTAACTTAACTATTATAAAATTTAACAAAAATCATCGTCATATTTCACTCAATTTACACTAAACTGTAACGGATTATAAATTAAACATTCCTTGTGTTTTATAAATCATTCATCAATTTTATTAATAAGTTTGCATCAGAAGCCATTCAAAGTAACGCTATGATGATGGAGTACTAGCAGAAAAAAACTTGTTTAAAATAAGTTCATCTTCAAAATACATTACTATTTTTAATATTTTAGAACTCCAAAGTATTTTAGAATAGATTTATCTATTATTGGAAGTTACATAAATAAAAATAAGGTACAAAGACAGACTTAATGTAATGGGCATTTTCTACCAGTCAACCTTAGGATGATGCAGAGATTGGTCAAAGTAGTTTTCGTAGCATTGTGGTGAGATTTGAATAAACATACTGACATCAAACATAGGTTAACATAGGTTGTAGTCAATAACTAATACATGTGGTATTAGTTATTGACTACAACCTGATCAGGTTTAGAAATTAATAGAACGCCAATTAGAGCATTACTGATTGCCATTTAAAGCCATATTGTAACACTCTGTTTGAACAGTTGCTTACATTTTCTTTTACTATTGAACAAACAAGTCACTTAACGCTATTGCCGTAACATAAGTTACATGAAGCACTTACATTATGAGTAGGTAGGTACATAACCACAAATTAATTACCACGATAAACCTATTTTTTTAAATCACTACCACGCTTTTATATCTGAAAGCCGTTAGTTAGTGACAAAACGCTGATAGCGATAACGTTATCAGTGACTTAACATTTAAAACGCGGTAATTTTATTTATGGGCTTGCGGTCATAATTCCATAGAAAGAAATGAGTGACGGTATCTCTCGTCCTAATTAAGCAGTCCGACTGGGGAAGTACCTCCGCCCTACGGAATACCACGGCTAATACATAATAACCTTGTGTTGTGTTTCCGCCGGTGATTAGGGTAGCCAGAGAGAGAGAGAGAGAGAGCTCACTGGAGATGTTTTGTGTTGTCAGTGGATATACCGAGAAACCCTTCTTTGTCTTCTGCACTGACATCACGAAGATTCTTTTAACCTTCTCCCCTACCCCCGTCCCCCTTCCTCCCTCCGCTCTATATGGTCGGCGTCATATTCATAGGCCACGGTAACCACTTTTCATCAGGTGTGCCGCGTGCTTGCCTGCCCCCTAAGTGGTATAAAAAAGGCAAGACAATATTATGTTGGTTATTGGTTGACCGAAACAAAAACTTAGCCTACCATGCGTGCTATAAACTGTATCCAGAGGGAAATAGAGCTATACATTTTATAAAGCTCCATCTCCATAAGTTTATATGTGGAGACTTGTCAATAGCAATTGGAACATATTTCATGATTTTTCTTCCTGAGATAGTATTGGAAAAAAAAAAACTCTCCCACTGAGTTGCGGTGCATAACACGATCATATGAGTCGTGGTAGCAATACATATTTTAAAAGTTTATGTCCCATAAAAGAGTACTTATTGTTGTCAGTATCTGTACTCATAATGAGGATATCCCTCCATCGTGAGTTTGAAATAATGGCTATCAGTCAGTTTATCGTCACCATTGATAGTGCTGAGTATGTAAGCCCCTCCGTTACTTCGTAGGATCACGAAGTTAGTTACATCTATACCTTGCATATCCATATATTTTACTCTTTAAATATTTTGTATTATCGAATAAGATATGTATAAGTATTTCTCGATTTCTCCTTTTTAGACAAAAGGACGAATCGATTTCATTCAAATATAACATTTTGCTAATTGGTGCAGTTTTGTTATTACCATTTACCGCATTTCCGCCAATGAATTGTTGAAACAACTTAAAAAAACTAATTTTGCAATTGCAATTATGAAAAATTGCGTACGTAAATCAATACCATTTGAAATTAAAATGGTAATGTCTGTGAAACTGCGGAAAATTGCATAAACAGTGTGAAACTAGAGCTAATGATCCTCATCCGTGACATACAGCTACAGCAACATTATACGTCACTAATGTATGCGATAAAAACGTCCATGTTATGACTTACGTCCACACACCACATGCATTGAGATTGAGACTATGTATGCCATCTGACAGGTAGATTAGCGCCCATTTTTTTAAAATTAAAGTTTTTTTTTCAAATGAACTCATTGTTTTTTCTACGTGCCTGAATCATCTTAGGATTCTAATCTTTATTTGAAAATTGCATATGTCATTGTTTTATAGTTGATAAATAATGTGCGTTGCTTTCCAAAGTTAGTTAAGTTTTTTAGTACTTAATAACTATTTTGTGACTCCCTCTCTCAAAATATTAAATGCAGGCATTGAAGCTAACATTTAATAGAAATTTAAAAGTAAAAGTGGTTATTTCAGCGGAAGCGGAACGGCTTGTGCATTAGCACACAAATATTTTCACATGGCTATTAATAAGACATTTCTGTTATAAAAAGTTTGTGTCACTTATCATATTTACGATTATCTTTTAACCTGACTACCGAAAAAGTAGCGTCCTCTTCAGTACACAAGAGGTGTAAAGTAAATAGTTTAAGTTGACAATTAATACATACTATAAATTTACATTATCGAGCTCTAAAGTTTAATGAAACAATAATTTATATGTAACTGATAAGTCTGATAACGTATTAACCCAATGACCGTTAACACACAACAGTCTCCAATATAAGTGAAGTTATGCCTTATAAATTGCCTTACTGACAAACTGTCTACATAACTTAAAAACTTGTAACCATGGCCTGACACTGTAATCCTTATCTGCCGTAAGACTTTGCAGAGTTTGCTTTGTATGTTGTCAAGGACTTCTAAAATTGCAACATCCACTTAAAAAAATAATTTACTTTCTTAAGATTGTAATGCTTTATAACTTCTTCCTACCTTTTGTAGCTGCCATCACTCTTGTTGGGTTTTATAGGGTCATAAAACGCAGAAAAATTGTATGTTTTAATTTTTCTTTTTTTATTTATTTATTTATTTATTTATTGCGTTCCATAATATGACATAGTATATACAGTTGTTCGGTATGAAAAAGGTTACAATTGTGGACCCTGTCGGGCACAGCATAGTATTTGGAGAGAGGAAGAGTTCTTATTCTTTATTTATATTCTTTATCTATCTAAGTTTATAAAGTGAAGGGAAATTTATAAATTGGCCGGTATGATAGGTCCTCGTTAACTAACAAATAACACCACTACTTTGAGGAACATTAGAATGCTCTTATATGCTCAAGTCAAGGGTATTTGTACGAATAATAACAAGTCTACATGTAACATACTCAATACGGTTTATTGAAAAGTTATTAGTAATGTTTTCAAAAATAAAAAAGTACTAGTATTTCACTATACATACTATCAACGTTGCTGATATCTTCTGAAAGAATTAAGTTGTCTTACGTTTGAGACATAGGTGAGCGTCTTATCCGTCTGGGGAGCGAGTTAGTCGTTTTAATTAGTAAGCGCAGTTAATTGCAAATGTATGCCGTGAAATAATGCGTTGATAAGAACGTTATTCGATCATTACTTTAATTTGTATGTAAAATCTATTGATTATTACATACAGTTTGATTATCATGAACAATTGACATTTTAATTATATTTTGTCTGTCATTTGAACTTATATTCTGTCTTTATTTTCCTGTATGTATTGACTAAATTCATTGTATAAGTGTATGATTAACATGTTTTTCATATTTGTATGCCTAAATGGTAGAATGCATCAGGAACCTTATTGTTAAAATGTAACACCCCATGTAATATTCCATTCCATGCAAATAAATGAATATTCTAATCTTTTTTCTTTGCTACCAATTAAATATTTAAAATACAAATAACATTGACTGCTTAGCTTATTGTTTTGATTCTCATTCCATCAACTAGACTGTTAAAGCGAGTGCATTCCGTGGCATGTCCATATTAAGATTTCGTTATAAAATCCCGCCAAATTGAACTACTGTCAACCTCACCTGGTACTCTACTGATTTAGTTGGGAGTCAGACGGCAGTCGTACTCGCAAAAACGGAAGCTACAATAAGTTAAATCAATAGAAAAGTACGAGAGCAAATAACAGATACCGCTTTCAAGTACAAGCTTGTATGTGACCGGGACTGACAATATGATGATGAATATTATTTTCATAAATGTAAACATACATATATTCACGCCTGTTAATCCCCCGCAATCATCCGTAACTAAGAGGTGTACACCTCTTACTAACCCCTAAGGTGATTAACACTCATGCAGTGTCACCACGCAGCCTATTACCGTGAACCGGGCACCATATTGTTGACAGCTGTATGTTTATTGTTTTTTTTTACACCATAATACATCATGTTATTTGTTTGTTCACAGGAACGACGTGGTACTGTTCCGTCCCAAGCGCCTGCAGAACAAGTTCGAAGACTCGTTCGTAGTGTACAAAGGCACCGACGAAACTTACCCACTCAAGGCGTTCATCAAGGAGAACTAGTAAGTCACTTTATACTGCTGTAAAACTATAAGACATTTTATGCTTGTCCGTACATTACACTAGAACTATGATAATTAAAAAAAAATATCCTTAAAATATCCAGTTTCAATTATCACGAAAAAATATATGAAAACAAAATTAGGTAATAAAGATATTTGTGAATATTAATATTATTAAAATGATCATTACTATAGAAAAAAATTAAGAGTGATCATTATGATATAAAATAATATCATGCCAAACATTTTCGTACTTCCAAAATTAGAACTTAAAAATGTATGAAAAAAAATGCGCTCCCTACAAAGAGATATCTGATTTACGTATTTTATTCCTTAGCCATGGCCTGGTCGGTATCCGTGAGAAAGACAACTTCAACGACTTCAGCAACCCCCTGGTCGTCGTGTACTACGATGTGGACTATGTCAAGAACCCTAAGGGCACCAACTACTGGAGGAACCGCGTGCTAAAGGCAAGTCGCTGTACTTATACTAATATTATGATTGCTAAAGTAATTCTGTCTGTTTGTTATACTTTCACACCAAAAAACTGAACCAATCTTGATGAATTTCAGTACAGAGATGGACTAAAACTTAATGATCTATATATATAAAAATTAATCGCGAAATATGTTGGTAAGCACATAACTCGAAGACGGCTTAACCAATTCGAGTAATTCTATCTTTTATTGGTTCCTTGAACTCTACCGGAAGGTGTTTAATGTTTTTATGGAGCAGCGAGAACGGGATCAGAAGTCCACGCGGGTGGAGCCGCTGGCAACAGCTAGTTGATTAATAAATTTGTAGGTTTATTATTTATTTTAGATAGTCATTTACTGATAAACATTAATTTTATAGATCATTATTCACTTTAGAAATAAATGTAGCTTATTCATTTTAGATTATTATTCACTGTAGATAATTTTATTACTAATTAATATCCATTATAGATTTCTTATCCATATTAATATATTATATACATTCTCAATATTTTTTTAATTAAGTCTGTGAGATACATAATTGATAACACACTTATACTTCTCCACTGTATTTTGTATTGGGACTCCTTTTTCCGCACCTAGCCCCCCTTTTTGGGCCATTGTGCGCCACTGTATTTATTACTGTACTTAACCGGTTTCGCCTTTGGTTTACCAATTGTTTGAGAAAGCCACAAGACGAAACCGGTTAAATACAGTTATAAATATAGTGGAGAAGTACAAGTGTGTTATCAATTATGTACAACAATAAGTTCCACCAAGTGCCATCAATCAACAGTATAAATAAGTCTGTGAGACTTACATATTACTAAAATTAAATAATCTTACCTGCAGGTAGCCAAAGACCAGACTGAAGTGACATTCGCCGTGAGCGACAAAGATGATTTCTCCAATGAGCTGAACGAGTACGGCATTGAATACGCCAAGGCCGACAAGCCTGTTGCAGCTGGACGGGACGCTGAAGGCAACAAATTCGTCATGAGCACTGAGTTCAGGTATATTACACTGCGAGATATATTTTTTAAACGTTTTGCACAAATACAAAATAATTGTACGAAGGCGGACTTAATGCCATGGGCATTTCTACAAGTCAATCTTAGAGTGATGCAGAATTTTGTGAAGGTAGGTGCTCAAAGTGTTATAGTGAGTTTTAATAAAGTACTTATATCTTGGATATGTCTTGTACAATCTCACCTCCGCCAATCGAAGACCCATAGATGACGTAACTATATTCAACGGGAACAGTTGCCCTGTAGGCCTAAGTTCCTATAGGTAATATGCCGGTATATTTGGGCTATCGAATGGTATTAGAACTAGAATTTGTTCCGTATTATTTTCAGAATAAATGATGGTTGAAACCAAACCTCCAGCCAGCGGGATTTTTTTTTGTTATGAATTTGATCACGCTGAAATGTAGTTCTATAATTAGGGCTATGCTATTTGAACACATAAAAGCCAAAACAGACATGGGTTTCATTCATGAAATACAGAAAATACGGTTTAGAATAAAAAATTTTAAAAAAAAAAATCTCCATTCAGCGGAAAAAAAATTATTTAAGTCGAAAACAATATTGAAATGCAAATCATTAATTAGTGCTATTCCTTTACTTACACTTTTCAAACTTGCTTTTGTATTATAGCAGATTACAACTTTATAATATAATAATATAATATAGTCAGTTAAACGGCGGCGGCGCAGTGGCGGTGAAAATGTAATTTAACCTTTCGTCCGTGGAGTGTCAAAATGTCATTTAGCCCCACCTGTGGATCCCATTACAGGACTTTCAACAGACAGGGGTTTTAGCACATTTTTTGCAAACATGGGAGTAGAAAAACATTATTTTCTCTTATTGTAATTGGAATTTAGAGTAATTCCTATTGGAATTATCATTTTAATAAATTTCTTTTTCTTATTCCTTACACTACACTTGACTTAGAATTGCCTTGTAACCGTTATAAGAGAAATAATATGGGTTACCCAAAACTTAACTTTTATTTTCTGATTAATATAAAATAAAACGCTTGCTGGGTATAATATTATATACTTTATATACAATCTTACATACTTAATAAAATAAAAACCAAATGTCACTATGTTCCAATACATTTCTTGTATACCACACCTTTTTTAAAGTTTGATGAAAAAAAAATCCTCTTCAAAATGTCACTAAGTGGGTCTCTTAAAACTTTAGTTTACAGTATATTATTGGCATCAGGGATAAGGAGTGTTTTGTTAACAATAATTTAAGCTTATCGCCTAACTAGTTTAAACAATGGTATGCTGTTATATTCTATAGAACTTGAACAATAATGTATCAAATATGAGACTCATAACTGGTACAAAAAACAATGTCTCATTTATACTAAGATTTTGCAGAATATGTGCATAAAAGTGGTATAATAATTAATTATTCAAGATTTACATGAAACTAGGCGTTTATTCCATTGAAAAAAACTACATGTTTGGAAGAAAAATATAAAAAACCATGATCTTAAACATAGTGAAAATTTAACATGTTTGCTCCATGAAGGCTAAATAGTATGGATACGAAACGACTGTAAAATCACAGTGTATAGAACTAAAACTATAATTTAGCATCAAAATTTTATTATAATGTAAATAAAACCAACGTCACTAATAAATAGCTATAAAATCGATAACAATCAATACAACTAAATCATTTCATTTTTTATATGAAATTCTAAAGCCTTATCCATATTTTATGAACTGGCAGCCATTTTGTGAATTAAAACCTATATATGGCGAGTCCCAGAACAGGACTTTGTTGTTATATTATTTTTAAGGTTGGAATTTATGCATTTATCACGTAAATATACGTATTTTGTAATAATCACATTGCAGTTTATTATATTAGTGATCTGATTACACATATTCGTGTCAGTTTTGATAATGTTTCAATCTTAATATGACCAAGCAAAATCCATCTACCAATTCGTAAAATGACTTACCCATCGCTTCAAAGCTTGTTTTTGACTTAAAATGTAATTAATAGGCCCATATTAGTAAATAACCTGAAATATTACTTACTGTTCCATCGTCTTTAATGCAGAAACACACACAAAACTTAGAAAATATAGCACGAACTGGCAAGTAATGCGCGGCAATCTATGACTGAGCAGGTCACAGATAAAACTAAAAAAAATCAATTTATTTGTACTACAGACGTGTAACGTTGCATATCAGAGTGAAATGTCGTTCATTCTTATACGATTTTTAACGCGTGCGAAAGAGTAAGAATTGTCTTTGCTTGTTAAAGAAGGCGCGTAATGAACATCTGGTAGGTCAAGTGGCGAGTCCCACCACAGGACGCGCCACAGACAAGCAACTTTTAAAAAAGTCCCATAGTGGGATCCTCCACATACGAAAGGTTAATGTTATAATTTTTATGATTTATATTATTTATGTGATTTATATGATTAGCACTAATTAATGATTTGCATTTCAATATTGTTTTCGACTTAAATAATTTTTTTTCCGCTGAATGGAGATTATTTTTTTTTTTTAATTTTTTATTCTAAACCGTATTTTCTGTATTTCATGAATGAAACCCATGTCTGTTTTGGCTTTTATGTGTTCACATAGCATAGCCCTAATTATAGAACTACATTTCAGCGTGACCAAATTCATAACAAAAAAAAATCCCGCTGGCTGGAGGTTTGGTTTCCACCATCATTTATTCTGAAAATAATACGGAACAAATTCTAGTTCTATTACCATTCGATAGCCCAAATATACCGGCATATTACCTATAGGAACTTAGGCCTACAGGGCAACTGTTCCCGTTGAATATAGTCACGTCCATAGATGGCGTCTGACATATCACCTCATCTGACTTTGGTAGGGGCGGTATCCGTGGGGATTTTGCGCAAAAAAAAAAGATATGTTACACTGGATACCTTTTTTTTTTCGTCCTGATATTCCCTCGAATAACCGCCAAACTCGAACAAATTATTTTGAATAAAACCTTTAAAGAACTTGTACGATAACTCTATGGTTTTATTAATATGTCAATTTGTCATTATTGACAAAGGTAGTTGAAGACATAAATATGAAGAAAAATTCGATATAGGTAAGTCGGAAATTATCATAAGACTCCAGTAAAAAGATGTTTATATTTGATATTTTTACGGGCGGCTTATCGACATGGTATATACACTGACGGACTCATAAACTGCATCAAAGTAATAGACGACTTTGAAATAAATATTTTAACCAAGTATGCATACTTTCTATACAGATTTAAATTGAAACCTCTAGATTGGTTCGTGAACTTTAAAACAGCGTAGGGTCATATCTTTAAGTTTAAGTTTATGTACTGGAAAGGACCTTAAGACTTTTTTTGAAGAAAAAACAGAAATTTAAGAAAAATTGGTTTAATTAAAAAATTGGTTTTAACAATAGACACAAACTTTATGCAAGGGTTTATTTGTGTTTTAATAAGGTGTATTACCCCCACGTGCCCTTATTACGGATTCTAATCGGTTCCGCATAGATTTTATAAGGGTTTTTAAAAGATCTTGCGGAATATTGTCCCATTCTTCTGAAAGTGCTGTTCTTAGTGCTGCCACTGTCGTGGGCGAAGGGTTTCTCGCATATACAGCTCTTTTTAAATTGTCCCAAACATGCTCGATGGGATTAAGATCCGGGCTGCGTGCTGGCCAATTCATTGTACGTATCCCAACCTCTTCGCAATAATGTTGAACTTGTGCAGCTGCATGCGGCCGGGCATTATCCTGCATTAAAGTAAAATTTTCGCCTATGAATCCCATGTAAGGCACCACGTGATCTTCTAATATCTCTGTTATGTAGCGATGTGCTGTCAAACCCCCTCTATTACCGTTTTGACGGACCATGTCTATGAACACAAGTTCTGTTCGCCCGTTCATCGATATGCCACCCCAGACCATACATGAACCGCCTCCAAAAGGAACACGCTCCTCAATGCAACTTTGAGCATATCGCTCCCCACGTCGACGATAGACTCTTCTGCGACCATCTGCACCATATAAACATGTCCTACACTCGTCCGTGAACAATACAGAGGCCCACTGCTCTTCTGTCCAATTCAGGTGATGACGCGCAAATCTTAAGCGAGCTTGTCTGTGAGCTGTAGACAACTTTGGACCATTTGCTGGTCTAAAAGGGGTGATATCCGCTTCCTTTAACCTTCTTCTTATTGTTCGTGCACACACGTTTACTCCACGCACTTCATTAAGCTCGATTTTGATGTTAACTGACGTGAGGAAACGATTTCGCAGGGAAGTTATAACAATAAATCGGTCATCACGACCTATGGTTGCTCGAGTTCTGCCTGTACCACGTCTCCTCCTGTAAGAACCTGTCTCTACAAACCTTCTGTATATTCTAGAAACCGTAGACTGGTTTAAATTTAAATTTCTACCAATCGTTCGTTTATCCAAGCCCTCCCGCACCAATGCTACAATTTGTGCCGCTTGTTCGGACGAAGTATCCATATTATGGTTCAAAAACTCTCGATGTGTTAAAAAACTAACCCAACAATTATGCTGGTAACAATAATTCAATTGACAAAACAAAAAAAATCAATGAGAATCAATTTAAAACTTTGCTATAAATAACACGCAAATCTGATACTACAAGTAAATTTTCTTTTCCCGGCTATATTCATTTGTTTTACTGCAGTTCTATTTTTAAATTTAATTTTTTTTTAAGATTAAGAGCCAGTCTTTCCATATTTATATAATTTAATCTAAAAAGTTTGCATACTTATTATAAAAAATCCTTTTAGAGTAAACCTGAACTTTGATGCAGTTTATGAGTCCGTCAGTGTAGTTACTTACGTTCGTTTCGCTCTGTATATTTTGTTTGTTAACATTGTACCTACGGTAATGATAAGTAGGTTCGAGTTTCAAGCTCCTTTGTTTGAGTATAAAGCAACTGCAGCATGTTGATTCTAAGCCTGATTATCTTGGATACTGCAATGGCATACATTCCATAGAGACAAATAGATACTACATATCTTATCCAAATCAGATAATTTATTTGCATTTACTATAAATAATACATACTTACTGATAACTAGCAAGGTAGCCTAGTGGTATGGGTAATGGACCGCTGAGAAGAGGTCTCGGGTTCGATCCCAGGTTTTACCATGTCACACACTAATGACTTGTCGATGGTTTTCGAAGTTATGGGTGTATTTATTGCAGGTTTATAAGTGCACGATAAATGGCAATAGGCTCGCCACCTATTACATTGTGACCTAAACATAAACTGGCAAAATGTGGGTGCCAACACCTCTGCCTACCTACCTCTACCTATATGTTATGTTACATAGCAATCAAAGATATATCAATGAGAAAACTTGGCTTTAATCAAATATATAAATCAGCTTCCTTTGTTACGTTAGAATAAAAATTAGCACAACGACAATATCATAAATGACAACCATAAATTAAGAAAACAGGAAAGGATATTATGTATCACATACTAAGTAAACTAAATAATTATAATTAATCTGATTTGGGTAGGGTATGCAGTATCCTGCTAGCCAAAGGGCATACAGAAAAAACCTGAAATGCAAGCAGAAAATTGTTATTAACAAAATATTTATCTTATTAATAATGGTCTTATTCCTCTTTCAGCATTGACAACCTGTCAGCCTTCACAAAAGACTTGCTCGACGGTAAACTGGAGGCCTTTATCAAGTCTGAAACAATTCCCTCTAAGAATGATGGCCCCGTCAAAGTTGCAGTTGGCAAAAACTTCAAGGAACTGGTGGCTGACAGCGGTCGTGACGCCCTCATCGAGTTCTACGCTCCCTGGTGTGGACACTGTCAAAAACTGGCTCCTATTTGGGAGGAGCTTGGTGATAAGGTGAGGACTATCTAGTAGTGCAATTTTTCTGAGGCAGGTTTTGGGTTCGATTCCCGAAGGAGTTTTTTTCTGTTAATAATTTTGTAGCTGTCGTGAAAAATTTGTCCGAAACATTATTATGTAATGTAATAACTTGAAGATGAAACGAATTGTAATGTCACAATTGTCTATTGGTTTATAGAATTTAAAAACTATTACGTCGTGTGAGAAGCTAACCCAAAAAAAATAACTAAAACTGCCCAACGCGCCAAAAAGTTTTTCACTTAAAAAATAAATGTTATGCATGAGATTGCAGAAATCACATTTTTAATCCAATTAAACTTGGGGATGCAAATCATCTGTTTAAAGTTCCAAATTAAAAGTAAAACAGTTCCTTTATAGAAACGTTTTATCCACTATACAAGATGCCTTTTAATGTTACACTGTAAAGTCATAGCAGTAAGGTCCATAAGGTGGTTCGACAATTATTAATAGCATTGAAGAAGTTTTGGGACAGTCTTATCGTGTTTAATTATGTATGTATAATTTTATGTTAGTACAGTACACCTTGTAAATAAGACCTCTAATTTAATCAACACTTCAGTATGAATAATACGCTTAGGACAAACTCTGTGTACACTCGGCTGCAAAGAAAGGCTCCTAACTCCCACAACCATCTTTACCTGTGTGTGTGTTATTCCGATATGTTCTAACGTGGGTATAATTTACATGTGTGTGTCAATAACTTGTTTGTCCACTCACACTAGCAAATGACAATTGATTCAAACCATCGTATTTATTATTTACAATTTCTCTAGTAGTAGCTCATGAATGTACCTATCTATTTGAGTTACACCATATTCTTACTTCCCCTTACAGCTGAAGGATGAACCCGTAGACATCGTGAAAATGGACGCGACAGCCAACGACTGGCCCAAGTCTCAGTACGACGTATCTGGCTTCCCAACCATCTACTGGAAATTCGCTGACAAGACCAAGAAACCCATCAGATATAATGTGAGTATTTAATTCTAGAATTATCATCTTTTTTTTTTATTAATAATATCTTTATTCTCGTAAAACATAACAATATGAAAAGTGTCTACGGTACAGGGACTAAAGTGACATTCTTTTGGCGTAAACGCCATTGGAATCGCTTAGTACAGTATGAAATTGACATAAATCTGTAATATGACTACAAAAATTTAATGCAATATGAATCTTTGTGACTTCGGAATATTTTGACATATTTTTATTATTAAAATCACCACAGTGACAAGTCTAATCCATTGATAATAAATTAAAAACAGTTCGCTTCGACGCGATAACATTAATAGAATGTGACTTTGACGGCTTATTTGATTCCCAGACACATCCCATTGTCCTCGAAAAATAAACTTTCATTATATTAGTTTCTCGTACTTCCACAAAATTTAATATTGTTGACTAGAGGCCAACAATATAAAATTTTGCCGTCTTACCTTCCAGCCTGAGTTGTAGTTAGTGACCAACTGTTACTATTGACCAGAGTTGTGACACTGACAACACTAGATAAGCAGTGGTTTATTGTAGTTACTCTCAACTATTTTGTACTTTTTTACTTACAGATGAAGGAAGTAAGTTTTAATATAGAGTATTTACTATTTTTTATATTGTATATTACTTAATACTAGGTAAGGTACAATGGAGTTGTTATATCTTTGAATATAAAAAACCTAAAAAAATCTGATTAAAAATATTGTTTGATCATACTGTATTACAAGATTCAGATTTCAGAGGCAATAAATAAGATTTAAGAAATATCTCCGTGAAAATTTTTCTTTATTTCTATTAAACAATTAGTTAAACAATAATGTTCTTCTAAATATCCAAGAAGTTTATGAATAGACAACTTTATTATGCACATTAATATTCAAATGCATAGTAAGTTACCAAAGATTCATTGCACTCTATTAATACTAGGTATAGTATAAATCATGGGCGTGCATTCCATAGAGTCAATAAGACGTTGGATACCCAACCCTATTGAATTGTGAAGTCTATTCACGTCAATAGCCGCTCTGCTCTTCACAAATCGAAGTTTGAACGGCTGGCTATAATTTTGATATTAGATTAACATGGTCATTCAGTTTTTTTTAAAGAATATTAGCAACCGAAATTACTAATATTATATTAGTATTTCGATATTTCCTCTTGGTCTCTGTAGTGTAACGGCCAGGATTCGAACCCGAGACTTCTGGATCGTAAAGCCGAATCCTGAGCCACTAAGCTACCGACGTTTCATGTTTGTTGTTTTCAGAGTTTAACCGATATTGCAGCGCTGTTCCAAGCTCCATGAATACATAGTACTGACGACCGCCGAGCTAGTCTTTATTGGGCAAACCATATCGGTCTACCCTCTTTCTCATTTTAACGAAATTGACTACTAAATCACTAAAATTGTACAACTGCTTGCTTCCATTACAGGGTGGCCGCGCTCTTGAAGACTTCATCAAGTATGTAGCGGAGCAGGCCTCCGCCGAGCTCAGCGGCTGGGATAGAAAGGGCAAGCCCAAGAATAACAAGCAGGAGTTGTAAATGCAATGTGATGCAAAACTTTCTATGAAAGATCTGTGTGTGAGCGATGTGCGGGTGTGTGAGTGCCTGTACGATGACGCGCCTCAAACTTGTATGTGTGTACGTTCACAATTACCTTTTTTCTTTACACAATTTCAAGTTTGACGTGCCAGTCTTATAAATCTATTTTAGATTTATCTAAATACAGTAAATTTGAATGCATTTCTTTATATAGTGTCGGTGGAATAACAATTAAATTAGGTTGTATTTATACTTGGCTGTTTTATTTGATTCCTATTTGACATTCTCTGAAGTTTACACGAATTTTGTTTACATTGTAATGAAGCCAAAATGCAGTAAGAATTAACGACACAGTCAGTGAGCTCATCTACTAATAAGTCGGGTTTTTCTTCCTGACGCTATAACTCCAGAACGCACGAACCGATTTCCACGGTTTTGCATTCGTTGGAAAGATCTCGGGCTCCGTGAGGTTTATAGCAAAGAAAAATCTGAAAAAATTTCAACAGAAAAGCGAGAAATTCATTTTTTATAGCCATCTGGTGGCGAAACGGAGTTCGCCGGGTTTGCTAGTTCTGCATAAATAGTGCGATATAAACCGTGGTAGTCTAGTGGTATGCTGAGACGAGGTCTCTGGTTCTATCCCAGGTTTTACCATAGCACACACCAATGACTTCGAGGCTTTTCGAAGTTATGTGCGTATTCATCGCAGGCTTATAAGTGCCCGGTTAATGGCAATAGGCTCGCCACCTGACATTGGGACCTAAAGATAAACTGGCAGGCAAAATGTGGGTGCAAGCACCTCTGCTACCCCTTCGGGGATATAGGCGTGAGTTCATGTTATGTAGTTCGGATTATTATAATAGGATCACACTATTGTAGGACAATCTACACAAAGTCATCTAGGCACACACAACCATCCCTAGTATGTGTTTTCATCAGATACTAAGTGCCTACCTAGACCATTGGAACCTTAGCTAAGCTCAGCTGCAAGTCAGTATATGAGCTGATTAGCCAGAGCAAGTGCAGGCTTTGCTGGCTGGGGAGTCACAAAGTAGTTACTCCAATAAAATCCATAAGGAAAGAAGCAGTAAGTTCCAGATCGTCTAAGAGGGGCATTAAACAGCTACTGATGAGGTTGTCAAGCTGAGGGCCACCACTCATTCTTGGGACTTATAAATTAAATAACAGATATAAACTATAAAACTATATATTCTCCTCTTTCCATCTCTCTATCCATTCAACAATAGAGTCAACATTCTTATACAGCTGTTCTTGAGAGTCATTTTGCAGTTCCATCACTATTTCTTCTTTGTACGATGATTTTGCTTCTTCCAATAAAGTTTCAAATATCTCACATTGTATATTGTCATCTAGTTTTTTGCCACTATAACCTCTGAAAAGTTAAAATATGCATTAGTATTAAATCCATTTGTAAAGAAATGGACGATTATCTACAATCAAGGTCGAGAATCCTGCTCAGGCTCGTTCCTGGGGCAAAGGATGGCCATTGCGATTCAACAAGGCAACGCGGCCAGCATCATGGGCACCTTTGCGCCGAGAGCGATACGGGGTGGGTTATTTGACACGACATAATCATTATTCTGTTTGATGAGTTTATGTTTCATTAAGTTTTGACATGTATTCTTTTTATTATATATCTGACATGACGGATAAGTACAGACTTTTATTTGAGGTTTTCTTCTATCGCAGTGATTATGACATCATTTGGATGAGATGGGGTGGTGAAGATTCTTTCTCTGTCACCACACAGATGGAGAATTACTACTATAAGTATGTGAGAAGTGAATGGGGAAATGGAAAAAGTGGATGAAAAGAATCATGGGTGGATCATCTGTCTGGCCAACGGTGCCCCCCTGGCAATGATAATTATAAGTATTATCCTTCATGAACCTATATTACAAGCTAAGCTTACTTTAGGTCCATACTTATATATTTCCTACATAAATATTCATGCTATAAATACAGTGAACTTCAAACATTTACCTTGCCGATAGTCTGTCAAACAAAGCTGTGTTGTTTGTTCTAATGACAAATACACCATCAAACCACCTTTCTGGGAAGAATTCGCAACCATGGTAGTCCACTATATTGCCTCCTTTTGCCATCATGCCTTCCATGATATCCAATAACTGAAAATTTAAAATCAAGATCAACATGAATGAATGCTGTTGTAGGCAGGAAGGAGTGTTGTTGGCCATTCACATTAGTCAGGTCGTGCCTCAGAGAGCTTGTTGAACCACTTTGGTTCCAGATGTTATATTAACATATCAGGCAGTCGTTAAGGGTAGTTGAAGGCTAAAAACACCAACAACTAGTGTAACTGCTGTTATTTGAAGTCAACTATGCCCATATGTTGTGGAGGCTAGATGGCAGTCGCATCACAAACAATACCTGTGACAGATGCGAATGGGACACGGATTAAATGATGATCTGCTACTCGGATGCGTCACTACAGGGCAGCATCATAAAATTAATTACAGGGTTTCTACTATCTAGTACTGTTAAACAGGATATATTCTACTGGGTGTGGTCTATTACCTTATCTTCATTCAAGAAGGGACACTGATACTCAGGATCGTATTCATCTAAACAATTATATTCTTCCGCTAGTTTGGACACTTCTCTCCAGGTGAATTTAGTTTTCTCGGCTAACAACCGAGAAATTGTGGACTTGCCAACACCTGGTGTGCCTGAAAAATAATAAAATAAATAATAGGTTTAAAACAAACATATTCAAGAATGTAGAATTGAGTTTAATTCGACAGCACACAAGTTTGTCAAGTTTACCTGTCAAAAGTATGTTGGGTACTGCTCTGTTTGCCATTCTCTCAGACTAGAATATGTCTGGAGCGGTCAAGAAAGAAGAAAAATTAAGTTCTGTAGATTTTACGAGTTTGTTTTTGTAACAACATGTGGGTTTTTTTTTTTTTTTTTTTTTTTCTCCAATTTGGCAAGTAAGAAATGTATGCCAATGTCAAGTTAAAACGAGGAAACGTTTATTTGTACAATGTAAATACTAGTTAGAATGATTCTTGATGATGGTGATGACGATGACGGATGATAGTTGCCCCAGTAAAGTAGTGGAGACTTTACTAGAAGCTTTCCTAAGGGAGATTTGACACCAACACGAAAAATCACAATTCACTACAATATTCCACTTTCGTACACTTGTGCACTTTGTCTAAGCCGTTATGTCTAAAACTCCACCATTTTTACACATAAAAACTCGAATTTACACCAATATTAGAAAATGAAACACAGGAGCGTTGTGACACTTTTCGCGTTCCCGCCAAAACTCCATGTGGGTTTTTATAATGACAGAATCTCGGGTCTGACATGACAGCAATGACAATCCATAACTTTTCTTTTGACGGACATGGATACAGATCCTTAGTAACCGAGTGTCAAGAGAGATTAGTGAGAAGCAAGTTAAGTGTGGGGATGAAACCAATTGAAACCTTCAACATTTTTTTGGATATCTTTTAAGAATAGCATGGAGTGCGTGCGTGCTACGGCGGCGGAAGAGCTCAAATCCACCAAACATAGATTAAATTTAGCTATTAAGTATAAATGCTTAAAATATAGTGATAGAAATTTTTAAATACGGAACGTGACCTGTTCACAATGAAGTGACATAACAAACCTAACCTAAAAATGAATTATAAAAATCACATTATTTACAATTTACATCAATTTATCGTTCTTTAATAATGCGTATTCGTAGACCTAAAACAATATCAAGAGGTCAACTTGCTCTAGTGACTGTATTAGGCGTTATTGGTGGAATATATATCTGGAGACCGCTATTTGACGACTACTTTGGAATAAAGAGGAAACCTATCGTCCCTGTTACGGAACCAATAGCACCAGCAGAAACAGAATAATGGATCGTATTTCGTTGTGGTTTAGATCTTCAACTCCTATAATGAAGATATTGATGGCTATATCAGCTACATCAGCCATTGTGGTCATTAATAGAACACTTTACGCACCGTATGTTAGGCGAGAAAGATATAGAAAAGCTGAGGAATGGGCGAACATGATTATAGAGCAGGAAGAACGTGGAGAAGACGGTCCTAACAATATATCTTATTAGTACATTTTGTAAATATTAGCATGTATATTAAATGTTATTTATTGTTTAACTACTTAATAATGGAACATCTTATATCGCATAGAAAATAAACAACGATATATTATGTAGTAGCACGCTTTGTCATTTTGTTACCTTACCTATGCATTTACTGTATACTGGAGTCCGCTTAAGTACTCTTTAATTAGCTTTATACCTACGTCTTTAATGGAAGCAATGGCTGCTGACCCCTGAACCCCGTAAGGAAAATCAGCGCCAGCCTCGTCTATCAATCAGCAGGGCCACCTTGTAGTTAGGTTGACTTGGTCGCAAATTCTTAATGGTGTCCCGTACACCCAATTCCATATACGAAGTACAGTCAACAGCAAAATTCGCCGATTGAAAACGACTTTCACTGATGACTGTATGAACTAAAGCAGAACTTTCAAACCAGAGAGAGAGCCTAGAGAATTTTCTTAGGGGAGCAAAGAGCTTGCAATTAAAAAATTCAATGCGCGCAATACTTAGACACTAATAAAAAATGTAAATCTAATGGCGACGGTATTATTATCCGGGCACTTACTCGATAAATTCTGAGTCACCTACGAATGTATATAGATTACTAGCTGTTGCCCGCGGCTCCGCCCGCGTGGACTTCTAATCCCGTTCCCGCTGCTCCATGAGCATTTAGGGGTATGAAAAATAGATGTTGGCCGATTTTCAGACCTACTCAATATGCTCACAAAATTTCATGAGAATCGGTCAAGCCGTTTCGGAGGAGTATGGCAACGAAAACTGTGACACGAGAATTTTATATATTAGACTAGCTGTGGCCCGCGGCTCCGCCCGCGTGGACTTCTGATCCCGTTCCCGCTGCTCCATGAGCATTTAGGGGTATGAAAAATAGATGTTGGCCGATTCTCAGACCTACTCAATATGCTCACAAAATTTCATGAGAATCGGTCAAGCCGTTTCGGAGGAGTATGGCAACGAAAACTGTGACAGGAGAATTTTATGAATTAGATGTACCAATAGGTACCCATTCGTAGTTTAACACATAGTAGGTACGCATAATATTGTTAGGGCCTAGTTCTTAAACCATAACAAGCATGTGTGCTGTCAATGGTTGCATAAAGATGCTATAGTGGACTATAATATTTATTTGATAGCCCGTGTGTCTGAAGATGTCTTGGAGAAAACGTTGAAAGTGAAACAATTCAATAATTCGGCGTTCATTCAGGCCGTTTGGTCATAACACAGTGGAAAACGCAGAAAGAGCTCCTTAGTTCGTGGCGTTCGATCTGAATGCTAAGGGTTCAAAGGCAGAAAAACTAGGATGAAGAGAGTATAATTGATCCTAGGCAGAAAACCACATCGAGAACAATAGCGCACCCTGTAAGCGAGGCTGTAATGGCAGCTAGGTATGCGCTAAATTACCACGTGTGGGGTCTCCACGTGGTAATTTCTCATCTACCTCCTGGTTATTCACGTGGTTTATTTATATAGGTACCTACACCAATATAAAAAAAAAACAATTTTTTGTGTGTATATTTGTAATGTATCTCAATCTCAAAAACTACTGTTCCGATTACTTTCACCACTGGAAAGCTACATTTAACCTAATTAACATAGCGTCGTTGTCAAACCAATATCTGCTATGTGCATATTTTTGTGATTTCGACATTTTGACCATTTTGATTAGTTCACTAACCAATCCTTCTTATAAAAGAACTGCTATGTGCTTCTAAGCAATATACGACGAGTCATAGCCAGTTCATAAAATATGCTATGTGCCGCAGCTAGAATATTGTCAAATAAAAGCTGCTATGTAGCAACAATACACATACTTAGTATATTTTCCACTTCACGATCGAACATTATATAAAGCCTCCTATTTATGCACCTCAAGATTACGTTACAAGAATGAGCCAAGCGCGCCCCAAACAACCTTATGACATTAGAGCAGTTCATTTTGTTTTTTCAAAATTTATGAGCATTTAAGTACCAATTATCAATCCATCAGACCAGGTAAAAGGAAGGGTGATCCCACTGTGAATGATGTCAGGGCATTTTTGTATAAGTCTACGGGTGAAGTGTGCTTCAAACTTCGTCATCCACATAATTTTATTATTCTCCCGCAGCGAAGGCGTCTTCCTCAAGAGTACCCCAAGACCTCAAATATGTATGACGGTCCTTTAGCAATAACTCAATCTAAGTTCAATCAATTGCAAGAACTAAAACCATATAGACCGTGACTATCATCCATTTTATGATTCTCTAAAACATGTCATTGATTAAAACTTTCCTTTATGTATGTTTCGTATTCATTAATACCTGTTATGTGCTAATAATTGACCATTTAAAATCTGCTACGTGCAATAATGGGCTTAATTTGAAAATATTAAATAAACTAATAAACTTTAATAGCAATACAACAAACAACGTTACGTCTTACATATATTTACGATAATTTAATACAGTTATAACATACACCTTCAAGTAAAATTTTACAGGAGAACTTTATTTTTCATTATCTCAAAACTATACTTTTTGCACATAGCAGGTATTGGTTTGACAACGACGATAGGCTATATTTTATTGCACTGCGCGATAACCGACATAACCCCTAGTTAACTATAAACCAAATACCAATACATACAATTACACAATCCAATATACATAGGTAGGTACTCGCCACAGAGGCTGTTATATACCTACTATCGCCACCTAATTAGTACCAATATAATTCATGCAGACTTGCAGGTCCTTGCCCCACGGTGAGTTAAATCCAGAATTCAGTTCGAATTTCGAAGAACAGTTAGTGCAATAACTATAGTCTAAATACTATTCCTAACCCTTTTTCACAATAATGAAATACCTACCAATGTTTCACAATGATAGCGACTGCAAAACAGTGAATGCAATTTATAACCACAAACTTGAATTTAACTTAAAAAAGTAAAACTAGCTACATAACTCTTGAGTGACTAGACTTTATAACCCTAAATTTAAATTTTTAATCATCTAATTACTGATTATGAAAAGATTACATAATGATCCCTAAACCTAACGTAGTGTGTAGTAAAAAGATTCATTCATCGTACTTGGAGTTTATGAGTCGACTTTACCATTTTTACGTTTTATGGCATGGCACTCCACGGGTGACATAAGTACCTACATATCTAGATCTAGACCACATTCTTTTTACGAACCGACTTAAGTATCGGATAACCGATAGACATAATAAGTACTTACCTAAGTACCTATACCGTGCGTTTATTTCCTTTCATAGTAGGAGGTAATGATTGCGCAATATTACAGATATATTTGAAATTCATAACACAGATTTGAATTCCCTTAGCTATTGTGAAACTGGGTAGTTACCTACAATAAGTAGGTAAGTACTTAATCTTTAGTAACATAAAATAATTCAAACCGTTAGTAAGCTGGATCACAAACTTTTTTAAGAAACGAAGTACATAAGTAAGTACCTATAAATGCTGACTGCTATTATAAGTAGGTATAGTTACATATTACTGAGGTAAGTAGGTACCTATATATTTCTGTACTTAGAGATATATTGCTAAATGAATGATGAATGTAAACCACATGTTAAAAAAACGTTTTCGACGGATTTAGTAATTGCCGTAATATTATTATTAGGCACGTTTTTCAAGAATTACGCCACGTGATATCAATATGAGTGCAACGTGACACTTTTTCAAGTAAATAATTAGGATAGAGATGAATAAATACAAAACATAACTTTCGATTGGGTATTGAATGACTCTGAAACTAGGAAAGCTGTAGGTAGGTACTGTCAGAATCAGTAATTCCTGTTCCTCAATTCTACTACTACACTACATGATAATAATGTGATAGCTGTTTAGTTAGAGTATCTCTACATATAGGTAATAATCAATTATGTAAATAGTCACCAAAAAGTAGCTGGTAAATGATTCAATCACATTTTTATACATAGCTGTTACGGACAGCATCGTACCTACCTACATGACTGATACACCGTTCTTAGAACTAGATATGAATAAAAGATAGATATAGGTACCGAAAGATTGTGACGCAGAATCATGCCCTACATACATAAGTAATAGGTACCTCAGTATAAATATATTCTAGCTACGTCACATTACAATAACGCTTGAGGTGAATCAGCTACCAGCAGTTTGTGCTATCACAAGATAAAGATCTATTATTCAGTGATCAGTACTAATATTATAAATGAGAAAATAATTTTCGTCTTTATCTTATGCTTTCACGACTAAATCACTAAACTGATTTTGATGAAAGTTACTACAGAGATAAATTTATGACATTACTACGAGGCGTTAATTTTTCAGTTTCACAACAGGCACGTGTCCCAATATTAAGTAGATAAATTATATTATCGTTGTTTTCATAACTTCATTGTTATCTTTGGTCGTCTGTTAAGTCCGCAGGTACCTCTGTAAGGGTGTATGGGGTTCACTAACATCTGCGAACCCAACCCCATTTACCTGTTATGGTAGTACACCTGCCGGTCTTGCTGGTATCCCTTCGAGGTCGAGGGTCAGATTGCAGTGACTCCCATAATAGCTAAAAAAGAAGTGAGTCAGAGTACAGACAGCTGGCAGGTGAGATCATGAGATACCCATCTCTGCAATCTGTAGGTACTTAAATTAGTAGAGCATGAAACTTCACTACATAACTAGTATAAAACAAAGTCCCGTTCTCTGTACATATATCCTTGTCCCTTTGTATGCTTAAATCTTTAAAAGTACAACCACAATTTAATAGTGAAGAGGAAGGTTTATAATGTCATGCTACAACCAACTGGTGCAGAGCAGAAGTGAAAAATGTTGCAAAAAACGGGGTGACGCAGATGCATGGGTCAGCTAGTTAAACTATAGGTAGATAATGTGAGTGTTTGTTACTTGTCGTTATAAATATTAAATATCACATCCAAACATCTTCAATAATCTACAAACATAAATATAACTGCATATAACACTACCTACTTGTCTAAAAACAGCGCTGAAAACTAAGACGGTCATTACACCTTATCAGCGTGCTACATACCTAAGTAGTTAATCAAATTATAAGAAGCTATAGATATTATGTTGATATAACTTCAAATTATCTGAATATGATGAGGCTATCCCGAAATACTATTCAAAGAATTAACGCTTCAGACAATACGAATAAAAGATTCATTTCCTGCTTTCGAATACCTAGTTATGAGGACAGTTCATTCACCTTTTATAAATATATTGGCAGCTCTTTGCAAGACGTAATGCCTAAGCGTTAGGCATCCTTTTCACGGACGCCCTACACTATAGAAAGATAGGAAGTAATTGTACTATAGGGTCCAGTCCAATCCACAATTTGAAAGTTCGCCTTTCACTTTTTGATTATTATGATCAAAGAACATTCTTGTTCGGTCATGAGATAGGATGGGCTGACGGCACACATCCGACACAAAATCTCAGAGGAACAGCTGAAAAGAATGTGACCGACCTCGGCGATTATGTTTGATGTCAGACTTATACCCTAGAAACAGTCACAAAACTTGATCACAATTTTGTATAAATATGCTTTCACCAGTTATGGAGTAGCATTCGTAATTTTTGTGGCAATCTAATCATATGCTATGTTGGCTTGCATATTAATATATACGAATACTCAGCAGCGGATTCTGATAAGCCAAATTGATTAAAGCTAGAAACAAAAAAATATTTGTGTTCAAGTTTCGTAACCGTTGCAGTGTTAAGTAGAGGATGAAATAAAATGCAATATTTTTATCATGGAGGCTACCTTTAATCTATGAATTTACACATTAGTTTGCAGTTATAACAAAATAGTTCAGATATAACCTTATATAAATTATAAAATAATGTTACAGTATAAGCCTTGTAAAAAATATAGAAAAGGAATGAGTTTGTAGCCCTTCTTTCCTTCTGAACACCTTTCGGTGAATGAAGTATCGCAGTTGAATGAAAAATTGTGCTGTTATGAGTACTAGCTACTTCTTGCCCTTAGCAGCCTTCTCGGCGGCTTTGGTAGTCTTGCCACCAGAGGCATCCTTGAAGTTAACAGCCTTGATTACACCAACAGCTACTGTTTGCCTCATGTCACGCACAGCGAAACGACCGAGGGGAGGGAACTCTTGGAAGGACTCCACGCACAGAGGCTTGGAGGGAACTAGGTTGACGATGGCAGCATCACCAGATTTGATGGATTTAGGGTTATCTTCAGTAGATTTACCAGTACGACGGTCTACCTTTTCTTTGATTTCGGCGAATTTGCAGGCAATGTGAGCTGTGTGACAATCCAACACAGGTGTGTAACCGTTTGAAATTTGACCAGGGTGGTTGAGTACGATGACCTGGGCTGTGAAATCAGCAGCGCCCTTGGGTGGGTTGTTCTTGGAGTCGCCAGCGACGTAACCACGACGCAATTCCTTGACTGATACGTTCTTTACGTTGAAACCAACATTGTCACCGGGTACGGCTTCTTGGAGAGCTTCGTGGTGCATCTCCACGGACTTGACTTCAGTGGTGATGTTGGCGGGGGCGAAGACGACAATGGTACCGGGCTTAAGGATGCCAGTTTCGACACGACCTACGGGCACTGTACCAATACCGCCGATTTTGTATACGTCTTGAAGGGGAAGACGAAGGGGCTTGTCTGTGGGGCGAGCAGGGGGCAGGATGGCGTCCAGGGCTTCAATGAGGCACTTGCCTTCAGCCTTGCCTTCCTTGCGCTCAACCAACCATCCCTTGAACCAGGGCATTTTGGTAGAGGGCTCCAACATGTTGTCTCCGTGCCAACCAGAAATGGGTACGAAAGCAACAGCAGCAGGGTTGTAACCGATCTTCTTGATGTATGAGGATACTTCCTTCTTGATTTCCTCGAAACGGGGTTCACTGTATGGTGGCTCAGTGGAGTCCATTTTGTTGACACCAACGATGAGCTGCTTGACACCAAGTGTGAAAGCGAGCAGGGCGTGCTCACGGGTCTGTCCGTTCTTAGAGATACCAGCTTCGAACTCACCAGTACCAGCAGCGACGATGAGTACGGCACAATCGGCCTGAGATGTACCAGTGATCATGTTCTTGATGAAATCTCTGTGTCCGGGGGCGTCGATGATTGTGACATAGTATTTGGCAGTCTCGAACTTCCATAAGGCGATATCGATTGTGATACCACGCTCACGCTCTGCCTTCAGTTTGTCCAACACCCAGGCGTATTTGAAGGAACCCTTACCCATTTCCTGGGCCTCCTTCTCGAACTTCTCGATGGTACGTTTGTCGATACCACCGCATTTGTAGATCAAGTGGCCGGTGGTTGTGGACTTGCCAGAGTCGACGTGTCCAATGACGACAATGTTAATATGAACCTTTTCCTTGCCCATTTTTGGTTAGTCTAGAACAAAGAAGAAAACAAGAATTAATAACGTTGTTTAGATTGATTAAATTGCAATGGTCGGAGTGATGTTAGCCGGCATCTGCAAGGTCGCAACCTCATGTATAGCGCGGCCGGCAATATGGCGGCCGCATGGCCGCCTCGCCCTATCTTGACATTTCACAATGGATGTCAGCCATTATGATGAATGCACAGAAAGTAGTTGAATATTTTGGCAGAACAAACCCTAAATGAGGTGGTATACATATTATTTAACATATTGTACACATCAAATGGACTGATTGAAGAAAACAAGTGAACACAACCACGTGGTGACGAGCCGGTCGGTGCACAAGTGTGACGCGTAAGCAAACGCGATTGTGATAAATTCGTAATTGGAATTGCGATGCACGTATCAATTAAATTTAACAAATGAAGTTTTCATTTAGAAGCAATGTTACATTAAGTACATATGGGTAACATAGGTACTGCTGTTTGAATACGAATTTCATAACAGGTTACAGTAAAAGTACAGTAAGAATTATGATACGGATATAACTATATAACACAATCGTTAATGCTTACGGTAATAGGGAATCACTTTATAACACTGCACTTAACTATTTCTTCTGACACTCACCACGGAATACAATCCACGTGTAATATCCGAGATAGACTCCAACAGAATGGACGAGAAATGGTGGTGCTTTCAGCTGGCTGGAATGAAGAGAGTCACTTCCGGTTCTAAGTGTGGCCATATACGATTTTTAATTCCCCATTTTAGATATCCTCAACGCTAACCATAAATCACTTTTATATTATTACATAAATAAGTAGTCCTAAGAGGCATGAGTGAGATGTAATGAATCCACGGAAACAACTTTCCATCACCACCTAGGTAGTATAAAAAAATATCGTGCGCCTTCACAAAACGTCATCTGTAGGTATGTATAACACCAACAAAAAGTTGCTAATAGTTGTGGTCACGTAGTGGTTATTATGTAGGTATACCTTAAAACAAATTGGTTATTCTATACAGCTAGTCTGATGGTAATTATGCATGGAACAAAGGTTGTGCGTGAAATAGCATGGTCTTGATCTAACCTACTAAATAAAGCTTTGTGACGGTGGGTTTATTTGCAAATAACCAGGCCTCTGTCACTCATCTTGGCTTGGCTGTCTCGGATTTGCATCAAAGTGATTAGGTACTCGTGCTAGTTACCGCATAACTATTTCGTATTTTAGAATATTCATTCAACCTGTGATATATTTGTATATATACCTATACCGATTTACCTACCTCGTTGGACTTTTTTGATCTTAATTTTTTGACGTTATGTTAATTTACGAAATACCTTCTTTCTAGTTCTGGTCGGGTCTTCCGGAGCCGTCAAGGTAGTGATGGCGACCACGTACCTATTCTTTGAATTGCACCTCAGCTTACCATCAGGCGGAATGCAGTTAATTTGATAAACTTAGTATATAAAGTTTCGTTTAGTTTAGGTCTTCATGTTTAATTTGAAAAGAAGTTTGTACACGTTCATTGACTTTTGGCCTTGATTGTGGGTACCTACGTAACTGATAAGCTTTTTATATAACTATGACAATCAAGTAGTCAACTACTGAACTTCGATATCGCCAATTTGCTTGTGGAGGTCCAATGGCTGTCACCTCACTTAAAATATCAAAGTTCAGCCGCATCTTAGTTGTACTAGAAAGCCGACCCCAACTGAGTTGGGAGTAGACTCAGAGAACGATGATGCTAATCAAGTGGTCAAATATACGACATCAATTTTCAAAATATGCACGAGTCTTACTAAAGATATTTTCATTTTCATTTTTTGACAAAAGGCGATATCTACGAAATTTCGTAGGCAGTTCAAAGGAGTGGAACTTCTGGGACGTAAGTGGTAGTATTATTTATACTGCAATATAACTATTTTATTTATTTATTTTTTTCATTAAAAATAGTCATAATTAACTGGATTTCAATAAAAGAAGGCGCTAAGACCTCCTCTTCTTCAATGACCCTTCTCCTTAATTGTTGTAAATACTCCCGTCATCTCTGATATTTTTAAAGTGTATTCCGGGACTAATACAGTGAAAGGGGAGATGATGATGACTTGAACGAATAAAATTATTCTTTTTCTATCAGACTCACTTTTACTTTAACTTACTAAAAATAGGGGAAAAATATATTTCACCTGGCAATTCAAAGCAATACAAGGATGTTGCGTCATAAGTCGCATTCGCAAATTCGTTCAGAAACGTATAGAAAAGTTACTCAATCGTGTGCAATAGCAATAGTTAACAGATTCGACCTTATACTATACCACAGAATTTCGCTAAATTGTGCCTATACCATCAATGGCAAACAAATCGAGTTGGTTTAACTTACTTCCACCTTATTCATTGAGATACCATTCAATACTTTTAAATACATAGCATAGGTGTATGTATTGCAAAATATTATGCCAATATTTTTTTAATATATTTTAGTTAATTAAACAATTTAATTAAAAACCTGACGTCAAGTAATTAATTCAATCAAATATTTAATCATTTGGTATTGTAGTACTTTGTATTTATATTGTTTGAATCTACATTAAAATCTTCATTTTCAAATGTCAAATTCAGTGTCCCCTCCCCGCACCGCGCTGTCCGCAACTCCGCACCCTATATTCATCAGATAAAATCAAATTTCCAATTCCCGTGATAAAATCGAAATGAAACAAATGAACAATATCATGATTTCATAAATAGAATCACATTTTATTTAATTATGTATTGGTTATTTAAAATAGTTAATTTGTAACTTGTTATTGTGGTAAAGTTATAGTAGCAAGCATGTTCAGAAGTCGCGGAGATATTGTTTATAAATGTACAGTGAGACTTTTAGAGGATACAGAGATATTAGAATGTGAATTTCATGTGGGTGTCCTCTCAAGCAATAGTATAGTATTGCGTAAAACCAGATTTATAAATGAAACATTTTTTTTCAGCCAAGTTATAAGGGAAAATTTTTGTTGGAGCATGTATGTCAACAGTTGAATCTTACTGAGACTGATTATTTCGGACTTCGGTATGTGGACGCCGGTGGACAAAGGGTTAGTAAATAAACCGAAAAACAACCTCTTTCAAAGTATTTCTTAGGTAATTTCTGAACTGACATTGAATGGTAAACAGAATCATTCCAATAAAATTTACAAACTAAGATCTGTATAAAAATACTCTTTCATTGATAATAAGCAAGTTTACTATTGAGAGACATGGTGTATTGGTTTGATATTCAATATTACTAGCTGTTAGATTAGAATGGCTAAAGATTGTGGTGCTAGATTATTATCTAACACCAAAACTAGTAAACAGAATCTAGCCTTCCTTAGGGCATAGAGATACAATACTTTCCACAGCCCTCAGTGCAAGGATTTCTATAGAGCAATCTTACATTATTGAGTATTACAAACAATTAAGATTCTTAGCGTAATTGAAAGGATTTAAAGAAAAATGTACAATCTCATAATAATACCGGATACCCAACTAGAAAAATGCCAAATCCGAAATATGACAAAATATGAATACATGTCTACTATGACATTGATATAAAACATACTAACCATAAACATCAGAATGCTCTCATCTTTTTTTAAAATCTGTTAAATATTGAAAAAACATGACATAAGGGTCGCAATTAATTAAGATAATGTCAGTCTGACATAGATGTTTATGTTTAACACCTTTTTTAAACATAAACATCTTTAAAAAAGGTGTTAAAGTGTATTTAAAGGTGTTTTTATACATATTGTTTTTTTTTTCAAATAATACAATGTAACATTATCCATACATATACATAAAACATAATGATATTAATTCTATATCCTATGACTTTACAATATCTTTCTTTGATTTAGTTATTTTAGGAGGCAAATACAAAACCTGTATAGTAAGGCCAAAGTATTAACGTATAAAATGGTGGAAAGAGAGGGAGTGCGATTCTCAGGCTCCAAATTTTTCTTAGCTTCCAATGACTGGCCATAGTTGTCTAAAGACTGATGGTCGTTAGAGCAGATGCATCCTACAGAGGAGACAGTGATCAGGCAAATGAAAGACAGGATGCTCCCCAGCCGGACATACTGTTGACCTCTAAAGGGTGACTAGGATAGACTGAGTGCTTTTGAGAAGTGGTGCACATTGAGAGAGACGTATGTCCAGCACTAAACTGCAGGCTGCAAATTGCAAATCTGAATCATCATCACCATCCTTGCGTAAACTCCGGATGCATCTGCAGTAGTCACCTTGGAGTCTGGGGTTTCCAGTCTGACTACATTGTGGCTGATCTTCAATATTTTTTGTGATATGACTGCCATTTGACCTCGATAATCAATTGGTGATATCGAAGTAGACCAGGTATTAAATGTTGTAGGGCTACAACTACCTATAAAGAACCAATTGCTTTAACGTGCATGCCACGGCACAACAAGACAAATGCAAATAGACATATTCATTCATACAAATATTAGCACTGAGCAGGCATCTGAACCGTGCCTCCTGTGTGGTAGTCGCCTTCCTTTACGATCATCAGCTGTAAATCTGGATATTTTATTGAATATGATATTTTTTTTCAGCATTGGCTGCACATGGCAAAGTTAATATTAAAACAAGTAAAAGGTAATTTCTTCTAATTTACTCATTCGTTATTCTCTGAACCTATTTCCAACTTAGGTAGGGTTAGCTAGTTTAACTAAGATGCTGAACTTCGATATTTTCCGTGAAGCGACTGCCATCTAACCTCCACCATTTTCTGTTCAACAAAGTTTTGTTGTTAGGCTAATCGTAGTTTTTAGGGCTCCAGTGACCCGTAACAACTGCCAAAGATGTTCGTATGGCTATCAGGACCGACGGCTTAACGTGCTCTCCGAGGCATGACCAAACCAGTGCAAAGTTCGTATGGCTATCGGGACCGACGGCTTAACGTGCTCTCCGAGGCATGACCAAACCAGTGCAAATAGCCATATTCTTGAATACAAATATTTGCGCTGAGCGGGATCGAGCCCGCGCCACCGGCGTAGCAGTCGCCTTCACTATCGCGACAATAGTGCTGACTGTAAAATATGTCCAAATACGATGTTGCCGCCAAAAACTTAGCAGTTAGCACGGGATTTTAAGTTAAGGGTTAAAGTATCGACTTGGGTAAATGCAACTTGATATACATAACTATGTATCAAAACTATAAAGGAAGAATATATAAGAACTGTAGAAGACTAAAGCTAAAAGTTATGTTCCACAACTTATTTTTATAAACTTGTTAACAGATGCATCGCCAATATTATTCAGTTTTCGTGTGAAGTTCTACCCTCCCAATCCATTATTGTTGAAGGAAGATGTCACAAGGTTTCAAATATACTTACAACTCAAAAGAGATCTATTACATGGAAGACTATATTGTACAGCCAATGAAGCGGCAATGCTGGGAGCACTTATCATACAAAGTATGTACTTCTGAAATATGCTTTACTATAATAATTTAATATTATGGTATTGAGGGAATATTAGATTCGCATGGCAGTTTAGTTCTTACTTTCTTATAATCACTATAAAGTATAAGGTTAAGGGTTTGGCAGTCACCGAACCTACGCTTTTAAGGCTCAAGCCAGGTGAAGGCTTTCTTCTGGGGCTCCGATGGTCAGTTGAGTAGTTGCTCCCGGAAAAGCTAACTTAGTAATGCTAACTTAGGACGTGAGGAAGAAATGGCTATGGATATGGATAATTATATTTTGAATCCGCATATTCTAAATTTTTTTGGAAGAAAAAAAATGGATCTTTAAGCTTAGGGTTACCCCAAACCAGAGGATTACATAAAACTACAGTTAAGAGAAATATCCACCCTAATTTAAGGAGGCTATCATCCACAAACGTACGGTTCAGGTTGGGGTAGACACAAAGAGTCCAACAGGGTCGAAGTGGTCATGATTGCTCCAAAAGACTTAAGATAAGATAAGTTAATAACAATTCTTATTTTGCAGTTGAACTTGGGGACTACGACCCTAACATTCACGTTGGGAATTACGTGACGGAGATGAGGTTACTACTTAGACAAACGGATACAATTGAAGCTAGGATACAGGTGAGAAATAATGTTGCTAGATTACAAAATAGGGCGAAATAATTTTTTAGGTAAATACTGCATGGTAGGTAGTTAGATCTACTAAATATAAGCAAGCTGAAGTGGAAGTAGGCTGGCCACATCTGTCAAAAGACCGATGACCGTTGGCGCAGACGAGTCGTTAAATGGAGCCCGCATGAAGGCAAACGGAAGGTCGGACGCCCTCCATCAAAAAGAAGAAAAGCCAAATAGACTGACTCCCTGACCTTGACCTAAAGCATGGCTAGGATTTTTTTATTAGAAGAAATGGCGCACATTTGGAGAGGCTTATGTCTAAAAGTAGTGGACTTCGATTTACTACCTAATTGATTGATTGAGACTTTTGTTATCAGAAAAGAATCGCTGAATAAGTTTGAAACTCTTGTGGCTAGATACTCGCACTGCTTAGTAAGCGATCAGCGGGTTAAACTACCTAGGCGCATGCCATTTGAATGGGTTACCTCCTAACCTAGTAGCGGTATTTCATCTGAGCAGCTCTGTGCTTTGTAGGGCATGTTAAAAGTCGATCCTATTGTGTACCAGGAGTCCCACGAGGGGCCTGCGGCTTTGGGAGTGTTCCCCTTACAACCTGTATGTATAACTTTCGTGTTGCGGAACACATTAATATAAATGCACTTTGCATTTCATTATTCATGATGAGGACGTCAAGTTGAGTGCCACCATTGTAACACTTTACGTGTTTGTAATGGTGACCCTTGTTCCTGAGACTTCGCCTTGAGCTTACCATCAGGCGGGGTGAAGTCACAAATTGACGTGTCTTGAATAAAAAAATACCAATGATAAAAACTGAGATCAATTAAATAACGTTATCACATTTTAAGTTAAACGAATTTTCATTACTGAAAAAAAATCTTCTAAAATCAAATATAAACAAGCCAACTATTATTAGATTGAAGTATTCGATCCATGATAGCATAAAACTCCGGTCTTGCACAATGAATTTAATATTGTGAAATGTTTACGCCCGAACGACACAACCCAATGGCTGACGACGACGTCACACCCTGTAGCTATAGACTAGACAGTCCGATTGCCCCTCGTTATGAATGACTCAAGTACTCATTCCCCAGAGGCGTTATGTTCTAATGATGTACTTGTGTTGAGGAAGTATTACGTTCTCGACGATGTCACTTAACCTATATAAAGTTGATACCATATTTTTGTAATTGGAAATCACGTTGTATAAAACTGAGGTTTATTTGTCTGGATAAGATTATGTGGGTGTATGAAATAATGTTGCGAAATAGGTACTCAACTTTTTTTTTGGTCGATAGGCTCGCGTTTGGCCACTATCTCACCTGGTGGTAAGTGATGATGTGGTCGACGTTGGAGTACGCTTGCCTAGAAGTAACCTATTCACTCTAGTCTCGAGGTCTTCCAAATTATAGCTATCCTAAACCACAGATTCGGGCGTTCCACTCTTTGGCTGAACGCTAATGAACATTTTTTGTAGGATGTTTCCATAAATATTACATTTTAGAATAATAAATCGGTACAATTATTATAGTTTATACTTTTACGTAATTGTATATTTGAATTAGGTAATGGGGATATCTGAAATAATATTATGAAATACTTACTATTATAGTCCATTTGTTTAGGTATTTTAAAAAACGTAAACAATCGTGGTATATATTATATATATCTTTTAATATGTTTTGTTTAAAAACTCAGTATAAAAATACTTCGCTGCTTAGCATTTTAAAGATTGAAAACCGGTATCGAACCACTAGTTAGTCAGTTAGTTAGCCCAGGTTTCACTATCTAAAAATTATCAATTTACGGCGTAGTATTGGTTTAAGATTTGAAGGTCAGGTACAAGGTCAAACGTAAAGTATTGTGAAAATTGGTGTAACAATTACTTATCAACAAAAATATAAACAAACATGCCAGCTAAATCAGTAACGAGTGTGTTTCAATGCGGTTATCTCTTTACCTACATGTCAGATACTTCAAACGCCTCTTGAATGAATAATAAATAGCATCCATGCTAATCGATACTTTGGTAAATAGGTACTTTATCTTGCAGCCAATCTCTAATTTTTTCAATAAATCAATTCATTCTCCAAGAATCAGCGCATTTTATGATTCTCATTATTTTCTATAAGAATACGTTCATATACGTTAAAATTTATCGTATCTAATTAATTATCTAGCTATTAAAATAAATATTGCTGCTAAAACGGTGAAATGTGCTGGACAAACAATAAATTGTAACATCTATGTGCTTAGCCATGTCTCTGCAATAAATAAATAAAGAAAAGAAAAAACATTCATAGAAATATGTATCAATAGTATTTTAATTTGATGAAATTTTAGAGCAATTAGCATGCCAACTTTTCCTATAGGTCTTAAAAAGTGCCACAGTCGCCTTAAGACGTAGTATGTAAGAATTTTGAATATCCAGGATGCGTCCAAATAGCTGAGTTGGTTAGAGCATCACAGAGTAGAGAACTTACCGTGGGTTCAAGTCCAGTCCCGTCAATCTTTAACTGTATTCTAAATTTGGGTGTTCGGGATTGGACCCCGCGACTACTCAATTACATATCTTACATCATATACACTAGAACTAGACTACTGCAGGCTGCTTTTTTTGAGGATGTATAATCGTTAACAAATTGTGTAGGAACTACATAGAGAATCGGTGGAAGGCACGCCGGGTGGCAGTGGCGGTGTCAAGGGCATGACGACGCAGGAGGCCGAGCGCACTTTCCTCAAGATCGCCTGCCAGCTCGACACGTACGGAGTCGACCCTCATCCTGTCAAGGTACCAGTCCCCTTTGAAATATATTTTGTCTTTTATCCGCTATCGGCTGAAAAACTGGTTGCGGTCAAACAAGTTTTCGACCGAAACCGAATTTAACCTTTTAAAAAATAATTTGTTTACTTACCTACATTACTTAAGTGACAAACCTTGTAACCACCACACCTCGGTAATGATGACAAACACATATATCTACAGACAGTGAAGTCTTTTAGCAGGGTTCCATTTTTACCCTTTGCGAACGAAAATATATTTTGTCTTTTATCCGCTATCGGCTGAAAAACTGGTTGCGGGCAATCAAGTTTTCGGCCGAAATCGAATATAACCTTTTAAAAAATTATTTGTTTATTTACCTACATTACTTAAGTGACAAACCTTGTAACCATCACACCTCGGTAATGATGACAAACACATATATCTACAGACAGACAGACAGTGAAGTCTTTTAGCAAGCTTCCATTTTTACCCTTTGCGAACGAAACTATAAAAACGGTTTCTGATATATACCTGACATACAGCAGAGTCTCAATTGGATCCTGAACCCCAAATAATTACCTTCAAAGTATGATATCTACTAGGTACCTCTTTGGTTTGTTAAGAAACCATCCTTGGTGTTATAGCTGCATGTTTGTCTGCGCTTGTTAAGCAGGACCATCGAGGCAACCAGCTGTACCTGGGCATCAACCACAGCGGCATCCTCATCTTCCAGGGTAGTAGAAAGACGCACCACTTCAAATGGTCCGAAGTGCATAAAATCAACTTTGAGGGGCGAATGTTCATCGTACATTTGAATTATCCTGAGGTAAGTTGAAATCACTGCGTTCGCCTAGTGGCTAAGGTGTATATCGAGAGTTCCGTGGTATGAACTTCGGCGGTTGCATTAGCGACGTGAATTTAGATTAGCTGGTACCGAGAATAAATGAATTAATTTTGATTACTAATATTCAAAAAATCATCGTTACACTTGATTTAAACCTGGTCGTATCCGAAACTGACCTGAGAGTCCGGGGACCACTTTATCCAGTCTGAGTTGGAATTTTCCGCGAAGCAACTGCCATCTGACATCCACAACCCGCTGACGATATCGTAGTATTGCAGTTAGAGCAGAGTTTTAAAAAAATGTTAGTGTTACGGTCAGAAATGCCAGTCTATTAACATTTTGTTAATAGACTGGCATTTCTGACCGTACTTGTTATGAACTGGCGAATTCGTAACGCCATACTTTTTGCCGCCATCTTGCAATTCAGATCCAGTTCTCGCTGCATCTATTATTCAAATTTTCACGTGTACTTCTGATTCCGTTCTCGCTGCACCTTCTATTTAACGGGGGCCCACTAAGTATCCCATGTCCATCACCTGGTTTTAAGCTACTCGTACCTCCCCACCAATTTTAAGCCAAATCGGTACAGCAGTTCTTGAGTTATAAATAGTGAATAAACACGACTTTTATATAGATATGAAATACACGTATAATTTTGTGCATCGTTTTTCAAGCAACAATTGCTGTTTATTCCCCTAATAGCAGAATTAGGTCACGCCGACATTATTCGGTCAAAATACTATATTATTACGCTACAATACTCTTTGTATAACACAATAAATCTTATTGTTAAAGCTTTTAGTGGACAAGGGTCTCAAATGTCTTAAATTATAGTGACGACATCTGTCCATTCTTGAGTTAATATAGTTCCCGGCATATATCTTGACCCCAAGCCCAAAGGGAAACGAGGTCCTGCCACGCAGATTATTTTGATAAAATCTATGAATTGGGGATCCTCCACCTACGAAGCACCCCGTTCGAACCTCAAATATTTACTCCAAAAACGCGTACTGATCAAATAAAGCGTATTTTTGGGTCAAGATATATGCCGAAAACGATACATAGTTCTACACATCTGTTCGGTAGATTTCGCCTTAGTTTGGACTGGTTTTTGGACGGTTCTTTTAACATTTTGAATGGACCGGAATGTCGAATTAACATAATCTTAAGGTTACGAAAGTACTTCAATAGGGTTAGCACTCAATATTAAAATGGGGTCGTCATCTCACTGGATATCACAAAATTTAGTTACCGGCATTTATATATGTTGACAGAATGTACAGTGGGCGCACGATAAAAAAATAAAATAATAAAAAGGAACTTTTGAGGCCCACTCTACCTACTCTATACGCGCTGTACGCGCTTTTAGGTGTCTTTTCTCCCGTGCTATCCTCAGAAGACACCTAAGCTATCCTGGCGGAGGAGCTCAAATCTACAAATCTAATAATGATTTTTTATTATTAATTTCTATAATGATCTAATAATGATTATTTATTTATTAGGTATATCAATTAAATCCTCGCGCGTCAGGATCTCGTTTCTCTCGTTATTTGAGGTGGTCTATACAAGGTGAATTTTTAAAAAAAAATTGGATGGCCAAATCCGTAAAAATATGTACAAGAAATATGACTTTTATTACAATTTCAAATGTTCCTTAAATTTTCCGTATACCATTACTTCGCAGAATTTACGGTGTCTTAACAGCGACACTATCGTATGATGTAACAATAAAGGATTTGTTTTTTTGTCAAACTCAACGAGTTCAATTCCCAGCTAGGATTATTGATTTTTCAAAAGTAATGGTGAAGTTTCATATAGGTCACACTCACTCACTCGTACGTACACTCATGAGCTCGACTTAGGGCTCTTTTCGAAAATTCACCACTCATCATCCTGTATACCAGTTATATACAATAAATATGGTCGTACATTAAGGGTTTGTAATAATCAAGTACCTACGACCTTATAAAATTTCATCCTTGTTTAACGAATGTCGAGAATTCTATAATTGCGTGTTTCGGTTGGGCAACCAATTACGATATAGGTATTTGATTAAATCTACCCTCTGAAAATGTTAAACATAAATAGTAGCCGATAAACAGTATCAATTTTTCCCGAATCGAATTTCGAACTTGTAGTCATTTTTAACCTAATATATAAAATAATAGGTAGGTACAAATACCTCAAAATAAAAATAAAAGAAATTTTTAACTTTTTTATATCTCAAAATACGCCAATAAATTCTAGACCCCGTGGAATGTTACGAAAGATGAGTAAATATCATATTATAGATGAAATACGATGGCGAGTAACTTTTACGATGCATTGTCTTCAAGGTCAAAGCATTTTATGTAATCATCTGGTAGATACCTACCTACTACTAAACTTGGAATAGGTTAACCGGAATGAATGACTTTTAAGTAAATGTTCTGTGTTGCTGTGGAGAAAAATATTGGATGATTTTAGGGAACTATTAAGATAAGATGTAAGATAAGATACTATAAGATTAAAAAAACTGGATTTACCAGAGCCATTGACTCGAAGAAGAAGGGAACTATTGATATATTTTATTTTTCTTTTTTAATTATACTGATACTAAACATCGAATAGCGACCACCTCTTGAAAATTTCTTGGTCTGGTAATAAGAAAAAACCCTGTATAAATGTGAAAGTTTGTAAACTTTTTATAACATTAACTCAATGTCAAAAATCCAAGCTAGTAGCAGACCAGTTAGTAAGAAGTAAATATTATATTACAGAAGAAGCACACAGTCGGGTTTAAATGTCCGAGTGGAGCTGCCTGCAGACATGTCTGGTGCTGTGCCATAGAACAGATGTTGTTTTTTACGTAAGTAGCCTAACATTAACGGAGGTAGGACATGACGATAATAATATAATATGGTATAATAAAGTAATTAGGAGTTCCGTAATTTTTTTATAAGTCAAAATTGGAATAACTAGACCAGAATGTCGGCTATCCAGGTTACCTCAGGTTATTATGTTGTGTTGTGTTGTGTCCATCATAGAATGGGAATGGTCACCGAAAATGACGTCAAACCACGTATTGGATGTTGTCATATTCTGATACTAAAAACTCTGATACTCTCCAAGACGTTAATTGGTGGTGCTTGTGCGGCTAAGCATGTAATTAATTTCCTTGCCATTTACACCGCATAGCAAGGAATTGGGTCAATTTTTTTCCAAAATTTAGGTAGGTATTTAGTTGCAACTTTTTCGGTTAGGAATTTATTTTCGGCATACTCATTTTCTTACAAAGTGCCCGATTGGCGGCAATAGGCTCGCCCCCTATTACGTGAGACCGAAAATCATAGTTGGCGAAATGTGTGTGTTTGCACACACCTTTGCCCACTCCTTCGGGGATTATGGGCGTGAGTATATGTATGTATGTATGTATGTATGTAAAAACATACTTTAAAGTGCTGACAATTAAACTCTGGAAGCTATTCCTACAGTGCTTCGCGCTTTTAAACTTCGATGTTTTTTTTTATTTATTTATTTACTTATAGACACACCAACAGTATACATATACAACATTCAACATACAAACAATTACAAAGCAGGTATAATTTCTGATATGTACACCGATTTATAGGTGAGTACAGTTGACACCATATGATAGACTGCATTAAAGTGCTAGTTAACAAATTAATTTTCAGTAATACAGTCCTTCTTTTATCCTGGAGTTGTGATAATTACTCTTCTGTTTCGATAGTAATAAGTGTTTGTTTTCCAGGTTGCCTTCATCATCAGATGCCTGCGTGTACTCCGGCGGAGGCTTGTTCTCGTGGGGCACGAAGTTCAAATACGTCGGCCGCACGGAACGGGAGATATTAGAAAGGGACGGATTGCTTGCACCTAGAGATTCACAGGTGATTTTTAAAGTTCTTTTATTTCAATACATACCATTCACGACTTTAAATACACGAAGAGGTAGGTAGAGGTGTATTAATACTCACATTTCCTTAACTGTGATTTTCGATCCTACATATTTGGGGTGAGCCTATTGCCGTCACTCGAGCCTATTGCTGTATACGATATAGATGCAGGCGTTACCTGGCGGAAATCCATTACAAAGGGTTTATATTGGGGGAGGGAGGATTTGGCCCACCGCTCACCTGCGGTTCAACACTCCAACAATATATATTGGAATGTCAAACCACCCACTTCAAAGTAAGAAAAACAAAATCTTACCAGAGAGTGATGTTTTACCATTGCAGTATTCCGCTAATGCGAAGGACTTAAACTTCGACACGTGTTTCGCCTCTACACGAGGCATCTTCAGGAGCGCAGGAGCGGGTGAAGTGGGTGGTTTGACATTCCAATATATATTGTTGGAGTGTTGAACCGCGGGTGAGCGGTGGGCCAAATCCTCCCTCCCCCAATATAAACCCTTCCTATTGCTGTATGTTTACTTTTGGATGGAGAACAGCCTTGTCTCTTAGTTCTAAGACAGCCACGGGAAAAATGTCACCCCATTTCTTTCCCGCCTTCTTATTTTATTTCGCCGGGAACAAACACGGCTACTGTTATTTGAAATCGAGAAGTTACTATCTGAAAAATTAGAGTGAGGATGTGAGCGTAGTATCTTTTCTACAGAAGAGTAATTCCTTTGCTTATTTTCTGTATATTAGTATAAAAGATATTGAAACTCCTCGGTAACTTAAACTTAAAAAGTGAAATATCCGGCTCGAGGGAACAAAAAGGCATAGAATAGAATGACGCAACATGCGTAGTATGAAATAGATAAATAGAAGAATGAGAAGAGAGACGTCAGAGCGTCATGTCATGCTAGTGGTGGACAGGGCAGAGGAGGAAGGAAATAAAGGCAAGTACATAAAATTGACGCTTCCCTAATAACTTGCAAAATTACCGTGAGAGATATGAAAATTCAACCATTGTAATATGTATGCAGAAGCGTATTTTACCAAATTAAATCACCCTTTTTGACATTTGGGAGATTAAGGTTAGATAGAGATTGAATTTTGAATATTTGGAGCATCGTCGAAGAGTGCACTGCACAGTCCTTCCTCCAAGCCCCTTTCACCCTCGAACGATCAGACGTACAGTGACAAGGCAAGTTGGCAAGCCTTTTTCCGTATGACATATTTTTGATGCACTAATGTTAGATAATAATTGTAAACTGTAATAATAATTTGCACGCCGTATGCGGCAGGATATGCAGCAACATAAAATTATTGTAACACCTTGATTTTGTACCATATTCATGCAAATAAATTACTTGAACTTGAACTTGAACTTGACACGCCATTGCTACTTGGTGGACATTCCACTTATACGTACTGAATGATGATGAAAATGTTTCGGTGATACGTTCACCATGCGTACAGTCAAAGAGTGGAACGCCTTGCCCGAATCTGTGTTTCCGGATAGCTATAACTTGGAAGTCTTCAAGACTAGGGTGAATAGGTTACTTCTAGGCAACTTACTGCCACCGGTGACCACAGCATCACGTACCACAAACCGCAAGGTGAGATTAGGGCCAAACACGAGACTATGGAACGAGTATTGACCTTCCGGTCTATCGTTTTTTTTTTATTTATGGCACGTCAATTTGAGTTCACCTCGCCTGATGTTAAGCTGAAGGCAAAAATGAAAAAGGGTCACCATTGCAAACACGTTCAGTGCTACAATGGTGGCGCTCAGCTTGACGGCCTCATCAGTTGCTTTTTCACGCCCCGCTTAAAAGACCCGGGACTGTAGGAAGAAAGAAACACGTGCGCCGGCAAGGAATTCCAGGACTTAATGGTGCGGCAGAGAAAAGACTTTAGAATACCATATCGAAAAGTTAAAATGTTATGTTTTTGTTACAGAGCTAGCAACTGCCGCTAGCGATATATTGCTGAGAGTATACAAAGGCTGCTTTTAGATTACTGTTAGATAGATTAGTATAGCGGATTTCTATTAATAAAAAATGAAACAAATCTGAAGCATTTTTCAATATTTACAGCAACAATAATAATAACAACCCAATCGGGTGTAAGTTTTCAAAAGTGACCCGGTGGAAACACTTAATGGTAACCAAACCACACACGTTACAATGTTAGAAGATACTTGTGCAAATTTCATAAACGTGTATTTGCACAAGCCTAGATTTACGCAGCTGTGAACGTGTGTGGCTACTATAATTCCGATCTAGTCATGCACTATACGATCCATTGGAAAGTCGGCAGTAATCGTGTTATAGGGTCCCCCTCACCACTGAACCCTATTCTAAAGATAGGTGTGATTAATTCAATTTCATATTTTGACTTTTTGACGATGCGTAATCAGCTTACACAGGCTTGTAGACAAGTTTACAATAACATTGATTGATTGATTTGATTTTAAAGTGTCTTTATTTAAGTAAGTAGAATATTACAAAGATAGTAAGCAATTGATCTTATTCTAATTGTTACTAAGATTAAATTACAGTGTTGTTTAGTACTGTCCTGAACAGAGTGAGACGTTTTTTCACGCCGGAGCAGCGGTGTCTTCTTTATAAGACACAAATTCGCTCCTGCGTGGAATACTGCTCGCATCTCTGGGATGGCTCCGCAAAGTACTTATTAGATGCTCTCGACAGGCTGCAGCGACGTGCGGTCCGCATTATTGGGAGTCCTGAGGTCACAGAGTCCCTCGAGCCTTTGCAGATGCGTAGAGATGTTGCGTCCTTGGCAGTACTTTACCGTCTCTACCATGGTGAATGTTCTGATGAGCTCTTCCAACTAATCCCACCCTCCCCTTTCCTACACAGGACAACGCGTGCAGGGCTTAGGTGTCACTCGCATACGGTACAGAATATTCCATCAAGAACCAAGCGGTTCGGTGAGTCTTTTCTCTGCCGTACCATTAAGTCCTGGAATTCCTTGCCGGCGCACGTGTTTCCTTCTTCCTACAGTCCCGGGTCCTTTAAGCGGGGCGTGAAAAAGCATCTGATGAGGCCGTCAAGCTGAGCGCCACCATTGTAGCACAACGTGTTTGCAATGGTGACCCTCTTTCATGGGACTTTGCCTTCAGCTTAACATCAGGCGAGGTAAAGTCAAATTGACGTGCCATAGATAAAAAAAAAAAAAAAAAAAAAAAAAGTGTTACTTAGGCTTAGTGCGCCTTTATGAACTTTTAACATGGCGATTATACATATTACTTTAAATAAATTTATAAAATCGTAACGAAGTACTTACCTGTTACATTGATAACAGTGAGCCAACTTAGCGAGTTGACAAACTTTAACTACAATAAAAACTATAATACAAAATAACCTTAACATAGGTTTTTAACATATTCTTATTAAATGAAATTGTGTTGACAAGATAATAATTATAAACTACATATTATAAAACTATTGTTTATAATTCTGAATCTGAGGGTAGGTTGCAAAATTAAGAAAATAATCGGTCGTCATGAATGGTTGAAAACCGGTCCGCAGGTAAGTAAGCATTCGCTAGGTGTATGGTTCATTAAGGAAATAGTGATGTGGTAAGCGATATCGATTGTACGCTTTGGAGTAAGGTAGTGAAGCAGCACGGCTTTTTCCAATGCCTGAGACAAGAATGTTACTATGTATAGGATTTTTATACATATAAAATTTTCGTGATATTTTTAGAATAAACTCTTTTATAAAAGGATATTTAATGGACGAGTGCAACTTATTAAGATTAGTCCTAAAAGGCGTATTATAGGCAATTTTTATAGCTTTGTTTTGTACAACTTGTAACTTTTTGTAATTCGTATTCGTGATACTACACCACGCCGGAGCACCATAGGTGAGGCAGGGTCTGACAAGCGTCGAATATATTAACAGTTTAGTGGTGGGACTGAGTTTAGATTTACGGTTTAGAACGGGTTTCAAAGAGTTTAGTGCTTTAATTCCTTTGTCACACAAGACACTGGTATTTTTGTTCCAGTTCAGCTTAACGTCAAGGTGAAGACCCAAATATTTAACCGATGTATTCCATGGAACATTATAATCATCTTGTTTTACAAGTTTTGTGGGCATTGAACGCATTCTAGTGAAAAATATACCTTCAGTTTTACTCGAGTTAAGTTTTAATTTCCATTTTTTAAAATAGTGACTCAGAAGTTCTAAAGCCATCTGTAGACGAGCGATAACTACATCTGGATCTTTGTCTGTTGCAAATGCAGCGGTATCATCGGCATAGATTGCCAGATGTGTGTGTGGTTGCCTAGGCATATCATTTAAGTAAAGACTGAAGAGATATGGGCCTAAAATGGAACCTTGTGGTACCCCGGCTACAACGTGTCTGGGTTTCGAAGATGTACTATCTATGAATAACATACAATAACATTACCTATATCTTTATTATAGATAATGAGATATTGATAAATAGGTATTGGCAAAGTGTGGCCAGGAAGCAAACTTTTCATTTCATTGATATCTAACAAAAGAAATGTATTATTTAAAATGGCAACACCTACATAAATAGTCGATTAAAGTAGTGAGTAAAATTTAAATAGTTTCTGTAAGAAGATATGATTTTGAATTTCAAGAAATATATTGATATTTTATGCGACTACACTAACAATAGGTATTCATTAGTATGACGTAGTACTGTAGGTATTTATATATTGTATATACAAATCAATTCATTTAATAGATTATTATTAATATAACTAGCTGTTGCCAGTGGCTTCGCCCGCGTGGACTTCTGATACCGTTCCCGCTGCTCCATAAAAACCTTCCGTAGAGTTCAATGAATAAATTAAAAAAAGAACTACTCGAATTGATCCAGTCGTCTTCGAGTTATGCGCTTACCAACATATTTCACGATTCATTTTTATATTATAGATTAAGAACATGTCAAAATGATATAGTCAAAATAATTCAAATATGTCAAATGCCAACAAAGTTTCTGTTACCTAAATACTCCCCCGGGATGAGTCCGGTTCGGAGAAGCCCAGAACACTTGTCACATTCCTCCATTGAATCGTAATACCTAACTTTGACACCAGGTACGAGCTGGAACTTTAAAAATGAAAGTAAAAAAATCGTTTATATATTTAACGGTATAAACAGTCATAAATATTTATTACACGGGCAATATTACAAATAATAGGACTAATAATAATGTTTTCACTAGCTTATCGTTATCGTGAAGTCTAGATAATAAACAATATGGAACGGTACTTGTATTTATCATAAACGTCGTTACGGCAACCAATGCTTATTAATATGTAGGTTTGTATAAACCAACCACACTTCTATTTTTGGAGACATGTAGAGTCAAGAGATAACTGCCTGCAAAATTCTTTGTGCATCGTAGATAAAATCATTTGACGCCGGTCTTTTCTAAACTTAATAACCATGATCTACTTGAACAGAAATGGCTAAAAATAATAACTTTATTGTTTAAAAAAATATGGTAAATGTTTCCGCCCAATCTATTTATTAGAGAGATTGTGTATGCGGACTGGAGCGAGCAATCTACGGACATGAACCCACTTATAAACACAAGTAATTTAGCTTAACTAAAGGGGTTAACGCGAAATAATCATTTTCATACGACTTCTTTTATTATTTTTGACAAATACAATTGTAGAACTTTTACATTCATAATGTGCTCTTTATGTGCCTGAATTAAATAAACGAATTGATTCTTTGACTAATTATAGGTATATTAAAAACAAAACTAAGGTGGTTGCATTCGTTCAAGGAGGAGGGGTCAACGGCTCACGGCAAGAGGAAAGCGTCCAGCGTGCCGGCCACACCTTCCACTCCTATGACTGGAGACTTTGGTATGAACTTATTTGGTAATATACCTGGGCCCCAATTTTATTAAATTGTTAACCATTATCAAACCATTGAGATTACCAAAAATGCCATTGAATTGTATACTTTACTGCTATGCTTCTAAAGTCTATAATTATATGGCACCGTGTAGAGTGAATGGCTCTATTAAATTTTGCTGGCTGAATTTGACAATAGTTACAAATTAGTAGAATCACGGTCCTCATGATTATTAGTGTATCTTTTTGAATAAATATCGATAGAATTTGTCTTATGTACCTTCAGTAAGTTTTTGAAATGGAATAGCTTGTTTTTTTTTCTTAACTAAGACCACACGCTGCCCCGTGTCTTCACTGCCAGGTGTAAGGTACCCATTTCACTCGCCTGCCTGACCTGCTGCTGGGGTGAAGGTGGCCGCACCTATTAACCCTAGGCTTGCGTCAACAATAACTCCGAGCAGCCATTCGAAGGGCCACTCTCGCGTCGGTTGGGATTGCCATAAGTTGCAGCCTCTCTCGTGTGAGAGAGAAGAGTTGTCAGCTTCGTTGACCAGGGTGTACCTCGGGAAGGTTCCCGACCAGGCAACCCGATTGGTTAATGACCTCATCGACAATTTTTCTCGCGGTTCGAATTATTATGCATAACCTTTTTTTATATTACTTAGGTGGCAGACACGGCCCACCTGATGGAAAGTGGTTACCGTGGCCTATGTACGTTTGCAACACCAGGGGCGTTAGTCTGTAGAAACCTTCTAATGCCCTTCTTGAAGAACCCCATATTGTAGTCAGGGAGTTCATTCCACAGCTTGAGCGCGGGATGAAACTCCTTTCATACCGTATAGTGCGCACCGTTTCCAGTCGTAATGTGTGAGGGTGAACTCCCTCTCTATGGAGAGCGGTGCGATGATAGAAAGTAGGTATGGGCATCATGTCGAACAATTCTTCTGAACACAAACCATTATACAGGCGGTTCTATTGCAGGTATTCGATTCTTTATTTTTGTTAGGACATTCACAGTTTCCTCTCTCTCCAGGGTACAGTAGCCTGCCCCGGTCGACGCACAGCGCGCCATTAGAGGAAAGTGCAGGTGAGGGGTGTAATGGCGCCTGCTTGCTCAGTGGGCCCGCCGTCGACATCGCGCTCGCCTGCTGCCACCCCGACCAGCCGCGGGAAGAGCCCAAGCCGCCAGGTAACTTTTTTATACCACTTAGGCGGCAGACAAGCACACGGTCCATCTTATAAAAAGTGGTTATAGTGACCTATGGCGTTCGCAACACCAGCGGCGTCACAATTGTGCTACCGACTCTGTAGAAAGGGGGGAGGGGGGAAAGGTTCCCCCAAGGGTACAACTGCTAGAAAAAAAATGGTGACTGAATTGTAGGAACACGATCGTTGTTAGTAAGTGTCGGATATTTAAAAGTGTTATTCGGTCTCCAAAATCTTGGTTCCGTTCAATCCAATATATTTACATATGCGGCTTCGCTCGCGTGGCATTCTGCCGTTTGCCGTTTGCCCGCAACTCAGTTCCCGTTACTTACTTTTTTTTTAAATGGAAATATTCCGCGATACGTAAGGAAAAGGCACATACGAAAACCGAGATTAGCGTTTCAACAATTAGACACAGGGTGTAAGGAAAACACTCCCGAAGTTGAAGGCCCCTGGTAGTACTCCTGGCACACAACATATTGACATGAAAAACAATTACGTTTTTCCCTTACACCCCGTATAGTTATGTCATTGTTATTCGAAAATATTATTCATAACTATAAGAAACCATAACTTACCTTAACTCTACTAAACTTAGCCTAAAAATAGTAAAATTTAAAATCTCTGTTATTTTTACAGCGATCCCAGCCGAATACAGACTCCGAGAATCATTCGAGCAGTCGTCATCAGAATCGGGCGCTACATCGGCGGCGCAAGGTTCCGAACTGGCGACCGGGGCCCCCGCCGTGGGAGTTGCAGGCGTACCTATTCTGGCACCACGGCCTTTCAGCTTACTGCGGGCGTTCGTCCCTTCGTTCGCACTCGCTTGGTTGGCTCTCGCACTTCTAGCCTTACTGCTCTTCGAAACAGACTGGGCACCACTCCGAGCTTTAAGACGCAAACCTGAATTGTTAGCTCTCCGTACATACTACTACACACCACTTAAAGATTATTTTAAAAGGAAATTGTTGGAGTTGTTTTGATTCCGAATGAGGCGAGACGCCTCGCGGCGCAAACTGTGACGTCACGGCCCCGCCAGACTAATGTTGACTCGGCTCTGACCGAAAGTTGCTTTTGTACAGTTGAGCAAATATCTATGTTTTTATGAGATTTTGCTTATTTTGTCATTGGCACTAGGAGATAAATTTTACACTGGTCACATTTACCTTAGAATTTGCTGAAAATCTTAATTTTTATGTTTAGTCGGTCAAGTTGACTATACTAATGGCTGAAGCCCAAGAAAAAAAAAATAGGTAGCAATTTTAAAACAGTGGTCAACAGCGTTGACAACTTACTTCTTATAATTGTGCCTAAAATAGTGAGTTTTGTGATCATATTTATGAGGAATATGACTCAATATCCAAACTAATAAAATCATTCGGCCAATAAGTTGTGCCATATATCCATGACCAATGTTCACCCAACCTCGATTCTATATCCATGACCAATGTTCACCCAACCTCGATTCTACTAATTGTCAACCCATAGCGAATAGAAAAATGCCATTACATTGTAAACTTTAAAGCAATATGCTTAAAGTATAAATGACATCATATAGAGTGAAGGAAACTGTGTAATTAACTCTTTTTAATTATATTTTGAAGTTTAAGCTTATGTGCATCAAAGCCGAAAATTTAATGACAGTATTTGTAGAATTAGTAGAATCGAGGTCCTGAATACTAAAACAATGTGTAGTAACACTAAACATTGTGTTTTAAACAGTTGTACATATAAAACTAAATGATACCGTAGATGCAGTATTAATATTTGCGTTATATTCACTTACTGAATTCTTCATAGCGTCTATATGCCAATTTTTTTTAACTAAGGAAATATATAAAAAGCCAAATCTAACAGATATGAATATTTATGAACCGATAGTATAAATCACTCATTAAACTTTAGAAAGTGGTAATTAGTTAGTTTCAGCTCAAGCAATATGAAACAGAATTTTCTTAAGTTCAATATAACATTATTCTCTCCGGAATTGTACCTGTGTGCAATCACTGTCTGTATGTCAAATCTTTGGCCAAATGATCGATCGAATGATCGAATATCATATTCGAAATTTGAATTTGACAAAAAATCTGACGTAACAATAGAAATTTAATTTTGATATGAAAAAAAACGTCATCAATTTCTTTTTAATTTCGGCCATGTGTTGACTATATTTTTTATGGCCTGGCGGGGACGTGTAAAATATGAAGTCGGGAATCATTATCGAGTGAGGACGTGGACAAAATTATGTATTTCCGTTATGCGGTTAGTGTGGAGGGTAGAGGCAAAGACGATCGATCAAATGACTTATCAACTAAAACAGTATCACCAACCACAAACCACTAAACATGAAATAATATTACTACTATAGAATCAAAACACTGGCATACTGGAAGTACTTAATACATTTTATTTAAAACAAAGCTGGTGGTTGAGTAGTCGGTAGTAGTGAGTGACCATTATTATGGCAACTCGTCAATATCACATTTTGAAATCGACAAAAAAGCTCAAATTATATACAGTGACTACTTAACACCGGTACACCGTATACCTGCCTGCCACTTTAGTGGTAGAAGTTCAAAAATTGTGATGTCGTCCATCTTTCTCAGTCTAATTCTATTTATTAATTAGTGCTCCCCGTAGGCTGCCTTCGTCATCTCTACCCTCGTAGGTTATAAGGTATTGCATAAAATGGTTGTATTACAAAATGTCACTGAAGTTGGATCAACTACGACGACATACAATACGGCGTTGTGCATAAAGGCAAGACGCCAAAACATATATTTTTACTTTTAAAATATTTTCAAATCTTCTTTTTATGAATCTTGCCTTGCCTCTGCCAATTAACGTTCTATTCATGATTATTCTTCACTTGACTTATTCTTTTTTCAAATTTTTTTCCGGTTTCTCGTATGTTTGTCAAATACTTAGTGCGGGCGCTACAGGTAATTTGCAATGCCAAAAGTTAGAACCGGTCACTATGATCGGATTCCTGTACCTCAAATACACAAAACACATCTTAAGTGAAAATATATTGGGATAGGTAGGAGCACCTGCCACACACTTACTACGACAATAAGTGATATATAGTATTGCTATCATTGGGCGATTGTTAGTTAAACCGTGGGTGAATGGTGACCTCTTGCCATATTTTTTGTTATCGTTTTCAATACTTACGACAAGAAGACAACATCAAGGTAACACTTTGACAGACTTACGTGAAACCTTAAGTTAGTTTACCAGTGCTCTTGTAGCCACGGTAAGGCAGATCAGCCTCGTGTCTCTTGATGTTCTTCGAGAATACACGCGGCAGAAGACTCATTTCTCTTCATTGACTGCAGACATGAGTCTTCAGAGCCGTGCAGAGGGCCTAGCCAAAATGCATTCGTTCCGAATCTACATTCGTCATCGCTCTGAAAATGTACGGGAGTGACATTTGTTGTCGGAATGTCATGTGATCCGATTCCAACAGCAAATGTCATTCCCATACATTTTCAGAGCTATGACGAATGTAGCTTCGGAGTGAATGCATTTTGTCTAGGCCCCCTGGTCTAAATTCTTTTCCTAGCAACAAATTACAGGCACGTACTTAAACTTAGTCTAAGGTCACCGCTATACGCTTTCTCATAGTACAATTACTTTGTAAGTTTAACACTATAATTTTCCTGCACGGCACATGAGATTTGTGGATTTCATATGTTCCTAAATGATATTTTATCTTTTAAGGCCTAGTGTTTAGAACGGCCTTACAGAGAACAACAAATGGTTTGCGGACAAAAATAGATCTGATTTTTAGATGTATGTTCTATAAACAATATATATGAATCTCAATTTTGTATGGTAATCTTGTAACATTCCACCGTAATAATTTTGTCTTCCAATTGTATTGTTTGTGGCTCGCTTAATTTGATTAAATTCATAGAATATTAAGAATCGCGCACAAAATTGTACCTATTTATATTTTTTTATTATTTTTGATGTGCCATATATTTTATTATACTAGTCATAAAAATGTTGCTGTTTCTATATTTATTGTGCACAATTTTTTATATTGAATAGACCAAGAGCTCTAGGCAAAAATAACTTATGTGCAGATTAGGTGAGTTCGAGAAGGTCTCATTATTGAAATATAAATGCAAAAATAAACTTAAGATAGGTTTATTTTTGCCAGAGACTCTTGGTCTATAGAACTTGTGGAGTATTTTGATGTAAGTTATATTACTATTTTTGTTACTAACACATTAATTACAAATTATTTATCACTATTGACACAATTTCATGTTGTTAATGCCTTACTAGAGTGAGTGTGTTAGATTTAAGTACAATTCTTGATTAGACGCTTCATTTTACCTAGTCACTATTATGTAAAATTCTTTTCAACTTTTTGTAATAGCACTAGATATAAGAACATTATAAGAAAATCGTGGCCATTTTTGATGTTTTTACCTACATGATTGCCAATAAAGAATTAAATTAAAAATAGAAACAAATTTCGGTCAAGACTCTAATGGGGCAAATAAACTGATTGTCGGACAGTCGGACTCCTAGACTGTTTCAATATAAACTTTTCATAAATAGAATAATTTCTTATGATACTTCTTGGCGCATTGACTTCATGTACGAAAGTCACTGTAATTACATATTTTTTTCTAACAGGGACACAATTATGTCTAAAAACAATATAAGCGTTGCGAGTCAAAATTGTTTGGGCAAGAATGCATTAGCGAAGCGACTAACAAATGGAATGTTTCACACAGGCGTGGTCCGAATGGGGAGGATGACAAAGGGGATATGACCCCATAAATTCAGACATTTTTGTATCTCTTATAAATTATTCATTTATTAATTGAATTTTTAATATCGCTCTCACAAGTTAGTGTTGTAATGAGATAATATCTTGACCAGGAAACTGAGAAAATATTCATCAACTTTCCTTGCTTCATGCCACTGCACCATACTCGAATAATATATTGATCTTATAATAGTTTCCAGCCAGTAATTTAGTGAAAGATGGGGATAACTCTAGCTAGACGGGCTGCATTTGCACTCCAACTGCAAATTTGCTGTTTGAATGCGATAAACTAATAACCAAAAGTGTAGTCCGCTTACAGTTGTATTAACTTCAAATTTGCGGTTTGAGTTTAGTTGAAATTCAGTCTGTCTAGAGTTTAAATACTTAGTTTTTTAATCGATACTGTATTTGAACGATTCCGCTTCAAACTCACGCCATCGCTTGATTTTTTATTCAAATTGTCAATTAAAATTATTATATAAAAGATCAAACGTTAAACCACAATGGACTGCATCGCATTTAACTAGTGTAAACTTGTAAATGACAGAATAATGTTTTCTTTTTGTAGATCTAATACTGTTAGCTGATGATAGAACTTTTTATTTTTTCTTTGTGGACCAACAAGCTGTGGAGGTTAAGTTTGTATCTATATACTTATTTTTATAATGTTATTGCTTTCTTATTACGCTTAGGATTAAGGATACCTTTATAATATAATGTTATGAACAGCAACGAGAGTTGGATCGTGTTTTGGTATATCCTAGATTACGTTCATGACGTTTAGATGCCAAACTCAGTTTTTACACAATATTTGTATTAGTTACTCAGTAGTGCTGACTGCGGTCGCCTGCCGCGGCCTACTGGGTTCTTCTTAGGTTAGTACAAAACAGTAAAGGGACGCCGTGCTCTGCAACAACCCGACAAATTATATAATTATGTACCTAATTGTAGTTAAAATAGCTTTTAGTTAATGTATTTAAAAATCATAGAGGTTTTAATAAAACATCCTGCCGAAGTCGATTTCATCTTTTATTATTAAAATACTTCCAAAATAAGCAACAAACAAATAACAATGTAAAAGAACAGTCTATGGTGCTATATAGACCTGCTATTCAAAATTAACACTGTAACGATTATATTATAATAAGCAACTTTATCACTGCGTAACTTATAGTAGTATTACCATTCATATTTGTTAAATATGGCACTTAGGGCCTGAGAACACATGCTACTTTTAGTATTGGTACCAGAGTCACATACAATTCTAAGCCGCGACATCTCTCCGATCACGGATGCAGTTATCAATGAAAGTATTTAAATATACCAATCGAACTCACATAGCTATGCAGTATCGATATAGTCGTTAAATCGGGCGATTAAAATGTAGTGGTAGAACGTGTGGCGATAGGAATGCTGATGTTATTACTCAGCGAAGGTTACGTGATCAGATCACGTCGGGGTCACCACTGTGGAGGAACGGGATGTGATGTCCCTCCAACACAAAGGGAGGATCCTCCGACCAGGCAAGTTGATCACGCCTGGCGGGCCGCGTCCCAACGGTTGTCGCTGGGTTGTTGTATGTATATTGTACCAGCGCGAGAACTTCGCTTTCGCGGTACTGAATCCGGAAGTAACGTGGTAGTTAGTCTTGCTGTCGTTAGATGGCGCTGAGTACATGTGGTCTCGCCACAAACGCAGACAGTTCAACATACGATGCAGTATCGATATAGAATCGGGCGATTTAAATGTAGCGAAAGCTTTCAACAGTTTCAACACGATGCAGTATCGATGTAGACACTTAAATCGGGCGATTTAAATGTAGCGATCGAATGCAGACAGCTACCTAACTCACGATGCAGTATCAATAAAGACGCTAAATCGTGCGATTAAGAAGCAATCGCGATGAACTGTCATCCAGGCTAAAAGTAGCAGGAGTGATTTGGCCGTTAGAAGTTGTTTAAGAGTTACACAAGTTAATAACATAAATTAAAATATGCTAGAGGTGCTCACTTACGTGTCGTTATCCCCACGACGCCAGTGTGAATGATTATCATTCATAATAATCAAAATTTAAAAATGTAAGATGTCCTATCTATTACAGTGTTTGAAAGCAGCAAATTGACACGGTACGATCACAAAAAATACTCTTATAAATTCAGATTCACCCTTATAATCATAATGTAAAATATACATTCATTTGAGCTACGCAGCGATAGTTTTCGTACACGGACATCATTGCCTAGACTCCGAAAGGGGCTGAAGAAAGGCCGCATTGCCACGAGATAGTTTCGGCGTCGACATTGAAGAAATCATACGTGACTGAAGACAGCATCTTTCCCCGGGAAGAAAATATATCATAGAAATGCGGTCTGAAAGTAACGTGCCCGGCGAGACACATCCGCTAAAACATCTACTGGACGCGCAACTAATCGGCGTACAAAAATTACTGCCGCATAAACAGTATACAACTAATATAATCCATATCCACCCATAAAATACGTAGGACTTAAGCATAACGTGTAGTACAATATCCGGGTACGTTCAGTCCACGATGGAGATCTGTGCGAAGCCCAGCAAACTTTGCTCGTCTAATGGTTCTGGGGGAGCCGAGTCCAGACGGAACGTGAGAGAACGAGGTGGCGGTTGTCCAGCCGCCGCAAACAAGTTGTCGTCTACTAGACGCTGTAACTGGCGCGCGGTCACATCCGCGTCTTTACCATCAAGTAGACCAGCACCGACCAGTTCTGTTGCTATGCCATCAGCTGAGTCTTTACCAGCGGCGAATTCGAAGCGAATGTCATTGAGTTCCTTGCTAGTGTTCCTCATTCTCAATACGAGGTTTATCACTGGTGCGTCTCCGGCTTTCAGGGAGCCGATAGTGAATCCAGCGCCACCACTTGGCCCATCTTCGCTTTCACTGTCTGAACTGTCCGCGCGGGCCAGAGTGTTCATGGGGCGGTCACGAGCTGCATCATCTTCATCGTCGTCTTCTTCTTCACTCTCCCATACCCATTCACCTGTCTCCATACGATGAAGTCGTCCAGACGCGCCCGGTTGCCGCCTGCTCGCTTTGTGTACTCTAGTCTCCATACTGGGTCCGATAGTCACCAATGTGGACATAAGGTACTTGCGATCTCGTGCCTTTTTGAAGAATGAATGCTTCAGCAGTTCAGTGGCTGTCGGCCGTTTTGCAGGATCCTTCTGTAGGCACTCTGATATCATCTTCCTAAAGGTTTTGCCGTACGCTTTGTATTGGTCTTTCTCTTCAGCACCCGTGTCCAAGGTGGGCGGGTCATTCTGCAGAGTTAACATCAACACTTTCATCGGGGGATACTTGTGATAGGGTGCGGTGCCTGTAGCCATTTCAATGGCGGTGATACCGAAGGACCAGATGTCAGCCTTGAAGTCGTAGCCGTGGTTTTGCTCCATAACTTCAGGTGCCATCCAGCACGGAGTTCCTACGAACGTGTGTCGTACTTTCTGTCGCGAGAGGTCGCGACCTGTGGCCAGCCATGCTGATACACCGAAGTCGGCAATCTGGACGATTCCATCATCTCCTAGTAGTATATTCCCCGCTTTAATGTCTCTGTGTATTTGACCATTCTGGTGGAAGTACTCCAGCCCCTTTAGTACTTCTTTCAGCACGGTGGCAATGGTAGCCTCGTCGAAAACGCCGTGCTTACAGTTTGATATCCTCATTTTGTGTTTGATAATATCCAGTAAGCTGCCTCCCTCGAGGAGCCTGAGCACGAGCCACAGCTCTTCTTTCACTACGAAGCTAGTGTAGTATGTCACGACGTTTTCGTGATTACAGCTAGACATTGCCTGGATCTCCTTGAGAAGTTCGTCCATAGAAGTGTTCCACTTTTCAAGATTGATCCGTTTGATAGCACACTTTTCATTGCGCGGGCGGCAATATGCGGCGGCGACTACTGCGGTCGCGCCTACACCGATCACGTCATGCAACTCATAGTCTTCTTGGCTATTCGGCCAAGTATTTCCGGAGCTCGCCATATTAATTTTATTGTTCTAATTCTTGTTTTCAGTATCTACTTTGTACTTCTAATAAGGCCAATATTTAAGGCATGAACGGAAACTACATATCCCCCACTGAAATGGTGAAGTCTCCCATGTCGAGGTGATGTTTAGGTTTGTAGTTCTTAACTATAAATAGTTTTGCCTTCTTAGTAGTTTCGAATCTATGTAGAGTATGACAATTCTCTCTTAACTCTAGTATAGTTTTGTCTAAATGTATAAGTGTCGTATTGTCGTTGTAGTCTATGCTTGCAGGGTATAAATCATCACCTGTAATTAAAAAAGCAATATTACACTTTTGACAATATTCTACATTATTTTGAAATGAGTTATAACAAGGCCATCACAGAGATCCACTATTGTACTAATAAAGATAAAATCATCCATAGACATCTATAATGGTGCCTAACTGGTGGTAACTTTAAAAGTTGGATGAAGTCATATAGATGTGCTTCAGACAGACTTCTTAGCAGACTTATTCTAACCAAAGATAACGCTGAGGTTGTTGTGTTAGTAGTAGTGGTAGTATATTCAGTGGGGACGCCATTGACCGGATGGGTGATGAGTCCTTCTAAGTGGGCCATTTCCCTGATGTAACGACTGACATAGATGTTCCGGGACCGTCAGCTTAACGTACTGTCCGAGGCACGATCAGAGAAATGTAAATATCCATATTCATACCATACATATGCTCACTCCCGCAATACCCGAAGGGGTAGGCAGAGGTGTAATAGACTCCCATATTTCTTTCTTTTTTCTAAATATTTGCAATGAGCGTGGTTCGAACTCGCATTCGACTCGACTCGAAACAAAACGGCACCATATCAACATGCCCTTATTAAAAATAAGGGCAATCTCTTGTTTAATAATAAAATTTCAAATTACCCGGTAATAAATGTATGCCGCCATCTTTAGCCTTCACAATGACAGGAGATAGCGCATCGCTATGGTATTTACTCCGCTCATTTGCGAATTTAATCAACTCTGTGATATCCTTCACACGGGATAATCGATTCAGCTCATATATTTGTGGTGGGTACAGGATCTTGTCACTGCTCAACACTGCATTCGGGTCCAACCACTGAAAATAATCTAAAACATTATTTGTGAGAAACGGTTACACAACGGTATTTGTATATGTAAATTGATGATATTGAATGTCGCACATTTTAGGCTTCTATACCCCATGAGAAAAAAAGAACCCTTACATGATAACTTTGTTGACGGTTGACTGTCAAGACCTTTTACTCAGGAATGTGTATGGTTGTCGAAAATTAAACCAAAAACTTAGATTTTAGAACAAGACAAGCTGCACACGTTTATGTTGCAAATTAATGCAACACAACAACAGTGACACATTCCTTTTATACATGGAGTCAAGCATTGTTACCTGTAATCTAGTCAATTTAATTTAAATTTACGCACTATAAAAAATATTTATACTATATTCACCTCAACATTAACCACCTCAGAGCTACTTTTGATGCCGTTAGGTTTCTTTTCCACTGCAGCAACAAAGAATGCTGTGTTGAACCGTTTCTCGAACTTAGGAGGAGTGAGCCAGTTGCTCCAGTAGTTCAATGACCATATGTCTGGATAACACTTGTATTCCTTACACAGTTCTAGCCAGTCTTCTGGGTTTTTATAGACCTGGAAATTATAAATAAACTAGATTAATAAAATTATTTTAAAAAAATAATTGAGGAAATAGATGAAATGACTGGTAGACGTCTGGTGGGTCTGGTGGCTCGTCTGTCCAGTTTTTGATATCCCCACTTTCAAATAATAATATATTCAACAAAAATGTCAAGGACAAATATGATTTATCCTAAATGGACTATTAAAATGACAAAATAAAAAAAATTGTTTTGGAAATGAACCGGCTCGAAACATGTCCTTGACCTGAATGATTGAATAATCTTGAAACAAACAACATGCAGAAAGACATCCTTTGCAAGTTTCAATGAATGCACTAAGTCGCTGAGCAAGTCAAGTCATACCTATTTAGTCAATCTGTGGTGTTACTTTCAGGCACTAGTTAAAAAAATTTTACAATATTTTTTTTTCATTTTGGGGTTCATACCTATCCCACAAATAAACCATTATACCAGCTGTTTGATGGACCCTGGTCCAGATTTTCCAGTAGTAAAATTATGTAACTAACCCGGTCCTGCCAATATCCTACATCAATATCTTCAATGACATCTGCCCATAGCCCGAGTCGCTCGTCTTTGTGTTTCCGACTGCACAGGAGTAGTCCCAACTCTTCAAATGTCTCTCTTATAGCAGTTATTCTTAACTCAATGTGTCTAAAAATAGAAACATTAATTTGCCTTAGTATACTGTTGAGGAAAAACCTAGAGCACAAAATTAAATTGCATTGTGAGACCTAATGTTACTTCAAAAATACTTCGGGTTACATACCTCAAACTATTTTAGTTACATTATTTACATAAAGCTGAACCCTTTTTTTCTCATCCAGAACACATATGCTTATAACATATCATTGTAGAGTTGCTGTATTGGCATTATACCATTTAAACAAGTGTATCGTCTAAGTTTTCTTAGTAATAATGAAGTTACAGGTTTACATGCGTTACGACTTTAAATAGCGAATATTGTGTATCTATTCAAGAATTGATAACACATTCTTCAATATAAAATACTGTTATATGTACACATAAAAATACAGTATGAACCTAACAATATTAATGAGTAAGGCATGTGACACTCAGAGGCCAATATATTTAGTGTGCACGCGCTACTTCATTTATACAATCTGTGTTGATAACATTGTTGTTGAGATGATTACTAAATGTTAAACGTCTTGATTCAGACTTATTAGAATACGTCAGAACTTGTAACTATATGTTTTTACATGTATTAATCAGAATATATACACATGTTATATGTAATTACATTACGATTAAAAAGAATTATGGTGTGCACACCTGGGATAACTAATGAGAGAAAATAAAATGTAGGCAGTAACAGTGGAAGGATATGTGCAACACGCCAAGCAACCCTTAAAATAACTGTTTACAGTTTTAACTAAAACCGATTGCATGTTAGGAAGAATACTATAACAAAGTTATATGTAATACTGAGAGTGAATGTATAGGTTGGAAAAACAGATTTGGGTGTCCAAGATATGAAGAAGAAGCTTCAGATGTGACTGGGATAACACATGGATGACCAATATAAGAAGAATATTAGTTAGCTACATATTCCCTATACATGTGACACTTGTAGTGAGAAATGTAGCATATATTTAAATACATTACTTATAGAATAAAAATCTTCTGGCATGAATTTTTACAAAAAAACACTTGTCCGTTTCCAACAGCACATTACCTACAGAAGATATAATTAATTAAACAACTGTGCAAGCATATTTCTGTTTACTATCGTTATCATTAGGTATGTTAGGCATAAAAACGTCAAGCGAGATGTCAAGGTCCACAAATATTACCTTAGTATGGGATCCTTTTGAAAAATAGGCGTAATAACATTATTGGGATGATGAAATGCCTCAAAATCTTGTTTCGAATAGCCGAAGGTGGAGAGGAGAGTCAGCCAGCGTTGTGAGCTGTCGATTGGGTCGCTGACACCGCCAGGGAACACCACGCTGTTAGGAAACGATGCCGTTTGCGTACGAGTCTGCAACAATATGTCATAATTAACACTGCCATGTTCCTGCACTCGAGATAACACCTCGTTATTACGCTTCGTGAGCAGTATTAACGAAGCAGCATCACGCCACCTTTTTCCACTAATATTTTTCATGCCTGATACAGCGACGGCCTTATAATAATACGTAGCAGTAAAAATACAAGGTCGACTTACATGTCTCACGTTTTGTGGAACCAATCGCTAGGTAGATAATGAAGTTTATAAAACAAATCTAATCGATAGTGATAATTTGTTTTTACGAAAGCACAAAATGGAATTTTATATACAAAAATAGCACAAAATTGACATTCACTGCATTCACAAATTATTTTTGTGTCAAGAAGTGTAGTAAGAATCTGTAATATCGGTATTCCACGAAAACTTATAATCGACTAAAATGTATTTGTATGTTAAAAACGTTTTACTGTAATTTCTGTGTTTAGAAGGTATACTTGTATACTTATTACTTCTGTATAGTTACATAATATAGTAAAACAAAAACAGACCCCGGACTCAGAAGTCAGAAGTGAGAGTTTAAGTGGCGACTATAAAAAGATTCTCATTTTAATTCGGTTACAGAACAGACTTAGTTATTCGTGGAAAGTACGCCAAACTGTTAAAAATCCTCAGTCAGGCCGATGAGGATGAAGTCGTGATCGTTTCTGGTATATAATTTGATTTGAAAGCCAATTGAATCGAAATCGACTCTTTATAAATTAGCAAAGTTGGCTTTTATGTGTCACAGATAACGCTGCGCTGTGCTTGTATTGTTTAGTTTTTATTTCTATTATAGGTATTATATTTCAGAACTTCTCTTTCTATTCAACAGACTTGTAACCAGACATCAAATATATCGACTTCTGTGATATCGACTAAATAATCGATTGGATCTGTTTCATTCGTCCTTTGTTTTTGCGTGTGGAAGCACCACGTAAGAATACTCACCGGGTCAATATGTCAAACCAAACCACAGATTATCAAATAGTTTAACCCGAGTATACTAACTTGACCCTACCTAGGTTTAACCCACAGACATATAATTGTATGAGTTTAACCAATACAAAAAGAAAGAAGATTTTATTATTTTATTATTGAAAAATTGTCCCTTTTAGCTTATTACGGTTTAATTCTGATCACAGGCCATAGCACCCAATCCTCCACCTTTAGTAGGGCTACTTTAGTCATCAGTTGATCTGACTGTGAGTGTCACAAGTCTAGTTCATCTCGCTATATTGGTAGCTTCAGAATCTTGAATGAAGTATTCTTCAGTTTTATACAGAATCCTAAGTGTGCATCGGTCGATATTTGCTTGATAAGGGGATGCCCCTTTTCTCGAACGGTCGCTAGAAGAACGTTTGCAGCCTAGTCGCGTCTAGATAGGTATGCCTACAGCTGTGAGTGTAAGCAACAGGCTAATTGATTATGTGTAGTAAAAATATAGTGGGTAACTGGAAAAGACTAAAATAATAATACTTATTTATTATTATTACCTAAGACAAGAGCACTAAAGAACACTAGAGTGCCAATTCCGGACATAATCGTACCGGGATTAAGAGATGTGCTGTGCATTGGTTATGGATGCGTCGACGATCGATGAATAATATCGATTTGGTGAAAACGGATTCAACTAAGCTATTTTTTATATGCAAAAGGATGCGTATTATGTATGTTGTTCATGTCATAGATTATCTTACCACTTGTTGTGTGGCACATCTCTGGTGGAAAAAGGTACTCTTGCGCCAGTGACGTACATTTTCATTTTCAGTAGGATATGCTGCTGTAGTATATATTGTAAATTGCCTACATATGATTTTTCTGAAATGTCTATTTGTCTCTATGGAACGCTCTGCCTGAAACTCGAATAAAGAGCATTTTTGTCTAAATAGATACCTACCAACCTAATGTTTATTGCATTATCCATATGCATATGAGCCAATCACCTGTCACTTAAATTAATACCTACAACGTTATGGGATCAGCTCATTGCCTATATAGCTGCATAATGGCATTTTATGACATGGTAACTATGACCTTTAAGTCAAGCTCTATTTTGTGTTAACACACTTTATTCATTATAATCTGGTTAGAATGTTTTTTAATGGTCCAGTGGCAGTTGCTTCACGGAAAATATCCTAGTTCAGCCGCATCTTAGTTAGATTAGAAAGTCGACCCCTAACTGATTCGGGAATAGGCTGATGAATGATGATGAATATTTTTTGATGATGTTGATGACGATGATGACGCTGACAGATGATAGTTGCCTCAGTAAAGGTGGTATTGGAAATTGTACTATAAGCTACTTTTAAGGACATCCAACACGAAAAGCCACAATTCATTGTAATAATATTCTATTTTGCTATACTCGTGCGCTTTATCTAAGCCGTTATATTTAAAACTCCATATTTTTACACAAAAAACCTCGAATTAACAGCACAACAGAAAATAAAATGAATACCGCGATGCGTCTCTATCGGTTTGCCGCCAAAACCGCGACATAATTATCCTCCTGTAGGTACAGTGAACGTGAACCCTGGAGGCTGGCGTTTCTAATCAAACGTTCGTTACTCAATTAAACTGGCCAATTTCCACTTTGAATGTGTACTGACGTGAGTGTGGCGCGTGTTGCTCGCTAACTAGATTTTACGAAGTATCGATGTATATTTAGCTATATTTATCTGTTTACCTACTCATTATTATTTTAATTACTTATTACATAACATAAACTCACGTCTATATCCCCGAAGGGTTAGGCAGAGGTGCTAGCAGAGCTCCCACATTTCGCCAGTTTATATTTAGGTCCCAATGTAATAGGTGGCGGCCCGGGTCTGCCGGGGTGAGAGGGATATGTTGGCTACTACCTCACCTCCGGCAACTGAAGACCCAAAGATGGCGTGCGTTTTAGTCGGTTCGAGTCCAACATAACCCAACCGGCTTTGGTGGGGGGGTGTCCGACGGGATTTTTCGCAAGAGAGAAAAAAGGAAAATAAAAAAGAAATAGAAGTAAGTGTTTCTTTAGTCTAGATAGGGAAGAATAAAATGTTTTACCCATACCTTTTATTCTTCCCTATTAACATCTATAGGTACTCTATTTGTAAAATTACAGGTATTGAGCAGATCTCATGACATGACAGTCTCTGAGGGGTAATAGTGATCATGCCCGCTACGCAGGAGGCGTTTGTTCGATTTCCGCTTAATGTAAATATTTGTATGCATAAATATGGCTATTGCACTGATTTGCTTGTGCTTCGCGCAGAGCATGTTTAGACGTCTGTCCTGGTTGTCATATTAATATCTATGGCAGACGTTATGTGTAGATAAAACTGTGAGAAATCCAGCAACTGGTCTAACTGCAATACTTCATCATAATTTATGTAGGTCACATAGCAGTCACATCACGGAAAATATCAAAGTTCAGCCGCGAAGCAGTTAGAGAGAAAAAGCGAACCACGAACTCCAACTGCTTCGGATACGACCCGTATGGTATTATAGGATGATGAGAATTGAGCAGACCTCAGTTTAAGTAGGGATTGTCCATATACAGGACAACACGTGCAGGGCTTAGATGTCACTAGCATACGGTACAGAATATTCTATCAAGAACCAAGCGGTTCGGTGAGTCTTTTCTCCGCCGCACCATTAAGTCCTGGAATTCCGTACCGGCGGCGCACGTGTTTCCTTCTTCCTACAGCCCCGGGTCCTTTAAACGGGGCGTGAAAAAGCATCTGATGAGGCCGCCAAGCTGAGCGCCACCATTGTAGCACTGAACGTGTTTGCAATGGTGACCCTCTTTCATGAGACTTTGCCTTCAGCCTAACATCAGGCGAGGTGAAGTCAAATTGACGTGCCATAAATAAAAAAAAACATAGAAAATAAATACATTGTTTAGAGTAAAATAGGTGCTGTAACCGGGTCACACAACGAGAACAATGTTGGTCGGGTTTGTAATACAGGTACCTAGATAGTTATTCCTAGCATTCAGTCGTATGTCCGCAAAGTAATGAATGCCGTCTACGAACAGTATGTCACTGGTGTGCATCAGAAACATTGTTAGGGACAACATCTAATTACACGTGTAGCTTGCCGATATAAATTGTTGGCGATACATTACTAAATTCTACTACATTCCAAGTAATTTGACCTCATTTGAAAAGTGTGAGATAAATTTAATTTTGTGTTGTTAGACGAGTTAATAAAAAAAAAAAATCAAATCTGTATTGATTCCAAATTCAAAGGAGCTTAAATGATTAGAAGTAAGCCCGAATGTTATCGCAGTTGTCTATACAAACCCGAAAGGGGTTTTGGCAACTATGTCACTTGCTATAATGGTCATGGATATGGGTTTGTAGCAGAAGGGCAGATACCCAAAAGCCCAGGGATATAAATATTAATAAATAAAAAAAATTATAAACAGTTTCTAATGCCAGATTCCCATTACAAAAAGAATAGGTAAGAATTCTTTTTTAAACAACTCTCGCAACTCCTACAAACGTCCATGGGCCACTGTGATCACTTTCCATCAGGTGGGCCATGTATTTGTCTGCCACCTAAGTGGCATAAAAAAAGTGTAGCCTATTTACAAAATATAATTTTCACCTAATCTCACGTTCTAAGTAAAAAGAGAGAAAGAGATACCAGCTACCAAATTACCTCCTTTTCTACGTAACACAATTCACCGTTTTTTTATTTCAGCTGCCTTTTATCACGTTCTTTTGAGCTCTAGTAAATTCACTTTTGGCTTACATTACACAAAGCAAAATTGAAAAGAAATTTAAAAAGAAGCCTGCAAACTTTTAAAGGAAAGTCTGTGAAAGTTTCAGTGGAGAATAGACAAGTGTTTATGTTGTAAAACTATCGTAAAATGTATCGGGTTGTAGCCGCATTCGGACAAAAAATATGAGGAAGGAAATTTTAAATCGAGAGTAACAAGTTAATATTTGGCAGTGCTCGAGTAATAAATTATATAAATAACAGAATTTTCGACTGTTTTACACGTTCCAGGCTGCGAGACAGGGTTGCATCCATTTGAATATGGATTGAAAGGGCTACTGTTCTGATCATTCTCTGAGCCGTTTTCCTAACTCAGTTGGGGTCGACTTTTCAATCTAACTTCGCTTCGGTATTTTCCGTAGAGCGACTGCCATTCGACTTTCACAAGAGCGTGATATCGAAGTTCTGTTGTTAGACTGATATACCTACATGTTCGTATGGAAACCGGGACTGATAGCTTGACGTGCTTTTCGAGGCCAATGCAAATAGTCATTAATGCATATAAATATTCGCCACGCCACAGACGCTGCTGTCCTGTTATACAACAATCTCCATGGCGCGGCGTGGCGGTAGTGAAAGCGACTGCTACGCACGGGTTCGATTCCCGGTCAGTGCAAATATTTGTGTACATGAATATTAATATTTCGATCGGGTTGAATGTTTTAATGTATAATAATATAAATGTATTTATGAAAAAAAATGGATCTACTTATATTGAAATATTTATTTTTTTATTTTTTATTTCCACCATTATTTGGTTTATTTTGGTTCCAATGTCGAGAGAAAAGCCTGTCTCCGAGTCCCCTCCATCATCAGTTGGTGAATCAAAATTTAGATAAGGTCGACTAGGCCCCGAAGATCTTAGTAGGCCTCTTATACCCACGGTTATGGTATCTAGTTATCTTTTAGACCGCAATAGAAATAGTTTGTCTGATGACATTACTTTGAAGTGTACTTTTTTTTTCATGGCACGTCAATTTGACATCACCTCGCCTGATATTAAGCTGAAGGCAAAGTCTCTTAAAAGAGGGTCACCATTGCAAACACGTACAGTGCTACAATGGTGGCGCTCAGCTTGACGGCCTCATCAGATGTTTTTCACGCCCCGGGACCCGGTACTGTAGGAAGAAGGAAACACGTGCACCAGTAAGAAATTCCAAGACTTAATAGTGCGGCAAAGGAAAGACTCACCAAACCGCTTGGTTCTTAGTGGAATATTCTGCACCGTATGCGGATGACATCTAAGCCCCGCACATGTTGTCCAGTGTAGGAAAGGAGACGGTGGGATTAATTGGCAGAGCTCATCAGAACATTCACAATGGTAGAGACGCTAAAATACTGCCAGGGACGCAACATCTGTACGCATCTGCAACGGTTCGAGGGTATTTGTGATCTCAGATCTCCCAATAATGCGGAGCGCGGGTCGCTGCAACCTGTCGAGAACATCTAATAAGTACTTTGAGGAGCAATCCCAGAGATGCGAGCAGTATTCCACGCAGGAGCGAATTTGTGTCTTGTAAAGAAGCTGCTCCGGCGTGAAAAAACATCTCAATCTTATGTATTCTTGTCAGTATGCGTTCATTATCATACTATTACAAAGTAAATTCGATGAACACAGATATACCTACTAGTAAAATCCGTTGTTTGAAACAATGTTATTAATAGTCACACTTTACGACAGTTTGTAATTACGCCTCCGTTTGCTTATCTTTGGTACCCGTTGCAATGCAATTTAACTAAGTATTTTAATTAGTAACGCAGGTTATTTCAAAAGCAATAATAAGACTGCTTTTATATTATGTAGATAAATTTTAGATTTGTACCGTATATGCTTGGTTTCATCAGTAAAATAGAATTCAATAGGTACACGAATTATGTTTATTTGAACTTATAAATAAATAAGTTATGATCATTCGCGAATCCAGTGTTATTAATGTTAGTAACAATAATATAAATAATATAAACCCTAAATATCTACATATACAAGTTAATTATGAATCAAAATTACAAAACAAAGATTCAAAATTAAAACGCGTCATGGAATCCCTCCGTGTCGCATGCCTCTAGTGGTAACGTTCCCAGAAGTGACACCACTGCTATACTATGTTGTATGGCAAATGGCAATGCTTATTCTCTGTTCTAAGAAGAAGTCAACTTTCTCAAGAAGCGTCGACCGTACGCTACAAACAAATAAAATAAACAGAAACCAGATTTTTTAGTACAACTTTACATAATGAATTTCGTAGTAGGGATACGTCAAAAGTATCGAAGGGTACTTCAGAGCGTCGAGAGCATTGAAGTCGATACTTTTGTGATTGAAATTTGATACTTTACTAATTGAATACTGTAAGATCGATAGCCGTATTGGTTGAGCCCGGTGGAGCAGAATAGGACTGACCCATCTCTTACCGTGGGTGTCGTAGATTGGGTAGGAGATAGGACAGTAAACATAGAGACCGTGACAAAGGTCCTGCTTGACGGGAACTTTAATAAGTAGGACCGAAACTCATAATTAACAAAATCGGGGTGTCAATACCCCTCTAGAGCGAATCTTTCCAGAATTGACGGGCGTAATGGCAAAATATTGTCTATTAATAGATTAAAAATGTGATACGTGAAATGGTGATTATTTCATTTCGTGCACATTACGCGGCGGACGATAAAGAATACATTAAACGTTAAAGAAATCTTAACCTGATATTTTTCTCATTTAGTTAACGTAGCAGTGTATTAGGCGCAACCCTGAAAACATCTTGTATTTTATTAGAAATACTCGAAATTTAAAAAACCAAACCGAAAATCTAATTACCATCGGTGTCCCTTTCTCCAGATTTTAATAAATTAGTACATCCTGGTTAAAAATCTGTTGGAAGAACGAATTTTTATATACGTTTTCGGTTAATAGATTAACTAATCTATATTGCATAGGATATATTGTTTACGAAAGAACAAATTTAATTAGTTTAATACGACTTTGAAAAATGTCCCTAGTCTCACCCATAATTACCATTCGACAATATTCTAGATTCGATATTTTCGAATTCAAGCGTCACTATGCACTAAACTGAACATAAATTACTCGGCGGCAATCACCGCTATACTACCAACCCAAACTCACGCATCAAACAGCGAGTCAAACTATGTAATTTAAAGTTCTCCTGTTCGCAAAGTGAAGTGGTTCAAAATATTTCTATATACCATTCGCATTTTCAAAGGTAATTAAATTATAACTTCTATTATAATTATTTGTCAAGTGTATCCAATATAGATCTTCTATACGCTGGTAAAGTCATCAGGTCTTTATCTATCAAAAACTGGAGTATTTAAATAAAAATAATTCAAAATCTAATTACTGTTCTTCTAATTACCATTTTTTACCATTCTAGGCCGCAAAGAGATTAACCAGCAAATTTGCTTTCTCTTGCGGCTCATGGGCCAGGGATCCATCAGGGTTACGCAGGGGGGGGGGGCAGCGAACGCGCGAGCGAATGGGATATGCTACTCCATAGGTACCCAGACTGATCTCACCGACGACAGCAGTTGCACTATCCGATGGGTCCTTACGTTCAAAGCAGCGCTCAACCCACGGGATGGACGCAAAATAGTCACGCAGTCCATCCCAGTCCGCTGACGAGTAGTGCCAGAGACGTCGATTTCCCTGCACTGGTCGTGGGGGCGCTAAGATAGGCACCTTGGAACAGACCAGACAATGGACGGAGTTGCCTAAAGCGGCTTGCACCGAAACATTGTACTGGTCTGGGTGGCTCGTCGGCTGAGGGTCTAGCAAAGAGGTTGCTAGGCCCGACCCTCTTGGTATTCTAGTGACCTCGTGTACCAGTTGGGTCAGGCCGTGAGCCAGAGCAAACGCGTGAGTGGCTCTGCCCGCATGGTCTGTTTTGGAGGAGCCCAACCCAGATCTCGTGGTGGGCGTTAAAGTCCGCCAAAAATAACAATTCAGCGTTCGGAAACCGCTCCTACGCATCATCTGCCGCCTGACTCAGATATTCGAAGAGTCGAGTTGTCTCGGCATCTTCAGTATGGGAACGGTAAAGTCACACATAGATTTGACTCGTACAGCCATGGTCTACGCGTACCCACAGGACAGAAAAGGATGGGTCCTCAAGGTCAAACATCCGCCCTAACAAACACGCATACCCCGGCTTTGGGACGGAAATTTTCCTCTAGAACATAGCCGGGGTAGAGCAGGTAGGTCGTGTCATCAGGGCGGTATATTTGGGTCACCGTAAGAAAGAGCAAGGCTGGTTTCACCGTCTCTAGATGTTGGTGGACGGCGTTGAGGTTTGCATGGAGCCCACAGATGTTCGTTGACTCCACCTCAAATAGCGAACTTGTGGGAAAACGAAGAGCACTGCCATGGAGGGGTAAGAGGAGGCGTGAAAAGAGATGATGGTCGTCGCAGTACCGCGTGACAAAACGCAGGAGATTGGTTTTGTCTATGAATGTGAGGAGTGGCGAGAGCCGACGCGCCGATCGGAAGGGCCCCCGAATATGGTCGCCGGGTTCCCACGTCCGGTCACCAACCGGCACGACGAACTGGTGAGGCATCCTCCCAGGGTGGTTAGCCCCGGTTGGGCCCCTGTACTATACCGCGGGCGGCCGGCGGCACCACCGTTTCTACGGGTCTCCCTGGTCGCAGATCGCCCCGCACCACTCTCACTAGACTACGCCAAGACCCACTGGTCCCACTAGTACTGCGACCACCATCACCTCTGCCCGGCTATGCACTTGCTGATCCCTGAACGCAATCCAACCGAAATTGGATTACTATGAAGCTTTATACCAGACTCCAACCGACTAAACTGCACGGTCGCCTGTGTGGGTCGTTTGGATGCCGGAGGTGAGGTTGGCTTGCATATCCCTCGCACCCCGGCCAACCCAGGGCCATCTCAGCGCTCTGCCCACGCATCTGCGCAGTGAACCATCATTACCATATCCTGAGATCTAATTACCGTACTTGTAAAATCTCATTACCGTTTTCACAAAAATAGAAACGTCGAAATCTCAAAGGATAAAAGAGTTATTGCTGTCCCTTCAACATAATTCAAAAGTAACGCTTAAATACTTTACAAAAAATATATAAAGAACATATTTTGGAACTAATTTTTATTTTTTTTTCAAAACATCAAATATGCTCGAAATGAAATATTCACCCGAAAACGAATACGACCTGAATTGAAAACAGTCTGTGTAAAAACTTAAAATCAGTCAGTCAGTGAGACTAGAAAATTAACATTTCAAAGATGTATCTCGAGTGAATTAGTACAATTAAATTAATAAACAATAATAACTATTAATAATAATAGTTGTGCATAGGCACGGTAATACTATCTATACAGTATTGTAGCTCGGCCGCATTTTTGAAATAAATGCCTACAGCCGCGCGGTACATAAACGTCTGATAGGGCTGTCCGCCTACAGCATTTTAATTTCTTCTGACTACTTGGAGTTTCTATCTACTTTTTGATTGTAAATATATATAATTCTTTATTATTCGAACTAATTAAATACTTTGTCAATGGAATGGAATATTATTACATAAATATAATTTTCATCATAGTAGCGGTAGCCTAGTGGTATGGGTAATGGACTGCTGAGATAAGGTGTCGGGTTCGATCCTCGGTTTTACCGTGGCACACACCAATGACTTTTCGATGTTTTTTGAAGCTATGTGTGTATTTATCGCAGGTTTTTAAGTGCCCGGTTAATGGCAATTTAGGCTCGCCACCTATTACATTGGGACCTAAACATAAACTGGCAAAATGTGGGTGCTAGCACTTTTGCCTACCCCTTCGGGGATATAGGCGTGAGTTTATAAAAAATAATATATTATCATCCATTTTCGTAAGTCGTTAAACATCTGTTACCTATTGCTAATGGGCTAGCAATCAAGAGGTAATGGTTTTACCTCTCGTTAAGCCATTGACTATCGAAACTTGAAACAAATATCTAGATTAATTCGAATAATTAACAGATATATTACAGGGGATTCAGCCAGTTGCTAGACTCTGTAGCGTAGTGGTAATGAATGCTACACAAGAGGTGCGGGTTCGATTTCCGCTCAGTGAAAATATTCGCATGCATGAATTTGTCTATTTAAACTGGTCTGGGTATCGGAGAACACGTTAATCGTCGTATATATTTTTCTAATTTCTTACAAGAGATGTAGCCTCTTTCTCCTTTTTTATCATATATAGATTAAAGAATATAATTCAAATCTATAACCAAGATATCACAAACGGTGTCTGGAAGGTTGGTACCCCAGCTGTTTTATGTGCATCATCCCGCAAAACCGTTCAGCCAACCCCTGCAAATTGTTTCTCAAAGACGGCAGTCTAATGAGTAACGTCAACATTTTTAATTAAAATTTATTTATAATTTAACCCTTTTATGATGCGTCATAGTCACAGCCATCATGCAGTAAATATTGGTTCCCGGTGGAGTAGGATAGTATCACCTCAACTCTTTCCGTTTTTGTCGTAGAAGGCGATTTAGATCATTCGGCAGTAAACCTGGGCTGACTCATGATAAAATGCCCTCTTGACGGCATTAATTTCGCCATTAGTGACATTCATAAGTGCTCTTTATGTGCCTAAACTGAATAAATGAAATTGATTCTTTGATTCTTCTTCTTTGATTACCGTAGAGGATGATTCCGAGCCGAGTCCGGTCGATATGTATGAAATAGTTTATATATAATATAATATGCAAGGAATCTGACCTAACAGACGCTTCTTGGCCTTACAGTGAGACTTTCTTCAACAGGTATCTGATCAAAATCACAATAAGCTAAGCTAAATTCATTATTCAAATTGTTGAGTGGTTTCTAAGATAGTGCTACATGCAATATATATTTTATACATACAACCATTGCCCGTTTAGTAGTATCAGATAGGTAATAATTACGAACCAAAGTTCCACCATTTAGAAAAGTTACGTATCCTTATCTATGGGATATATTTTAAGAGCAAGGGGACACCAACGTAACTTATGGGATTTGAAATAGCTTTAAAAGGTTTTGTGTTGGGTGCACACAAAAAGGGGCTCAAGTGGCGTAGCGGTATAGCTTTATATTCTACAGTATGCTACGTCGTAGGTCGTGGGTTCGTTAACTGCAAAGTGTATTTATAATAATATGCAAGACTGAGTTGTTGCACAAAGCAAATGTATACGAGTGTATGCTGTGTTCTAGAATTTATGTTACAAGATAGTTAAACATAGCTTAGGAGGTACTTGGAACTTGAATATCTTAGACCATAAATATTTTTCATTACTTTTATTTTTGGCGGTATAATTAGGTGTTCGTTTTTAATTTCTAAATATCTGATCGGTCATTTCACGCCGATAATAATGATGGATGATATTATAATTTTATAATACTCATTAACGACCGCACACATAATAAGCACTGAACAAATTTTCATTTGAGAGAACTTTTTGAGGCTATGACATTTATAATTTTAGCAAACATTTTTGACACATTTCCAAGGTTACCAACTCACTGGCAATCAATCAAATTTTGTTTTGTTCAGGTCAATTTTAAATTACGAACTCGCTAACTTATTTAATATTCAAAACTTTATGTAGTGCTAAACATTTTTCTTTGATTTTGTTCAATGTTTTATGACATGCCGTCACTTAACGATAAGCTGCTGTTTCTTTTTTTTAGAAAACAAAGAAAGTATTGGCGGCCAGTATTGCTATTTTTTACAAAACAATATCGCGAACCAACATTATATATATTATACTTATTGATTGTAAAATCAATGATTTCTAAAATCGCAAATGAATACCAACTGCATTTTTATAGAATATGCTATCATTCTCTGAACCTTTTCCCAACTCAGTTGGGGTTGGCTTTCCAGTCTAACTGTGATGCGGCTGAACTTCGATATTTTCCGTGAAGCGACTGCCATCTGACGTCCACATTGGTTGTGGATGTCAGATGGCAGTCATGTCAGATGGTAGAATGACAAATGGCGATATCGAAGTTCCAAGTTACACTGGTTGGATTTTTGAGGGGTCCAATTACCCGTAACGATTGCCATAGATGTTTGTATGGCAACCGGGACCGACGGCTTAACGTGCTCTCCGAGGCACGAGCAGACCAGTGCAAACAGTCATTTTCATGCATACAACTTTTTGCACTGATCTGAGATCGAACCCGGGCCGCGCCCTGTGCGTAGCAGTCGCGTGCGCTACCGCTTAAAAATCACAAAACACTGAAGCCTTTTCCACACTAGATTTATGAAAGGGTTTTAATAAATTCAAATAGACTTGTCTCCGAAGAATCTTGTCACTATTTTAAACGTCACACATACTCACCACTAAGCGCTAAAAATCCAACACTTTCAAAAAGAAATCTTCCAGATGTAAAATGGTGACGTCTAACATCTAGCGTTATCCATTGATTTATTCGAACACTTATTTAAAGTGGATTGGAAAAGGTCCCAAGCGAATTGGGCCCTATATTCTGCATAATTTTGCAAATAACTTCAATTTTATTTGGCTTTTAGATAACCATGTCGTAGAATATGTTATGTATGTTTTTAGTTATTAATGTATTGAAAATAAATTGGCAACGGATTTTCTTTTGTTCATTTAGTGCTTACAACAAATAAAAAAATTAGAATCCTTTTTAAAATTACGTTTTGTAATAACTCTCCTTTGAATATTTTTTTAGTTGACATCTGTACTTTTAAAAAAAATCATACTTATATGAAAAAGATTTTTGTAAAATCTAAAAAGGTTTTTATTCCGATCGGAAATAAAGGAAAACAAATAATTAGGCCATGGTGTACTTTGTCGCATGATTTCACCTTCCATTTACGTTTCCTCTCGTTAAAGCTTCTGACGTCTTTGTACCGATTTCCACATTAAATTCTGTCTGTAGTCTGTATGCGCAAAATATTATATTCCTTTGTATATGGTTCAGTAGTTCCGCTGAAAGGGTCTGATTAAATTTAAAAAATATGTAGTGTTGGTGTAAATGTAATATTTGTCTCCGAAATATTGTTATGTCATATAGCTTTGTTGTTTTTCTATAGATATCTGTGTTAAGAAGAATGAACTTTGAAGGTAAGTACAGCAGCAAGTTTATAGGGTATACTCCCTTTTATACACTAGGTACTAGCTGACTCGCGCAACTTCGTCTGCGTCACCCCGTTTTTGCAACATTTTTCATTCCTGCTCCGTACCTGTTTGTTGTAGCATGGTGTTATATACATATAAACCTTCCTCTTTAACCATTCTATCTATTAAAACAAACCGCATCAAAATCCGTTGCATAGTTTTGAAGATTTAAGCATACAAAGGGACAAGAAAAATAGGGACGCGACTTTATTTTATATTATGTAGTGAGTAGTGATAGTGATAGTGATAGTGATGATCAGAAGATTTGTGAGCACATTCTAATTATTTCATTTCTAGAAACATCATACTGTCTGTTTGAACTTTTTTTTAAGAACGTTTAAGATAAAGTTCCTAACCTCATTGTTCGCTATCGTTCGCTATAGATAGCTTGTTCAACCGCTCTCGGTGAAATGTGTATGAGACTTTATTCTTCAGAGTTTATTAACCTATTTGACAGTTGTTATAGTTACGTTTTACGCAATAAAGTACCATTACTAACTCTTCTGTATGCAAGGTTAGGCAGAAGTATCTTATTCGTAATACCCACATTTTGCCAGCTATGATTTTCGTTCTCAGGTAATAGGAGATGTTCTTTAAAAACGTATCTAATAAAACGTCCATATTATAGAGTCATCTCTATAATATGGACGTTTTATTAGATACGTTTTTACGAAATCAAATCGTGGGGCCATCCCCACGATTTGATTTAGAATCATGTTTGATGAACTCTTCGAATTCAATCTGTACCTGCTCCTTTGAAAAACCCATCGATTACTGGAAGTGCGCCCGTATAGAGGGTATAGGACACCCGGGGGATAGAGGACACTGTGATCCCTACACCCGAAGCGTTCATCAAGAAAGAGAGGGCCCCGGGTATGCCAGGGACGAAGAATATGTTGTTCTACTATCTTACCTCCGGGATCTAAAGACCCAAAGACGGCGACGACGAAAGGTACGTTCTAATCGGTTCGAATCCAACATAACCTCTCTCACGGACTCCGATGAGATTGGTATTCATGGGGATTTCGCGCACGGCTAAGAACGGGTACTATTTCTAGCAACCCTATTGTTTTGGAGAATAGTTGACTTGCTTGACTCTTAATCAGATGAAAGGCTTTTATATCGATTAATCAGGACAGCCAACTCAACAGTCTGTGTGATTAATGTTATAATGTTTTTATTCGAATACATTGAATAAAACTTAACTTATATTCTGACTCAGATCCTTGCCCCGCTATAGAAACCTAGACAGAATAGCGCTCTTAACATAGTATTGTTCGATAGTGTGTGTGCATTGTTAAGCGTTATGTTTGTAAAGATATCGATAACGTTAAAAGGCATAGAAGCTAACAAAAGGTAGCATAATGGCTGGCCATCATCGTATCTTTATCGACTCGCGTTTATGGCTACGTTACGATACGATACTGATGATGCGCCCGCAGCACAGAGACACATCCTAGATAATACTAAATACATGACGAACACACTTCGGAATACAATACAATGTTACCTATGCACCTATTACTTCTTTATTGCAACAAAATAAAGTAGAAAATCATGTGATTTTTCATCGGTGGAACTTGCATTTGTTTGGGTCGTGCGCGCAACAAGTGCGGCGCAGGTGGATTGACGCGGGGCGTGCGGTGCGGGGGATGCTCATTGATCAGACGGCGCCTGTTGCTCGACCTGATACCCCCCACCCCCCACTGACCTGCCCACCCCTCTATGGGCTCGACGAGTGTAATCAAACTGACATGTGTGAACAAGGGTACCTAGAAATAGACTAATCATCAACATAAATTTTAGAAATATTTAATATCATGTCTAAAGCCGGCACTTAAGTTATTTTGTTTTGAATAATAAAGGAACAAAGGGAAGTAATTGTTTTGGCAGAAGGAGTTGTTCAACCATTAATGAAACACTTTCGGTCGAATGTACGGATATTAATAGGTTGTAACAACTGGATTAAGCAATTTTGTGCGTAAACAAGGCTTGAATCACTCTCGTAGATGAACGAACGTTTTATTAGCGAATAAACGTGTTGTTTCTTGATATGTAGTCAATTAGGGATAGTATTTACACAATAATTAAGTTGTTTTCTCCTGTATGGGAGCGCCTCTATTTGATTGCCACGTTTCACGTTCTGTTTCAGTAAACAATTCGAGTATTCGCGCGTTTCTATTTTTCTATGCAAATTTTGTGGGGAGGCAATGTACGAGTGCCTATATGGAGTATCGTAGCTGCGTATTTTCCCGCGCAATTTGAGTCAAGCGAAGGAAAATCTTTTGAAACTTATTTTATTGCGTTATTAGAGTCAGGACCGTAGTTTGTAGGCTTTTTATGGCCTGTGTTCTGTACTAAATACTAGTTAAATGTGAGCTCGGCCTAGGGAAGGTTCTAAGTCCGAGGTTGTCTTATATTTTTTATTAGAACCTTGAGTTTTACTATTTGGTTGGTACAGTAAGAAAGGAAATGCGGTTGTACTTTTATATAAAAATTTAAAATTATAAAGTTTACCTATAAAATAAACTTAAAATGAATAAGTGTAGATATATTTATTAAGTAAAAATTTTTTCATATAATGTTGTATGTAGAGGTGCAACCGTATCTCCTTTGCTGGCTGTACCTACATTATTTAATCGAATTTATATTATAGTTACAAATTAAACTAATGCTACGAATTAGGTTAACTACATGTCTATGAATACTTACATTCATTTCATCAGTTTTTATTAAACTTATTGGTTAGACTAAAAAAATAACATAGACGGAGAGCATAGTACCTGTGAGTGAAGCCGCCTAAAGTAAAACTAAATTAGTACCATTTCGATCACAATCGTGCAAAGCATGTGGCGAGAGTAAGTAGTAGCGAAAGAGTATGAGCGAAATTGTAGATCCAAAATATGCCCAAAATGCGCCATATACGCGCCTTACGCGGCCTAGGGCTGTCTTTTAAGGATAGTAAGAGGAGCAACGATGGTGTGCTAGCTCAAATCTACCAATCATAAATTATATCTAGTTGTGGAGGTCAGGTGGTAGTCGCTATGATGATGATGATGATGATGATAACTGGACATGAGTTCGTTTTTTTACACTTAAGCGCTAATGTTATTATCAAATAGCTCTTGTTGTTATTAAAGGTTGGAAAAGAGTGTTATAAGTTTAGTGCTGATTTCCCAGAGGCCTTGTGCTACCTTGTTTTAAATGTAAAACATTTTTACGCTCACTAGTTTTAGGTTTAGATGCGATTTATCTTAAGAAATAAAATTAGGAGTAAAGTGATGTGGAGCGTTTCTTGTAAAACTTATCCACTTCCAAAATTTAAATGTCCTTTTGATCCATATTACGAAAATTCCAGTTTAATTTCTGTAAGCTCGTTCTTACCTTGGGTAACTGGAAGAAAACTGGAGTTTCGTTCTCTAGAATTTCGACCAATTGTTGAACCGGCCATTTTCGTATTTGTCTAAGCTGTCGTCGTCACGTCACTTGCTTAAAGACGTTCTTTGGGGTGTACAGTGCTAAATATTAGGTCGCTATATATGAAATTGCCGTTTTGTTTGAAGAAATTGGAGGAAACCCAAATTTCAGTAGGAACTAACATTTATGCATTTTTTTAGGAATAACAAATATAAATTCTATGTTTTTTTTTGTATGAATGTAAGAAAGTAGCTGTTTGCTTAATCTTGTATACATTAAGCAAACAGCTGCAACTTTTCAGCATTTTTCTGATAGCATTTTCGATCATCGAATTATTTAATCGGACTACTGATACAACGGGTTAGGAAGTACTGTTTTTGAATATCGAATTTATTTTATCAAGCGACCAATATAAACATATTGTAATTTCAAGATTTTATAACTCTGTAGAGTTATAAAATCTTGAATTCAACTTTTAAACAAAATATAAATAATGAAAATAGCTATTAAATAACATGAATAACGAACTCAAGAATCTGTAAGAAATTTTCGGCAATTTCATATGTAAAGACCTATGTAATATATACCTAAGTGAATATTTTAGAGGATTTCACCCCAAATAAATACACTTGTAAAGGGAACGATATTATAATATTACTTCTCTAGGTCGGAAGAGATCCTAATTTCTCAAGAAAATAATGGTTTACTCACAAAAAGACATTAATATTAATTATAATAACACTCTCGCATCAGTCTTTTAAGGCTTCCGGTTCCTGGAATCCTGAAAAGACACTTTCTTTGTAGGCGTCCGTATAATTTTGTATAATTTATGTACATTTTTATTATATAATATTACGAACCCAGGAGACAATTTATGTACAAAAATAATATTCTTGATTTTGAAAGTGATGAGAGATATTTTATTTCTTTAAAATAAAAAGTTCTGTTGGAGATGAATGGAAACCATGCACTGGTAGACGAGTCGCGGGAACCAGTTGGATGCAGACCGCCTCGAGTTTTGGTGTATGTGTGTGAGTTTGTGTGTATGTGTGTGGAGTGTTTGTGTTTGAGAATGTGGGAAAAGTCCAGCTCTAATTAGTATAAAATGGTATTTATTCTTTAAACCATACATCAGTGACATCTAAGCCCTTCGCGCGTTGTCCTGTGTAGGAAAGAAGAGGGTGGGACCGGTTGGAAGAGCTCATCAGTACACTCACCATGGTATAGCCGGTAGAAAACTGCCAATGAGACTACATCTCTACGTAACTGCAGAGGCTCGAGACTTTTGGTGATCTCGGGACTATCCATGATTCGGATCTCAAGCAGCTGCAGTCTATGGAGAGCGTCTAGCAGATACTGTGCAAAGCCATTCCAGAGATGAGAGCAATGACGGACGAACCTGTGTCTTCTTCTTCTTCTGTACAAACAGAAGACAGCGCTGGTCCGGCGTGAAAAACCATCTCACCCTGTTCAGCACTCCTAGCTTACGATATACTGTTTTGACGACGCTCTCGATATAATTTCTGTAATTTAGTTAGCAGATATTTTTTTTCATATATTTATGGCACGTCAATTTGACTTCACCTCGCCTGATGTTAAGCTGAAGGCAGTCTCATGAAAGAGGGTCACCATTGCAAACACGTTCAGTGCTACAATGATGGCGCTCAGCTTGTCGGCCTCATCAGATGCTTTTTCACGCCCCGCTTAAAGGACCCGAGACTGTAGGAAGAAGGAAACACGTGCGCCGGTTAGGAATTCCAGTACTTAATGGATATGTATGTTTAGTAAATATGTTTGTTATGTTTGTTTAATAAATATGTTTATTTTCGTACTCATCTTTTCACCATTTTGGAAAGCCGTGATGTACCTGTATGCTGTGTCTCTTTCTCAATGATATTTCGTCATTGGAAGCATCAACCTTAGCAAATGTAACTAAGTTTGTTTTAAAGAACCTCTTAAATAGATTGCAGTAACAATATATAAAATCAACTAGAATAGGCAATACTGTGAACGTAGCCCTGGTATTAAGCGTAATTGTATTTGGATTAAGGGAAAGTAAACTGCATATTGCAATGGGGTTTAACGGAGGCGTTATGCCCAGTAGCCAAGCTTAACCTACGGGAATAGCATTTCATACAATTGTGGTGAGTGCTGTGAAATGTAAGTAATAATAGATTCACCACAGAACTAAATTACTAGGTGTTTGAGGTATTAAGAGAACGTAAATGACATTATAGTGCTAACATGAAATATAGGTATTATCTTTTTAATATATTTAACAACGAAATAAAACTAGTTTCATTACTGAATCGTTACCATTTATACGGAATCATTAATATTTATGCTGAATCATTAGTATTTATACAGAATCATTAGTATTTATATCAAATCATTCATAGTTATTCTGAATCATTAGTATTTATACAGAATTATTAACAAGAAATTATATATTGGGGGAAGGAATGCAACCCACCACTTACCCACGGTTTAACAATTCCAATGATAATAGCGAATTATTATTAATTGTCATACAAAGGATAGGTAACGACCAGGTAATGCCTACATCTATATAGTATCTTGGATCACTAACATTTATAATATATCATTAATATTTATACGGAATCATTAATATTTATACATAATTATTAATATTTCAGCCGGCCGTGTCGTTTCCTCCACCAAAATGTAGCGAGCTGTGTGAATTACAAACACAATGTTATAAGCTTGATTGTTAAACTTGATTGCGGCATTAGTACAGTAGGTACCACAATATACACATATACATATTATATTCGTTTTTTTTGGAATGTTAAATATTTCTTACCTCATTTGTAAACGATTTGTTATTAATATTATTGAATATATAATGATAAGTGAATTATTGTATGATAGTTTTCGCATAAACCTTGTTGGAATTAATTAATACCTAATATAATGTAAAGTGGAAATGAATGTATGGTACGATTATTTTGCATGTCTATATCAGATAATAAAGGCTATTTGAATTTGAATTTGAACTACAGTGCGTGAAGTGAACTGTGTGATATTAGTCGGTAATATCACACTGCTCAAATGTACAGAAATGGGACTAGATAAGTTATTGATTAATCTTAAGTGAAGTAATACATTATGCATGAGTTATAAGCGTACACTGTTCTATCTCGATTAATGTCTGTGCAATCGGCCATATTGTTTGTCAAGATTCACCGGATATTTGCGCTTCCTTCATATTAATCTTCACAGGCATACAGAATATTGTTCATAAATATGTATGTGTTCATTCATAAAGATTTGTGCCGTGTAACGATAGGAAATGAACACATCGGTCAACACAAAAAGGCACAAAAAATGAAATACATTTCGCGCGCTTTCCTGTTTCCGACTAAATGAAGAATGAAACTCACTTCACACGATAGATATTTGATATTCTCTGCCTCCTCTGTTTTTTTTCTCTTGAAACGTATCTTTGTACCGGTAATTGTCTACAAATATTTTATTCTTTTCTGTTTTTCTTGCTTCTGTTTTTAGCTTTGTACACTCGCAAAAAATCAAAACTGATAAAAATGGTAAGTTGGTTCAAGTGCCTCAAAATAGCTTCGCATTATTGAAAGCTGATGTTGCAATCGGGTACGTTTTAGTCGGTTCGAGTCCGACATAGGGATTGGTATCCGTGGGGATGACGCGCAAGGAAAAAACCATAAATAAGGATCTCCCTCATAAAAACTACATATTATGGTATGGATCAAGTCAATTTTAATTGTGTATTCACAAAATGTGGTGAAAATAAATTATTACATATTAATATTTATTATTATTTTGCTGAATATTCGTAGGTACTTCTATCCATAGATTCAACCTACACAAGATCTATATTATGATAAACAATAATTCTTGTGAAAATCACATATAAGTATAATTACTAAATACTCTAAGGTACCGCGGTTGCCTAGTGGTATGGGTAATGGATTGCTGAGATGAGGTCTCGGGTTCGATCCCAGGTTATCATGGCACACACCAATGATTTTTCGATGCTTTTCGAAGTTATGTGTGTATTTATCGCAGGTTTATAAGTGCTCGGTTAATGGCAATAGGCTCGCCACCTATTACATTGTGACCTAAACATAAACTGGCGAAATGTGGGTGCTAGCATATATCCCTTCGGGGATAAAGGCGTGAGTTTATAAAAAAATATTCTTCTTCATATAGCCAAATATTAGAATAAAGAAACTTTGATATTATAATCACAATTTTATTGATTCGTAAACTTTTAGAACGATCATCAGTGAATCGTGAAATTCAAATAGATTCAGGCCTCTTCTGAATAACATGATTCAACCATGTGACAAGAGTACTTAGGTGTTTTAATCTAAACCAAAAAGGGTCACATGAGCCTGAGAGTACTTAGGGTTAAGGACTCAGGTAATAACGAAGGGTTGACACGAGTACACGAAGAGATATATTCGATAAGACACTGAGTGAGCATCTGTCTTGTGATACCTAGTGATTTGGAGGCAAAATATTATGATATTTTCATACATACATACATACATACATATATACATACATTAGATGTACTCTATCTGTCTCACTTAAAAAACAATAAAACATTATTACTGCATTATATCATCTTTCTCTGAACCTTTTCCCAACTCAGTTGGGGTCGGCTTTTCAGTCTAACTGTGATGCGGCTGAACTTCGATATTTTCCGTGAAGCTACTGCCATTTGACCTCCACAACCAATGGTCCAATGACCAATGGCGATATCGAAGTTACAAGTTAGGCTGGTTGGACTTTCGAGGGCTCCAACTACCCGTACCGACTGCCATAGATGTTTGTATGGCAACCGGGACCGACGACGGCTTAACATGCTCTCCGAGGCACGACCGGACCAGTGCAAATAGCCATATTCATGCATACAACTTTTTGCACTGAGCGGGGATCGAACCTGCGCCCCGTGCGTAGCAGTCGCGTGCACTACCGCTACGCCACGTAGGCTGTCTTACTGCATGCAATTAAAAAGCTATAATAATATAATAACAGCTCCAGTGAGCTCAAGCGCTGCTTTTAGCATCAACGACTATCACTTTTCGGAAGTCGAATACACCAAGTGTAGCTTCGGACTCGAGGTCAAGCCATTTCATGTAGTGACTGAATACACATTCGGGTGCAGGTTAGTCTTACCTATAGCACTAGCCGAATTCAATTCATTGAAAAGCCTATAGCACTAGCATGAACTCCTATCGAATTCGTAATGTAAAGGTTTCGAAAGAACGGAGCATTGTGATTGGCAGTCTGCCCCTTGTGAACCTGTGTGCGTGTGTAGCCCGATACCTTTACATTACAAATTCGATAGTAGTTCGTGCTAAGGCAAGGCTACTAGTGCTCTTCGATAGTCTCGTTGCGCCAATGCATTATTGATATATTTCCTAAATCCTGCTATTTGAATGCAGCGGCTGTATCGAACTCCAAAGCGCGGTAGATTTTCCGGTGTCGATGTATATAGTTGGAAAATCTTCGGTCGTCTGTGTTCACATACCATTAGGTACTTTTTGAATGGCGATTTTTTACATAGATGGACTTTTTGCTAAGTGGTAGCAACACTAACTAGGTCACTCGTGGGATGGGTGACCATTCTTATATATGTCTTGTAGGTCTGGGTACTAAATTTGAATTTGGGAGACTCGGCCATGGCGACGTCGAGCACTGGGGGCCTAAGCCACGAACCCATCCATTCTACGTCGAGGTTCAGTTGTTTCATATTTAGACAGAAAACTGTTCCAACTGAATTGGTATATATAATAGGGGATTGTATAAATCAATGAGTATTTCAAAATTCATCGTGTATCTAAAATAAAACTGTATTATATTTATGGCCTTTTAGGTATAAAGGTATAATCGTAAATCTATCGGGATATTTACCATGTTTGTTGATTTCGTTGAGTAACCGATATTTCGGCGCTGTTGCAAGCGCCATGATCACGGTGTAGGTACTGATGACCGCCGAGTTAGTTCTTATTGAGGCCAACTAGAAGTAAATATCCCGATAGATTTAACAGTGAATATGTAAATGACCATGTCGATCTAAAATCATACAATATATTTGTTTTATCAAAGACATTTTTTAGATTATTATATGCCGAACTGTTCGACCGTATTGACGAGATTTATACATTGCTATTGAGGAGGTCAGGAGCGGTGCAGCGGCCATCTGGGTCAAGAGGACGTTACTTCTCAACCGCGCTCGATACTCTCCAGACAAACCGCAAATGTAGAATTTATGGAAGTCAGACAAATTTTACTAGTCAGTGGTAGATAAACCAGGATTAATGGCGTTATGAATGGATGATCGGGGACCTGAAGAATGCTTGCACAAGCAGTTTGGCACAAGTGTTGGCGTACTTAAGACGGTACTCAATACAGTTATTTAAGCTCGTTTTGTACCCTTAAAAGCGGAGTTAAATTTTATTCAGTATTAAATCCTTAAAAGCAAGGATTGGAACAAGAAAGGGTATTATTAAAAGTGTAGGTATTACTTAAAATGGTTGAAATTTTGTCATTGTGTTGAATTTTGATATTAGGTTTGAGATTCGTTTCACTTTAATACTTTTATTAGTTACCTGAATATTGGAAGTTGAAGAATTTATCTGATTTCCATGTTTTACTATGACCTCCGCTGTGGCAGTATACCAGTGGAGCTTTCGATGTCTACACAGAGGCGCAGATTTGCAAATATTTGTATGAATGAATATGTACAAAGTGTTAGGGGAACTGTCCCGAAAATTGGAGATACTATTGACCATTTTAACAGAACTGTGCTACTTTTTTGTCGCAATATTTTTGATAGGTATTATGATTTTTAACCCTTTTATTAGCATAATTCAATAATATTTAAAGGGTTTAAAAATTTATTCTCTGAACCTTTTCCCAACTCAGTTGGGGTCGGCTTTTCAGTCTAATTGTGAAGCGGCTGAACTTCGATATTTTACGTGAAGCGACTGCCATATGACCTCCACAACCAATGGTCCAATGATCAATGGCGATATCGAAGTTCCAAGTTAGAGTTTTTTAGAGTTTAAAAATTATGGTAGGTACTTAAAAAAAATATTGCTATTAAAAAAGTAGTTCAATATTCTTAAACTGGTCCGTAGTAGATATCCTCTGTTTTTGTTTTAAGGCATGTTCCCCTAACACTGTGTATGACAGTTTGTATGGATAAATATGAATGTATTTAAAAATGTATCTGAGGACGCCCTCGTATGTCCCCGCTACGACAAGCTATAAATTAGGTACATTAAGTAACTTCTACTAGATTGTAGAGTTAACAAGCGACAATATTATAAGACCAGATACAATTGACTTAAATTATTACTATTCCAATTCCAATTAGTCGAGTAATATTTTATCTATATAAAGCGCTGTCGTTCAATGATTTATGGTACTGTATGAATAAATCCGACTCCGTGATCATAAACATTTGGTACGTCATTTTGAAGTAGACATGTCACGCGCGATGTGCAACGCATTCATTCGTGTTCTGAATGCGCTTGAGGTTAGTTTGTTTGTGGATTGCTCTTTTTGCATCAATTCGTAATTGTTATTGTAAATTCTTTCATTATTAAGTCTATTAGTTATTAACGTATAATGTTGATACAAAGGTATAAAAGACATAACAAAATAATATTTTTTTTATTTCATCCAAAATGTTGCGAATCCCGGAACATTTGTTTACATAATTTATAACTTGTCGTGGCGGGATTTTTTTATGCTTATTTAAGCTATGTTCATTTTCGGACAAGATAGCAGCGCCATCGAAAACGTCCTAGAATATGTATTTTCAGATGATAGTAACGCGTAGATGCGTACTTCTACGAAAGTCTACAGGCTACGCCGTAGCCGCTATAATAAACGCTTACCACCAATTTGCCATCACGACGCGGTATATCCGTGGTCTACACACCCAAAAAGGACCATCTCTCAGAGATGGGCCTGGGTTGGCCGGGGTGCAAAGGTTATGTTACCTACCGATTTTAGTCGGTTCGAGTCCGACATAACCACTCTCACCAGGTCCAATGGCGATGGTATTCGTGGGGATTTTGCGTTTGAAAAAAAAGTCATGATGCGCTTTGAAATACAGTTTTTTGAGTAGCGGTACAGAGGGAGAGAGATGGAGCTATACAGAGGTGTATTTGTGTATATGTATGTGTGTCCCATTGAACCAAATTGCTTATTAGCCTGTTTTATAAAAAAATAACCTATAGATTATTATATTATTTATTGTCACCTGTAAATACCTAGGTACATTCGATCTATCGAAGTCCTTTCAATAGTTAACCTATCCATCTTATTTCTTTCAGTCCTTAGGGATTTAGAAACTGTCTGAAAGCATTTCAAGTTTTTTTGTCCAAGTAAAATCGATATATAGCGGTCACGCGTTGAACAAAGATTTATTTCTAGAAACTAAAACTTTGAGAAACTTTATAAGTGTGCAGGTATCTTTTGTTTATTGAGTTTCTACTGACTACTTCTTCTTCTAACTTCGACGGCATTCTGGAGTTGCCATCGTTGTGAAGTAATTTGTTTCACGGCAGCACCGCTACTCACGGAGAGGGCCCGAGTATAGGTTTCGCTCTTCGAGAAGGTTTACTACACCCCTCCACTGACTACTAGCAAATTTATGTGTGATGTTGTTTTGTTGCTCAAGTTTAGCAGCAATTGCAAGGTTAAAGAATAGTGGCCAGGTTTTTCTTGAGATGAGTCTTTCTTAAGACATGGTTGAACTTCTGTATTTTTTTCAAGCAACTGCCCTCTGACCTCTACAGGCCACTGGAGATATCGAATTTTAAGGCTCCTCATAAACCTATATAGATGTTTGCATGCCAAACGAGATCAACGTCATAAAAACTGGTTTGTTTTAAGCAGCATTCGGATTTGTCCGGTTCTCCCCTCTGCCGACCATGTCAGTACTTGCTGATGCTGTGGTTTTCCCTATTGCTTACAATATGGGGTTCTTCAAGTAGGCATTAGAAGGTTAATTCAGAGTTGGCAGAGGGAGTGTGTATCAGGTGTTGCAACAGGTCACGGTAACTACTTTCCATCAGGTGGGCCGTATGCTTCACTGCCATATAAGTGGTATAAAAAAAAACACTACAAAAAATAAATTAAAGAGGTATACTGAGCAAGGTAAACCTCTTTGATTTATTACTTCTAATAGCTAGTTTTGACAGATGATAGATACTCTAAAATGTTCGTAACATTCGCCGTACCATTACGGTATTCGGTAATATCATATTTAATATCCAGTTGAATGATCAAAGACCAATAACTTACTGCAAATGACGTGAAATATCTCAAACCCCAAAATGTTGAGACGTTTATCTTGTGTTACTCGAAACACGACGTTATATACAAACTCTGGTTATGTCATTTAAAGTTTTAAACAGTTGCTGTTGTGATCTTTGTTGTAATATGAGCATGTATATTACATATATACAGTGGGCAAGTGTGTAAGTAATCATGACGCTATGAGTACGTGCGAGCGAGCATGTTTTTTTTCTTTATTAAAAATGTAGGTACGCCACTGAACACAGTGAACGTCACTCAGTCTCAGATGACATAACGTATCGTTTAGGAGTGTTAATAATAGCTCCAATAAACAATAAACTAAACAATATTAAAACATGATATGGTCTAACTTTTTTCTTCCTTCTTAAAATGGCTTCTGCAGCAGCTACGCAGCCATTTGTCAGTCTCCAGCAAATATCGTAAACGTAATATAAAATTAATAGCGAGATGCAAATGTCAAGATTTTAAGAAAGTCTACCAGAGTCACGTTAGTTACGCCAGTATATTTCGGTGTTTCTGCCCCTCTCCCCTCTCCAGATCCGGTAGTCAATCAAGACACGTGGTTGGATTTTAGCGGGGCTTTTGAGTGACTAAATGACCACAAATATTTAAGTAGTAAGTATTTATGAAGATCAATTTAAAACACTTTCGCAAAATCTGTCCGATCCCCTATTGGTCTATTGAGTGCATCTGGTTACGATTGCACTATTTATGACGAATATCAGTATGTATACCTACCATAATTGGCAGAGTGCAAACTGGCAGATAAAAAAAGTTTTGGCTCTTGTGGTTGGGTAGACACTGGACAGACCGTAAAGAGAGACCAAATATTGAAAAAAAGAACTCCCAAGTGCGAGCTTTGAATACCAACGGATTTTATAATAAAGTTATTCATGGAGGTGTGCGAGTGACATACATTATCTTTACACAAAACCTAGGCGTGAAAGCGATAGAATGTATAAATTGTGAAACGATTTTTTGTTAACCATTATCCACATAACAATCAAAGAATCAATTTCGTTTATTCAGTTTAGGCACATAAAGAGCTCTTATGAATGTCAAAGTTTTACAATTATGTACCTACATTTGTCAAAAATATTATATTTTATAATAAATAAAATAGTAAATAAATCATTTGAAAATGATTCTTCCTCGGTAGTCAGATGTACTTAGAAGAGACCAGCAAGAAATTTAGGTAAATTATCGTGACGCAAATATTTCTGTACCAAAAATTCACAAGTGCTACTGACCTTTTAAATTCGGTAACGCGGTCTGTGGGTCTATTTACGCTAATAATATTATTGTCTTTTGTTTTTATAGATTTTAAAAACCTAAACAAACGCAGATTCGAAATGTAAATAAGTAACTACAATTCGTTAACGAGTTATGGAAATTGAATTACATTTTTATAATGCAAAGTTCACTGAGCTGAGGGCGATGTCGATCAATGTATGAATTTTAAGATATCTTAGCGGTTTATCCCGAGTGCCGGATATAGCGTACGTGACTTATAGCTTTTGGATAGTAAACAGCAATTAAAGGCCCCATTACACGGGATAGATTCCCGTTCGAGCCGTTAATACCTATCGGAAGCCAGTCCCGCAAAATTATCGATAAGAATGTGATCTAGGTTCCGTTGCTATAGTTAGTACTTTAGTGGTTGAGGTACAAGAAATGTGATTTTAGTTAGGTACTTTATGACCTATGATCGTGATATTAAAATAAGGTAGATAAATTATCTCCATACTGACTATTTTATAACGTTTTTATGTAATTATTTCTTTATAATTTATATGTGCTGGTTGTGGTGGTGGTGGAGGAAGCTCACCACTCATCCAAAAGGTATCGTAAGAGGCAATTAACGGATAAATACGTAGACAATATCGTCTCAGAGAGAATCTGCTAAATTAATCAGATTATATATCTGCGTGGAAACAGTAGGCTGGAACCTCCCAATATTAGGAGAGGTCTATTTGATGTGTACTAGTTGCAGTATTATTGTTACTTAACCATACAGTTTATTTTATAAATAAAGTTATTGTGCAGTGGGCTCCAAAACATCCTAGACAATTTGAAACTAAAATTGTATGCAGCCCCTACAAAACCCCTATTAGTCTTAGAAGCTACTGTATACTAGATCTAATTCATTCCCTGAACCTTTTTCCCAACTTAGTTGGGGTCGGCTTTCCAGTCTAACTGTGATGCGGCTGAACTTCGATATTTTCCGTGAAGCGACTGCCATCTGACCTCCACAACCAATGGTCTAATGACCAATGGCGATATCGAAGTTCCAAGTTAGACTGGTTGGACTTTTGAGGGCTCCAACTACCCGTAACGACTGCCATAGATGTTTGTCTAGCACACTGCTCTCCGAGGCACTTTTAAACCTGCGATAAATACACACATAACTTCGAAAAGCATCGAAAAGTCATTGGTGTGTGCCATGGTAAACCTGGGATCAAACTCGAGACCTCGTCTCAGCAGTCCATTACCCATACCACTAGGCTACCGCGGCTAGATCTAATTATACTATATCTAAATCTAAAAACTAAATAGAACACTAGATCTAATTATGAATATAATTAAGTTTAGAATACATCTTGCATGAGTTTATATGCTTATAAAAAAAACAACACAACGATCTAATTTATTTATTAACGTTATTCTATGTTATTTTTGATTAAATTGAAATTAGGTTTTCAAAGGATTATAAACCTTAAGGTGTCCATTAACTTTTTGGAGCCTACTGTACATAATTATTGATGATTAGCAAAGAATGGCTAAGAATTGTTATTAGCTAATGGTAATACCATTGGCTTTACCTTTTGATATGTATACGAGTACAGCAGTAAATTTAAAACCAGTTGTCTACGCAAATTTTTGATTTAAATAAATAGAGATGGCTATTTGATTTGAGTAACAGTCCTAATCTTCCCAATCTCCAGATTGTACGGGTTCTTCCTCTTCGAATCTTTCCGGGCCAATCATCATTGTTTTCGGGACGGACGTGCCCTTACGACAAAGTAATCAGAGGCCTTCATTTACTTTCTAAGTAAACACGGTTGTGCGCTGACCCGAGTAATAAATTCAAAACTTTTGACACGCGCGCCCGACAAATCAGCTCCGTCCCATCCCTAATTACTCCGGAAGGTATCTGATATCCTGACGTAGGCATACTTTCCATGTTTTAATGACACCGCAAAATTAGATTAACTTATTTTTATGCTTCCGACAGTAAATGGAACTCATTCCCGTACCGTACTCATTCTCAGTTCCGTACATAATTCCGTTGAGGAATTATGGCTAAAATATTGAATTGAAATGTCCGGTTTAGAGGCCCGTGACGGTATAACGGGAATAATCTATGACTTTATACGAATATTTGCGGTTTTTTTTTCGAATATAGAATTGTCAGAATCGTTCCAATAGCACTGTTTTTTACGTATTTAGATTATTATTTTGGTTTCAATTGCGAAATAAGGATAGTTTATTTGAAGATTCAATTTTAATTCATTTATTAGATCCATTTAAGTCATTGAAGGTAATAAATGTAACAGATGTCTCGCTCGTATCTTGCGATTGAGTTCTAAAAATGTCTTTAAATGGGTAGTTTCATTATTTTGTGATAATGGCATTTAAACAAGTAGGTGCTTAGTAAAATAAACACAATCACAATCGTTACGTGAAATTTCATTGTAAGGGCTTTGTATTGTTGTCGAAAGTTAGCGCGATATCTAATTTTGTGAACTTGTATAATGTTACCGCGATTTATTTAGTGTTTTATTTTTAAAGCCAGATAAAAATAGCATTTCAACGAATTCATCATCATTCATCGTTCCAGCCATAGGATATCCACTGCTAAACATAGGCCTCCACCATCGACCTCCAATCTGACCGGTAAGAGGCGGTCTGCGTTTAAGGGTACTCGCCACTTTGACTATGTCTTCCGTTCATATAGCAAGGACCCATCCTATACCTCGTCTACCACTACATGGCCTTCCAGTTCCAACAGTCATCTGTTCTTCTTGCTATGTGTCCTACCCACTGCCGCTTTAAATTGTTAACCCGATGGGCTATGTCAGCACCTTTCATTCATCTACGGATCTCTTCGTTTCTGATTCAATCTCGTAGAGAAATTCTGAGTATAGCCCTATCCATAGTTTATCCTTGAGCATTCTTATGAGACCCATACTGAGGGTCCACGTTTCGGCGCTATAAGTCATCACTGGCAACACGCATTGATTAAGGACTTTTGTCTTTTCAATGAATTGGCTTTGATTAAGTACGACATGATATAATATAATAAATAATTGTAGGTACCTAACATCAAATTTGCAACTGGTGTGACGTGAATTTCGCTCACTAACTTTACGTGGTATGAAAATCAAAGGAGACACCGCGTGCATACTTATTTAAATACATCATCGGGACGTGCCGTCGAAATATTCACTCTCATTTTACATTCATTCATAATATACTCGTAGGTGTAACTCTCTAACCACTGAATGCATACATTACATACAGAACTTATGCTTAATGAAATGCTCGATCGACCCACGCACTCATAGCACGCGGATGCGAATTTAAACTGTACAGGGTTAATGCCACAAGTTAATGGATGTATAAATTGATCATCAAATAGTATATTTTTGTTTTTTTTAAATATCAGTTTGAAACAAAAATACTTTAACCTAATTCGGACACCAGCTCCTCTTAAAAAATAAAAATAGAAAGAAAGACAAAAGGAAAAAAATAATGTAAGGGGAGTTATGAGCAAAATTTATCTATTATTGATTGTTTTCATTTAATTGTACTGTTTTGTTTTGTTTTTTGAGGAGAAATAAATATATATATTATATTATTATTATAATTAATCATAAGCTAGGCAGGAGTTACAATTTATATTTAGATTTTATATTTATGCCTTATATATTCATATTTTCAAACCTAAAAATCTTCGAAAGGGTAGGTGTATTAATATATTTCATCACGTATAGTTCAAAAGATTTCAAAATGAAAAAGTCGTTTATTCTGTATAGACCATTGAACGAAGATAAGTCAAAATTAATAATGAATTATAGGTTAGTTAGCAATTGGAGCACCGCCGGTTTGAAATGCAGCTCCGTCTTGAGAAGACTTCGGCAAGAAACTGTAAGAAGAGCGAGCCAAATGCCGTCAAGTGAGCACTTTATCAAGGGTTGTTTGTTTACCGTCGGAAAATACTGTCTCCCTTTGTTACTTTTCACGATACACTCTGAAATATTTTATTTAATTTGACATTTTGACATTATTATATTTGAAATTCTTTATCTTCGTTAATTAGTTGAGCTATTTAGTTGTCATCTGTTATGTACGAATATTTTACTTTGTAAATTAGATTTTATATTTACATGCCTTTTAAGTAGAATACGGATCGATTAAGCAAACTTTAAAGCAGTGCAATAATTGGTACCTGTATTCGCTAATAAATATTGATTATAATTATAAAAGATGGAGTGTCTTTTCTACTCCGCCGGGCATTAGCACAAAAGCCAGTACTCACGCGATATCTTGCGAGAGATATGTCTTGTATAATCTCACCTCCAGCCATCAAAGACCAATAGACGGCGTGCATTTTGGTCGGTTCAAGTCCGACATAATCATCTCTGATTTTGCGCACGATACATTTTTTTTATAAAAAAAGTATTTGCGCGATATCCGAGTGTAGGTACAAGTAGTACATACTCCTACATGAATCTAACTTCTGTATACTAAATGTTCGGTGTTCTAGCGTAGTTTTAATATAAAACTTATAGGTACTGCAATACAACACCTTAGGGAGCTATAACTACAAACACTCGTACATTAACTCCAGATTCATTTATTCTAGAATCTACCTTCCCCTTTTATTATTCAATTCCCAGCGGCTACGCTAGATATTAATGAAAGCTGATAAGCTCTTTGTTAGGCGATCGATTTAATATTTATATTGAAGAGGTATTCTTCAAGTAATAGGCTATTAAAGTAATCTTTTGGCTACCGAATCGAATGTTATTATTTTGCTTCGAGTGGGTTGATACTGTAAAGCTAATTTATATGAAAAATATTTTTACTGGTACGAAGAACATTTATAAGTCCTCTTTTTGTTAGACATACCCGCGTCTCACTCCCCTGGGAGGCTTACAGGGTGTATAATCCCACGTTTTCACCAAGAAAGAAGTTATAGAAATGTTTGATACATTACTTAATTACTTGTTTTCTATATGTAAGTATTGACACTGTCTCAAACGGGTTGTGAACAAGTTTTAAACACATTTGCGTTCATAAAAAAACGACATGTTGCAACTTGTCAAATACATGTTTTAAACCTTGGTGAAAATGAGGGGTAACGCAGAGACCCTTGGAGAATTTGAATTTAATATGTGATGAGACTCTCGCAGGGGTCAGTGCCTGCACTACAGAAGTAGGTCCTTCAGTAGACATTGATAGTAATTCGGCTTCAGAGTATATTGCACTATAAAAAATATAGAATGGTTTAATTACCATAGAAAATATGATATAGTGATAGGTATACAATATTAAAACTAATTCGTGTAGTTAAAAAGAAAAAGAAAATGTCAATTTTAGTCATATAGGACAACTAATAACTTTGTCTTTTTTGTACAATTGGGTATTTCTATTATTTTTAAATATCGGTTATCGAGCAGTGTTGTACATTTTAGCACTCTACACAATTTCCTCTCCACTCGACTCATACTTTTGTGATAGTACAAAAGTATGAGTCGAGTGGAGAGGAAATTGTCAATCAATAGTTGCGGCACGTTTTAGGGCACTTTTTTACACTTAAGTGTTAGTAAGGATCCCTAATCTTTTCTAGCAATAAATATAGCCTATGATACTCAGGGTGAATGTAGCTTTCCAATAGTCAAAGAATTTTTGAAATCGGCACAGTAGTTTTTGGAGTTTATTCATTACAAACATACACACACATAAATACAATTCAAGGCAATATGTCTTAAGGACTTATAGTACTTAAGGACTAGTGGTGTATAACTAAAAATAGAAGAAAACGTGTAACATTATAATTATGCTTTACAAAATACGGGAATAAGTCATTTATTCCCGTATTTTGTTGTATTTGTTGTTGTTGTATTTGACTACGAACAAGATTTCTTTTATAATTGTATTTTATATGTTAACAAGCGTATACAATATTATAATCGCTGTCATACATTCGCTAACACAAGAAATTTACAACCAAAGAGCAAACATATAAATACATATACACCTACATTCCCCATGCGTAGGTAGTCATACAGAAGTTACGTAACTACGTATATCTGGGATCACCCTGTTTACTTATGCATGACTCCTATCTTTTACAGTACAACTTTACTATTGCAGTCGAGGTTTTAGGATGCACCAACACCTTTAAGACCTGTCCACATCTGCTACTTCAAACTATAAAATTAAAAACTTCAATATACGGTGTTGAATGGAAAGATGATCTAAGCGACATCATCAGTTTAAAGTAAAATCGAACTTAGATTTCTCTGTACAGAGTTCTAATTAGGTAGTTATAAAAAACAGGTGACTGTTGCTCATTATATTTTTGCTAGACTCGTAAAGTTTGTGATGGTTAACACGGTCACGATGCATCACAAGACACGTATGTACTTCATTACTGAACTAACATTGTACGTCCTTAACTTGGAATGTAAAAACTTTTTAGTAGTAAGTATGTTAGACAGGTAGTTACACTTCAGTGACATCGAGATAATGAATGTGTCATTCATACTTGCAACAATGTAGGGTACGAATGGGTATTGCCGGTAACTTAAGGGAAATCAATCATATTTCAGAGTTTATCAATTATATCTTTATTCAGTTTTTAACAAATTAAACTTAAATCAGTATTCTATCAATATATTAATAATTGAGAACCAGTGTTGTTGCCAGCGGCTCCGCCCGCGTGGACTTCTGATCCCGTTCCCGCTGATCCATAAAAACCTTCCGTTGAGTTCAACGACCAAATAAAAAAAAGAATTACTCGAATTGATCTAGTCGTCTTCGAGTTATGCGCTTACCGACATATTTCGCGATTCATTTTTATATATACGTATAGATTATTATTAAGTATTTGGTATAATCAATGTTTAAAAACACAATGGCCTTGATCGGTATTGATCGCCTAGGAAGATATTACACCGACCGGTGTGTATCTAATGCCAGTCAAGCATGACTGATGGATAAGTCACATTTATAGTCCTCAGGGGAATTATCCTGAGCATTCTTGATGAGCTCATCGACCACAGAGTACACACTGTACCACATTTCATTATCTTTTTTTTTTTTTTATTTATTTATTCAATTAACCAACTTATACTTACAGCTAACTAGTCATATAAGTTATAGGTCACATAGGTACATTATATCATTACATTCTTATTAATCTTAACTATCATTACAAAAAATACATAAAAATATGAATAGCAATAAATCATTAAATATTACATTATATATTATAAATTCGGATGTCAAAATAATTAGTAAAAAAAAAGCAACTATAAGGATGTCAACAGTAAAATTGTTAAAGATTAGCATTAAGGCTGTCAAAAAATGTCAGAATTAAATCAAAAATAACGAAATGAATGTCAAAAGTAGGTCAAAAATAACAATATGGATGTCAGAACATAAAATGTAACAATTTGAATGTCAAAGAATAAACAAAAAAATAATAGCAATCTAAAACCAGTTAAAAATCTTCTATTTAGGTACCTGTGAGGTTGACTAGTTAATAGTACTGGAAGTGGTAACACTCTCCAGATAGATATTAGCTGTAGCCAGAAATCTCGGTTCCGCGTACGTGAATAGATCTATGGCCTCATCGCTCAGTAGAATATTGTTGATGTGGGTCAGTGCAAGGTACAATGGACTAGTAGCAAGAGACACGGTAGTATTAGGTACAAAAAATAGTGGACGGTGTCGAGGGCGCAAGGCGCGTCTGACCGGTAGTGGAACATTTATTGAAATATATTGCAGGAGTGAGGGGTTACATACAGAGCCACGAATTAGACGGAAGAAGTATGCAATCTGGGTGAGATTTCTCCTAACCTCCAGGCTCCGATATGAGACCATTCCGAGCACAAATGGTGTGGGGTACATGAAGGGATAGTAGCCGTACACTCTCAAATATAAGTAGCGCATGAAGGCCTTCTGCACTCTTTCCACCAGCAGTGTATAAAGTCTCTCATGCGGATTCCAGATTGCACAGTTTGTTTCCAGTATACTACGAACATATGAGTTATAGAGTATGGTTATGGCGTGGGGGCTGTTAAAAACTTTCGCTTGCCTTAAAACGTACCCCAAGTTTTTCCGAGATCTGTTACAGGTTTGGATTATATTTTCATTAAAAGTAAGAAGTGGATCGAAATGTGTACCTAGATCTCGTATTGCAGAGACACGGTTTAGGGCCACTGAGTTTAATGTGTAGATATTGTGTATCATTCGCGTTGCTCTGGAATAAGACATGACCGCGCATTTATTGACATTAAGATTTAAGGCATTTTTAGTGCTCCAGGTATAAATATTGTTAATGTCATCCTGGAGTTTATGAGTGTCATTTGGTACCTGGATCGGGATGGCGATCTTAACATCGTCTGCATACATTAGGACAGTGGAATGTTTTATATATGTTGGAAGGTCATTTATAAATATTAAGAATAGTAGAGGTCCCAGACTGCTGCCCTGTCCTATGCCCGAAGTGACACGATAGGGTTCTGAGCGCGCTCCTTTGTACACAACAAATTGCTCACGGTCCGTTAAATAGTTGGCGAAGTATTCCAGTAAGGAACTAGAAAAACCGGCCATTCCCATTTTACAGAGCAGTATACTGTTATCCACCCTATCGAAAGCCTTTTGGAAATCAAAATAAGCTATATCTACCTGTCTCTTGCAAGCTATATTTTCCGAAATAAAGGCTGAGACATTAAGAAGGTTTGATGTTGTGGAACGGTTAGGTAGGAATCCATGCTGTTCTTCTGCAAACCACCCCGGTAAATCATTGTAAATTTTTTTATATAATATGGACTCTAAAATTTTACCAAATATGGATAGGATAGCTATAGGTCTATAATTTTTAATATCTGACTTAGGGCCATTTTTATGTACTGGGAGCACTTTGGATATTTTCCATGCTGTTGGATATACTTTGGTCTGTAGAGATAGATTAAAGATATGTTGGAGAGGCACCGCAAATATTCTGCTGCCGTCTTTGATTAGGAATTGTGGTATACCATCTGGACCCTGAGTAGTTTTTGGAGCTAGTCGCGACATGGCATTAAGGACTTCTGATTCTGATATGTGTGCAAATTTTGTGGGTGTGCAAGTGTGCAAACCAATAAAATTAACACCAGTGCGTCTTAGTGAACCTAATCGGCATAGTTGGTACTCACCAGTGTCTTAGTGAATCGTATACTGTTATCTTCTAAAAACTGTTAGCACTTTGTTAGCACACAGTGTTACGTACATTATTATAATAATAACAGTGATTTAAGTGAACGGGAGAACTAAAACACCAAAGATGCAGTGCAAATACACATTTTAGCAGAACGCTGCCCGCAAGATAAGCCCTAATAACGTTGTGAAAAAAAACACAGTGATCCGTTTTTTCTGCACTTTGAAAAATGTAAACAAAAACAAACCAATATTGACAAGAGGCAGTGCTACCAACATTAGTGCAACCTATACTGTGGGTGTGTTCCAGTATTGTGGGCGCGTTCCAGTGTTTTTACAATTCAATCTGTTAAAAATAAACATCCACTACAGAAGCGTTCCAGTGACATCGATTGGAATTTTTGAGCACGTAGCGCCATCTAGGCCACCTATATCTGTAATTGTAAGCTTGAAACATTTCACGCTGTAAACGTTTCTTATCACTCATCGCATTATGGCAGCAATCTGCGAGGGTTGTAAACACAATATAGAAGATGACTTGTTGCTCACGTGCTCAACATGTCTCAAGTCTTACGACCTACAGTGCGCAAATGTACCTCAGGGTCATTTTATTCTGGTAATGAGCTTAGAGGAAAAGCAACAATGGGTCTGTCACGAATGCCGCTGCAAAAAGCCAAAAATAATAAATAGCTCCACGCCGGCTAGTCCGGCAATACCGTGTGGCAGTGAGAGATCAAACAGGATCGCAAAACCCTCCATTGCCGAGCAACAGTACCAGGATGAACCAAATAATGTCACAATAAGGAGAAAGACCACTCAAAAATGTATATCTACATCTCAGACCCCCAATTCATCGGGTAGACTGAATTCTGCTGGTGCTGCCACTGTTGCGGAAGGCACACTTGCAACTGTATTAATGGAATTACGTGCCTTTCGTGAGGAGTGCAACAGCAGATACCTCTCACAACAGACAGCCATGGCTGTGATGTCTGATAATATAAACATTATAAAGTGTTCGCTTAGTGACCTCCATAATAAATGTAAAGTATTGCGCATGGATGTAAACAATCTAATGGAGACCACGGATATTGTCTCAAGCTCCCAAATTGAATTAAAATTACAATGCGAGGATAACTCAAGACGCATAATGGATATGGTGTCAAGAGAGGCTGCCGTCGGAAACGAACTTGCTCTCGCAAAGTTAAGGATTGATAAAATTGAAGAAAATATAATAATAAAAAAATCATCAACGAATGAAGAATCACGCATCCAAGCAAATGATCAAAATGCTGATTCTAGTAAAGCAAATAGTGCAGAACCTATCGCACACCTTACTTCTCAAAAACAGCAGCAGATACCGTGTCAACAGCAATCTCCACCATGTTCAACACAGACGTCGGCACTCGATACTTCGAACGGTTCGAACGGTATGTACAGGTCTCGTATATTCACTACGGGTAAGGGTATACGCCCACGACGATCTGTGATCCACGCAACAGGTGACGCCGACACAGACCTCAAAACTTTAGTTCCCATGAGATACATTCACGCTTGGAATTTCCACCATGAAGTCACGGAGGACAATGTACGGTCGTACTTGCAGAAGAAGCTCCCCAACGCAGGAGCAATTACTATCGAAAAACCTAACCCAGGACACGCCAGACATACCTGTTTCGTGGTGGGCGTCCCGGCACACTTTTTTGACTCCTACCTTCTACCAAACAATTGGCCTATAAATATCTCACTACAGGAATGGTTTACAAATTGGTCACCAAAGAAGAACAAGTTGCATGACAAAACATTTTTTCGTGAATAAGACTAGGAAGCTGGACAAAATTTTCTATCAGAATGTTCGCGGGTTCAAGACCAGATGTTCAAGTACTAGAAACCTACTACACTCTTTCTCATACAATTTACTTGCCCTAACGGAAACCGGTCTTGATGATGGAGTATTTGATTCCGAAGTATTTCCGCAAGAATATGCCGTACTGCGTTGTGACCGTGCCATACGCACCAGAGGAGGGGTACTGATCGCTGCACGTTCACCCTACTCACTCACACGCTTGGACTACCAGTCGGAAATTTATGATGAAATCATTTGCGCAAAAGTAACTACGGGCCGAGTTGACTTCGTGTGTTGTGTAGTCTATTTACCACCTAGTATTCCGGATAGGCGATATTATAGTATTTTTGACTGTCTCAGAAAAATTATACATACAAATAGTAAACTTCCAATTGTAATAATAGGCGATTTCAATCTGTATTCTGCCAGTACTACTGTTCGTAATGACTTTGAATTATTTATTGCTGAAAATAATTTGACCCAAAAAAATACCATTAATAATGATCGCGACAGAATGTTAGATTTAATTTTAGTCAATACATGTGTGGCGGATGTCTCGGTTTCGGCTTGCCCTGGAATAGTATCTGAGGAAATGCATCACAAGGCGTTGAGCATCGATATTAACGTATATACGCCGTTTGCCCATAGATCTCTGAATAATAATAGCCTATATAGGGTAGATAAACCTGATAGCCAAACATGCGAACGAAATTTCCATAAGGCAGATTTTTTCCAGCTATACACGGGCCTGTCAAATATAAACTGGGAACCAGTGTACTCGAGCAATGATGTTAATGGTGCGGTTGAAATTTTTTACAAGTTGCTAAACGATGTTATTGTGGAAACAGTACCTGTCAAAAGACCTATTACAAGGTCAAACCAGAGTTACCCTCATTGGTTTACCACCGACACTATAAATCTAAATAAACTAAAAAATGATTACCATAGACTTTTCAAGCAGACAAATGACCAACTATATTATGCATTCTTTACATATTGCAGGCGTTTGGTGAAAAAGAGTACGGAATCTGACTTTTTAGCATTCACTAACCGTATACAGGCGGACATTAAGCGAGACCCCAAAGCATTCTGGACCTACGTTAAGAGTAATAGGAAAAACAATGAACAGGCTACTTTCGGGGACTTGTCACCCACAGAAGTAGCTGCTGCATTTTCAAAATATTTCAGCAGCGTCTTCTTAGTTAATGCCCCAGCGCTGAATGTCAACGAAACACAAGCCTCGTCTACATTTGCAAATCCCGTAATCCACGCAAATAAGACAATCAAATATGTGCTATTTGTAGAACTGTGTACACATCATAAAGGTATTATTACTAGCGAAAATAGAGAAACAGTCTCCTCAATACAGCGTTACCGAATTTAAAATGTCAAATGCATTTCAATATGTACTTTTTATGACAGTCGGCTATAAATGACAAGTTGATAGGTTTATAAAAATATTTCACGGTTTATATGCTCTGTCACTTTCTCACACCCAGGTTTTGAGTTTACGAATTTTTACGTAATCTACCATTTTTAAATGTTAAGCGTGGGTAGTTTAGTAATTAGGACTCGGTCTTATGATTAGGAGATTCCAGGTTCAAGTCCTGGCTATTCGACACACTGTAGACGTGAACCCGCTCTCACGCAAACATTATAGCTTAGCTAGAGGGGTTAAGTTTAAGGAAATTAAAAATATTCCCTATATCAGTAATTTCGGTTGCCAATATAAAAAATATCATAAATCAGAATCATGCATAAACGTCACAAAACGCATACTTTTCGTCACGTTTCACAATCGTTAAATAAAACGTCGCGTTTGGCATCGCGTTTGCGAACTGTCACAGATATAAAACTAGGTGCTTAGTTTTCGTTTAGTATTACAAACGTATTCTTAGATCGATTGATAAGACCGTGGTCAAATAGAATAAGACTACGGTTGGTTTGCTCACGTACTGTATTCATGAATACGATCCCGGAAGAATCTATTATATCGAATTGGCCAAAGCTTCTTGTATTTGACTCGGACTGCGGTGGATTGTGTTCCTTTATATTACTTTGTATGCTTGACCATGGTTGTTGTGGCTAAACGCTTTTACCGATAGGGACATTTGTTGCAGATTAATTTTTGTAGGGTTCGTAGTTGTGGAACGTGACTTTTGGTTGCCTATTTTTGTGGCCGTTTCCTCGTGGTCATACTAGTTTGTCACACCAGTATGACCAAGAGGATATAAATGTCCTCGTAGTCATACTATCATTTTGACACCCCCTGTAGAAAAAATAAGGAAAGTAAAATACAGAACTAAGAATAAAAATTTTTTGTCGTAATTTTTCTAGAAAAAAGCCAATACAAATCTCTCCATGAATGAGTTCCATTTGACAATTTGTAATTAAATCATCACGATCAATATACTCCTGGCGTCTTTTTTTGCCTCTTCCCTTATATCATTGTATCATTGATACAGGAGATCGATTTTTCATTTCTTTATTTAGTTGGGAGTGCCAACTTTCCACCACATTATTAGTTCTGTGGCGTTCACCATATACGGACCATTGTCTCTTAGAACATGTGTTAAACCAACATTTCTGAGTCCTAGGACAGTTGCTTTTTATGTACGCTATTCCATCTTCTATTTGTGTTTCCGGCAACAAAGGCAAAGCAGTACATAGTCCCACAATTCGTTTTTCAATTTTGGAATTAAATTTTAGGTCTTTTGCCCTTTTCCACAAACATTTAGTAAAGTGATAATAACATTTTTTTATTTGTACTTCAGGAAATACTTGCAATAATGCATTAGAAACAGCAATTTCAAAATCTAGGTGCACTTTTTTGGGTGACCATCCCGTAATTTGTGATTTTATCATCTCAAATAAAGCCCTAATATGGCTCTTGTCTTTTGTTCGACATTAACACGTAAATTAGAGGTACGACATTGGTTTCCATTGATGATTTACTGATATCTCCATGTATGGAATAAAATTGTTCAAAAGGCCTAGGGCAACTTTTGAATGTTCCATCCATAAAAAACTCATCTACATTAAGAATCAGTCTTCGGGCTTCTTGGGAAGCGAATGCTATGATTCGACAATTTAAGTCATGATAGTCTGCCAGAATATAACTTTCGAACTTTTCAGGAATAAATACATCATTAGTATGTTTAAAACATGATCTATTTCTTCGTGCGTATAAAGAAGTTTTTACACTTTGTAGCGTAGGTAATGGCTTAATGAAATGTGCACCCTTATTTTTTTATGTTTTTATACCTAAATTATAAATTTAGGGAATCGGAGTATCGGTAAGTCGGGCTTGCTCTTTCATGTTATCCACTGAAACATCTATATCATTTTTAATAAAGTCAGGCTTGCAGGTATGAACTGTCGAATTTTTGAAATCGGTCAAGTACTTTCGGGGCCTATTTAATGCAAACAAACAGACAAAAAAACAAGTCTTTCCTCTTTATAATATTAGTGTAGATAAACTTACTTTAATAGTAACTGAACCCCGGCACTTATCTTTCCTTACTCGACTACAGTTCCAAATCGAACATCCATTTTTATAAGCACGCTGTTTGTAATGCTGGCGGCCATTATATAATAATACTTGCCCTCGTTTTCTTTTTAAAAATACTAATTCTTCCATTGTATTGAATTGAATTGAATTTTGGAGAACAACCCAATTTCGATAGTGACAGTTTAATTATACTGACAGTTTAATTATTTGCTCTATTGCCTATTCTGTTTTATTCTTAATGAGTGAAATATGCGGTCATACTCGGAAAAGTTTCTATACCAATATATAGGTATACTTATACAGGAGGAAGTAAACCCATTTTTCTAATAGATTAGGTTTTAGTATGACTACGAGGACATTTATATCCTTTTGGTCATACTGGTATGACAAACTAGTATGACCACGAGGAAACGGCGATTTTTGTCAAGTAGCTGTAGTCCACTGATACAAAAAGTTGACCGTGCTAAACATGCGTGAACTAGATGGGTGTTATTTTGTTAGGCTTTCTGCAAAAATAGTGCCTAAAATTGGTATATAAGAGGCGCTTAAACTGCAATAAATTACCCAATGACTTTAAACTTTGTAAAATATTCTTGGACTTAAATCTAATTAATCTAATCTTTTTAAATTACTATGTACCAAAGTATACTGTGAAGGAGTACCTAAATGGTCAATTTAAATTTTTTATACATCTATTTCTGTTTACAATTTAATTAATTTAGCTTATTGCTGCCAATGGGCACTACAAAAAGAAAATGAGTATGCCGAAAATAAATTCCTAACCGAAAATGTAGCAGCCAAATAAATTTGGAATAATTTTTTTACCCGATTCCTTGCTATGCGGTGTTAATCGCAAAGAAATTAATTACGTCACGCACAAGCACTACTAATTAACATCTTGGACAGTATCAGACATACCCATGAATAAGAGCGGTGACTTAAACGTACCTAATTTGTTAAATAATTTTACATATATATTATATGTAAAATTATTTAACAAATTAGGTACGTTTGTATGTACGCATCTGCCATTCAATTTTCTGCAGCCGTGAACGAGGCTTTATCTCGACAGTAACTCTGTTTGCTTCATAAAAGGAAAGGGGTGTATAAAAAGAAAAAGGCGAAGGCAAAAAATCTGTGTTCTCAAGTGATGTAAGGTCCTTCTGTTGAGTGTAGTCAGTCTCCCAAGTGTGCTCATGTTAGGTGCTTAAGGAATAATTTATACCGCATAAATTGTTATTTACGAGCTTTTAGGTAGTTGGAAAGAACAATGTGTGTAGTACGTTTTATATTAACTTATAAATATATTCACGTATGTAAATCTCTGAAGAGGTAGGCAAAGGGGTGGAATAGGAGTTGGTGTTAATGCCCACATTTCAGAAACTGATTTTCGGCTTCACGCCGAGCCTATTGTCATGCGCTGTATGTAGCCCATGATAATAGCGAACTTCTGATAGCAAACTTTGTCGACTTCTATGGGTTCTATGGGCTGGCCCTATCATACCACTCCATTTTTAAACCTGTGTTGAGAACCAACACGGTAATTTATACAGCACTAATTTTTAACTACCAGAGAAACTTTAGGCGCTAATATGGAATATATCATCATCATCATCCTTGCGTGAATACCAACCGGTATACACCCGAAGCTCTCCCCATGGAGTACGGAGTTTGCTTTTTTCCAGTCTAACTGCGGTGCGGCTAAACCGTATATTTTCCTTGACGTGACTGCCATGTGACCTCCACAACGTATAGGAATAGGGGATGTCTGTGCTGTATTGCAGTTAGACCGGTTGTTGAAATTTTAGTGCTTCATCTATCCGTAAAGCCTGCCATAGATGTCTGTATGATAACTGTGACCAATAGCTTAGCGTGCTTGCCGAGGCACGAACAGATTAGTGCAAATATCCATATACTTGCAAATATTTGTACTGAACGAGGGTCGAACCCACGCCTACTGCATAGCTGTCACTTTTACTACCGCTATCTATACAAAAACAATACAAAAAACAAAGCCATTATCGTTTTTAGTTCTTAAGCGCGCATAAATTGTTAACTCCATAAATATCTATGAAAGTTAATTTAAAATACTTTTAGAAAACTGTTCGAACCCCTATTAATAGATGTACCAACTTCGAGGTGAGTTTGACCATTTAGTCTTTCGGATCGACCCAAAGTTTGTCTATTATTGTTCTTTGAAATTTTTTACTAGATTTATACAACGAAGTAGGTTAGTTGTTCCTTAACCTTAACGCAGAGTTGCTTAAGAAGGACGTACATTACCGTTGATGGCTTGTAAACGTGGTTAAAGAGCCATTACTTTAAGCGCAGGGCGGCGCAGGCCATATAAAAGTAATGAGTGTTTAAGAAAACGGCTCGAAATAGCGCACAAGAGAGTTACGAAGTACTCGCTTGTCCTGGTTTAGACCTGTAATGAGTAGTGATGAAGCTAATATTGTATGAAAAGTCATCATCATTCTCTGAACATTTTCCTAACTCTGTTGGGGTCAGCTTTCCAGTCTAATTGTGATGCGATTTTCCGTGAAGCGACTGTCTTCCGACCTCCCCAACCAATAGTCCAATGACCAATGGCGCTATCGAAGTTCAAGTTAGACTGGTTGGACTTTTGAGGACTCTACTACCCGTAACGACTGCCATAGATGTTTGTATGGCTACCGGGACCGACGGTTTAACGTGCTCTCCGAGTCACGACCAGACCAGTGCAAACAGCCATATTCATGCATACAACTTTTAGCACTGAGCGGGGATCGAACCTGCGCCCCGTGCGTAGCAGCACTACCGCCACACCACAGAGTTCTCTTGTATTATTTACATAAACGGATGAGATGTAAACTGGTTACCGTGGCCTATAGACGTGTGCAATATCAACGCCATCACATTTACGCTACCGACCCTGAAGGAATTTTCTTATGACCTTCTTGAAGAACCCCATATTGTAAGCGCTGGTGAAAACCTCAGCAAGGAGTCAAATTTACAGCGTACGTAGGACGAACCTTCGTTCATACCTCACTGTGTACCGTTTACAGAGCCTATGGTGAGCGGATTGGTGATTGACTGAAGCTGTACTTATCGTGTAGAACCGTTCGTCTTAACACAAACCATTGGACAAGCAGAAAACCACACACCGCGAGGGAAAGTCCCTTCTGAAGAAAGGCTGAGAGGTTACACACCATCAGGTGGTGTGTGCTCAGCGGCTGTCTTTGCACCGAGTCGAAGGGGTCAAGCTAGTATGTTGACGCCCCAACAAAAAGTTGACAGTAGTACTTGTTACAATTATTATATACCTCAAAGAATTTTTATAATATTATTAGTAAAATTATATAAGTGCCATAAGTGAGTACGTAATAGTTACCATAATTCTAGTCAGTTCTTCTCTCGACCAATTGACCAAAAGTGCGATTGGGTTATCCCGCAAGGGAATTCCCTGTAGCAACACGTAATGTGTTTATACATCTCTGTCTAACATGCTTATGTCTTTAGGGACCACAACCACCACAACAAGCGTGCGTATACATAAATACAACCTCGTCTGTATGTTAGAGGGATATTAGACGCTTAAACTCGGTGCAAGATTCAATAGATTAGTATATGAATCGGTTTGAAGTCGCTAAAATAAGTTATTGTAGCAAGCAAGTCGTTTTAAAGCGGTCCTGAAGATTCCTCGTGTAATGGCGAAATACGTATCGAGGTATGTTCTTCGCGCTTGCGGCTTATTGCCTATACGATATCATATCTTGTCGGGTAAGAAGTATTTTTACTTGCTTTGAGGGGTGCGGTTTGGCGTTCCTATGTATGAAAACTAGTAACATTTTACTATTGGCTATCGTTGTAATTTTTAAACAGTGGTTTATAAATGGGTACCCTCCACTCTCCTAATATATTTTATTGTGGCAAGTTATTAACAGAACATTTACGCGATATATAATGTAGAACTTGCTTATTACGCCACATAGACAGACGCAATCTATTTTGATAAAACCTATTTAAATTGAGAATAATGAGTTTGTATTATTTATATAGTTTTAAGAACATAATACCGTTAGGCAGAGCCGTATTAATACCTACATTTATCTAATTTTAGTTGGTTTATGTGGACAGGGTCGGCGGGGGTCGAATATAATTAAAGCTCTGAGCTTTAGGTAATGAATTATGCCACTTAAAATATTGACAGAGCGAATTTGATACCTTCAGAGTTCTGCATTCCAAATACGAGTACCTAAGAATATTTAAAAATTTTGATGTTCTGTAAGAAACAAAAAGTCAATACTATGTTTTCAGGAATAATAAATAATGTTAATGTTGCGCGAGATATTTCCAACGCGGTTGAATGAATTTTATCTTCGAAAATCCTTCTTTGTTTTGAAATTACTTTTATTGTTTGAGAGAGCCTTAACATCACCTTTTAGGAGTAATATCATGTCAATCATACTTTACTTTCAAAGGTGTGATTTGGACTCCACCCGTTATCGTATATAGATATTTGTACACTGTATCATGTAAGACAGGTACAAATTCAAACATTTTTTTTATTTAGTCACGTCAATTTGTCAAGCGGTTCGGTGATTCTTTCCTCTGCACGTGTTTCCTTCTTCCTACAGTCCCGGGTTCTTTAAGCGGGGCGTGAAAAAGCTTCTGATGAGGCCGTCAAGCTGAGCGCCACCATTGTAGCACTGTACGTGTTTGCAATGGTGACCCTCTTTCATGAGACTTTGCGTTCAGCTTAACATCAGGCGAGGTGAAGACAAATTGTCGTGCCATAAAAAATGGATTTGTTTGACAAATACACGAGTGCATTCTTCAATGAATTGTCGACAACACTTTCGAAGCTTCCACTATTCAAGGTGAACTATTTTTTGAACGCACTCATCATTCAATTGCTATGATTGTACGAGAACCAGATCCCTAACGAAGGTACTCGTCTATAGTAGGCGGTCTAATAGAGAGGTTTGAAGGGTCTCATCATCCAATTTACGCTTTGGTTTGTTTAGGGATAGAGACACTCGAGTACTGCGATCTACCTCAAAAAATCTTTGTAGTGTACGAGAATGTGTGACAGAATTTTCCAATTGAAAGCTTTTTCGGTTACGTTTCACTGGGGATATGAGTTGGAGGTTTATTTGAATAAGGAGATGTATTTCGACTTCAGTTATTTTTATGAAAACCAGTGATATGACAGTTTAATCTCAGATAGATATATACAGCCTGGATTCAGCATCAGATACATGGCTTAAGTCTACAATAGCGCCCGAAATACGGCAATAGATGCACCACTTACGTAGAACTAAACAAATGGTTGATATGTGGGTTGTAATAGGCGTGAGCATATATAGGTATATAATAAACTACTTTTAATTTATTCGCCAAAGTTTCAATAAAATGAATCCCCTGAAAAGCCATGGTTTAGTGTTGGAAGGCTGTTATATTTTGTTTAGTAAAATTATAAATTTTCCAGATACAAACTTTTCAATCCCATGATGATTAAAATAAATTGGTGTACAAAATTCAACAAATAGATCTACTTTTGTGGTTTATTTACTCATAGGTACATGTACATTTTTATTTATTATTTTGTGTGAAGGGTTGAGAAGTTTTGTATTAATTTCAATACTAACTATATAACGGTGAATAAATAGTCAGATTTTCTTTCATACTCCGGTAAAAAACATCGGAATATTGATGACCAGGGCACACCGTAGTAGCGGTGATAAGACCTATCAAGGAGTGCTGTCTAGATAGGCCACACGGTAGCCTCTCGTACCGGCTGACGCAGGTTATTATTGGGCACGGGTGTTTCGGGGATTACCTACATCGGATCCAGAAGGAGCCAACGTCCGAGTGCCATCACTGTGATGCGATCGAGAACTCGGGGCTGCACATGCTGATCGGTGCCCGGCGAGGGAGACGCCCCGCCGGGTCCTAGTGGCGACCCTAAGAGTGGGAGTTCTCTCGCTTATCATTGAGTTAAAAGAGAAAGTCCTTGAACCGATTCCCCTGGTCTCATGCTTAACATAGCTTAGATTCGCAACGTTTTTGTTGTAGGTCTTTTTGTTAGTATTTTAGGACAATATGCACAACGCACGCCATCTCAACTCAACTCATGGTATATGTAACATAGCTTAACTAGCTTATGTGTGGGTTCTAAAATGCGGATGAACATACCGACTTCGATAAAAAAGCATACATATTATACCCACAAACACCCAGACCAATGCAGATATTCATATTCATGTACACAATATTTGCACTAAGCGAGCATCGAACCCCCGCCTCCTGCGTAGCAATTGCGTGCACTGCTGCCATGCTACGGAGGTCGTCAAGGTCTGGGATTAAAGTTCATGTGTATAAAATAAATAATCATTAGTTCATTGATTAATTCATCCATTCAATCATTCAGTCATTCATTCATTTACATATACATACATACATTCATTCATTCATTCTCTGTAATACCTACTCATATTACTACAAAACTATTACTCTATACTATACTTTGTAAAATGTAGCTTGGGTCCTATGACAGCTGTCAGTGAAATCCCGCACATGAAGTCTTGAATTTTCTAATAATGAATGTAGTAGCTGTCAATGTCATACTTTATGGGCATACCGAGCTAATTAGTGATGGGCGATGAATCATCATGACCACATACTATAAACTATCCATATTTTGAATAAAGCTTAATTTAAAATTGAAATTAATATATGAAAAAAATAATTAGAATTTAATCTTATTGCTTAGGTATTTTAATGGCATAATAATATTTATATTTCAATATACTTGATCCTAAATAATATTGAGTAAATAAAATCCTACATTCAATCCATCAACGCCCTGAACCTGTTTTTGGATTTTGTAAGAAGACACGCCGCGTTTGACTCTTGTGCATATAGACATAAGATACACGCGCCAACATCTTGTTTGATATAAACTTCCACTGATCCACTCCACTCATTCTCATCAGTACGAGTGCCGGCGCCTTGTATGCTACGTCATATTCCGTTCTCATTACAATTAAATACATACAATACAATTAAATTAAACCTAATTATATGTAACATGCATCAATAATAGCTGGTAGCATCGATATTTTCATCGAATTTCGGACATCCCTATGAACCTAATTTTGACATCTGTCATAGGACCCAAGCTATATTTTACAAAGTATAACGAGAAGTGCAATACATGGAAATCATATTGTCATCCATCATTCCCATTGTCCCCATCGTTTATCTCTATCATATTCCATGAATTTGAACAGTCAAGCGACACGGGTGAGCCATAGTATTTTCAAAACATCGTTATATAGTCTTAATTTTCCCCTGCCTTCCTTGTCCTCTCGGTGGGAATTTTGCTTTATTGCGTACAACATTTCGAGGAATCTTCATGGATCCTGTTTTGTATATTGGTATTTTTGATTAAATTAAACAAAACAGCTGTTGTACATTCCTACCAATATCTCCCAATGTACCTCTTATAAACAGTGCACGAATAAGGGCGTCCACACACAGCAAAGATAATGTAAATAAATATATTACAGCACGATATTGCTCTTTAAATCTTTCAATATGAATCTCCAGGAAATTATACACAGCAGCTATGATGTACATTTTTACTGCAGATGTTTAGCATGGAAAGGTGTACCGTACTTTAAAATATATTTAAATTATATTTGCAGTGTGTGGAATCATGAAGATCGAAGGAAGTTTCTGAACTGAATGGCGACAAAAACGCATCGAGGTATATGTTTTTCTGATTTTTTAAATTTGGATTTACTGTGAAGTGTGACTTTTGCGTTGTCGACAAATCTTCTTAGAAGCCTCTAGTAAAGTCTCCACTACTTCACTTAGACAGTCATTAATATGTACAGTCATTCGAAGTAGAATAATGTAAAGAAAGCCTTTGTAAACAAAATAAGACTTGACATTAAGTTCCTACTTACCATGTCATAAAATACGCGCCAAAAAAAAAAAAAAACTAAAATACCTCCGCGCGAAAAAGACAATCTTTCCTTAGTATTCATGTAACTTTAAAACTAAATCGATTCATAAGGTAATTCTGAACAACTGCGTATTTTCTATAAGAGGTTGTTTGAAGAAGTAAATATATTTAATTCAATTACAAACTCAGTTTATAAACCCGCAAGTGGTCTTATATCCACGACAGGCAGTTCTTGAAACGGGTAATTATATCAATCTAGTCCGGAATTCAATTTCGCACTTCAATTATTTCTTTAGGCAGTTCGTTTCGGTGTTGTTACTCCAGATTTTCGAGTTGATTTACAATATATATTAGGAGGTAATTCTGCTCAGGAAAGTTCGAATGAGTTGCTTATTTCTGTGGTAATTAAATGACTTCCATTACATCATAATACGAGTATGTAGTGGAAGTCATGATGATTGAAGAGAACATACTTAAATACGTTTATATTCGTACATTATAATATAGTCGATTCGGTTTAGGGCAACACCAACGCGATTATATTGACATTTGACATTTGGCCAGTGACATTCATTCATTCAGTCAGAGGCCGAATAACTTTATTTGTTTGGGCTTTGACTAAGACTTCTTAAAGGTAACGCCATGGGACCTCCACAACAAAGTCCTGTAGTTAGGCTAGTCGGACTTTTGACGACCGACGGCTTAACGTGCTAAAATATAAACTAATATAATAACACATTGATTGTTATGAAGACCATTGCAGACGAGACTCAACCTGAATATTAATTCTGTCTAAACATCGCTATTAAATTATACTTTAACCTGCGACAAATTCTAAACATTTCTATTGCATGAGCCACAATGTCGGCAGAAGATTGTTCGTACAGTGAATAGCTATTTTTCATAACAAGATGAACAAAAATATGTAGCGAAGTCGACTGATTCCAGTGTCTCATGGGAAACGAACATGTAATAGAATATTTTGCGCTGTACTGTGCAGTACATACCTATTTAATAAAATACTGGATAACTATAGTAGCGACAAGTATGATGGCCATTTTGACACGATAGTTTGTTGTCTCTCTCTAAACTTAAGAGCTATGCTCTTGTCGGTGGAGTAATCGCCACTCCTCTCTGTCCCCCGCTAACCCCTTGACCTCCTGACACGACACAACTTGTATACTTTCCTTTATCTGTGCCATAAATGTTCCTCTTGGCCTACCTCTTCCTCTCTTTCCTTTTACTTTCCCTTCTATGATCTTTGGTAGAAACAAGTCGTGTCTCATCAGGTGACCCATCTTCTTTCCTCTTCTGTTTTCGATAATTTCCAATATGGAACTTCTCTCCTGTACCTTGTTTAGTACCTCTACGTTTGTCAGTTTGTTGTACGCACCAAAAAAGAAGAAAGAGCAACACCAGTCATTTCCAGACGCCATCATAGCGTGCTGCCACTATAAGTATCTTTCTACAGCACTTAACAGAATTTTTCATTAATATTGTTAACAGTAATATTACTATCCGAAATGAAAAACTTGCAACAAACGACGTTTTCGGAAAACTATTACAAAGTCCATGAATTCCACTTTTATATATTTGTTGACCTAAAACTATGACGTCGTATTTGACAAGTTGCAATATGTCGCAAACTGCAGAGTGAACCTGTTCACAATTTGCTTGAGACAGTTTCAATACATGTATAAAAGAAGTAAGCAATAAATTTATGTTCCACAAGTTTTTGACAAATCTTCAACGAGCTTTGTATCAAACAAGTTTACAACTTGTTTCTTGATGTTATCGATGGGTTAATAGTAATATTATTTCAATCTTATTTTATTTACATAGTATGATTCGAATTTGAGCCGTTGTCGTCGGTCTATGTTTGTGTACTATATATTGTAAAACAAATGTAAATTCTTGTAAATTAATCAAATAAATGTATCCACTACAGTAAGAGATATAATGTAAACCTTTGAGAATGCCGCAAGGCGAAACCGGTTAGGCACAAAAATAAATACAGTGAAGAAGTACAAGTGTATTATCAATATCAATCATGTTAAACACATAACACTAGTATCTTGAATATCAGGAAGTATAGTGGATGTAGAACACGACGGTATCTCCCGTCCGAAATGAGCTGTCCAACTGGGGAAGTACCTCCGCCCTACAGAAAACCACGGTCATAATAACCATCGTGTTGTGTTCCCGCCGGTAAGTAGGGTAGCCAGAGCTCACTATACCCCTCCTTCCCCTCCCCTTCCTAGCCACCCCACCCCTTCCCAGCTCTCCCCCTTTCCCTTCAGGGTGGGCAGCGCGTGTGTGACACCCTTAGTGTTGCACACGTTCATAGGCCACGGTGGCCGCTTTCCATCAGGTGGGCCGTGTGCTTGTCTGCCACCTACGTAGTACAAAAAAAAAAGGAAGGACGCGGACGGTCCGAATCGCAATAAAGGAAAACACAAGTAAAGTAAAATAATATTACTCTTAAGAGGTGGAGGTAGGGCCTCTGAACGTTATTGCCTATAAATATAATATGAAGTATGGACCCCATTGTGTCCTGCCCAAAAAATTGCTGTTTTACATTGGGGGCGTAGCGGAATAACATTCTTTTCCCCGTGGGTGCGTCCGGCCGGGGGCGTACGTGGAAGCCGGTCGCGATATAATTTACAAAAACAGAAGACAGCTGTACAAATTCAAAATGTGTTTATTTAACATAACAAGTCTGTTTTACGATCAAGAGGACCCGGGTTCGAAATATAGCCGTTATATTACAGACGTAAACTGATAAAATAAGCAATTCAACTTAGTTGAAATGGTTATGGTAGTAATTTATAATTTCGAAAATTTCGAATACTAATATTCTTTACAAAAATGTTTTACGAATACATTAAAGTTATGTATTGTGTTTTACTATCTCTTACATTGATTGGTCCTCCGGATATAGTCTGTATAATGGATATACTCATCATCATTATCTGGGTATCTTTCTCTACAGTTTTCTGTCTTTTGACACTCCGTTTAAGTCAGATGCGGCTGAACTGCTACTAAATGCGTGAATAACACAATTTACGACTTTTATACACATACACACTCACCAATTGAGTATTTCCCTTCTAGGTAATCATAGGCAGCATAATTTTATTTTATACAGCCCACTCCTAACACAAGCCATCGAGCTTTGCTGGAGGGGTTAAAGAGAATATTAGTAATTTGTTTGCTAATGAATATTAGCATTTTTTTGACGTGACAACGTCTTATAAATTGGCTTGCCGGGTGACACTTCAAGAAACTGCGTTACGCTCCGCTCACGTTATGCGCTCACAATGAGAGCGAGTGAGAGGCACGCGTCCCTTCCACTCGGGCATGGTTAGCCCGCCTAAGAGCGAGAGAGACAGACATAAAAAGTGAAAGGCACGCGTCCCTTCCACTCGAGCACAGTTAGCCCGCCTAAGAGCGAGAGAGACAGAGCGAGAGAGAGAGAGTGAGTTGTCACGTAAAACTTTCGCCCGTATACCGACTTTACAGGCAACCAATTTTTTTTACTAGAAAATTCTAGTAAAAAAAAAACATTTAAAAAAACAAGATATTATTATTGCTTATCCGGTTAATAATACTAAAGTACTTAGTTTTACTTAGTTTTTATCGCAGGTTTATAAGTGCTCGGTTAATGGCAATAGGCTCGCCACCTATTACATTGGGACCTAAACATAAACTGGCGAAATGTGGGTGCTAGCACCTCTGCCTACCCCTTCGGGGATACAGGCGTGAGTTTATGTTATGTTATGTTTTAGTTTTACTTTTGAATGAAAGAAAAAAACAATCAAATAAAACTGTAACCTACCTCAAGTTATAGTTTTAGTTGATTGTTTTTTTTTCTATTGTAATATTGACGCTTTACTGGCACTACTACTGTGGTCGCCTCTGTGAAAATCAGCTTTGTCCGCCTGCAACACTACGCAGATAGCATCAGGCTGAGTGACGGCCATTGTTCTATGTTACATCTTTTTTTTAATGATACAACTTTAAAAAAAAGATTAAACGTATTCTGATTTTGATGATCTTGCCGGAGGTAGGACACGACGGTATCTCCCGTCCGAAATGAGCTGTCCAACTGGGGAAGTACCTCCACCCTACAGAAGACCGCGGTCATAATAACCATCGTGTTGTGTTCCCGCCGGTAAGTAGGGTAGTCAGAGCTCACTATACCCCTCCTTCCCCTCCCCTTCCTAGCCTCCCCACCCCTTCCCAGCTCTCCCCCTTTCCCTTCAGGGTGGGCAGCGCGTGTGTGACACCCTTAGTGTTGCACACGTTCATAGGCCACGGTGGCCGCTTTCCATCAGGTGGGCCGTGTGCTTGTCTGCCACCTACATTGAATAAAAAAAAATATTCTGTGTAGAATAAAAACTTTTTCTTTTCTTTCTTTATTTCAGTATATGGTTGTTTATATTGACTTAACATAAAGTTCCTATTCTATTTTATTGTTAGTATCAGGGCGGTAACGCCTGTAATGTCAATATACAACCCCCTGCCGACTCTTGTCTTCGGGGACCTTTAGTTCCCTACCTTTGGTCGATAACACATTACTCGCGGCCGCCCGTGAACAAATTAATTTCCCACAACTTTCGCTGGATTACTTGTTGTCCCCTCTGGATCTAATGGGAATTTTATATCGCCATTATTGTATAATGGTATAAGTTAGAAAATCTGTTCGTACCTTGGAGAGCACGTTAAGATTTCGGTCCCGGTTATCATACGAACATCTATGGCAGTCGTTACTTGAAGGTGAAACCCTATAAGTTCATCAACTGGTCTAACTGCAGTAGATACTTCGATATCGTCCATAACTTTAGGAGGTGGAGGCCAGATGGCAGTCATTACACTGAGAATATCGATGTTCAGACGCAACGCAGTTAGACTGGAAAAAAGCGAACCCTGGACACTGAGTAATTAACGCAAGGATGAAGCTCCTATTACCTATTACGTTTAACTTCTGACTAAATACGAGTGTTACTATTATTAAAAATATATCCCTTTGGAGATCTCTACCTACAGGCATGAATATACTTATGTATGTATTATAGGTATAAATAAAACATATTGCCAGCTAAGCCAAATGATGAGTTTTCAATATCGGTTTTAGAATATAGACATTAGTATTTTCGTTTTTACAAACGCATAGTTAGTCTGAGTTGTATGGAATCGGATTGAAGTCGATCAGAGTAACGTGATTGAATGAAATGGCGGCAGGTTACTGCAAATATGTGCACTCGCATATTGGAAAATATCTGCAGGCTCCCCTATTTCAGCAACTGAAATATTTTAGTGGTGCAATCGGTACGTGTTTGTATCATTTCCAATTATTGATGGTACTAACATAATGCAGATGAAAGTGCCAGTAACGAGAACGGTGTATCCAGGTAAAAAAAAACTGAAGCGAACTGAACTGTAGTTAATCACTATCACTATCACTACATAGTATAAAATAAATTCGCGTTCTCTGTCCCTATTTTTCTTGTCCCTTTGTATGCTTAAATCTTTAAAACTACACAACGGATTTTGATGCGGTATAATGCGGATAGAATGGCTAAAGAGGAAGGTTTATATGTATATAACATTATGCTACGACCAACAGGTACGGAGCAGCAATGAAAAATGTTGCAAAAACGGGGTGACGCAGACGAAGTTGCGCGGGTCAGCTAGTTAGATATAAATCACGCAATGCACGAAGGTAGCACGAGCAGCCCGATATCGGAAGAACCTTCGCCCTGCAGAATACCGCGGTTAATAACCTTGTGTTGTGTTTTCGGCGGTGAGTAGGGTAGCCATAGCTCATTGCAGAGGTTTGTATTGTCAGTCAGAAAACTGAGAAACCCTACTTTGTCTTCTACACTGACAGCACAGAGACTCTCTTAACCTTCTCACCTCTCCCCTTCTCCTTCTACCCTCTTCTCTATATGGTGGGCAGCGCGAATGTTAAGCCCCTGGTGTTGCAAACATTCATAGGCTACGGTAACCACTTTCAATCCGGTGAGCCGCGTGCTTGTCAGCCAACTAAGTGGTATAAAAATAATCTAATCTTAATCAAGATTATACAGTGAAGACGATGCTTTTTATTTGCCCGTGCCCGAACGTGTGGATCGGATTGCTGGTCTGTTCAAGCAATAGCTATCGTATCTTACAGATGCGATTTCTATCTAGCTAAGTAACTTGCTAAGTCGAATACTGATCGCGTTCTCACAGAATCTATTCCCAAGATTACTTATTTATTTATAACTTTTACACTATCATTACAGGTGCATATCAAATCTAATACAATAGTGACGCTAGTGTAAGGGGCACTTATAAACCTGCGATAAATATACACACATAACTTCGAAAATTCAGCGAAACGTCATAAGTGTGTGCCATGGCAAAACCTGGGATCGAAAGTCGAAAGTCGAAAGTGGTATGACTGGGGAGTCATACCACTAGGTTACCGTGGTATCGTGACTTTTTATTGCCATTTATAATACAACCTCATGACTAAAACTTAATGTTAAAAAGCCGTATCTCTAAAAATAAATTGTTTATTCTCAGAATATATTTCTTTCAGGTCAGGGCGCGTAACATGTAAGTAACTTGTAATTAACACGCAAATCCTAGCTTGCATGGTTTTACGAGCCGTTTGATTGTAATCTTTTATTACTTATTATTTTTCAAAGCTTGCTGTTTGGAATTAAGTTGGGCATGTTTTATTTTGTTTTCTATATTGCAACCCAGTTACTATATTCTTGTTTAATATAGGAAAAAGAATGGATTGCGATATAAATTTGATATTTTTATATAAACTTTATTCACACACACACACACACTAAGGCATTCTAAGATTTTATGGTGTGGCAGCAGAAAAAAGTCTCACCAAACCGCTTGGTTCTTGATAAAATATTCTGCACCGTATGCGGTGACAACTAGGTATGTTAGTTGTCCTGAATACGATTATTTGCATTGGAATGGATGTTTCTATGGATAATATGAATGTATGTACAAAAAAAAAGGAATAAGTATGTTTATCCGCATTATAGAACGCGTAACACAAGCAAGTTGAGCTATGCTTATCATGGGTCTAGGTGGAGTTGTAAAGATTGCCCTAGAATATTTTTTATAAATTTAATCTGTGTCTTTTGATCGACGCTGACGTACCGAAACTCACTATGGCAGTAAAGTAAGATAGAAATAAAATTACTTTTAATAACAGATGTTGATAAGGGTCCTTTGGCAGGACAGGGCGGGGCGATATAATTCGACCGCAATGTTAGCAATAACGCCCTGCGTTTCTTGTTCAGTCCAAACATTTATATGCACCATGTGACAAAGGGCTCATAACTCGATTTGCCCCAGTTTCCCTTTTGTATACGTGACCAGTACTATATGCGATACTGTAATCTACAGCTAATAATGGATATAGCGATTTAACGCATTCCCTTTTTAAAATGTTTAGTTGTCACCAGTTGGATGAACTATATTATGTATTTACGTTATTTTAGTTTCATGGACAAATCTTCTTATATACATACGTATTCATTATACAGTTTCTGAAACATAGATAAATGTTGAAGAAAATATATTGAGGGAGGGAGTGGGTTGAGTTGTGTTGTGGTTTACTGTGGTTTACCCACAGTTTAACAGTTTAATGATCGCAACGATAGCAATAGCCAATTATTACTAATTGTCATAGAAAGTAATGCCAATACGCACCCTTGCAAGCAAGTAAAAACACTACTTACCCGAGCTGATATGACTTCGTAGATGCAATTTGCCGCAAGTGCGAAGCATAAACTGCGACACGTGTTTTGCTTTTGCTATCATTATGATTGTAAAACTGCGGATAGTGGGTTTCCCTCCCTCCCCCAATATATTTTCTTGTAAAAGATTTCCACCATGAAACGCCTATCCCAATATTTATCATAAATGTTAAAGTTAACTATAGGTAAACTTTGCCTATTTCTATAAAAAGTGTGAATTGGGTTCCCGCACTGAGGGTTCTATACAAAACTGAATTGTGATAAGTACTTACTCTATATGATTGGCTATATGTAGTGACGGCGTTGAATTAGAAGTTTGATTTTAGTACAGCATCAAGTTCAAGACGTTACGATCTTACAGGTTTGAGTATATGGTATAAATTTGAATTTTATGCTTCCACGCATTTCTGTGAGAAAGTTCTTGGCAGACAGAGAGGGAACGAAGTGATTCTATAAGAGGTCCGTTTTTTCTTCTTGAGGTAAGGAATTCTAAAAACGCAAATCATTTTCAGCGCTTTTTTATTTAAAAAACCGCGGTAGCCTAGTGGTATGGGTAATGGACTGCTGAGACGAGGTCTCGGGTTCGATCCCAGGTTTACCATGGCACACACCAATGACTGCGATGCTTTTCGAAGTTATGTGTGTATTTATCGCAGGTTTATAAGTGCCCGGTTAATGGCAATAGGCTCGCCACCTATTACATTGGGACCTAAATATAATAACTGGCGAAATGTGGGTGCTAGCACCTCTGCCTACCCCTTCGGGGATATAGGCGTGATACTATAAAAAAAAAAAAAAATTTTATTTCTTTTTCTTAATCCGGGAGCCAATCCTGTTTGCATCCAAATCTGGCGTTGCCAGCCCGAGGCCCGCTCTCCTAATTGATTTTTAACCGACTTCCAAAAAAAGGAGGTTCTCAATTCGATTGGTATTTTTTTTTCTCTGCTTCATTCAAGTTTAACGGGAGCCACTATCAACCATAAGTCTAAGAGGAAATGCTCTTCTAGAGTTGTATTCGTCAGCTTGCAGGTTTGCAGGAATTGGGCCCCTACACCCAACTTTGACCTGACCTGACGCCTTATTTTAATACTTAAGTTTAAATTTTTTTATTAAAACTAATTATAGAAAACAATTCAATACAAGCATTACATATTGGAATATCTGATTCCAGGTACATATTTGTTTGATTTTCATATTACAATTTTTCCGATCTACCCGCAATACAAGGTAAGTAGGCAATGTTGCCATTGTTATGCGGATGGGGTCGCGTCTGACAACACAGTTTGAATAACATAATAATCGTAATATATGAGGCCCTGTTACGATTTTATTATGAGATTCCTATACATTTGGATGAGATGCCACAGGGAGGCAATTTATCTACTTCTACTCTTGTTGTGGAAAGAAAACTAATATTAATCTTTTACTCCTATGTAGATGATTTATAATAACTGGAAGTTTAACGGGCAATCTATGTGACGTGGCGGTAATGAATGCGACTGCTACGCAGGAGGCTGGGTCCGAACCCCGCTCAGTGCAAAAATTTTGTATGCATGTATATCGCTAATTGCGTTGGTCTGGTTGTGCCTTGGAGAGCACGATAAGCCGTCGGTCCAGGTAATCATATCAACATCTATGGCAGTCCTTACAGGTGGTTCGCCTACAGGCGTTAACCAATGCGTTCGCCACTGAGGTGACTGAGGTACTGGTTTGAGAGGGCTAGAGGGGAGATATTGATTCTATGTACAGTAATATATATCTGTATGTACAAAAAATATTGTACTTAAATATTTATTAGCCTTCCACAAAACAAATTAAATGACTTATGCTTACTTTTGGTTTGTAGAACATTCTAATATCTCAAATATTAGAATGTTCTAGAACATTTTTATTTATAATATCAGTGACTCAGAATCACAGTGCGTAAAATAATATTTGTAGTACATATCCAATATCCACATTGTATTGAACACGAAACCATTGGAATAAAAATCACATACGTGTCAACTCACATTTGTCATCACACGCGTTACATATTGTTTCCGAGTAACCCTTTTTTATTACACAGACCATATTTACTCATAGGAATATACAAAAGGAAAGAGTTAAAATGTTATTAAAATTAGTAATAATTTCAATATTATACAGGATGATAACTTCTTCTTTTGTTGAATTGGTCAGAAGCTCCCTTCGGATGAGATGGGGTGGTGATATTCTTTCTTCATAACCATGCGGATAGCCGTAGCCAGTCCGGCTAACTTTATACATATTATAATAAATTACACCTGTAATATCTGCGAACGAACGCGACCATAAGTCGGAACGTACCGGTACCACAGATTATCTAATAGCCGGTGATAAACGCGCGCGGGCTCGCGCCAATCAACTCACTCGAGCCAATGCCACCGCATCCCGCGCACTTCAATCAGTCTTGTACCACAGATTAATGAATAGGTACTACGTAATGAGCAGTTTTCTAGTAGGTATTTATAGCTTTCCTAAAGACGCGCTAGATGGCGCAGCCGGCACTTTTACTAAGAAGAGTGTGATGTCACATCTCGTGTTCCCAAAATGTTCTTCGATTTTCGGCTTCAAAGCTTCAGAAACAGTGATCAATCAAATTAAGACAGTCGGTCAGTTCTTACTTGCCACAGACTAAATTGGCCTCCACAATGCAAATTAAAAAAGTACCAAAAGCTATGCTAGCGCCATCTACTGATGATTTTAAAAACCAACTGAATATACCTACTGGAAAACTGCTTATTGTACTCTTAAACAGTGTGTACCTATTACACTCTGATAATTTATATTCGTTTTATTTGAAAAAAGCTATACAAACTCTCGTGGGAGCAGTACAAAAGCCTTAGTTATTGGAGGTGGGACCGTGGGGCACCGCTTGTATTAGTGTGTGCTAATAACGCTACTGCTCCAACGTGATAGGGGTGAGCCTACTACTGCCTATTGGACACGTTTTCAGACTTCGTGCAGCCACTGACAATTTTATAACAGAAATTACTATTCAGTTTAAGTATTGTATAACATGAAGTAAAGTAAAAATGTAGTGTTTAATATAAACGTAATGGAGTAATCTTGCAATAATTTCGAGACGTGTTCAGTCACAGTTGACATCAATATATCGTAGTCTATTTCTGGACATAGGTCTGTCGCAATGCGCGCCATTGCTCGTGGTTTTTCGCATTTCGAACCCAGTCTGTCTCAGCCACCTTTTTCAGATTAGGAGACGTACGTACGTTTACCTTCTTGCGGTCACCACTCTGTGACTCGCTTGCTCTAACTACTATTGGTACTTCGACAGATTCGACCAGTCCAGCCCTTCAGTGCAATGATTAAAAAAATAAATGTAGGTAATCAAATTCTAAACTCAAAATTTTATAAATAAAATCCAATAAACACTTACATAAAGTTAGGTATATTTGTGGAATAACATTACGATACATAACTAAATGAGTACATGTCAGTTCGCATCCTCTCAGCAAGTGGTGTAGTAACAAATGGTACGATTAAATTAATTCAAGTGATTCGGGTGTGGGTGTGTATCCAACACCGTACTGTGTACTCGTTCAGTCAGAAGTTGACTGTAATTATCTATGAGCACGACCCTTCTGTGTGTTTCCGTGTAATTAATATTACAACAAGTACTTAAGAGGATATTACAGAGGGCTCTGTATAATAATTTGGCCAATAAGTAATTATATTTGAATACATATTGTAAAATTAATAACACAAATCAAGGGTTCAGGTTAATAAGTTTGCTATTAAATAACGTGATTTCCAAATAATATGTAATTTAAAGGGCTGTAGGTATAAGAATATAAATGAATTTAAAAAAGGAGTGTGTATCGCATATACTCTGTACTGTCTGCTAGATGTTGGCTTTTTGTCATCGTTGTCGTAGGCATTGTAATTTTTTTAGAAAGCCATCAACCTATTAATAATTCAGTTTTTGATATTTCTATTAATTATGTTATTCATTAAAATATGTTAATCTAAAATTAGCAGTGACCGAGTCAGCAATATGTATGTAAACTTTCAGGTATTTCAAAAGTACCGCTCTTTTAGTGAGAATATCCTCATTCAATCTCATTTCTGTGTTTACAAGCCAAAAGGCTCATTGCCAAGGTCCCGATGTCGCAATATTTTTTTACGCACTTCGTAAAATTCGGCAAAAGTTTGTATTTATGGTCTTAACTTTTTTTTCCCGGTGTTCTTAATGTTGGAGCTTTGGGAGTGAGTCAGTTCTCATTAAATTAGTCCGCCACTCTCGAGAATAGTCTGCACCGAAGTTTTGAAATCCTTTTTTTAATTTCGGGTTTTATTTGCAGGGAGCAATATTTTTTCTTTTTCGTAGGTTTGTGTTTATTTTGACAACCGGCACGCTACGGCGCGGCAGTAGAGTTTCCAACTGCAATATTGTGTTTTGCGGTTTCGATTTCAGCTCAGTACAAATGTTTGTTTTCACTTCTAGGTGTACGCTCGCAACGTCATATTTTTGTTAAATCGTCAACTCATTTTGTTTTATTGACTCGGCTAGTAAATCTCTAGAACATAAGACATACTTGCTAAATAGTCGAGTATATATTAGTGGGCAATAGTTCGAGTCTGTCTGTCTGATACGCTAATTGGCAGAAAATTTAACCCGATGTTTTTTCAAATTTATTTAGGTGCAACATTTTCGGTTAGGAATTTATTTTCGGCATACCCATTTTGTTACAAGGTACCCGATCGGCGGCAATAGGCTCACCTCCTATTACGTGGGGCCGAAAATAATACGTACACGTACCTAACCCTTAGAACCTATTACCGGAATAAAGTCTATGTGTTCTTTCAGACTATTATCTATCCTTTTGTCATATTTCAGCCTGTTCAGTCAGATGAGTCCGTCAAGCTGAACAACCATTGTAACTCTTTCTTGACACTTTGTCTTCAACTTACCATCAGGCGAAGAGAGGTCATGTTGATATTTCTTAAGTTTAAAAAAACCGCTAGAACGTGATTGTATAACAAACATTTAAACATCTTCACAAACTTTTACATTTACACGATTAGGAGGATCGTTAAAAAAAGAATCAACAATTCCTTAGACAAAGAATCTTCACATTTTTTCGATACCAAGTTTTGATTAATAATCTAAATGTCACTATAACATTTGACAAACGAGCAGATCTTCATTTGTTAACCTGACTGACATCGAAAGAAACGCCCATTTTGCCCACAAAACATTTGACTCATTATTGTGAAAATTGGAACGTAAATCAATGTTTGTAAGTTGAAAAGTTGAAAAATATAACCGGAAAGTTTAAAGACAAGATTACATACAATTTACGTGGACTTTATTGGAATATTTTGACGTAAAGCTGTGTTCTCACTGAATGATTACAATACGGTCAGCGCCCCTATACAAGTGGCCGGGGGTTAGATGGAGACGGCCTGGTCCGTACACCTGAAGGGGGTTATCTCGAAAGAGAGGGCCCCGGGTCTGCGAGGTGCGAGGGATATGTTGGTTACTATCTCACCGCCGGCAACTAAGGACCCAAAGACGGCGCGCGGTGTAGTCGGTTCGAGTCCGACATAAACTACCCAACCGGTTCTGGCTGGGTATCCGTAGGGATTTTTCGCATTGTAAAAAAAGTCATCCGGCGTTAGTAACATAGTACCTATCTCATACAGAAATGAAACCCAGAAGAGAAGAAGACACGCGGTTTCTAACCGCGACTATAAGCCATGTTCCATGCCATGGCATGCCATGGACACGCAGCCTTAAGGTGCGTCCAGATTTGTGACATGAATAGCGGACCGGACAGTGTGACATCAAGACATAACGTTGAGTGTGGACGTAACATCTTTTATGGCACATGTGCACAAAAACTAGAGTTATGCATGACACTGCCACCAGTATGTACTATCTATGGTTTCATTTAAGCTCAGCTATCACGCAGCTGCATACGCTATCGACACGCATTTCTGACACGGTCACGGTAAAATGTTACGTAAGTGTAGACGCGGCATTAGAAGGTAGAAGGCTTGAGAGAAATTGAATTTGATAAAGTGGGGAGGATTCGAACGGAGACGTTTAACATTCCGACGTGTTTGGTCGGGATCGTTCAGATACCGCCGCTTAATATAAAGCATTGCTTTATATCGGACTGCCTCAGAAATGTTGAGGAAAGGTATTTTAAACATTTAGTGATACAGATTCGCGTACCCTACCTCTACCCTCGATATGTATTTTTTATAGTGCTGAATTGACAAAATATATCACAACAAAGATCCCGAACTGAGTGTAAACAATAAAAAGTACCTGGTTGGTGGCAATAGGCTTACACCTCTCTATTAGCTGGGACAAATAGCTGTTGAAATGTGGACTTTGATACTCATCCATTTTGTTGACGAAAGCTAATAAACAATCACAGGATAAACAACCAGAGATAGTAGAAAGTTTCTACGTCATTAAATACGACTTATCTCCCAGTTCCTTGACAACCCAATAATGTTTACCAGCGGAACGACACTGTGCAAGTGATGATAGATATTTATCGTTGCAGAGACGAAGTAATTTTTCCAATTCCATATGATATTTATATAGAAAATGGGAAAATAAGAAGCAAGAAATAAACTCGCAGACGCTACAGGGATACGAATGTTTCCTCGGCAAGAACGCGTAAACCGACAAAATGTGGATATTCACCCTTCGGCAAATACCCTACCCTAGAATATACAGTGGTGTATTCGGCCATAAAAAAACCTACGTTCATTTTCTATAAAAGGTAGACCAAAGATAAAAGGTAGGGCAAAGGGTTGGGCAGGTCCGTCGTAATTGATTGATTAATCCGATTACTTTGGAGAAAGTTAAAACCCGGAGCTTAAGTTGAAAAGTAAACAGGTGGACTCAGCTGGAAGTTTTGGCGTTGTTATCACAGCTAGCAATCACTGTTAAAAAAAAACAAAGACAATAATAATTGTTGTTCTGTGTTCTATTTTTAAAAATGTCATCATCATTCCCTGAACCTTTTTCCCAACTCAGTTGGGGTCGGCTTTCCAGTCTAACTGTGATGCGGCTGAACCTCGATATTTTCCGTGAAGCGACTGCCATCTGACCTCCACAACCAATGGTCTAATGACCAATGGCGATATCGAAGTTCCAAGTTAGGCTGGTTGGACTTTTGAGGGCTCCAACTACCCGTAACGACTGCCATAGATGTTTGTATGGCAACCGGGACCGACGGCTTAACGTGCTCTCCGAGGCACTTATAAACCTGCGATAAATACACACATAACTTCGAAAAGCATCGAAAAGTCATTGGTGTGTGCCATGGTAACCTGGGATCGAACTCGAGACCTCGTCTCAGCAGTCCATTACCCATACCACTAGGCTACCGCGGCTTTTTCTATTTTTAAAAATGTAGCTGTCATAATTTGGTCTGAAAAGTTCAATATGGTGACAGCCACACGCGATTTTATTAAGCACTTGCTATAAAAATAGTAAATATGTGACTGCACAGGTGGTGGAGCGATTATAGTGGTCACGTTATATGATCCCCACAGGAATTATATAGGGGTTTAAAATCACTTGTTTGTAGTTTGAAATAGGAAAGTATTATTTTTGGTGAAACTCCTGGGCTCGTGATGTTCCTATACAGTGTTTGTGTTCGACAGGCATAGTAGTTAATTATTTTATAGGCATCAATATCGCAAGTCAATATCTACTCGAAGACTTCAGTGGCGTATCGACAGTGAACGCGACTACTACGCAAAAGGCGCGGGTTCGATTCCCGCGCAGTGCAAATATTTGTGTGCTTGCATATGAATATTTTCATTGCTCTGGGTGTTTCTATGTATAATATGTATTTATTTACAAAAAATATATTTCCCAGTATGTTTATTCGCATTCTAGAACGCATAACACAAGCTAGTTAAGCTATGCTTACCATATGGCGTCGTGTAAATTGTCCTAGAAATGTCCTAAATACTAATAATTTTCACTGTTACCTTTTTGTACGTCGACGATATTTGGAATACTTGACTTGCGTGGCGATAAGTAAAGTATATTTAAAATAACCTGATAGAAAGCACAAGTAATAAACTATTCTGACAGTATATTTATTTATGTAATAAATTATTTAAAAACCATTTTAAGTCTCGTTGAACAATTTTTAGAGTGAGGTTTTTATAGAAAATGTTTTCACTTAGGTGCCGTAATCACTATATTTATAGCCATATTTCCACAATATTTTGTAACTAATTATTTCAAAAATCTCTTAAACACGATATCGCTTTGTAATAAGTTTACGAGCATTGACCTAAATTCTGTTATCGTACCATCACACCCGAGGTGTTGTTGCTTTATCAAAGATCATTATATTTCCACTCAAAAATGTAAAGGGCTGGCCATTGGCTTACACCTGTTACCGAGAACTCCCGAGGGTAGCCACCTCTAACCATAGAGTGACACTTATTATATTTTACGTGAAACCCTAAATTTGATATTACACAGGAAGAGTTTTAGCTCAGTAAGAAGTATAAATATAGAGTAGCAGTCAGTAAAAAACAGCTGATATTTCTAGGGCTCCACGTGTTTGTAATAATGACTCTCTTTCATGAGACTTTGTCTTCAGCTTACCATCAGGCGGAGTGAAGTAAATTGACGTGCCTTAAATAAAAAAATAAAAAAACAGTAAAAATCGAACCTATTAGGGTTCCATAAGACTGTCCGCCTATCTTTACCAGGCTGTATGACTGGGTGCTCTTCACTAACTGGACTACACCCTATCTCATGAATCGTAGCAGCTAGACAGTTGACATATTCACTGATGATGTATATTAGTTGCCGATATAACAATATATACTAAAACAGTATGAGTTGTCGCACTTGATCCCTTTTTAAGTTAGACATTTTTTTTTTTTTTTTTTTTTTTTTGTACGTGGTGGAATGCATTTACGCACTTCGCTCACCCCCCGCGGGGGCAAGGGGCTCACTTTGTGTGGGACTCCTGACCTCGAAACGGAGGCCAGACTACCCACTAAACCACCACGGTGTTCCTCCTTCGCCTAATCCGAGCCGCGGGATAGAATGCTCACCGCGACTCGGCTAGGGACGCCCTATTGGGCTCTTCTCTTGGGGGCCCCACCATCCGGACAGAGTAATCCAGATGATGGGGTCAGCTCACCTCTTACGAATGCGCCCCAGGAACACTGAGGGGCGCATTCCGCCACATTAGCATGGGGCGGTGGATCCCCCGACCCACCACCCGTGGCTTCGCTCATTCGGGGACGCGGGCGAATTGTGCTCGCCTGCGTCCCCTCGCCGGGGGCCTGCGGGGCGGAAGAGTGAGCCCAGCTCGCTCCCGCTCCCGCAGAGCCTCTCTCTTTGCCGCCATCACCTCGCTAGCAAACGAGGCGACGGCGGCCCAACACTCTTCGCTGTCGGCCATGGCTGGAATCACGACCGACAGCGAAAGGTCCGCACCAATTGTGCGTGTTAGGGCCGTCCTTTGTCCGTCCCATGCCACACACACGGCCATAGTATGGTAGGCCGTGTCGGGGTCGCCGCTGGTGCAGTTTCGGCACCGGGGCTCCGGCTCTATCCCCACCACTTCCCACAGGTACTTGGCAAAACAGCCATGACCCGTGAGAAGTTGGGTGAGGTGATATGTCGGAGCCCCATGACCCCTCTCCACAAACTGCCGCAGGACGGGCCGGACGGCCCCCACGAGCAGCGACCCGCTGCGGGTCACTGCAAGCCTTTCGGCCCATTTCCGGAAGAGATCGTCGCGAGCCGCCTGTCTCCAGCGATCGATCTCCTCCGGAAGCGGCCGACCTCCAAAATCGCGCCGCATCAGGGCGCCCTCCTCGTAGACCCTCTTAAGGACGCCAGCCTCGAGATCCCACGGGATACTGCTCGCAATCAGACACGCCGCCTCATAAGATACGGTGTGGTACGCCCGTGCAGCCCTCTGCGCGATGGCGCGCTGCGGACGTCGCAGCAACGCAATATTTGCCGGGCAGAGGGCCTCCGCCCATATTGGCGCTCCGTAGAGCGCCTTGGAGCGCACCACTCCGTCGTAGAGACGGCGGCAGGCAGACCCCGGGCCTCCGCTGTTGGGCAGCAACCGCGAGAGCATTCCGGCAAACGCCAGCAACTTCGGTGCCAACTGCCGGAAATGCTCCACGAACCGCCATCGACTGTCGAGAACCAGCCCGAGGTATTTCAGACTGGTCCCGACAGTGATGGAGGTGCCGCCCACCACAATCGTCCTGTCTCGAGGCGGCTTCTGCCGAGGCCCATGAAAGAATAGGGCCTCGGACTTTTCGAGGGCCATTTTAAGGTAGACATAACCTCGTTTGATAACCAGGTGTATAGATTGTCTTGGAATCCGCAGATTTTGGCAAGGTTCATTATTTATGTAAGTGTGTGTTTAAGTTACTTTAAAACTGCAATGAAACGTCGTACCGGGTATATTATTGTATTCAACGTGGGTAGTTTGTATGATTTTAGATCTAAAAATATCGAAAAATACAGTAGATCCTAAATACTAATACAGTTATACACGGTGATTTTATAGTGGTTTCGGAAAAAGAATATTTTGTTTCACACACAGTTTCGGTAGCAAAATCGACTGGAAGTTTTAATTTTGAAAGAAAAAAATAATTACTTTATGTATGGCAATAATGTACAGGTGAACAGAAAAATGTATGGACGCGTTAAAAAAAAAAATTTTTCGCTTAATTAGGACTTCCTTACGATTTTACTATCGAAATTGTGGCCAAAATCTTTTTTTCCGAAACCACTATGAAATCAACCGGTATACTCGTAGATACATTGACAGAACATGTTGAAACTTGTTACGTGTATTATAAGATACCACCTGTACCTACACATGTTTCCACAAATAAATTATCTTTATCTTTATCTTTATGTACAATTACATTCCTTACTTACTTCACAAGATCTGAACATATACAACGGAAATACGTACATACTCTACCTGTTATAGTGGTGTAACCTTGGCGTACGTCCGGTAAGTGCCTGGTTCTATTTTAGATTAAAACTCTCCTGGGACTCCTACGTGTTAGACCCATGACTTGACGTAAGCTTACTCGATTACCAACCTGGCAACGAAATCGATTGTAACTTCAAATAATACGAGTTGATTTACTTGTTGCATGCCCAATGTTTAACTTTATAAATAACTAGCTGACCCGCGCGACTTCATCTGCGTCACCCCGTTTTTGCAACATTTTTTATATACACATAAACCTTCCTCTTTAACCATTCTATCTATTGAAACAAACCGCATCAAAATCCGTTGCGTAGTTCTAAAGATTTAAGCATACAAAAGGACAAGAAAAATAGGGACAGAAAACGCGACTTTATTTTATACTATGTAGTGATAGTGAAAACGAATCGCGAAATATGTTGCTATAAGCTGGTGCATTAAAGAAAGGTTTTATAAATGGCGGCTTGTACTTGCCTTGACGGAAAGTACAGCTAGCATATAAAATTTCAAATATATATTTTTTCATATGAAAAATAATAAAAACAAGACCGGGTCGTAATAATTTCCAACTAGCTGCGGCCGGCGGCTTCGCCCGCGACACGTGACGGGATCTATTTTTATTTTCATCGGAAACAGTACCTACTTTTACACATAAAGTCCTTTTAAACGCACATTGAGTCCTTTCATCCTGAAAAAGGAACGTATATCACATTCTATAAGGAGGATTATGCAAGATCATGATGTTGGTTAAAATAAAGAACTAACATTATTATGAACAACGGTCTTGTTTATATTTTTTTTTAAACTGAAAAAAAAAAGAAATTTTGTATGCTAGGTGTATTATCTGTCAACGCAAGTACAAGCCGACATTTAAGAATCCTTTCTTTTATGCATCGCATCAAGAGCACAGAGCGTGGAAGAAAATAAAGATCAATATTTTTTTTGTGTTGACGGTACGCGCGTGAGTGAGTATAGACAGTGCTTGTGTGCGAGCGAGAGGAAGTGATAACGTCCGCCATTTATAAAACCTTTCTTTAATGAACCAAGTTATAAGTGCATAACAGCGAAAATGGCTGGACCAATTCTATTATTTTTTTTTGTAATATTATATTCCTTGAACTCTAACAAAGGTTTTTATTGAGCAGCGAGAGTGGGATCAGAAGCCCACACGAGCCGAGTCGCATGCTAGAGGTCAATAAACGTACAAGGGAATCGTATCTTCAATACCTTTTTAATGAAGCAATATCTATTAATTTATCAGTGGGTAATAGTGTCGGTTGAAATGTCATTCATGCATTAATGACCTTTTTCCTTTAATGAAGACATCCCAGTTCTAACAGGCTTGTTACAACGTTACAAACGAAGGAGTCTATCAATTTAATGTAGAAAAATAAAATCATTATAGTCTCTGACTTTTTTGCCAGAGTTTTCAATGTATCAAGCCCAGAACTCTTTGTTTTGTCCTCCTTACAATATGCAATAAACTCAAATAATTATTTCTGGAAAAAACATAATTCAAAATATGAAGAGGTTGATTAAAATACCGATACCGATAAAATACCGATATCGAGTACAGGGATAAAGCTACCCTACCGGTGATTTTAGAGCTCCAAAGAAAGGAACTTCACTACTATACGTGCCATGCACAGGAGAGCTGCCTCCTACGTCATATCTTTTAAGCTGATTAAAGCTCTTGATAATAAGTCCGTATACTGAAATTAATACTAAGGTTGCGGCACACTATGATGGCCATTTTGAGACGACTGGTTGTAATAGTTTTCTCTTCTTTGGTGCGCTTAATAGTGAACTGTTAAACGAATAACAAAAAAAAATATGTCGACACTGGCACAAAAGAAAATAAACTTTACACAGCAAAAGAGAAAAAGAGCAATACCCGTTGTGTCAGAACTGCCATAATCGCGTGCCGTAATTTTAGTGTTTATTTCTGTATATACGGACTCATTATCATGAGCTTTGATCTTTGATTGAGTAAACGCTTATTATTACTATTTCAATTTTAATACGGAGATACTACTATCAATTAAATGAAAATATAGGATAAAAGAAACCGAAACTGTAAAGAAGTTATTTCAATAACTGCAGTCGTAAAATGTAACCTCTTCGCATTTATTTGATGGTCGTAACGTTATCCTGCACAATAATAGGGTGTTATAGCGTTTTTATTTGGCAATTTCTTTTTTTTACTTACGAGTGTTACGACATTATACGTATGTGACAGTGATACATATATATGCCAACTGAATTGTATTCATGACTCTTATGAATTGTATTCTGGGGAAGTTGTTACGATAACTTGTCGAAAAATGGTTAAAAAATCGTACAAAAAGGATTACCTTGGTGCATGACTGGTGATCCCCCCCTATTATTTGCACCTAATTCGTAATTTCAACCTACAACTATGCATACCAATACGTACCTATAGCATGATGTAAAACGTGAAATTTGATTTGTGTGTAGATATTTAAAAGATTAAAGTTTTAAAATTATATTTTAAAGAATATCAACAACTGAAATTACTAATATTCCCTCTAATCCCTTCAGCTTTTTGCTTCAGCAACAGCAGCGTTTCCTTCAGCTTACCATCAGGCGAGGTGAAGTGAAATTGACGTGCCATAATTAAAAAAGCTAAGCTCAATGGTTTTTGTTAGGTACCTAGTATAATACCCAGGATTCGAGCCCGGGGCCTCTTCATCGTAAGGCCGACTCCTTAACCGCTAAGATACCAACACTTTTTATTCATCCACGCAATTCAATAATTACTTCTCTAAACTCCAAAAGAAATTTTCCTGTCCAAGTTAAACCAACTCAAAAACAAAACTCATTTACAAAAAAAGTCTAACTTATTTTGAGTGAAAAAAAAAATCTTTCTTATTTTGAGTGAAAAAATTCTTATTTTGAAAATTAATTCAGCACGTCTAAAGTCCAAGTCATTTAGATGACGCGGCCAGACAACGTCACAACGCCTCCACACAAACAGCTTAGCAACCGAAAGTGAAGATGATTTATTATGAGCGTCTGAATGAGCGGAGTTAACTGTAAGCTAATTACTGTCCCGTCTAAACAGAACCGCTTTAACGCTAATATTTTCAGAATAGGTACTGACTGTCTCTGAAGCGTGGCGGAGAACGCGCCTCAGTGCAAATATTTGTATGCTTGAATATGAAACGCCTGTCCCGGTTGTGATACGAACATCTATGGCAGTCATTACCGGTAGTTGGAGCCTTAAAAACTGCAGTACTTCGATATCTGATGTCTCTTTGTCTGATACTCTCCAAGAGGGTAATTAGTAGTGCTTGCTTGGCGTTAATTGCGAGCTAAGCACTTTATAATCTTTGCGATTTACACCGTAGAGCAAGGAATCTCGAAATTTATTTAGCTGCAACATTTTTAGGAATTTATTTTAGGCATACGCATTTTTACAGAGTGGCCGATTGTCGGCAATAGGCTCGCCCCCTATTACGTGTGACCGAAAATCATAGTTGCCGAAAGGTGGGGTTTAATACAGGTGTAACAGTGCAGAGGTCTGCCTACCCCTTGATTGGGGATTACGGGCGTGAGCATATGTATGTATGTATGTATGTACTTTGATATCGTCTATGTCTATAGGTTGTGGATGTCAGATCGCAGTCACTTCACGGAAAATATCGAAGATCAGCAGCAGCGACCCAGTTCGGTTTTGACCGAGATTAACGCTATGATAATGATGATGATTTTCAGAATAGGTATTGAACTTAAATTTAATCTTGTTTCACCGTGAAGTGACGTTAAGAACTGCATGTTTTGAATATGGGGTGTCGCGAATCAAACTGAATATTTCGAACATTTTTTTCCTCGTAGGTACTTAGGTAGGTGTTGCATATAATTAACAAATAGCATTATAACAAATATATTTCAAATACCTACCTATTTACTTCTGACAAAAAGCCTATTAAAAGGCAAAAGTTCAAAGTTCTACGTTTAAAAAAGGTAGCAGTCATTTATTTATATAATCATATCTAAAAAAAGAAGTCAAAAATAAACCGAAAATAGAACGCTCTGTTTTTTAAATTTCGTACTAGTGATGGAAAATGCCGTGTTGGTATTTCACGGCCAATTTAGGATGGCGGCAGCTGCAACCTTTCACCCCGTTTCACCCCGGGTCGACACTATCTACGTAAAATGTTCTTTATTTCTGAACGAATTTTATTTGCGAGAGAGGTGTTATCTATTGTTTGACGTCGAAGTGTAGAGATAGTAAAACGTATAGTTGACATTTAAAAGATGAACCGAATCAGAATAATATACCTACGTAGTGAAATTATTTAACCACATATATTGATTTATTTGATACTAGATATGGTATGAAGAGAACGTCCACCATAAAGAATGTTCATAAAGAATCAATGAGTAATATCAATCTGATTTCTTGCTAAAATTTATCGGTGGTTAAGAATATTGAGGGTTTTCGGTTCCGATTCTACTAATTGTCAACCATAGTCAAACCACTGAGATCACAAAAAATGTCATTGAATTTTAGATTTTACTGTTTGGCATGAAGTAATGTAGAGTGAATGAAACTATGTAATGAAGTCATTATCATTCTCACTTCCTTAAAGGCCCAATACCTAGCAAAGTGGAGATCATGGATTCTATTAAGGAAGCAAGCGTGATTTTATGTATGTATTTATGTATGGAAATATTCCCATAACTCTTATAGCAATGTGAGTGATCGTGATAATTTGAAATACACTGACGGACTCATAAACTGCATCAAAGTTCAGGTTTACTCTAAAAGGATTTTTCATAATAAGTATGCAAACTTTTTAGATTAAATTATATAAATATAGAAAGACTGGCTCTTAATCTTAAAAAAAAATTAAATTTAAAAAAAGAACTGCAGTAAAACAAATGAATATAGCCGGGAAAAGAAAATTTACTTGTAGTATCAGATTTGCGTGTTATTTATAGCAAAGTTTTAAATTGATTCTCATTGATTTTTTTTGTTTTGTCAATTGAATTATTGTTACCAGCATAATTGTTGGGTTAGTTTTTTAACACATCGAGAGTTTTTGAACCATAATATGGATACTTCGTCCGAACAAGCGGCACAAATTGTAGCATTGGTGCGGGAGGGCTTGGATCAACGAACGATTGGTAGAAATTTAAATTTAAACCAGTCTACGGTTTCTAGAATATACAGAAGGTTTGTAGAGACAGGTTCTTACAGGAGGAGACGTGGTACAGGCAGAACTCGAGCAACCACAGGTCGTGATGACCGATTTCCCTGCGAAATCCTTTCCTCACGTCAGTTAACATCAAAACCGAGCTTAATGAAGTGCGTGGAGTAAACGTGTGTGCACGAACAATAAGAAGAAGGTTAAAGGAAGCGGATATCACCCCTTTTAGACCAGCAAATGGTCCAAAGTTGTCTACAGCTCACAGACAAGCTCGCTTAAGATTTGCGCGTCATCACCTGAATTGGACATAAGAGCAGTGGGCCTCTGTATTGTTCACGGACGAGTGTAGGACATGTTTATATGGTGCAGATGGTCGCAGAAGAGTCTATCGTCGACGTGGGGAGCGATATGCTCAAAGTTGCATTGAGGAGCGTGTTCCTTTTGGAGGCGGTTCATGTATGGTCTGGGGTGGCATATCGATGAACGGGCGAACAGAACTTGTGTTCATAGACATGGTCCGTCAAAACGGTAATAGAGGGGGTTTGACAGCACATCGCTACATACCAGAGATATTAGAAGATCACGTGGTGCCTTACATGGGATTCATAGGCGAAAATTTTACTTTAATGCAGGATAATGCCCGGCCGCATGCAGCTGCACAAGTTCAACATTATTGCGAAGAGGTTGGGATACGTACAATGAATTGGCCAGCACGCAGCCCGGATCTTAATCCCATCGAGCATGTTTGGGACAATTTAAAAAGAGCTGTATATGCGAGAAACCCTTCGCCCACGACAGTGGCAGCACTAAGAACAGCACTTTCAGAAGAATGGGACAATATTCCGCAAGATCTTTTAAAAACCCTTATAAAATCTATGCGGAACCGAATAGAATCCGTAATAAGGGCACGTGGGGGTAATACACCTTATTAAAACACAAATAAACCCTTGCATAAAGTTTGTGTCTATTGTTAAAACCAATTTTTTAATTAAACCAATTTTTCTTAAATTTCTGTTTTTTCTTCAAAAAAAGTCTTAAGGTCCTTTCTAGTACATAAACTTAAACTTAAAGATATGACCCTACGCTGTTTTAAAGTTCACGAACCAATCTAGAGGTTTCAATTTAAATCTGTATAGAAAGTATGCATACTTGGTTAAAATATTTATTTCAAAGTCGTCTATTACTTTGATGCAGTTTATGAGTCCGTCAGTGTATTTATTTACAGGAATTTATTTACTTGGACGATCTCAGAATCGTCTGGGATTAACGCAAGTAGGATGGTGTTAATTAGGATTCTCGAAAAAATATTATAAAAAGTACCTTTTACACTAACATAATCTCGGAAAACAACGGTATTTTTTATTTAAAAATGTTAGCGAGCCAGCTTAAAGTATTCTTTAAAGTTATTTTATTTCAATTCTACTAAAAACAGGAAGAGAAATAACATTTTCTGTTTGAAATGTAATTTTCTGTTGTTCTAATGTTCTTTGTGTTGTACCTACTAAGTCATAACTCTTATTTCAAGCACATTTATATGTTATTTCTACAATATTTTTTGGTGGAAAATCTTTTCTGCGAGCATTTTTACGATAGGTACCATAACACTTCCATGCTTGAGAATAGAATTATTTGAGTTGATAATAATAAACATATTGCGAGTATTTTTTTTTAATGTATGTGATGAATAATATAACAAAATTTTCAAGAGTTTGTGACAGGCATAATATAAATACCAGACACAAAAACAATCTTATAGTCTGTGCTAGTAAACTTCAGAAAGTTAGTGATTCATTCCTACAGGAAATTGGGAATTTGAAATGTAATTAAAAGTAAATTATGGCAAAAAAGACTTTTAAATAATTCAAGATTATTTAGATAATACAAAATATGATACAAGTATAATCTTATTTTCGTAAATATTTTCGTATAAGCAAAAGTAGAACACGCGATGTAGTTCGTCTTGATATGAATACATTTAAGTTGCTTGGAGCTCGGTGAGCTGTATTGACGTTTGCGGATGTGCTGACGTCGCTACGTTAGAGAGCATAATTGATACATTTCCGAACGTGTATAATCGGCAATGCGGTGGGTATTGATGATGGAGACATCTCACGGAATAGAATAAAATAAATAAATTGACAAAAATGAAATAAATAAGTTGAATATGCGGGTTATTTATAATTAGGGTTAGGAATAGGAAGGTCAAGCGAGCTTAAACTAATTGGTATAAGGGAAACGCTCCCAAAACTGGCCCCTAATGGTACTCCAGGTATACTCATATTGACATTTTAAATTTTCTCAATTATTTTTATTTCTTATATTTTTGTGTTTGTGGCCAGTAAAGCTAAATGAAAGAATAATTTAATAACAAAGCAAGCGCCATTTGCTTTTTTTGAAGTGATGTTTTTTTATGAAATTATAATGAATTTCATTCAGTTTAGCCATCGTACCAACATTGGAGAGTAGTCAATGCTAATTAAGGCGATATATATTAAAAAAACTCCTCTGTGGCCTCTGTGGCGGGGCGGCAGTGAACGCGACTGCTACGCAGGAGGCTCCGTGCAATTATGTGTATGCATGAATATGGCTGTTCTGTTTTGACTGCTGAGACGAGGTCTCGGGTTCGATCCCAGGTTTACCATGGCACACACCAATGACTGCGATGCTTTTCGAAGTTATGTGTGTATTTATCGCAGGTTTATAAGAGCCCGGTTGATGGCAATAGGCTCGCCACCTATTACATTGGGACCTAAATATACACTGGCGAAGTGTGGGTGCTTGCACCTCTGCCTACCCCTACGGGGATATAGGCGTGATAGTATAAAAAATAAATAAAAAATAAATGAATATGGTTATTTGCACTAGTCTGATCGTGCCTCGGAGAGCACGTTAAGCCGTCGGTCTCCGTTGCCATACGAACATCTATGTCAGTCCTTACGGGTAGTTCGAGCCCTCAAAATTCTGACTAGCCTACAACTACAGAACTTCGATATCGTCAGTTTGGTTGTGGAGGTCCGATGGCAGTCGCTTCAAGGAAATTATCGAAGTTAAGCCGCGTCTTAGAATAGAAAGCTGACCCCAACAAAGTTGGGAATTGGCTCAGAGAATGATGCTATATAAAAAAAGATTGCCAAATCGTATTTTTTTATGCCAGAACCCCTAGTAATACCATTGTGTCTACGGCTTTGGAAGCGTTTCCCTAACACCTTAACAGCCATTTTCGAATAAGGTGTGGAACGTAATCCATAAATATCAGCCCGATTGATTGAGTGTTATTGAGTCTAGCTGAACATGCCGCTTACGTATATCGGCAACGTTATAATATTCAAGAAACTGCCTGAGAATTTGATAAATAATGCATGTTTTGGACGAACTAGTGGAGACGTTGTGCTAAAAATATAGCTATGGAAATGTTGGTCTGTATATACAAGTATATTAAACTACGACAGATGGGCAGAACGGTTCCGGCCAGTAACTATTTGTGAAGTTGTTCCTAAATGTTCCAAATAACGGATTACAAAGAATTTACAATTTGCATATGTCTATGAACCCGCTTCAAGTTCTTCAGGGCCCAACTCAACATTATCTGCTGTAAGCCGGTATTATTGTTGATTGATGAACGAGGTTCTGGCACAGGGTTTTCTCTTGGGGTTACAGAGATAAATTTTAACTTGAGATCAACTGAACCGATTTTATTTATCTTTTTTAAATTATCGGTTACTTTGCTGATCTTACGGAGTGAAATGCGCCGAAATAAAAATATGTGTGGTATAAAGTACCTAGATTTACGGATGAAGGGTGAGTAAGAGAGTCTGTGCTGTCAGTGCAGAAGACAAAGCAAAGTTTCTTGGTCTTCACTGACAACACAAACACAGTGAGCTCTGATTACCATACTCACCACCAGAAACACAACACAAGGTTATTATTAGCCGCGGTATTCTGTAGGACAGAGGTACTTTCCCAGTCGGACTGCTCATTTAGGACGGGGAATACCGTCATGTCCTACCTTCGTAGTCCTACAGATTGCAAGTTTATGGTTTAAGAGCCTTACTGTGCTGTTTATTTTAATAAACGCTCACAACAAAACTGAATTACTTATCAACCAGCGCACTCGCAAAGTTTCCCGAGGAAAAATTGCAAAGTGGAGGTAGTTGAATCTTAATAAGTTAAGCTAAAGAGTTTGCGATGAGTTTGCAACATGGCAGTGCATAATGAAAGTTATTCAAGTGTTTTCCCGCAGAATTCAAGCTCCATTTATATTCAACAGTGTTTTAATTGTGTTATCTTACTAACTGAAGTTCAATGAATACTATTGGGGATAATGATATGATTTTATGAGTTATTAACAAACAATCATATCGGTAATCACTATTCGGATTACGGATTCTATAGCGATTGATATGATATTATATTGTTATTTATATTATATAGATACTATATATTCATTTATTTGTCAGAATATTGTATAATTTTTTTTTTATAATATCACGCCTATATCCCCGAAGGGGTAGGCAGAGGTGCTAGCACCCACATTTCCCCAGTTTATATTTTAGGTCCCAATGTAATAGGCGAGGCGAGGCGTGCCATTAACCGGGCACTTACACATAACTTCGAAAAGCATCGCAGTCATTGGTGTGTGCCATGATAAACCTGGGATCGAACCCGAGACCTCGTCTCAGCAGTCCATTACCCATACCACTAGGCTACCGCGGTCTTTATTCGGTATTGTATAATATAGCGGAATATATATAATATTCCGCTGTCTCCAGCGTATAAATATTGGGATGTTAGTAGATGATTTTAAATTATGTCACAATTCAAATTAAAACTAGCCCGACGTTTCGTATACTTTTCAGCATCCATGGTCGAGAAACCGTCAAAAAATAATTTAATTTCAGTTAACAATAAATAATATTTCTTTATCTACATAGCAGTTTCAGATTTAATGACAAACATACCAACCTCTACACACTTATGCGTTCACACTAATAATGGAATTAACAGTATTAACACATGTTTATAGCCTAGTTATATTATGAACATAAATCTTATCGTATTGTTAGTTCACCGTAATGTTTCTAACCTTGTTATTTCTAAGGATAATGGGGTCGGTTTATTGCCTACGCAGCTTCACTTTTATATCAACTTTAGATTCAATGACTTCATCTGACCTCTGCATATGGGTACAGTATATTGACCTAATAAGACTGAGTTTGGCGTGTAATGAGACAGTTTTTTATAACAACATTCTGTGAACACGTAATAAAAAAGATATTTCTCGAATGTAGTGTTCTTCGGAAATGCCGAAGGAATTGTAAACTTGGCCAATATTGTAGATTTCATCATATACATAGAGGTGTCATATTGTCACAATTTGTCATAAGAGGTATTGGGAATGATGTCCAGATCAATGGTTTTTCCTATCAATGAATCAGCCCATCGTAATTCGCTGCTGGGACATAGGCCTCTCCCAATATGCTTTATTGCTTCCAATCCTCAGCCTTCCGCACATAGTCCACGCCAGCCACTGTTTTCCAGGTCATCAGTTCATCTGCCTGGAAGGCGGGATGCCTTCCGTTTTCTTGCTTTTTGCTCTAACTGCCATCGGTCCTTCGACAAATGTCTCTTTCCCACGGAGGACCAGATATGGTCTTTTCCCATCTTGAAAATATTGATATATGCTCACTTTTATTTCCCTCCGGGATACGTAGAAACAACTGCTTATTATTGAAATGTTCACTTCGATCATAATAAATTTGTTTCGATTTGATTTATTTTTAGGTACATATTTATGGTTTCTCTTATTTATACTAAGTTAACATTATCTACAAGCCAATATACCTTTTAATGTAGGGCACTTTAATTTGACTTCACCACGCTTGAAGGTAAAGTCTCAGGAAAGGTTGTCACCATTGCAAACATGTTACAACGGTGGCGCTCAGTTGACGACCCCATCAGATGCTTTTTCATGCCCCGTTCAAAGGTCCCAGGACTGTAGAGGACTGTAGTTGTATGTGGCACAAATATATTCGCATTACTACTAAAAGCTTACAATCCAATTAAGTACTCAAAATATCAACGCAATACCATCATTTAATTCACTTGAAAGTTCTCATTTAACTGTTGCACCTGGAACAACCAAATGAAATTACTTATAGTCTCTCCAGCCACGGAACAAGGGCTTAACTAACGTAATTCCTATAAAACAAGAACGTTAAGCTCATGCGATTCCGTTCATTTTCCGTGTAATTACTGAGAGCGTCGGTAAACGTTGCGAAATGGCCAATCAGAGTCATTATTCTACTTGACAATGACTTTTAACCGTAGTCGTAACGTAAGTAGGCGGAAGATTACAATTGGTTAACATTGAAGATGCAACAGATGTAAAACTAAACCAACTTAAGTGTGTCGGCTAATACGAACGCGCGTAAGTTACGTTACGGTTAGTCAAGCGGAATAATCGGCTTGATGTGACCAGTCCTACATAATCCACTTATGAACTTACTCTGCGACTCTAGAGGCTCTGGCATTGTCGGTCTACAATTTAATGTTTCCTGAGGCATTGCGATGTTCATGTGGGGACGGAGAAACCTCACTCCCTCACCTCACCACTCCTTCTCATCATGGAATACGCAGACTATATTACAGCTAGAGATAGAAAACTCGAAATAAAAACCAACGCATTTTGCCAGCGTGGAAATCGTAGCCAATGTCTCCCATAACAGGGAGAGGCCTCTGTCCAGCAATGGACTGTGGTAGGCTAATTGCTTGATGACTGATTAGTTGCGGTTTTGATTGCAAAAGAAAATGAACTTACTTTTCCCAAATTGTAAGATCGTATTATTATTGGTAATGGGAGCCATTGCCATTAATAATACGATCTTACAATTCTCTGAATGCTCAGAAGTGACGAAAAATGGATAGTGGGTTCCAAAGTTAAAGATTCGGAAGCATAGGATATCTAATGATGATGAAGAGCCTGCATGGAATGTCAACCAAAAAGAAAAAATAATCACCAACGGGAACTTACTTAGGGGAAAAATCCTATGTCCTATTCCGTACTAAATCTATATATTTGATAAATTTATTTGAGAACCGTTCAGCCATTCTGTAAGAATTGCATAACAGTGCACATTCGAATACAGACCTCACTCAATCTGCAGTAAAGTGCCTGGAAAGTCAATCAAAAAAGGAAACCGACGGGAACTTATTTAGAGGAAAAATCCTATGTCCTATTCCGTACTAAATCTATATATTTGATAAATTTAATTGAGAACCGTTCAGCCGTTCTGGAAGAATAGCGTAACAATAATTCATTCAGTGCACATTTGAATACAGACCTCACTCAATCTGCAGTAAAGCGCCTGGAATGTCAACCAAAAAAGGAAACCGACGGGAACTTATTTAGTGGAAAAATCTTATGAACTATTCCGTACTAAATCTATTTTTTTGTCAAATTTAATCCAGATCCGTTCAGCCGTTCTGGCATGATTAAGTAACAAGAATTCATTCAGGGTACAGCGGTAGCCTAGTGGTATGGGTAATGGACTGCTGAGACGAGGTCTCGAGTTCGATCCCAGGTTACCATGGCACACACCAATGACTTTTCGATGCTTTTCGAAGTTATGTGTGTATTTATCGCAGGTTTATAAGTGCCTCGGAGAGCACGTTAAGCCGTCGGTCCCGGTTGCCATACAAACATCTATGGCAGTCGTTACGGGTAGTTGGAGCCCTCAAAAGTCCAACCAGCCTAACTTGGAACTTCGATATCGCCATTGGTCATTAGACCATTGGTTGTGGAGGTCAGATGGCAGTCGCTTCACGGAAAACATCGAAGTTCAGCCGCATCACAGTTAGACAGGAAAGCCGACCCCAACTGAGTTGGGAAAAAGGTTCAGGGAATGATGACAGCGGAATACAAACCTCAACCAATGTGCAGTAAACCGCGCGATTTCCTTTTCTCAATCTCTCAAAAACAATCAATAAAAATAAAAGCAAAACCGTTGCACGTAGTCTATGCTTAACAATTTCATTAACTGCTAAGTGAACACTGTTCAGGGGCCTGCTGCGCTGGAAGAATTTCTAATTAGCACAATGAAATCAGTCTCAACACTCACGGGCTAACATTTAAATACGGGTCTAATAAGACTGGTCTAATAATAATCTATAGTTTTTTATATTACTTAGGTTTCATACGAGCACACGGCCCACCTGATGGAAAGATGTTGCTGTGGCCTATGGACGTTGGCTCTGCTGTCAGTGTAGAAGACAAAGAAGGGTTTCATACCACCAAAAAGCAGTGTCAACTTAGCCCTCAGTCTTCCCTTCCTCAGTCTTCCGTTCTGGCTACCCTACTCACCGCCGGAAACACAACACAAGGATATTACTCACGATAACATTATGTACCGCGAAGGTACTTCCCCATTTGGGGTGCTCAATTAGGACGGGAGATACCAACATGTCCTACCTCCGTCATTAATCAATTTATATAGTAATATCAAATTACAAATGTGTGTGTTTAAAAATATAAAAATGTGTGTGTTTTCAACTTTATTTGATTTTGTTTATAGTCAGTCGCCGGAAGAAAATTATTAAATTTTTACGGATCCGGCGACTGGTACCGCGGTCCGAGTTAATCGCGGTCCGAGTCGTCGGAAACCTCCATAGCTCATTTTATAAGAAATAGATTATACATAGGTAAGAGTGAGACTATAAAAATAATTTTTTTTTTCTAAAATAAATCTTATTTAAGTTAGGCTATATAACATTGACTATCTGCCGTAAGATATCGGGTTCGAGTAATATAATATTTTACGAAAATTATCCGTGCGGTTCCAGGACGTGCCGCTAGTATGTATAACATAGAATTTAACCTCAACCCTACTTTGTGACGTTTTATATCAGACAAAGGATCACAAAATCAAATTTGCTTTTTGACAGTAATGTGTAGTCATGAAAAAAATATGACAAGGAAAACAATACGAAAAAAAGAATAGTAAAAATAGGTCACATGAGATTATTAAGTTCTCCCTTTACTTATCATGTTGTTATAGATAGTATCTGTGGATATTAACATTTTAGTTTGTTGCCTGCTCGAAACGAAGTAGGCAGGCACTTAGTATCCACTTTGTCGGTACACACGCGTATGAGTACAACTTGTACCTACTCTGAATATTTGAAAAGTTTCGTACTGAATCTCAAGTTTAATTTAATTTACATTTATTATGAGTTCTAGAAATATTTTGAATGGCTCTGAATGTGTCCTTAATTGTTCGAAATCAACTAGAAAATAGAAGGCGTTTCCTAGAATTCAGCAGATCTGTCAGGCGGACAAAATAGATAAAATCAATCTGATATCTTTTACTCAAGTTGGCTATATTTGCTTAAGTACCTACTACTTATTTGGATTGTGTATTGTTTCAATAGATTCATCAAAATAGTTATATCTTCTATTCTGTAGAACCATTAACTTTATTTTTTGTCAAATAGAACTGCAATTCATTAAGGATATGTTTTGTTCTTAAGATCTCGGATTCCTAAACGAAGCGTGAAAAGAGTACAACATCGTTGCGGTAATGGACTTTGTTAATGCTACCATGTGCATTAAAAAAAAAATGAACAAATGAGGAATGAGGATGTAAATAAACAGGCTGGTTATCGCTTATGCTAATAACATCGAGCCGTAAAACAAACTATTATAAGCAGGAAGACAGGCGAGGAGGAAATTCCAGGCCTCCGTATGTTCCATAAAGGAATGCAATAAAACATAAAGTTGTGGTCCGCTTCAATGAAACAGCGCTAAATTCTTTTTTCTTTCCATTGTTCGTATCGTTTGCATGGCCGTGTTTAGGAAGTTATGAAAGGGTGCAAGTGAGAGCGACGGATCCGGCAGAGTGCCCCGTCCATCCGGCATGGGCCGGCATCTTCCGGCATTTCCCCGCTCCACAAGCTCCCTTGCTTCATTATTCGGCAGCCGACAGGGTCGGAGGGGTGCGGGAGGACTATAATGCTGCCAGTACAATGTTTAAAACATTTTCCTTTTTTAATGGAAATAAAATTAACTGGATCTTATATTTATTTCATTATTTTTTTATTGGGAAATGTTTGATAGATACTTATAATTACGTATTTAATGTTTTAAAAATGTTTTTACTTTTTTAATAAATTGTAGTATAAAAAATAAACGCTGATGAATCTAGATGCTAAACTTGAGTTTTCTCTAAATTATCTAACGTCTGTAGATTACAAGTAATTTTATTCGTGTTGGGAGAATTTATAGAGTGAGCTGGCAACCCCGTTTGCCGCGCGGCGTTCGGGTGGCATGGCGGGCTAGCACGGGTGCGTTAGTCCGCGTGGAGCGGCGCGGTGGCTTGACTCTCCGGAGTCCCGGAGCCTGTCCTCCCCGCACCCGGCGCCCGCCCTCAGGTACGCTCGCATGCATGTTGCTGCTGCGCTCGTCGCGCCCCTACCGCCACGACTTCTCGCACCCGCGCCACCCTGTTGCGCACTGTACACACAATGTTTATCTAAATTCACTTTTCTTTTCACTAATTTGGCGGGATCTTTTCTTTTCCCTATTCTCTCGCTGTTAAACTTCAAAATAATTCAGTATTCTGTAAGATATTTGTACTCGCACTTTAAACTAACCTGAATCGATCGACTGAACTTGTACATTTACACTATGTTAATTTATAATGTACAACCTAGAGTTAGGTAGTTGACTGATCGTACCGTATGTTGTCTGAAATTTGTACGTCAACGCTTTGTTTTGAAAATAAACGGGGTCGCATCGTGAAAAGGATGTTTTTATTGTATAATTGGCGGAGGTGTGACATTTTCCCGCCTAATTTTATGACATACGACACGACCCTAGAGAGCCGAGGGGTAAAGAGGAAAACAATTTGATATACCTACTGATAAAGTAACGTGAATACAAAAATGTTTTCTTACGTAATGTATTGTTTGAAAGCTTTGAACTGATTTGAAATACATTGAAATGAATGACATACTAAAGTTTGAATTGAAAATTTAAAGAATGAAGGGCGATGCTTTATAAACTTTGTTAACGAAACGAAATTTTGTGATCAATTATTATTTGTTTTGAACGTAATTAAAACTTGTCATTCGTATTTATAATCGATACTTGATATTTATTGTTGTCTTTGTTTGTCATGATAATTAACAAAATAAAAATAATTGTTTTGGCTCAAATAAACGTGACATAACTTTTAATGGGCTTTTAATAATAGTAATTTCAGTTTTATCAAAACATGTTATCTCCATCAATCATTGTCTCTTTGTACCAAATTACAGCTATTGTTACAAGCTAATATTATGGACCTACACTATGTACCTATTAATTTATGTACCTACTTTTGTATTATAATCTCAATAGTTCTTTAACCCTATTTAAAAATCAATTATATTGATTTCATATTGCACAAATATACATACGTTCACGCGTATTTCCACCGGGGTAGGCAGAGACAACATCCCGCGGTTTTGCTCTATCCATACATAATTTACGAGCTACCTCCACTGTCATTAAGCCTCTTATACAAGTCCGCCGGTTGCGAGTACTTCTGAACTGCCCTTTTTTATTTTTTTTTGTCGCTCAGGGTGTTTCATATTTTACTTTTTTTTATCGTGCGCAAAATCCTCACAAATATTTCTTCTGCCAAAACCTGTGTAGGTAATTATGTTAGACTCGAACCGACTAAAACGCACGCAGTTGTCTTTGATTGCTGGAGGTGAGATTATACAAGACATATCTCTCTCACCCCGACAGACCCGGGGACATTTCATTTGAGATGACCCCTTTCCCCTAATGTGGGAACCATGGTGTCTCTATCTAGCCCACGTGTATGGGGAGACGTACTTTGCGCTGCCACCGTGGTGACAGTTGTTCAATGTCTTACTGGTACATAAAACAAAGAAGTAAGTAAATGAATAGTATCTATTATAAAACCCATTGTCGGCGATCACGGCGGTGGCCGAATTAAACTAACATAATATAAACTCACGCCTATATCCCCGAAGGGGTAGGCAGAGGTGCTAGCACCAACATTTCGCCAGTTTATGTTTAGGTCCCAATGTAATAGGTGGCGAGCCTATTGCCATTAACCGGGCACTTATAAACCTGCGATAAATACACATATTACTTCTAAAAGCATCGAAAAATTATTGGTGTGAGCCATGGTAAAACCTGGAATCGAACCCGAGCCCTCGTCTCAGCAGTCGCATACCACTCGGCTACCGCGGCTAACTAAACTATTGAACACATAATTTCTGATACTAACATTTTAGCGCCCATTGCCGTCGATAACCGTAGTTCTTGATGTTTGTTAGCAACTGGAAATCCTTGGTAACGACGTATATTGAAATAGGACTTTCCCGCTGTTTTATACCTGGCATATTTTCTCCTGAGAACTGCCGTTTCTTAGAACATTTTCGCAGCTTCGAGATCCTCGGTATTTAATATGTGGAGGGTCTCGTATGTTGGGAATATAGACGGTAATAAATCTATATTAATGTCGTGAGCTGAAGTCGGGAAACCATTGCATATTTTAGTATGTAATTCATCGAACTGAAAGCTTAAATTAAGGACACAAAGCAATTTTACTTAATTTATTTTTATTCTTTGTACGTTTTTATTGAGGCGTTGAGTATTTCTTTTTCTGTTTAGGATTTATAATGTAATGTCGCAAGATAAACGAGTTTTTCGATGGTAAATATTTTATATGTAGGTATAGAAAATTATGTATCAAAGAATTAAAGAATCAATTTTGTTTATTCAGTTAAGGTACATAAAGAGCACATATGAATGTCAAAGTTGTACAATAATTATGTACCTACATTGGTCAAAAATATTATAATTTATAATAAATAAAATACTTAGTAAATTAATTATTTGAAAATGATTCTTTCGCTGGTTCGGTAGTTAAATCTCCTGAGAAGAGACCAGCAAGAAACTCAGGTAGATTATCGTTATTCTTTATTTTCTTTTTAATATATAGTTCTGTTTATTTACAATAAGTAGGTGCAAGAGCAAGAGATTATTATGGCCATGCATTTTTATCATCAAGATATTCGTCTACTTTACAGTGGCGAAGTGTCCATATAACCCGATTCCTGCCGGCTTACCTTTGCAAATACCCCTAAGCATTGGCTATTAATAAATGATAAATCAATGAAACTATATCCATTCAATACACAAAAATATAAAACAAAAAGTATTCTGTTACGTAAATCGCAATATTATTATAATAATTATTTACATACTGTAACGGGAAGCGGGTTTCGGGATTGGAAGTAAACAACCTCGAGCGATTTTTACACTTTATTCAAGCCACCAACTCACAACAGTCTTTAGCGTATACACAGTCTATTGTCCGAGGCACTCGTACACACTTAGAGGACTGTACTGCAACGCACTGTCTTTACACACAGTCTCTAGAACGTCCACGTTCACTGAACGTTTTTAGTTCACAGCACATGCAGTATTGCACATGCACCACTAGCACTTTCACTTGTACTTTTCACTTTACTTCTTCTTCTTGTTTCCACTTCAACCACTGAGACTGAACTGCCCTTTTGGCGCTCCTGGTGCTGTTTATATACCATGCAGAATCTTCTGGAAATCCTAATTTCGCTAGTCTTTTCGATCGTCATTACGATCGTAATTTCGATTCTCTTTATTTACAATTATTCTAGTTGAAATTGTCAAACTCTTCAATCATTGACGGCTTACGTCATGAGTGGTGACATTCGTAACACTGCCCCCTCCTAAGACATGCTCGTCCCGAGCATCGTTAGAACCGTAGTAACGAGCCAGTCTGTCGACGTGAACCACTTTAGCGGAGCTTCTTGGCGTCTTTTGGATTCTATAAGTGACATCATTAATTCTTGTTATCACTTTGTAAGGTCCTTCCCAACTTGGCTGAAGTTTCGGTGATAATCCTTGCTTCCGTACCGGGTTATGAAGCCATACTGACGACCCTTCCTCAAAACACCTTAAATTGGCACTTCTGTCATAACGTGTTTTCATTCGTTCACTGGCTTGTAAATTTGCTTCTCTCATATATCTGTGAACTTTATCCATTTTTCTCCTTAACTCATCAGCGTAATCTGTTATTGAGTTAGGTGAATCAGGAGGGCACCCCGTGAGGAGTTCTGCCGGTAGCCGAAGTTCTCTGCCAAAATTTGCATGAGCTGGAGTTATACAAGTGCTTTCGTGAACCGCTGTACGATACGACAACAGAAATAGTGGAAGATACTCGTCCCAATTCCTCTGATGCGAATCGACTATCTTCGCCAAATGCTGCTCCAAAGTTCTATTAAAGCGTTCCACCATACCATCTGACTGCGGCCGATAAGGTGTCGTCCGCGTCTTATGAATTTTCAACATTTTGCAAACTTCTTGAAATACTTGCGATTCAAAGTTTCGTCCTTGATCACTGTGAATTTCAAGGGGTAATCCGAATCGACAAAAGACCTCATTCACCAGTATTGTCGCAACCGTAAGAGCTTCTTGATTCGGTATTGCGAACACCTCCGGCCACTTAGTGAAGTAATCCATCACTACCAATATGTAACGATTGCCATTCATTGATATAGGAAAAGGTCCGGCTATGTCTAAAGCTATCCTTTCCCAGGGAGCTCCGACATTATACAATTGCATCCTAGCTCGACTTCGTGTTTGTGGACCTTTAACAGATGAACATGGTACACATTTTCTACACCAATCTTGAACGTCTTCCTTACAGTGTAACCAATAAAAATGTTCTCGTATTTTTAATAAAGTTTTTCTAACTCCAAGATGTCCACCTGACACTCCATCATGAAAAGCTCTAAGTATTTCCGTCACTTTTGCTTTTGGTACAATAATTTGTATATGTGTTCCATTTCCAGACACGCTCTCCCATTTTCGGCATAGTAAGCCATCACGAAGTATCAAGCTATTCCATAAAGCCCAATAACTTTTAGTTGCAGAGCTCAAACCAGCAACTTCATTCCAAGCTGGACGAGGAGAGGAACTCGTTAACCATTCCAGAATCGGCTTTAAGTCGTTATCTTCCGCTTGTGAATTTCGCATGGCGTCATTATCCCAGCTTTCATTAAGAGAATCTGTTCTTATGACTCGTATAATTGTGTCTTCTTTTCCCTCTTGTCTTTCACAATGTTTACAGTCATCGGCACAAGGTCGGCGAGACAAAGCATCAGCATTTTTATGTGAGCCACCACTTCGATGTTCTATTTCAAAGTCGAACTCTTGTAATTGCTCGATCCACCGTGCGACTTGTCCTTCAGGATTTTTGAACTGTAGAAGCCACCTCAACGCCGAATGGTCCGTCCTAATAAGAAATTTGCGTCCTAGTAGGTATTTCTTGAAATGTTGTAACGTTTTTACTACGGCCAGAAGCTCCCTCCGCGTTACACAATAGTTTCGTTCAGGTTTTGATAGCGTTTTACTGAAGTAAGCTATAACAACCTCTTGATTTTCCTTCCTCTGTGACAGTGTTCCACCGATGCCTAGGTTACTGGCGTCCGTATCTACAACAAACTCGTTTCTTCCGTCAGGATAACCCAATATAGGTGCTTCACAAAGGCGTTCCTTAAGTTTTTCAAAAGCTTTCTCACATTCTTGGTCCCAAACGAAAGTTCGCTTCTCTTCTGTTAGTCTATGCAGTGGCTTCGCGATATCGGAAAAGTTCTTCACAAAACGACGATAATAAGAGCAGAGCCCCATAAAGGCTCGCACCTGTGTTTTGTCCTTCGGCGCCGGCCACTCTTTTACGGCAGAGACTTTGGCGGGGTCTGTTTCTACTCCATTTTCAGAGATGATGTGTCCCAAATAATTGACTTGTCGTTTGAAGAAGCTGCATTTCTTTAAATTCAGTTTTAAGCCTGCTCCCTTAATTTTGCTGAGCACGCTTTCCAACTTCTTAAGATGATCATCGAAATCTCGCCCCACTATGATAACATCATCAAGATACACCAGACATGCTTCTCCTATTAATCCCGCAAGAACTCGCTCCATCAGCCTTTCGAAGGTCGCAGGTGCGTTGCATAAACCAAAGGCCATAACCTTGAACTGCCAGAGTCCTTTCCCAGTAGAGAATGCAGTCTTCTCTTTATCCTTGGAATCCATTTCCACCTGCCAGTATCCACTTTTCAGGTCCAATGTAGAAAACCATTTCATTCCACTTAGGGTGTCTAGTGTGTCGTCTATTCTCGGTAACGGATAACAGTCCTTCTTCGTAATGTCATTCAGTCGGCGATAATCGATGCAAAACCTGGTTGTACCGTCCTTTTTCTTAACTAAGACAACTGGAGAGCACCAAGGGCTAGAAGAAGGTTCTATTACTCCATTTTCTTCCATTTCTTTTATCAGACCTTGAACTTCTTCTTCTTTGGCAAACGGTATTCGTCGAGGGCGTTGGCGGATTGGTCGTGCATCTCCAGTATTTATTTGGTGTTTTACCAACCCAGTCTTTCCGATGTCTTTGTCTCCCTCAGAGAATATGTCACTGAAATGTCTCAACAAATTCTTTGCCTTGACTAACTGTATAGCACTCATATCTTCCTTACAGTCGACAAGGATTTTACCGAGATCTATTTTTCCTTCAGAGACCTTCGTCTTCTCTTGGCAACTTCTTAACCACTCTATTTCTTCACCTACTCCAATAAGGGTACCTCTTTTTAAGATCTGCGTATCACTGCTCAAATTAAGCACTGGTACCAACATGTTTTTAGACATCCCGACTACCGTTCTAGCTGGTATCCATGAGTTATCTCCTTCTATCTTTTCAATAACTAAACAACGTCGGCAACTTTTTCGTGGATCTTTATTCATTGTAACTGGTACAAGTGACTGAGTTCTTGGTGGTAGTTCGGTATCTCGAAGGCAGTAGATTTTACCTCCAACACCTCCCTTCATAGGCACCTCTGTTGTTCCACATTTAATGACTCCGTTTACGATATCAATTTTGCACTGATGATTTTTCATAAAGTCCAAACCGATTATGCAGTCATCTACTATATCAGCTACTACAACTTCTTGCCAAAAGAGTTTATCGCCCATCTTAATTGCCACTACCCGTTCTCCTTCAACAGGTATACGTTGACCAGTAGCTGTAGTTAAATGTATAGTTTCTGTCTGGTTCTTTATCTTTCCACAGTCCTTCAAAATCCGTAACCCAACTACCGTACGCGATGCTCCAGTATCCAAAGTTAATTGACATGCAATTCCGTTTATTCTTCCACTGACAGTTAGACTATTTCCATCCGTGCTTTGATAAATCTTGACTTTTGGGGCTTCACAACTACCGGCCAACGTCCACCCCTTAAACTTGGCCGGAATTAGTTTTCCGCCGTCTCCGATGCTTGTATTCCTGCGTCGGTCCTCAACGTCGTACGGTTCGGGCAAGCATTCCTGAGATGACCTCTTTCCCCACATTGATAACAGCGGGGAGCGAAGTTCCTCCGTCCATTTTCTTGCTCGGATGTCACTACTCTTCGCAGGCGTCCACTCCCATTTTCACCACGGACGGCTTCTACTTCAAGTGCGTGTGCCACAGCTTCTTTGACTTCCGGATGATGGGCCAAACGTACTGCGGCTCTTACTTCCTTATCACGTATTCCATCGACGAAGGTTTGTAGCAGCATCCTCTCAATGAACGTCGCAGGAGAGGACTGATATGCCTTCCTCACAAGCTTCTCTACTTCTAAAGCCCATTGTTGCAATGTCTCTGTAGGCTTTTGTACCCTGTCTCGAAGCTGTGCTCGGAATACATGCTCCAGATGTGCATCGCCGTACCTTGACTCTAAGGCGTCAAGGAGCTCTTGATAAGAAGCCTCAGTCTCTATGGCCTCTAACACCGTTGCTGCTTGGTCTCTCAGGGCTAAGGTGAGTCCAGTCCTCGCTTGTTCTTCATTCCAGCCGTTTAACTGAACTACAGCTTGAAACTGTCGCTTATATGCATTCCAGGACGATGTTCCGTCGTATGGAGGCACCTTGAAGCTTCCTCCCGAAGAGACTACGGCAACCGGTGCAGTTGTACCTGAAGCCTTGATTTTACGTAGATCGCCCTCAACTGTTGAGATGCGCGCTTGATGGTCCGCCAGCATGCTTTCATGGCTTTCTACCGTTTTCTGCACCTTCTCCACTTTCTTAATGGTCTCCGTAACTACTGAGAATACTCGGTCTCCCATCGCTTGTAGTTGCTCCTCGTGGCGGCGCGCTTGTTCCTCCTGGCGGCGCGTTTGCTCCTCCTGGCGGCGTGCTTGTTCCTCTTGCATGGCGCGCAGTTGCTCCTCCTGCCGGCGCGCTTGCTCCTCCTGGCGGCGTGCCTGCTCCTCCTGGCGGCGCGCTTGCTCCTCCTGGCGGCGTGCTTGTTCCTCCTGCATAGCGCGCAGTTGTTGGAATAGCGCGCTTATGTCCATCGGCGAAGGTGCACTTAGAGGTTCTTGAGTAGCTGAACCGTGTGCGAGGACAGCAGAGGGTCCTTCGCCAGCATCACGCCGATCACTAGGGCCTTCGACATGTGAGACCGCTGGGTCGGGCTCACCTTGTTCCCGTCCCGTAGTTCTGGACCGTGTGTTGGGTCGCTCTGGATGGTCTCTTGGTGTGAACGGCATCGTTTCTTCCAATCCCACTTCTGACACCAATGTAACGGGAAGCGGGTTTCGGGATTGGAAGTAAACAACCTCGAGCGATTTTTACACTTTATTCAAGCCACCAACTCACAACAGTCTTTAGCGTATACACAGTCTATTGTCCGAGGCACTCGTACACACTTAGAGGACTGTACTGCAACGCACTGTCTTTACACACAGTTTCTAGAACGTCCACGTTCACTGAACGTTTTTAGTTCACAGCACATGCAGTATTGCACATGCACCACTAGCACTTTCACTTGTACTTTTCACTTTACTTCTTCTTCTTGTTTCCACTTCAACCACTGAGACTGAACTGCCCTTTTGGCGCTCCTGGTGCTGTTTATATACCATGCAGAATCTTCTGGAAATCCTAATTTCGCTAGTCTTTTCGATCGTCATTACGATCGTAATTTCGATTCTCTTTATTTACAATTATTCTAGTTGAAATTGTCAAACTCTTCAATCATTGACGGCTTACGTCATGAGTGGTGACATTCGTAACAATACATTACATATTACACATATTTCTCATAACGCCATCTAGTTCTCAAATAAAGAAGGAAATGATTCTAGTCTGAACGCGCGCGAAAGGTAAGCCCGCCGGCGAAATCGGAATCTAGTAATACGCAGTCGCACGCACACATGCGCAATTTTTCTTAGTAGTGTTCGTAAAAATATGTGGCGGGATAAGCCGGTATTCGACGAGTTATGACAAAGAGGGAATATACGATAAGAATTTGCGAGAGCGAGAGAGCACTAATGTGAATGTAGTTTGTTTTGATTTCATTACCCTGAAGTTGAGGCGAATGTGCGATGTATTCAAATATTTCAAATTCATCATTCATTGACATTATTTTTTTATTTCATCAATAATTATTTTTGTTATAAAGTACTGCAAGTAGTATGAATTCGCTTTTTTGTGTGAAGTAGTTATTACTAAGTATAATTTGTGTTTGTGTTTGTGTAGTGTACTGACTGTCGTGCATTGATTGCCATTATATTGTCGCAGTACGTAATATTTTGGTAAGTAGTTTTGTCTGACTGGTTAAGTATTTGTTGTGTGAGGACACATCTTTCTCGAAATTACATTATGAAAATAAGAAACATATAGTTCAGTTAGGTCGAGCCCGCCCTGTCATGAATATAGAATACTAGATGACCCGCGCAACTTCGTCTGCGTCACCCCGTTTTTGCAACATTTTTTATTCCTGCTCCGCGCCTGTTTGTTGTAGCATGATGTTATATACATATAAACCTTTCTCTTTAACCATTCTATCTATTAAAACATACCGCATCAAAATCCGTTGCATAGTTTTGAAGATTTAAGCATACAAAGGGACAAAAAAAATAGGGACAGAGAACCCGACTTTATTTTATACTATGTAGTGATAGTGATAGTGATGATGTAGTGATAAATGGCGCGATGGATTTACGACATATTTTAATGTATCTCATTACGATAAATATAAGTGGCTCACTGTTATAATAATCATCAGTGCTCACACTTATAGTAAATGTGGGTTGAAATTTCCTCAACCATTTGGGCCTAAGCATCGAACCAGCCAGTCACAGCTTTTGAAAGGAGTACCTACACATTACAATCGGCCATGGTAAGTTTCTTTTCTTTCGTTCGGCTTCCCTTTCAAAAAAACCCACCCTTCGCCACTGCTACTTTATAATAACTTTTTTTCATTAAAAATAAAAATGTTATTCGCTGTAGAGTCTTATCTCGTCCTCGCATATAGTATATATATAGTCATAGACATAGTCTACATATGAATCAATCAAACAATCAATCAATCAATAAGTCCAATTGCTATCCACTGCTGGACCATCTAATTATAATGTTTAAAAAATACTTGCTTGATGTATTAGATGTGTTAGACATAATATTGGTCAATACACAGTAATATTGGTCAATATAAAAGTGCCTGATATTGAAATACGTACGTACGTAGTAAACCTTCCCGAAGGCCTCTCCGTGAGTAGCGGCACTGCCGTGAAACAAATTATTACACCACGACGATGGCAACTCAAAAATGCTATCGATTCAACAGAAGAAAAAGAATTGAAATATCTGTTAGTATTAAAATAACTATTACAGATCTTGATTCTGCAATATTCTACACAGCGATATCTAGACCCAAAGTGAGCATAGCATAACTAGCTTGTATTATGGAATCTAGAATGCGGATAGACTTACTTAAATAAACTTTTTTGTAAATAATATGTATAATATTATGAACCTACTATATATCAACAAAATAATTTTACTACATGTCTAAACATTTGCACTGAGTGTGATTCGAACCCGCGACGCATCGCCTCCGTAGCTCTGGAACACTGTACTGCTACGAACCGCTACGATACGCTACAATCCATTTCTCTCTCTCATTATTCATTTATGTTATTCAAGCGAAAAACAGACAGAAGTTATTTTGAGTGTCTTTGACTACAAATGCTTAGAAATAGAAAGTAGGGGATTGCTTCAAAAATATTTATAAACACAAATCCTAACAGGATGTCAGGGTCGTCCGTTGCCTTCCAATATTGCTTATTCATATTTAAGTTTCAAGCAATGTTACTGAATGAAGATGCATTGTAAAATAATATAATGCTTATTTAAACTGAAACCACCACTTTTTTAATATATTTGATGTTCCCAAATTTTAAATTTAGTTTAATTTTATAACTTTTCATTAGATTTAAACGTAACTTAGACCGAAATAAATGCGATACATTTCGCACCACACCGTACATCCATACATTTGTACTACGCGCGACAGGTGCGTGATCTCTATTTATCGATTTTGTATAGAGCGCTTTCCAGCAGCTCTGCATTTTTAAAATCATTTCACTTTGACAGTTTTAAAATAAACTAGTTTTGTAAAGAGATCTTTTTTCATGAACGAAAAAAGTAGTCAATATACCTATTTAAAATTTTGATTTATCAACAGTGAACATTTTAAATAGGTATAGGGAGTTAAGGATACAACATTTTCGTGCCACGTAATGAACTTTAAAATAATAAACATTCTAAATTCAATTAATCCAATTGCACTAAGCCAGACTCGTTGGGTCGCTGCTATAGAAATCCTCGGGGTAGGAATCAAAGAACATTTTAAAGATGAGTACACTGCCTTATCAGATTTCAAACACAATGATGCAGTACCCACGCCGGAAGGCACAGATATCAGCCCGCCATTTGTACTGTCCATACATATCTACTTTACTAGCTTCCTCTACTGTCATTATTCATATATGGTGTGTGTGGATATGGATTCTAGAATACGGATAAACATACTTGGATATTTTTTTGTAAATACATACATATTATACATACAAACACCCAGAACAATGCATCTATTCATATTCATGCACACAATTAATAATGTATTTGAAAAATAACTGAATTTGGCTGGCTTACATTAAATGTCTGACGGTGAAGGACACTCGTGAGGATGTACCTAAGGGTAGAAGTAATTGGTGGAGCTATTGTCTTAGTCTACCAAGAAGGAAAACAATATGTGCACATAATTTACGCAGTCCAATCGAAAGAACTACATTCATTCAAAAACTGTTATAGGTTATCAAAAATTTGAAGGAAACCAGTAAGTATTTAGATCAAAATTTTGCTAATACCTATTAAATTCTTTGGGTTAATACGTGTTACTACAAGTCGAAGCTTCCCTTCGTTGTATAGCGTTTAGACAATCGTTCTAAAGTACTAAAACAAAACTGGTAAACTTCAGTTATTTAACAGTGACTTCTCTATTTATCATTTGCAATGTAAATACTAGTTTCTCATTCATAGTCATACATACATAAATAAACTCACACCTATCTCCCTCTGGGAGGCAATAGCTCACCATTACTTACGATTCACGGGCTATCTGTACTGTCATTAAAAACACATTCATTTTTGACTTTATTTGCGTTTCGGAAATGGTTTGTAAAGAATGCAACAGACATGTTCGATTGTCACAGAGAATTCGCTTTTTTATTACAAGTGACATTTCCATTCAAAATCAAGTCATTTGTGTCTCTATTCAACAATTTAAGGTGGGCTACGATAGGAATATTACGTGTTCTGTGCGATTCTGTTGTTATTGCTCAGTGAGTTCACACGACAGCCATTTTTTGAAATTTTTTTTATCATTCAAATTTGAAATTTGAATTCAGAATTGTTTTGTGTTATTACTCATTTTGAAGTTTGTTGCTAAATCGGACGTGTTTTGAGATAATGGACGCTTTGAGTGTGAAATTCTAGTAGGTATACCTCGGGGCATATAAGATATTGGACCCAAAATGTGCCATGTAAGCGCTTTTTGGGTATCTATTGAAGATAGTACGAGGTGATACGGTATATAAACTAATATTTGCACTCTAGTGTTTTGATTCGCTCACGACTTACATACAAGATATATGGCGGGAACTATATATATCTACCTACCTGGCTTAAGAGAAACACTACTTTAGAAATTCAATCAAGCTCCGACTAGCTTCAAGACACGTAGTAAATTGGTGTCTCTAAATCACCTATCTGCAATTCATGTGTTGAGCTCTTTGACATTTACTTGAGCACGCAAGCAATACAGGATTATACATTATTGTAGCGATTGGGGTCGCTGAAGAGAACTCTACTTAATTACTTCTATATATACTTTGGAATTTTCACAAGTTTATGTATCAAAATATGACGAAGATGAACTATATAATTGATTTTTTTTATTTTTTATGAATATTTTCAAAAAACGATGCTCACTTTGCGGTCATCCTGTCATTGCTATTCTTACTTCTGTTGTATAAAGGTACGGGTATTATTTATGAATAGCCAATATATCTTTAGATAAAAACATAACATAAACTCACGCATATATCCCCGAAGGGGTAAGCAGAGGTACTAGCACCCAGCACCCACATTTTGCCAGTTTATGTTTAGGTCCCATGTATGGTGGTGGTGGCGAGCCTATTGCCAATAAACGGGTACTTATAAACCTGCGATAAATACACACATAACTTCGGAAAGCAAAAAAGTCATTGGTGTGTGCCATGGTAAAACCTGGGATCGAACCCGTGACCTTGTATCAGCAATCCATTACCCATACCACTAGGCTACTGCGGTTTCATCTTTCATACAATTAAAAAATCGTTAGAATGGAAAGTATGCTCTATCTATTCCAAATATTTAAAACAATGAAACCTCTTATACTATGATTCGAAACTTTTAACCCTATCGCTGCAGTCAGGGTTAAATAAACGCTAATTCGAATCACTCTTCACCAGCACCGTTATGTTTATTCTATAAGGAAAACATCACTTATTCAACTGGCGGAAGTAAATAAGGTTGAGTAAGAAGTACTTAGTTGCTCAAGACAATTTTTCCTGGAGGATTCTATCTAATACGTTCTTGTCTATACCAACTTCGTACCTTTTTATTTCCGCGCGGATAACCCTCGGATGCTGCGGCAACATTTAAAAGGTTTTCTGCATACCACGAAGGATTCGAATTGTTGAATCCGTCCCGATGTTTTTTGTGAACGTGGCAAATACCGGTGCCGTCTGTTTTTGTAAATGAAAATTTTATATTAACCCGTAACCAATTTATTTGTCCTTGTCTTAATGTTAGCCGATATGATTAAATGGGCTTTTCTTATTTTGTTTGAGGTTTTCATACCTGACAAACAGAGCTGATTTCACACAAAAAATAACAACAAAAAGGAAAAACTTTACATTCCGATTATTTTGAAAATAAGAAAAATAAGTTTAATTTACACTCAAGCATAAATTATTTTTATTGGTGTTAAATTTATTGCAAATTGTATCGCAAAGAAAAACCAAATTGTTATTTGCTGAATACTTTCTGTATGTGTATATGTCACTGAACATGTCAATCGATTTTGATGAATTGAAACTATCAATCGCCAAAATACAAAAATATTTCCAACGATATTTTTTGAAACTGTCTTTATAGCAATAGTTAGATTATAAAAGCATTACTTATATCGCAAATGAAAGGCTGGAAGCTCTGATCCATAAATAATGCAAAAGAATTTTGATTAAATCATTTTACAATTTAGTCTTATTAACGTAATTAATATTCATGGTTCAAAGCTCCAAAAATTCTATGTATAATGTAAATTTAATCTTAAATCCATTAGCCCAATAAGCCAGCTTTAGAGCGACATCATTTCAGAAATATTTCTACAGATATAATTGTAAAATTAATTTGGTATATAACGAATAAACATGACTTCGTGATGGTAGCTCGCCTGATGGTTAGCTGAAGACAAAGTCTTAGGAAAGAGGTGACCAATTACAGACTGACGTAATTTTTATAAAATAAATGATGCGTACTAACAATAGGTTAAGACATTGTTACTAACAAAATAAATGGACAAATTGTAATCCGAATGTCCGCAATAAAATTTTAGAATTAAATTACGTCCACACTAATATAGCGGATCATAGATATTATATGTCAGATATGTTAGACGGAAGGTTAGTAATTTCGGTTGTTAATATTCATAAAAAAATAAACTTTGTTTACACATCTGTATTTTACCTTATCATTTTTCGTATGGCAAACCGCTGCTTTTTAATTACCAACATAAATTAGGTAAAGCTATGAGTAATCGATACAATCGCTCTCTGCTGTATTATAAACTGAATCGACAAATAGATGCGTGTGTGTGATAAGAACTCTACAATTTCGAAATTATTCAACCACTGTGTTTAAATATTTTTAAGTTAGCATTTTCATTAAAAAATTTAGACTTAAATGCAATCAGTTAAGTTCATTTTTTATTACTTTACAGAAAAAGTATTTAAAAAATATATATATTGGGGGAGGGAGGTGGGCCCACCACTCACCCGCGGTTCAACACTCCAACGATAACAATATATATTGGAATGTCAACCCGCCCTCTTCAAAGCAAGTAAAAGATTTTTTACTAGAGAGAAGGTGGTGTAATATGTTGTGCAATATTCCGCAAGTGCGAAGGACAAACCTCGACACGTGTTTCGCCTCTACACGAGGCATCTTCAGGAGCGCTCTCAAGCGAATAAGCGGTGCTGCGAGTGTCTGGTGCTTTTTTAGGATTTTTTTATTTATTGAGCAATAAACAATATTTGTATATAACGCTTAAGTAACTAAAATCAATTAATGAAACACAAGAACAGAAATAGAAGAACAGTAATGCTTTTTTTAGTACGACTAATCTGGATCCGACATCTTCGGTTTAGGTTATTATATCTATCAGGTTTTTCATTAAAAAATCGATGTCCGAAAAATGAAACTATAAAACACAGACAGATACGCGAACAGCAGATAATTTGCTATAAATATAAAGGCAGGTGTGATAACTGAGAGTGCTCGTAAATAATGAGGTAGACCTTATTGCCGGATTTATAGATACAAGTTATGACAATGGCCGGAGATCAGATAATTGAACCAGCTCTAAAATTGTATTACACGGTAGATGTTCGGCTTACGTGACAATTCACCCTATAAAAATCGGGTGTATAATGTTTGATATAATAACGAATGCTCTAATTTTACTTGTAATAACTTTCATGTGTTATAATTGAACCAGTTCTAAAATTGTATTACACGGTAGATGTTCGGCTTACGTGACAATTCACCCTATAAAAATCGGGTGTATAATGTTTGATATAATAACGAATGCTCTAATTTTACTTGTAATAACTTTCATGTGTTATAATTGAAACAGCTCTAAAATTGTATTACACGGTAGATGTTCGGCTTACGTGACAATTCACCCTATAAAAATCGGGTGTGTAATGTTTGATATAATAAAAAATGCTCTAATTTTACTTGAAATAACGTTCATGTGTTATAATTTTCATATGCTATGCTATTTAATATCAAATAACCTAAGTTTATTTGATTCAATGTTTTATATGATATAATCTTCCTGTAACATTTAGTATAAAGTTGACATTATATAATTTTCAAAATGCATAATATGCTTTTAATACGTAACTTTTAAACTCGCGGCGTTTACTCATAGTGTTTATAATGTTCGGGACTTCACGCGATATTTTTTTTTTTTGATGAAACGTCGGCAAAAGTAAGTTTAAAAAAAAATATCGCGTGAAGTCCCGAACATTATAAACATTATTGCTTTTAATATAACATTCATTTAAACTAATGTTCACTTGACCTATTTGGTCCACGGAGCACAGCTTCGCCGGGTGCGGCCACCAGGATCTCCTAACGCGATCCCCCAGGGGATCCCAGTGAACTCGTCGGTTCACCAGAATCCCCTTGAAATAAATTTTATAAAGATGTTATTACACACACTGAATCGATCATATAGGTATAAACATAACTCAATGGAATCGATCATGAAAACTTATGATTTGAACTGGCCAGTATTAGTTAAATATTAATAATATTCGAAAAAATATATGATAATAAAAAATATATAGAATATTCGTAAAAAGGTAAAAACTTACATTTACTTAAAAACAAAAAATATACTAGGAGACTGGTTTTGTTGTGTAGTGCACTGCCATATATTAAAAAAAAACATGAAATATGAGTGAAGATTATCCAAACTTCCTAAAGTTAGTAAAATATATGAAATACTGGCTTAAAAATGACGAAACTAGAAAAATGTTGTCGGTTTTCAGCGAAAGACATCGCACCAATAACTGTTGCGAAAGTTGGAACCCGGGTTTAATCAAAATGATTGGTCGAAAACGCCCCAACATACTACAGTTATTGAGTGCATTAAAAAGAGATGCTGAACAAAAGCGAAGGCAACCGCCAAAAAGACGTAACGCCGATCAAAAATCCACTGATAAGTTAATTCAAGAAACACAATTGCAGTTATTGAACAACGATATAAGTGTAGGTCATTTCTTAGAAATTGTAAAATAAAAAACAGTGTGAAAACATCTTTAAACTTATTTTTATTGCAAGGGGATTCTGGTGAACCGACGAGTTCACTGGGATCCCCTGGGGGATCGGGTTAGGGGATTCTGGTGGCCACACCCGCTTCGCCGGGATCCTACTTCTGATTAGTTTAAAAAAAAAATTACCACGAAGGGGATGGCGCCATCCCCTTCTAACCTAACCTATCCGAGTCGGGGTGTCCTAAAGTTCAGATTGCATGCAGATCCTCCTGGTAACACCATGTTAGCAGGCATTTAAAATTTTATCAGATATTCTAAATCATATTAAAAGTTACTTAGAGATTATGAATGTTATAGTAAATGAATAATATACTCAATGCATATTATGTCAAATGTGCTTTATAAGAAATGTTCATTATATCAAAAGAATTAGGTAAAATGAAATTATAACTACAATTCATTATGACAAGTGATCGTTATATTAATCAAAATTTTATTAAGTGAAATTATGTCAAGTGAACGTTAGATTTTTTGTTATTATATCATCCATTACACACCCATAAAAGTCTCAGCTATAGGTGAATTGCCACTTTTGAAATCCTTAGTGGTTTACCCACCCACTGTATGGGTGAGTTCACTCCGTCCAAATTTAGAGTGGTCAACTCAGCCAACTAATATTTGTAACGCGTTTGCAACTATAACGAGGTTTTTGTGCTTATATTTTACCAGTGTATCTAGCTAACTGGGTTGTAATGTGAAGCGGACATCGATACCCCTTAGAAATTGCACGAGAACTAAATGGAATTTTTAGGATTTCATTTTTTGTTGGACATATTTATTTACGAGTAAATACTTACTCAAGACTTCTATGTTAACTCAATAACGTATTATTATATAGTGAGGTCATGCAGGAACCATAAAGTTATTATTACTAGCGTAAATGGAGATATACTATCCTCATTACCGCGTTACCGTATGTTTTTTATTTGGCGCAATATCGCGTCCCCGATTAGTGCGTCAGATCAAAATAAGTAGCCAAATTTTTCGTAGCCATTTTAGAGCGCGCACAACGTATCTATATTTATAATGTATCATTGGATGTTTGGTTAATATGATGTAGAGGTAAACACATCAATAAATGAAGGAAGTCAATTGTATAGGTACGAAAAGTATACCCATGGAGGTCAGACTCTATATGATTAGATAGTATACTTGACTAGGTACCTACTTCTAGATTTTTTTACGTAGACTATGACACTTTTCTTAATTAGAAATACGCTACACTTTGAAGTTTCTTATACTACAGTATATAACAGTTATTTAAAGTACAAAATTTAATCATACTTTAAAAGTTGTTGAGACTTTTCTATGAAATGCTTCAACGCATAAGATAAAATACGAGCTTCTTTATGTTATTATATATATTGTTTAGACACTAATAAATGCACTATATATAATATCAAAGAGTAATTGACATCAAAGATCATAAATAATATCATAGACCGCCTCAGTGGCGTGGCGGTTGAGAATGCGACTGGCGTAGCGCAGGCGTGGGTCGATCCCCGCTCAGTGCAAATATTTGTATGCATGATGGCCTATGGATGGCATGATGGGCATATGGCTATTTGCACTGGTCTGGTCGTACCTCGGAGAGCACGTTAACTCGTCAGTCTCAGTTGCCATACGAACATCTATGGCAGTGGTTACGGGTAGTTGGAGCCTTCAAAAGTCGGACTAGCGTAACTACAGAACTTCAATATCGTTAGTTTGGTTGTAAAGGTCCGATGGCAGTCGCTTCACGGAAAACATCGAAGTTTAGCGCCATCTTAGTTAGACTAGAAAGCCGACCTCAACTGAGTTGTAAATAGGCTCAGAGAATGAATGGATGGAATAAAGACTATTTGCATAATATGATATTATTATTACCGATATATCTATTGTGTCGTCCAGCGATGAGTTGGGAAGCCAGAGCTTCCTGGAGAGATTTGATGTTGCCAACAGAAAGGTCGAGAAACTTTGCTTTGTCTTCTGCAGCAGCACAGAAACTCTCTTAACCTATATCCTTCCCTCTCCCCCTATACAAGCGTGACGCCCTTAGTATTGCAGACGCCCATAGGCCACGATACTTAATCATTTTCCATTACGTGGGCCGTGTACTTATCTGCCATGTACCTAAGTGATGTAAAATAAAATTCACCACAATAACCTATAACAAAGAACGGCGCTTCTCGCCCGAACGCTACATAACATTACATATCACTAAATAGGTACATTCATCAACTTTCCCGCCAAGGCAAGCATGCCTAAAGAAGTTTTATTTCAATAAATATAAATGGGAAGATTGTCTGACTATCTATTTTACACCTTTGGTATGCCCAAAATGTGCCCAGATCACAAAATAACGCTAAAATTGTCGGTACAAAGTGAGAATCTGGTGATCATAAAATTACTTTTAACACATTTAAGTAAGCGGCTAAAACGTTCTGTTATTAAAATTATATTTTTAAATAATTTTTTTTCGGTTATAACCTTTATTTATTATATAACTCATCATAAATTATAATATAAACTAATTATTTAATTGAATTAAAACTAAAATAGTATTTAAAACAACAAAAAAGACATAAATTAAAAATTGCTTTCAATTATATGGATAACAGACTTCTCAGCACATATAGCATTTAGCACGAAATATTACGTATTATGTACTAAGTACGAAATTTATTCTGTACGTTTAGATGCCATTAGCCTCAGTAGAAGTTGATATACTTCTATAAAAAGTCAACGGTAATGATTACCTTAATTTATGCGTCCACAAAATGATTACACAAATAAATGAAATTTCCAAGTAACTGACAATAAGCCACCGCTTAGCCACTTCGCGGGCCGTCAGCGTTTCAATAATGCGAAAACGGTCTCTTGAAAAATATATTCGTTGAAAAGACTCTTCATTCCTTCGCTAAGTAATTCTTGTGAGGTAGGTATAAGTTGAATTACAACGCCCAATTAATTCGGTTGACGAGTACCTAACCCTGTGTTCGTCGTTCTGATGAAGTAACGGTAAAAGGAGTAAGATTTTTGTTGCTTTTTATGAAGCAATGTGAGTCTTTACAGCTACTAGAGATTTGTACAGTTCAGTATTTTAAAGTGAATGTTATTAAAATGAAGTGATTGATTGTGAATGAAGTGATTGAGAGTGGCCAGCAACCTTACCTACTAATTGTACAATTATTGACTAATTTATCATTCCTGTCGAGGATACCTCGTGTAGTGGAGAAACACGTGTAGAGATTTGTTCTTCACTTCGCATATTCCGCAAGAATATTGCAAATACGACCACATCTCTTCTTAAGTAAGAAGTCTTTTTACTTCCTGCGCGGCGTGCGGTTTTTCATTCCTTTCTATAGCCGCGGTAGCCTAGTGGTATGGGTAATGGACTGCTGAGACGAGGTATCAGGTTCGATCCCAGGCATTTTACCACGGCACTCACTATTGACTTTTCGATGCTTTTCGTAGTTATGTGTATATTTATCGCAGGTTTTATAAGTGCCCGGTGAATGGCAATAGGCTTACCACCTATTACATTGGGACCTAAACATAAACTGGCGAAATGTTAGTACCTCTGCCTACCCCTTCGGGGATAAAGGCGTGAGTTTATGTTATGATATGTTCATATTAATCTTAATGTTGTATTCCAATTGCATCCGAAGCTTTCACTGCGGAGCCTGCAGTCCACTTTTTGGATTTTGCCTTCTCCATTTTGCACGATATCGAGTATTTAGTCGATTAAATGGAGATATGTCTATAAATTTGGGGACTAAATCGACTGGCTAAGCCTCAGACACAGGTGCGTTATAAATACAAGCAGGGCCTCAATTCTACTAATTGTAGCTTGCATACATATGCTCAAGCCCGTAATCCCCTAAGGGGTAGACAGAGGTGTATTAAACACCCACATTTCACCACCTATGATTTTCGCTCCTACGTAATAGGAGGCGAGCTATTTGCCGCCAATCGGGCCCATTAAAAAAAATGGGTATCCCGAAAATGTAGCATCTAAATGAAAAAAAAATTGGCCCGATTCCTTGCTATGCAGTGTAAATCACAAGGAAATTAATTACGTGGTTAGCCGCACAAGCACATCCAATTAAAGTCTTGGATAGTATCATATGACAATTGTAAACCATTGTCAAACTACTAAGTTTTTACGTACGGCAGTTATTATAATCACAGTGGTTTGACAATGGTTAACAATTAGTAGAATCAGGGTACAGTGGGAACTAATGACGTCAGTTTTTATTCAATTTATGAATAGGTACTAGTTTGAAGTCAAGTTTGACCTAATTTCTTTAGCTACCTGTTTTCAGTACTATGTTTCAGTAACCATTCCTGTAACCGGGTTGTATAAATCTGTGTGGAATCTTCTAGAACATTATAACATTTCATCACTATAATCCGTAGAACTCAGTTCTGATGGATTATTCATTGTTGGTATAAGTCTTGGCGTAATCCTGTCAAGCATTCTTCTTAATCATAACGTAATTCCAGTCCTACCAGAAGCTGTCACCTCTGAGTCTATGGCAATCGCTTTTACCAATCTAACTCCGAGTTTGGCTGAACTTCGATATTTTTCGTGAAGCGACTATCATTTGACCTCCACAACCTATTGGTAATATCGAAGCATTGTTGGACCAGTTGTAGGGCTCTAACTACCCGTAACGACTGCCATATATATGTTCGTATGTCTACCGACGGTGACGGCTTAACGTGCTCTCCGAAGCATGTCCAGTCCAATGCAAATAGCTATATTCATGCAAGCAAATAATGACACTGAGCGGCGATCGAACTCACGCCACAGAGGCACGTCAAGTATTAATAGTGACTACAATAAATATATAGTTACTAACATCTACTCAAATATGCATTCAGAGAAATCACATTTTGATCAAAATTATGATTATTTGTTGAAAATAGTTAAATGAACAGCAATCTTGAAATCATTTATGTAATATCTGTATACGGAAAACTTCAATCAACCCTTTCCTAAAAGTAAATACTCAAATTGAGGCAGCTCTGGAATATGTTCGGATCTTATTCCCTACGGTACATTTCTGTTATATTTCGAATTTTCTAGAATTCCATCGAAGAGCGCATAAAATACGAGACTTTTATTACTTCATCAGAATCTTACAAAACATTTTATGATTTCATTCAATATAATTTGGCAAACCATGGCAACAAAGCTTATTTTTTTTGTTTTCCGTGGGCGTAACAATGAATGAATATTTAAATATTCAAAAAGGTCGTCCATAGAAAACGAGCAAAACCTCTTTCGAAGATATTTAAAACTATATAGTTCTGTATTCAACCTTTAGCCATTGTAAAGAAGCGCGGGAAAATCGATATAACGTTCTTCTTCTTGTTTCTTCTTAAAATGGCTTCTGCAACAGAATTGCCGCAATTTTGCCAGTCTCTAGTAAAGATGGTAAACGTAATATAAAATTTAGGGCGAGACACTAATGTCAAGTTTTAAGATAGACTTCCAGAGCCACATTAGCCACACCAGTAAATTCGTTTCCGAGTATCCGCCCCCTACGAGATCCGGTAATCGGTCAGGACTAAATAACGTTGAATGAAAAGTTAACGCCGCAATGCCATACATGATCATAGTCATACATTATTCTTTTTTTGCATGAACTTAATTCCTTACACAGTAAACTTGAAAAAGATATTGTAGTACATTCTATGAAGGCTACATATTATGAGCAATAATAACTAAACCCGTTAATATAACCTTACCCCTATAGTATAATCGTAGACAAAACACTTAATTTGATCACCTCACCTCTACATTCATACTTCGGACCATTTTTCAAATATTACTATCATCTCTTCTCATAGTACTTGCTTACAACGACAGTCGTTCACCTCTCAATTTTTCATTTACTCTCGCTACATTTAAACTCTCTCTAATATAGGCTTAATATATTTATAATAAGTTTAATATATTGCAATTAAATATCACATCACAAGACTCAACATGATACGCGAAATAAGTTTTCTAATTTCGTATTCGAATATTCAGAATGTTTACTGACAGAAATGTTATTATGAGACTTGACTTTTAATTAACTGTTCACTCTGTTCAGTAACTTTTAATGTGTGAGGTAAATATGAGAACAGGAATGTTTGAGGCATTTTTAGAAGGACTTTGACTTCTAAATTTAAAATTTAAGAAACTTTCAATGTGTGAAATAAATGCGAACATAGCGCTTTCCTTTTTTGGAATTTAGAATATATTTTATATTTGGAAGAATATATATTTATTTAGAAGGTCTTGAAGAATAACATATTTAGGAGGTCTAGACGGCTGATTTAAATAAAAAAGTAAAAACAATCTAAATAGGTATCATAAAAAGGAGTTTGGTGCCATTTAATTTTTATTACAAGCAATTCACAGATCGCGAGGGTGGTGAAATACTGTTCTAATTTCGCTTCTTAAGAAAGACAGATCTCTCTGAAATTGGACGAGGGCTTTGATAAATTGCAAAATTATTTCTAACTTTGTACACAATATAAATAACCTTTTTGGTGGTTTATAATAAACTATGACAGTGACACTGGCACAATACAAAAAATATGATTTACTAGCTGATGCACGCGGTTGCGCCCTCTTGAATGTCAGTTCTCGCAACCAATAAGTACTGTCTGAAGCATTACTGTGTATCAAATTTCATCAGGTTATTTGCCAAAAAATATTATTTTTTAAATTTTTATTTATTTATGGCATGTTAATTTGACTGCACCTCGCCTAGTGTTTGCAATGGTAACCCTCTCATGAAAGAGGGTCACCAATGCAATCACTTACAGTGCTACAATGGTGGCGCTCAGCTTGACGGCCTCATCAGATGCTTTTTAACGCCCTGCTTAAAGGACCTGGGACTGTAGGAAGAAGGGAACACGAAAGACTCATAGAACCTGGTTCTTGATGGAATATTCTGTACCGTATGTGGGTGACATCTAAGCCCTGCACATGTTGTCCTGTGTAGGTTGGGTTAGGTTGTGGTAGGTAGGGTTATCCTCTATTTGAACCTTTTTCGTGATATAAACTAAGTTTAACCTGGGGCTCGTATTTTTATGCCAAAATGTAGTCCCCTAAGTACTACCACATGTCTTCGGCTTCTGAAGCGTCTCCCTAACACTCTGTATACCTAATAGTAGAGAAGAGATGATGGTTCTGTGAGTTGCAAATAAAAAAAAATTTAGACACTATTCTACTGAATAAGTACTTACATGCGCTTGGTTGGTTAAATAACTCGTAATTATAAATGTAATCAAGGTTTAATTAGTTGGGAATGGCACCTGCTTTTATGTTCATTTGGGGATGAAAAATAACACGCTGTGCTTGTTTAAAATTTCATTAGCAATATATTACGTTCAGCTATAATATAACATTAACCAAAGGTTTTTAAATAACTGTGTATAAAATTAGCATTACCAAAGACTAAAATATATCTCTAATATAATGAATGTTGTATGAACATATGTGTGTTTGTTATTTATCGTTTATGTCACTTTTTCCGATCTAAATCGAAATAAATGGATAAAATGTGGTATAGATATAGGCAATAATTTATTTATATGTTATTGGGCAAGCTGTTTATAATAAAAACATTGAATTTCAAATGTGGAACGGAACGTAGAAACTGGATAAATGAATTCGGTAAATAAAAAGATATTCCTTCAGTGAATATGAAAATGAATGTGTTGTGAGGGAAAAAGAATATCACCGCGTCGTCTCATCGGAAGGGACTCATATGACCTCCGTCCTGCAAGAGCGCGGGCCTGGGGGTTACGGGTGGAACCACCTGTCAGCCTAGCAGAAGCAGGCCGCGGCAGTGGCGCAAAGTGCGTCGGGGGGCCAGATAGAGACACCATGATTCCCATATCAGAAATACGAAGACGATATCACTGCGAGAGATGGAAAACTCGAAGTAAATCCCTGAATCAAACAATCTGGTCTGCATGGAAACAGTAGACCAAAACTTCCCAACATTGGAAGACGTCTACATCCAGCAGTGCACTGCTATGGACTGATTGATTGATTGAATGAATTTTATAACATACTAGCTGTTGCCAGCGGCTCCGCCTACTTCTGATCCTGTTCCCGCTGCTCCATAAAAACTTTCCGTAGAGTTCAAGGAACAAATAAAAAAATAATTACTAGAATTGGTCCAGCCGTCTTCGAGTTTTGCGCTTAGCAACATATTTCGCGATCGTTTTTATTTATTCGGTGGAGCCGCGTACAACATCTAGTATTACATAAAATATCTACAATTTGAACACAGCTATCGAAATTTCATCAAATAAGTGGTATAATGTATACTTATTCATGTTATTTTAAGCTAGAATTTCACGTGAATGAATCTTTAATATCGTACAGCCACAGTGGCATAATATATTCTATTGTATGTAACAAGAGAATTTTGCGTTTAGTTATTTATGTGAATGAATATTCAATAACTGCTTATAGTGGCGGCACGCTATGATGGCCGTTTTGAGATGACTGGTTTTGCTCGTTTTCTTTTTTGGTGTGTGAAGTTTATTTTCTTCTGTGTATCTCTCACCGTATTTTTCTTTAGTTATTCGTCTAACAGTTCCTTGTCTAATATTAAGCTCACCAAAAATGAGAAAACGAGCAAAACTAGTCGTCTCAAAACGGTCATTATAGCGTGCCGTAACTATAAGCAGTTATTGAGTATTCATTCGGCTCCTTCGGGTGTACTGTCCACGGTATCTCCACCTAGCCCCTGGGTATAGGGGGACCGCCGAAGTCCGAAGCACCCATCATTTACGTCATCCGGTACGAGAGACGGCCTTATGACCTCCCTAGCCATTCCCCCATAATGGGCCGCCTTTACAGTGTGTCCTATCGTTTTGGCCATAACACCTTTGATAAAGAAAATTCAGTATAGCGTTAGTAGGCACTGAAACAGTGTAGTAAAGTTAAGTAATTACTTAAAAAACACAAGTTAATCATTTATTTCCACGTTTAACCCTTTCCATAATGCCTGAGTAGATAACAAGTACTCCGAACAGCCATTACCTTTGTCATGAAGTAACTTTTTAAGAACCCAACAGACCATTAGGCAACGAGGAAGCACAAAGAACTGGCCATTGTAAAAATTAATTAGCAGCTCTGATTTTTTTATTACTTTTTTTAATGGCGTCCGCTAAAGCTCATTTTTATTGACAATAAAACCATTATAGTTTATTTGATCATGCTATACTGAGTAGATTGGATTTATTATGTCGTTTACTATTATTTGGTTCTGTTATTATGTTGTTATGTAATTAGAATATACATTGTAATATGTTTTTATTGGTCAGCTAATGCAGTAATTCAGTAAGATAGGTACAAGCTCGTGGCTAATGACAACTAAGTAGGTTAGCATACTGTAAGGTTAAGCAATAGGTATTAGTCAGGTGAGTCCTTAGTTCATTTGTTTACGTGCTAAACAATTTTGGTGTGTCTTTGTAATATGTTTTTATTAAAAATTCAGTGTAAAAATATTTTTCAGCTTAGAAAAACAGACTAAACGCCGGTATCGAACCACTAATTAGTTTGTTGGTTAGCCTAGTTTATTTGTTTAACGTGTCTTTATAAAATGTTGTCACAAGATTGTTTAACTTTATAGCTAAATTATTTGAGTATGTAACCTACAAATAATATCAGTATTAGTCCATAATTTTAAACACTATGATTGTTGCTATATTAATTGTCGGTATTGGTGTAGGTACCAAAATTATACACACAGAATTGTATAAAATTCATTATATTTAAATACTATAAAATATTCACGTAAACTTTCTACAATAATAAAGTATATTTAAATTTAATTCACAAACAGCCCTACCTTACAAATTGAAGTTTTATTTGGTGATGTAAATACGGAATGTTTTGGGACACCTCATTTATCTGCTGAAAAACAAACTTTTTTGGAGTATTTTCGTACAAATTTATTTTTCTATGCGAGAGAAAAAAAAGATACAATTTTTCATTGAATGTAGCATTCATTGTGTTGATTTGATGTTTGAGTTATTTAGGGCAACCGTGTTCTTTTTTTTTCAAATATGTACATTGTTTATTAGTTACGGACGGTGGTTCATATTTCAAACAGTGAAATTTAAAATTGGAGTGAGCAATTAGTGACGCAACTAAGACCTACTTATAATGATTTCAATAATTTATTTTAAAAATAGTTTCTTATGTTGTTAGTGGTATATGACTTGGAGATTTAGTTAATCGGATTAATATATGGACGTATTAGTTAGGCACATAATTAGCTAAGTCTGTATTGTGTGTTATTTTAATAAAATAGCACTAAATATATGAATACGCGATTCGTAGATGTGTGACGTTCTACAAAAGTCTGGTAGAAGTCCTAACTTGACTTCGTGGAGGGTGATACCCGTGTCAATGGTTCGATCGTGCGAAGTGGCATAGGAATAGCTGGAAGGCCGAGCCTAAGCTCCGAGTTCACCTTGGCCTCGGAGGCAATCTGGACCAGGAATCAGGAGCCGTATATGACGATGATAACGCGATTCGTAAGACCGATCTATTACTTTTTTTTTGACGTTCGAAACCTCCTTTAATAAGGTTATGTCAAATTCGAACCAACAAAATCGCACACCGTCTTTGGATCGTTAGTTGCCGAAGGTGAGAAAACGCACGCCGTCTTTGGGTCTTTAATTACCTTGACTAAAACCTTGTGTTTGTTACCCCGCTCGAAGTCTGCGCCTTTCCAAGAATTTATACACGAGAATAACGTATGTACTTACATCTTTTATAATTACAAATATCACGAACGAAAGTTATTACTTAGTATGCAAACCGATAATAGAGGCCGCTCGCGCTACAAACTTGTTTCTTCTTGTTTCATTGTTATATTTGTGCGGAGGGACTTACCGGCCTCCGGAAACCCTTCAACTACTGAGGATCGGGAAACTGGAGTTGGGTCAAAAGGTGGGGTTAGGGATTTAAACTTAATTGTTATGTATTTGTTTCCGTTTCATTTATTGTTGAATACATTGTTTTATAATATACTAGTCGACCCGCGCAACTTCGTTTGCGTCACCCCGTTTTCGCAACATTTTTCACTTCTGCTACAACATTGTTCAAGCCAGTTGGTTTTAGCATGATGTTATATGCATATAAACCTTCCTCTTTAATCACTCTATGTAATAAAAAACCGCATCAAAATCTGTTGTGTAGTTTTAGAGATTTGAGCATACAAAGGGGCATAGGGATAGAGAACGCGACTTTGTTTTATACCATGTAGTGAAGTGACTAGCGGCCCGGTACTTATATCGCTACGCATTAAGTGAAATAAAAAAAAACTGAACTGATTTTGTGCAAACTTTACATAAACCATCTACTAAAAAGAATAAACCGCCGGACTTTCAAGTACATGTCAATTTTGGTTGTAATTTGAAATATTTCGACTAACAATTTGGTAGATCTCACAATTTTATTTTAAATATTTTAGGACATTGTACACAACACCATTTACAGCCATGGTAAACATAGCTTAATTAATTAATGTGTTCCGAATTAAATAATAAATATATGTATCCCACAAGATTAAATTATGTGAAGTATGCAAGGTAGGATACAATAGTATCTTCCGCCCCAATTGAACATTCTGACTGGAGAAGTACCTTTGCCCTCCAGAATTTTGCGGCTAATAATATATATAAACTTGTGTTGTGTTTTTGTGTAGAGGCTAGGGTAGCCAGTACTCATTGGAGAGCTTTTTGTGGTGTTTGTGGGTAGACAGACGACTTAGATTGACACTGCTTTGTGATGACATGACCCTGCTATGTCTTGTGTGCTGGCAGTACAGAAACTTTCATAACTTTAAAAGCTAAATCTTCAAAAAAGTCCTGAAATAATGATATAATTCTGGAACATACAACACTACTCTATCGATTCTTAGATTAATTACTAATTTTTAAACTATCTCATACATAAACTCTTATATGGTTAGTGAAAACCGGGACCACTTGTGACCACATTTAGTGCAATCTCAAGCAAATAAAAAGGTAAATTATTGTATTTACCATATGATTGTATTTAAGATACGCGTTAATACCCGGTTTCGCTAACTTGATTAAGTACATTGTGAAATAGGTTCTAGACAGTAGATTAACAAACTAAGATAAAATACAGGGCCTAGGTGTCACACCCACACGGGTCGAATTCAGACTAAGATTTATCGAATGTTATTTTATTAGTTCCAAGATATTTTTATTCTCATGTTTCTATTTTTGTCTGACATAGTCATACTTTAAGATGAGTAGTGGTTGTGCGTCATTCGTTAGTAGGCTGTATATGTTTACTCATAGCGTCAGTAGTTTAGTGGTTTAGGCGTCGGTTTTGTTATCTAGAGGTCTCGGATTTGTATTTCGGCACAAGCAATTTAGCTTTGCTGGAGGAGGTTATGGGCAGTATTAATAATTTCAGTTAAGATATCATCATCATTTTAGTCATAGGTTTCCACAGCTGAATATAGTATAATGTACTTTTTTTTTCTAAAATTTAATTGCTTTGGGCAACAATAATATTATGTAAGAACGAAAACAGGTGAAATATAAGTGATTAACACATCTTATCATAACATCTTGTCTGCCTGATGCATAGCATGGCATGAAACATACATACATATGCGTCATGTATGCGTGACGCATATGAATGTATGTTTAAGGAGAAAGGCACTGTATGCTTTTCCTTTTTGAGCACATTCATATAGTGAAAAAAAAATTAGGGTGTACTAAAATTTTAAGAGATTTTTTTATGCAACAATAATGACAGTAATAAAAGAGTAGATTGATCATAGGTAGGTACCATATAAGTTGAACTGTGTATGTCTTCATGAGGTGATGTCGCCGCAAAGCAACAAAGACCGTTATTAAAAAAAATACCTTATTTTTTATGGTCGAAGATATACAACTGAAATATTTAACCTTAATATGTTCAAGTATAAGCCAGCCAACATTATCGGCTGACGAGACCCAAACAGGCCCTTTCCAGAGCAAGATGAGAGGATTACGCCGTCCTTATCCTGAAAAAGTGTAATTGCTTTTATTCGATATATAGATTAACGTCACTAATGAAGTTGTCAAATATATTGAGAGATGTGAGAATTAGTTTGTTGATGAAAATATGATGATGATGGGTGGCAGAGGTGTGTTAACAACAAGCTTCTATGGATAGATATGAATAACACAGAACGAAAAATATGTCACGCGAAATATCACAGTTAGGCCTGTATTCTTGCTACTTAACTCTGAATTGACTCTAAGAATGATATTAGAACTGTCATCGGGAGTACTATCGGACCTCAAATTAAGTTATAAATCTAGATTCAAACTTAAGTGGAATTCTAGAATGTAAGCGATAGACAATACACACGTAACTTTTTGTAGGTAGAAAAGGCGTACCGTGTGTCTATGTACAGTGGGTTGGTAGCACATTTGGTCAGACCATGCCGCCAGAAAGAGACTAGTCGTTGGTTATAGTCTCGTCTGGGCATTTACTTACGATGTACGTACTTACCATACTGAACCACCATATTCAAATTCATGTGCGTTCATGTGTTTGAATTTAGCAGAGATTCTCAATGAATCAAGAAGATCTTTGATTGTATTATTGTTGACTAGACAACAAAACGCGACGGAATCTAATTTCCGATACAGACAGAGGAAAAACTAAACGTCGATACAATTATAGCTACGCGGAGATAGACTTGAACTATTTTACGTCATTGATGTCTACGGCGCGCGGCGTAGCTGTTGCTACGAATGCTCTCGTAGCAACATAGGGAAATTAATCATTTGTGATTTACTCACATTACTTCATATTATGTGTACACGTGTCAAGTGCACAAACAATGTTGAATATTTTTTAATATTTTCGTGTCTGTTTTTATTTGTATTGAACTGAAATGGTAGTTAAATGTATTTTAGATTTCGTGAGTTGTGTTTGATCTGGTCATAGTACGAGACATTTACCATCTCTGAACTGTTATTGTAATTTATATAACAAAGATGTTTCTTGCTCGATCAAGGAATCGTACTCAAGAATCGGATACCCATATTTCCGGTTGAAGTTCTTGCTTTTTTCAATAGCTTCTTTCACAATTGGGTATGTAGTGGCAATCTGGTTAGGTAACTCAATCCAATGATTCATCCCTTCCTCCAGCAGATGTTGAACGATAGCCGATTTATGTGGCTCGTTATTCCTGACCTCTCTAATGTGCTCCTTGATCTGGGTTATTGACAGTACGTTTGGTCTGATCAATGTATAGGCTCTCACTGCTGTAGTCAACGATATAAATACCTGGATGTCCTAAAGGAAAACTGCCTTTGGGTGTGTGTAGGTACTGTGACTACTTTGTGCTTACATATTTATATAGAAATACCCAGATCGAAGCAAATAGACATATTACATAACATAATATTAGAACATAAACTCACGCCTATATCCCCGAAGGGGTAGGCAGAGGTGCTAGCACCCACATTTCGCCAGTTTATGTTTTAGGTCCCAATGTAATAGGTGGCGAGCCTATTGCCATTAACCGAGCACTTATAAACCTGCGATAAATACGCACATAACTTCGAAGAGCATCGAAAAGTCATTGTTGTGTATCATGGTAAAACCTGGGATCGAACCCGAAAACTTGTCTCAGCAGTCCATCACCCATATTACTAGGCTATTGCGGTCACCGCGGTAGACATATTAATGCTTATAAATATTTGTTCTGAGCTAGATCAAACCCACGAACTTAGATATAATAGTCAAACCTCAACCGCAACTCCACATACCTGACCCACTTAATTTCGCAATAAATGGCTAGAGGAATCAGTCTGCTATTACCTTTTCAAGGAAAAGCCAATTCCAGTTATTGCTTTTACACTCCCAAATCGTTTCGTAAATGTGGCATACCCTTTTTACCTTTATTTTCCAACATACTTACTCTCAATTTATGAATCTTTTAAAAAGCTTGGCGACGGGCTTTCGTGGGCCAATATACAGGATGTCATTTAAAATGATGATGATAATACAGGCTGTCAATCTTCTAAGAATAGGGATGTGGCCTTGTTTGTCAGATTCTTATCATTTTGTTTTGCACAAAAGAGATGCATTATATTGCCTATATAAGTAAAATGAAACTATTATGATTTTTCATTAAAAAAGTACACATTGGTGGCGTGAGAGACTACACGAGACTCATAACAGCTGAAAAAGTACTACAAGTAGACAGAGGGCAAGTACTATAAATATTAGCCGATACGTAGAGTTGTTGCTTTCTTGGTAGTACTTTACCGTCTCTACCATGATGAATGTTCTAATGAGCTCGTCAACTTAATCCCACTTTCTCCTTCCCTGCACATAACCACACGTGCAGGGCTTATATGTCACCCGCATGCGGTGCAGAATATATATTCCTTCAAGAACCAAGCGGTTCGGTGAGTCTTTCTTCAGCCGCACCATTAATTCTTGGGATTCCTTACCGGCGCAAGTGTTCCCTTCTTCCTACAGTCCCAGGTCCTTTAAGCGAGGCGTGAAAAAGCATCTGATGAGGACGTCAAGCTACGAGCCGCCATTGTAACACTGTATGCGTTTGTAATGGCGATCCTCTTTTCTGAGACTTTGCCTTCAGCTTACCATCAGGCAAGGTGAAGTCAAATTGAAGTGCCCTTAAATAAAAAATAAAAAATAGAGGATTACATCGTTCCTTTATTTTTAAAAAGAAACAAAACTTCATCACCGATCAACTTAATACATCGGTCTATCCGCTGACAACACAAAACCTCTCCAGTGAATTTCAGTTACTGTTTCTATTTATTTCAGCCACTAGTCTCTTAAAGAAAATATCAACGTTAGATCATATGCTCAAAAGTTCCAACTGTCTGTATAACTTTGGGCAACTGACCCGGTGTTGCCAGGCAACGCCTACAGCGGTCTGCCTATTGTTGCGTGATAAATTATTGTTTGCTTCTATATTTTGGTAAACAACTGGTGTCGCTAGGGAAAGTCTCACGTTTTAATATTTGGTACGGCACGCGGCGTAGATAATGGCTTTATTAACTTTTTTTCTGTAATTACTTGTAACTTCAAGGGAAAGTTTCCGATAAAGTTGATATTGTATCTATTAAAGATAATACGGTTATTCTTTGATTTCTTTGATTGTTTATCTAACTATTATTATAAACTAGCTAATGCCCTTTATCCTTTGTGTCAAATGTATATTCTAAAACGGTATTTAGGCAGCTTATCATCCCGGACAACCCACGAAGCTGAGCCTAAGCCTAAGTCTCGGTGGGTTATACTAACAAATTATTCACATAGGTAGAACCAAGAGTAATGTTAATAATATGACGATGAGATATCCTGATGTACATACCCTGAAAATATTACACTCCCTTTCAAGACAGTCGAGTAACTAGTGAAACCACAAATGGGATGACATAGTTGGGCCGGCATTCCACTTTACCGGATCAGCAAAAATGCCGGAAGAGCTAGTATTTTCTGAATTTATATAAAACTTTTCATATTATGTCAGATCCGATAAGTTTATCGGGTCCGGAAAATTACCAACCGTTTTGTCATTGCAAAGCGCCGGTAGAACACCCGGACCTGGATAATTTAAACGAGTTTGCGCCATTATTTGTCACCCATTCGTGCTTCCCTCCCAACCCCAACCAAACAATTTCTTCGTCCATTATTCTCATTCATTCTCAGAGCCTATTCCCAACTCAGTTGGAGTCCTTTATAGTCTAACTAAAATGCGGCTGAACTTCGATATTTTCCGTGGAGCGACTGCCATCGGATCTACACAACCAAACTGGTGATATCGAAGTTGGCTGAAGTTGGCTAGTCGGACTTTTGAGGGCTTCAACTACCTGTAACGACTGTCATAGATGTTTGTATGGCAACCGAGACCGACGACTTAACGTGGTCTTGGGGGCACGAACAGACCAGTTCAAATAGCCATATTCATGCATACAAATATTTTGCACTGAGCAGGGATCGAACTCGTGTAGTCGCCGCTTTCACCACCGCCACGCTACAGAGGTTATTTGTCGTCCATCGTGCAAACGAATTCGAATGATGTTGCTATTTTTTTAAATAATCCAGTGTAATATGAACATTTATGTCCGGGTGCTGGTATCCGGTAGATATACCGGTCCAGTGTAGTGTGAACCCGGCCTTACTCTCACGAATTCCCTGAAGAATCCACTTGTTAACAATCCATCGAGAAAGTAATTTGCGCGATGGTTCAAGCACACTTTAATGTGTCAACACGACTTCGTGGCGCCACACAATGACGTCAAAGACTGGATACTTAACTACTATCAAAAAGCAACTGTAATATTTAGAGTCAGAGATAGTGAGTTACCAGTAAGCATTTATCCAGACTCAGAATTTTGTATAGTGATTCTCCAATGCTTTTGGGTACCAAGCATAAATTTGCTAGAATTTTGTCTGTTTTCTAAAAAAAACGAAGCATAAAATGTTCTAAAAATGTTCTAAAAGACCTCTTAACTTTAGTTGACTACAATAGTCTAGACTAATAGAATAATTAAAAAAAAACAACAGCTTCTGTTGTCATTCTATCGAGGATTTAAGATATAATCCAGCTAAATAAATGCGAGTATAATTACACCTCTTTCTACCCTTCTGGACATATAAAATCGTGAGCATACAACGTATTAACGTCATTGTTCTGCTAAAGGAGCAATATTTGCTCAGCTTAAGTTATAACTCCGTTAATCGCTCCATTTTGTGCAAACGGACAACTCACAGGATAATCCCGGTGACACGGTCGCTAGGGAATGGTTCCACAGAACTTGGCTAACATAAATAACACAGACGGACAGAAGACCGACAGATGGTACAAATATTATAATAGATATGCTTATATCGAACCCTTTTTTCTGAACTGTGGTCACTCCCATGGGTACCATCTGACTAAAGCTGACAGTGGAAAGGGTATATACGAGTATGTTGAAATTGTACCGGGTGAAAGCACACGGCGTTCTGTTCCTAAGACAGTTCCTGGAATCTAGGAAGGTTGTTTTTGAAGTACTGAATATCTCAGCCACTAGAAGTGTTTAAGATGACCTTGATGTATGGTATGAGAGGCTGTTCCTGATATTTTATATAATAAAATTATAAAGAATGTTGAGAAATAACACCCCTAAAGGATTAAAAATGAAACTATCTTGTTCTGTTTTTATTACATTAAAGTATTATATGCCTTAATGGAAGTGCGCAGTAGAAAAGCATTCATATTTTGTACGCATTTGATGCAGCGACATCAGCACAGCAGTGATGAATAGCTATGAATTAATAAATTATGCGGCTTTCTATGAGTAAAATAATTTCAAAATTGGTTCAGCAGATCCAGAGATTACCCCCAACATCGTCACAAACTCACATAATTTAACTCTTTCTAACAATAATATACAAGTCCTGTCAAGTGCTGTATTATGGCGACACAGCTAATCATCATTAGTGTATCGCCTTTGAAACTGAAGAATAGTAGTGTCCTCGCGTTTTCTCTACACTGCCTGTTCGTAAAACGAGGTAGCAGAACTTCAAACACTCTCATTCAGAATCATCATTCCCTGAACCTTTTTCCCAACTCAGTTGGGGTCGGGTTTCCAGTCTAACTGTGATGCGGCTGAACTTCGATATTTTCCGTGAAGCGACTGCCATCTGACCTCCACAACCAATGGTCTAATGACCAATGGCGATATCGAAGTTCCAAGTTAGGCTGGTTGGACTTTTGAGGGCTCCAACTACCCGTAACGACTGCCATAGATGTTTGTATGGCAACCGGGACCGACGGCTTAACGTGCTCTCCGAGGCACTTATAAACCTGCGATAAATACACACATAACTTCGAAAAGCATCGAAAAGTCATTGGTGTGTGCCATGGTAAACCTGGGATCGAACTCGAGACCTCGTCTCAGCAGTCCATTACCCATACCACTAGGCTACCGCGGCCTCTTCTGAATTTCTCATTCTGAATTTCTGAATCATGCATATAAATAGTATCCCTCGAGTGGTTTACCGCAATTCCTGACATTGAACTAGCGTTCAAGGCGGTTTCCTCGTGACAATCCCTGCAAAGAAATTGTCGAATCTAAAACAGTCAGTTCATTCGCAAGCGTTGCTAGTACGAACCGATCTATTATACGAATACCGTATGTGAAAACGCGTCATAGCAAATTGATTCTTAGGTAATAGTATCACGGTTGTTTTTTGTATGTATCCAGTTCATATGAGAAGCGGAAGAAATAATGAGGTACTTACAATTAAGAACCGATTTAGTTTCGAAAGCTTTTTGTTACAGTTGCATACATATTGGAGAGGCAAACCGCTACTTACACTATGGTTACATGGTACCAAGAATATCAATCGTGAAATGGAGTAGAAAAATATACCTTTGATACAGTTTTTTAATTTTTTGGCGTTATAGGCTATATGAATTTTTTATATTTTTCAAGGACTATTTACCGAAAAACATTAAATTTAATTTTTTTTTAATAGGCTGGTGGTATCAACTTTTCAAATGAACACCATTTTGGCGCGCATGTCGTGATCATGTCGTGTTGTAATGTCTGATACTACTAAAGTGTTTCGGGCTGTAATCTTTTAATGTTTTTTTTTATTCCAATTAAATAATTCAACACATTGAAATCTATACCACGGCGAGCTGTATTTGCTGTTGCTTTCTATGGTTGGCTGCGGAATCACAGCTTTATTATTTTTATATCACTGAGGCGGCCGACAAGCACGCGGTTCACCTGATGGAAAGTGGGTTACCGTGGCCTATGGACGTTGGCAACACCAGGGGGTCACATTCGTGCTGCCAACCATATGGAGAAAAGTGGGGAAGAGGAAGGGGAGAAGGCTAAGAGATTCTGTCAATGCAATAGACAAAGTGTTTTTCGGTCTTCCTACTGACACTACAAAATCTCGCAAGTGAGTTCTGGCTACCCTACTCACCGTCGAAAACACAACACAAGCTTATTATTAGCCGCGGTATTCGGTAGGGCGGAGGTACTTCCCCAGTCGGACTGCTCATTAGGACATATCTCCGTCATAATTAATTTATTGACCTTGAATCTCACGATTTACGCTTTTCCAACTAAATAAACTATAGTAAACCAATTTCAGTATCACTTGAAGCAATTTGTTCGTGAATGTGGCAGCTGTTAAGAGTCATCCTACAGTCCTACCTACCTACGGGGGAGAACTTCCATTAGCAGGCCGTCACGTACTGTTAAACATCGATTTAGTGAGGGTATTGTTATCCCCACGGACGACTGACATTACGGGTAGTTGAAGCCTTCAAAAGTTTGATTAGCCTGACTACAGAACGCCAATATCGTCAATTTTTTATGGCATTTTAACGAAGTTATTGCAAGTCAATCTTAACAGCGCGGAATAAACTTTTGAAAATAGTTTGTTTTTTATAATTGATACGCGTGCTTCGCCTACTCGTCCATTCCATCTATATATTATATACCTATAAAAATGAATCGCGAAATAAATGTTAGTAAGCACATAACTCGAAGACGGCTGGACCAATTCGAGCGATTCTTTTTTTATTTTCCCTTTAACTCTACGAAAGGCTTTTATGGAGCAGAGGGAACGGGATCAGAAACCCAAGCAGCGTGAACGGGATCAGAAGTCTTCGCGGGTGGAGCCGCGGGCAACAGCTAGTTCTGATATAAAATTTGGTGGTCTTACTGCTACGGTTGCCAAAAATCATGCGAAATTTAAAAAGCAAACGGGACGTAATAAATCAACATTTCTTACATTGGTCACAATGAAATTCTTCCAATAGTCCTTTAAACGGGGCGTGAAAAAGCATCTGATGAGGCCGCTGAGCGCCACCATTGTAACACTGTACATATTTGTAATGGTCTCTTTCCTGAGACTTCGCCTACAGCTCAGACAAGGTGAAGTCAAATTGACTTGCCGTAAATAAAAAAAAAGATGTAAGCAATTTTATAGAGAGGTCCACTCATATCAACATTATAAAATTTTTCAAAGTGAACTAAACGTGGGCTGTGATGCAGAGGGGGGCAATTTGATACATTGCTCCCCCTCGTTGTATTGGCGCGTATTCATAGTGCAGACTAGCACTTATTAAAATTATTTCAATCGTTTGAATGGACTGTGGCTACACGTCCTATCGTTATAATCATTATTTTATACCAATGTTATGAATGTGGTATTAGATCAGAATTCTAGAGGGTGCTGTTTTCCTGTGCAGTAAAATTAAAAATTTGCTTTAGAGGGCTACGAAGGGATAAATTAAAACAAATGACCCACTTGCCGACAGTAGGCTTGCCCCCTATCACATAGGCTCAAAAAATAGCTGGCAAAATGTGGATGATAATAAAATTCTGACTTTATCTTCGGATATTGCCCGCTGAGTTTCTTGTCCGAGGTTCTTTAAGCAGGGCTTGAAATAGCATCATGAGGCTGCCAAGCTGAGATAAGATTGTAACACTGTACGTGTTTGTAATGGTCACACCTCTTTCCTGAGACTTTGTCAAATTAACGTGCTATAAATCTGATAATGGGCATCTGCTTACATTTCGTTCATCGGCTTTACATAATTTTGATTACTTACTTTATTAAATTAAAAAAACTAGATACGGGCTTACTTTTCTGCAGTTTGGCAACATTATGTTTAAATTGTACAAATTGTGAACAAAAAAATTCTAGAAATTAATGAAAAAATAAAGTGCCTCAAATAAACTGATGATGGAACGTCATACTAATCGATTAAAGGTCGTCCGATGCGATGATTGATTGAACGTTAACGTCCGTCCCTCACTACTGAGTAATAGGTAATCCGCTAGTACCTACATACATACAAACATACATACACATCTGTAAATTCAAAACACAAATTCAAAATTCAAAAATTATGTTATCTGTATATATACCACTAAACGGGACTTACAAAACGTCAATATCCATAATATAGGTATTATAAGTTAGCAAATGGACCTCTGGTTCGAAACCCGGCCTGAGAAGACTCCGGCTAGAAATTCAGCGGGGTTTTCTTTTTTTTGGTCTCATCATCATCATTTCAGCCACAAGACGTCCACTGCTGAACATAGGCCCTCCCCCATCGACCTCCAATCCAATTTTTGGTCTATTTCCAAATATTTACGTATTTTCGAGATTTCCTAAACTTCCTTAATGCTTCAGAAAGACCTTTATGCCTTTAGCTCTTGGCACGTATCAATCAAGATGACCTACCCAGCCGTAGGTCGTGACAGCTCGCGCTAAGTATTTAATGGAGGGTTTGTACCATATTGAGTTACACTGTGGTTATCCTAAGAGCAACAAATTATGGGTCTAATGAGTTTATCGTAGAACATGACGTTTTGGTTGTACCTGTATGTACGAATTTTGTTAAGTCACGTAGATTTGGGTCTCATAGGTGGAGAGCCCCAGAAGATATTTCTTAAGTTACTCGAGCCCGTTAGATTAATATACCTAAGAAGGATACCTTAATATTGATAAGTATCTCCAGCAAGTATAACCTTTTAAAATAGGAGAGTGCGAAAAAAATCATCGCTCAGCGGATTTACAAGTTCGCCTCAGATACGGATATGGGGGATTGGTTACTAACAAGTGCCAATTTTGCTTATCTCACAAATAAAACAAATAAGCAACAATTTAAAGGCGTGGAAAGGTAGAAAAGTTGTAATAAAGCGATGTCTCGATTGAATCGATACCGGTTCAATTTTTATTCTATTTTAAAGGTATTCAGATTAAATTACTAAGAAAATTAAATATAAGGCAAAGTAATAATAATTGAAATGTATGTTATGTAATGTTATGTAATCTGAAAATGAAAAAAATATGGCACCCTTATTCTACCTGTCAATTCCAATAGGTTTCCATGACGTTCGAGTAACTAGAAGTTTAACAAACACGCCTCCCCTACCATCACTACCGAAAATACGTGTCCATGATGATGATAACGTAAATCTAGGACCTACTACTGGCTGTTGCCTGTGGCTTCACTCGTGTGAAGTATTGATACTGTTTCCGAAACCCACAGGAACGGCTGGAGGCACTTCCCAAGAAAAAGTTTTAAATCATATTTTATTCTTCTCCATGAAAAAAAAATATTATTTTGTAAGATCCCAGTCAAAGCTGGAGCCGGTGGAGCTACCTGTTACCGTAGCAAGAGGAAGAAGAAGTGCTGAACCCGGAGGCTACACGAGGATACCGTGGTCCCTACACCCGAAGGGGGTTTTCTCAAAAGAGAGGGCCCCGGGTCTGCCGGTGCGAAGGATATGTTGACTACTATCTCACCTCCGGCAACTAAAGACCCAAAGATGGTGTGTGTTTTAGTCTGTTCAAGTCTGTCACAACAACCAGCTCCAGTTGGAAGGAACCTGTGGGAATTTTTCTTAAAAAAAAGTCATAACACTAAATGATATTTTAATCATCAAATTTATCAACATATAAGTTTTCAAAGAAGACTTATTTCGCAGACATGAATAAAATAGCAAAAAATTTGAATGATAAAATATTCTTGAGATAAACTTATATCGAAAAATGTGTAGAATAGAATAGATTGTATAATATGTCGACGTTACTTACTTTATATTTGAAAGTCAGGCGCTCTGTAGCGGTTCTGAAGATGAGTGTAGAGCCGAGACAGGTGTCGAGGATTTGTTCGGCGCAATTGCGAAATATTACACATGCAAAATCATATCTCCTTGGGTAAGAAGTATTTTGATTTGAGGGGTGCGGTTTGACATCCCTTTCTATGACAATTAGTAATATTTTGATGTTGCTATCGTTGGGTTTGCTATTGTTATACCGTGAGTGGGTTCCCTTCCCACTTTCAATATATTTTTGGGTAATGATTTCAGCCATGTAACGTCTATTTTAATATCTCATTTGAAAAGAAATGACTCATATATGGTCTGGTAAATTATAACCACGTTATAAGAAGAAACAATTTGTAAAAATAAGTCGAGTTTAATTTACGACTCTACTTAGACACATCTCTCTGTTAGGACAGGAGAAGTCACGTTAGTTTGCAATAAACGTAATTGTGTTAATAAAGAATTGTTATAACCATTATGCTTCATCATAAATGTAATATAAACAGTCATAAAAGAGAAAAAAGACGTAAAAGTTGAAGTATCTTTAAAAACATATAATATCGTATCTTTGAAGAGTTGGTCTAATGCGATTCCACCCGGTGGGTTCACCCAACGTATTAAGGCAAGGTGGCTGGTTACATACATATGCGCCTGAAATTTAAATATACATTCATATTTTTAGGTTCGTCAAAAAGATTGAAATGGATCTTTATTTAAATAATTTTGCATAGCTACTCTGAAGATGGAGATGAGTGTCGAACATTCAAATTAGGTATTCTTTATGTCGCCTTCGCAGGACGGCCATTGGCGTATTTAGTGGAGAGAGGTGACCGACGTTTATAGACGTCATTATTTAGTACTTACATAATCGTATAGCTTTTGGTTTAGATACCTACAGCTATCAAATTTTCTTTAACGTCTTGTGAAACTGTTTTACGGTTGCGTAATAGAGGGCGAGCTTTTGGCCATCAATAGAGTTTATTAGCAGTCCCATTACCGTCAACTGAGTACTTCTTTTTGGGCTGTATGATTATTATACGACAGTATTACTACTACTACAAATTTTAGGAATGAAGCTGTACTGTACTCTTGTATATTATTATATTTTTAAGGCACAAACTTTCCCTTGCATATGTAAAAAAAAATGTTTTGTAGTTTCATTAAAAAGCTATTACATAATTAGTTAATCTTATAAATCGCTGTTATAGAGTTAAATGAAAGATAAATTAGGTAATGATCATTATACCAACGTGTGGCGTTCATAGACGTTTTCCCTTAAATATTATACAATCATTAAATACTACCTACAAACCATGTCCAAACATGTTACATCGTTTTAATAATACCGCAGAGAGGCGACGCGACATGTGTGTTTATGCTGTCCAAATTGAAAATGCCTATTTTGTGGTTATATTTTACATGTAAATATGTGTCTACTAGCATTATTCGAGACATAAAAAGCGCTCACACGTGTTAGGAAAAGAATAAATCACCAGTAACTGTACTTCGTTCATTTGAAATTATATTACGGTAGTGAACTTCTAGAGACGTCCGAGTTGTATTGTTTATTTATTGTACTTTCTTATATGCTTGTGTATTGCGTACTTAACTATAAATTATGTACAATGGGTTCCAGAAGTTCCCGGAAGCTTTAAGATCTATAATTGTTTAATATTCTAAATGTAATTTAAGCCAAAGTAACATAGATAGCGTTCACAAAATAAACTAGATCGATGTCTTCTTTATAAGAAATCTAGCTGACCCGACAAACGATAAATTATTTTAAGGATGAACAATCCTTATCACTTAGGGGTATGGAAAATAGATAGTAGCCGATTCTCAGACCTACTGAATACGCATATAAAATTTGGTAAAAATCGGTAAAGCCGTTTCGGAGGAATACGGTAACTAACATTGTGACATGGAAATTTTATATATATCAGTTAGATAAGTAAACTCATGCAAATAGTTATTATCCTTTCATTATTCAGATCTATTAACCAGTAGCTTCTAAGACTAATAGTTGTGTAGTGACATAACTTGATACAATTTTAATTTTAATTCGCCTACGAACTTTTGTGGTTGTAGACTCCAAAAGTTACACACATAAAATACAGCATAATATCTCTTTCTATATAATGTGTGAATAAAATAGAATGACAATACGTCACTTATTCACTTATTCAATAGGTATGATAAGTGAGTTGTGAAAGTCACGTGACGGTTGCTTCGCAGAAGTTTTCAAAAGTTGACTATTTTGTAGTTCGACAGAAAGTAAAATGCTCAATGCTCAATGAGTTGAAAAAAATCAGAATGACAATTGTCGAGATTCAGCCAATTCGTGGTCAAAAACCATGTCTGTTCTACTATCAAATCAATATTTTTGAAATGAATACACAAAGTAAATAAAGAAACGTGGGTAATACGTAGGTAGTTAAAAGAAAAGTTTTTAATTGGTAGACAATACATGTGTTTTGTTTTTCATAATTTCGTTAATCACTCTTTGTAGTTGGTTCTTGTTCCTGCACGAACAAGTCGGTCCAATCAGGGAATAATTGATCTTTAAATTATTGTTTGTTTTAATAAATATATCCGATTCCAGTAAGAAGGGATGGGTAGAATTGGAAAGCACTTATCGCATTTATTAATCATAGTCGTCGAATCATCAGCATCGTAAACGAACTCCGAAGTTCAGAGCCCGCTTGCTCTAGCTCAGTGACTGACGCCTTATCAATTCAAGAGGGCAGCTTGCACCAGTACCTCGTTCATCAATGAGCAGGTGTACTGTTATACAGGTGCGCTTATTTTGAGCTCTAAAGATTTTGATAGAGCTCTGAGTATAATCTTCTGCTTAACTAGCTCCCTCCTTGTCTGTCCCTTTAGCTACCATAACATTGAGGAGAGACTAGTTTGTCACCGGGAACAAGTTTCTTCACTCAATGCTACCAATACGCCAAAAAGAGTTTACCGGCTTTTAAAGTAATATTCGACTAAATTAATAAAACTTAACATTTTGCGGATTTCATAAGTATAATAGTGACTTTTTAAACTATCAGTATTTTGTATTAAAATGTTTTTTTAGTAAACGATGTAATTCAATGATTTCATTTTTCGATCAAGACTATCATCTGTCACAGAGAGACATATTTTCTCCACTGTACAGCCGCCGTGCTAAGCAAGTGGAGAAATAGACCCTTGTCTACGTCACAGCGAGGGACATAAGTTATCTCCTTTGACACCATGCTAGCTATCGGTGAGAAACACCTTTGTCCCCGTCAATTTGACATAAGCGGTGGAGAGAGATATTTGTCCCGCGCCCTTGTAAGACCTCTATTATATACTCTATTTAGAATGTTCCGATTTCAGTTAATTAGCCAAGAGTATCGATTGGTCCCCACAAGATCGAATCCTGGTCATTACAATAAAGACGTGAACCCAATCCTAAAACAGGAATTTAGCTTAGCTTGGTTGGGGGGAATACTAGTAGTGGTCACTTTAAAACTGGTCACTTTATAATAAATATAATGAATTGCCAAAATGAAATATTCCTACGACAGTTGTTGCGACAGATGTTTGATTTTGTAAATACAATTTTTTGTACCGTTCGAAAACGATCTGTACAAAGCAGGCGTCATCAAGCAAGCGGTTCCAGTTTAGTTAAACAATATATTATTCTGCAATGCATACAACATTCCTATTTCTCAACTTACTTTTACTACTTACTTTTTTTTTAAAGACGTTCTCATTGCCCTATCAACCTTACTTTGCCCTTTGACATTCTTCTCGATATTAAACAGAGCGTTTAAACATAGCTGTTATGTGTTTTACGTCCCCGCTGGGGAATAATTCGGCGTGCTGGAAATTAGATCGCCTATCGACGTTTGCAGTAACCGATGTGTTCGTCACACGTTATAGTATCGCAACGTAATGTTAAGTGAGCTGTTGATTTATATTTGAATATTATTAGTTTACTAAAATATTGTTTAGGGGTATATACTATGAGAGATAGAGTTAAAAAGGGGTTACACCAGCGCTGTTGTACAAACGGAGGAGAGCTTTCAAAGTGTGAGTCTGGAATGCGATGAATTGTACCCAGATGAGTAATTTTTTCCCCAAGGATCTTGGCCAAAATTGTAACACTGTACGTCTTTATGATGATGGCTCTCTTTACTTTACTTTGTCATCTGGCGAGGTGGAGTCTAATTGAAGTGTTCTATATAAAAAAACACCGTACTCGTACTTATATTAACCACTATAATTACAACCAATTAAATTACTCTACGTATATTAGTAATCTATTTTAAAATTATGCTCCTTAAATATTCTCACGCATAAACTCATATACATAACATAACATAAACTCACGCCTATATCCCCGAAGGGGTAGACAAAGGTGCTAGCACCCACTTTTCGCCAGTTTATGTTTAGGTCCCAGAGTATTAGGTAGCTAGCCTATTGCTATTAACCGGGCACTTATAAACCTGCAATAAATACATACATATCTTCGAAAAGTATCGAACTCATTTGTGTGTGCATGGGAAAACCTGGGATCGAACCCGAGACCTCGACTCAGCAGTCCATTACCCATACCACTAGGCTACTGCGGCTTGATATTCTCACGCACTTTCTGTTATCAAACAAATTCACGGTAATTGTTCTGTATTAACAAATACAAATCAAAGCACGCAAGCCATAATCTACTTGTAGGGAATCAGAGGGTTTTCATTGTATGTGGAAACCAGTATGCAGACCAGAACTGCCATTGTTTCATCGGAAATAATCGGAATCACAGAGACTAAAATTATATGGAAGCTTTTTTATGTTCTATAGGCTCGCATTTGACCACTATCTCACCTGTTGGTAGGTGATGATGAGGTTGGCGGTGGAGTACGTTTGCCTAGAAGTAACCTATTTACTCTAATCTTGAAAATTTCCAAGTTATAGCTATCCGGAAACACAGATTTGGTAATTTTTTTAATAGATGCATTAACGATTGAGTGATCCCGAGATCAAATCCTGGCCAATGATGATAGCCTTCGGTGGTACAGTGTGCTCCGGAAGTTCCTAAACAATTTGAAACTAAAATTGTATGAAGTGATGCCACTATACAATTATTAGTCTTAGAAATTACTAGATAATAGAGCTTATTAATGTAATTAATGTTAGGATATTATTTCTTATAAGGATACAAGACATCGAGCTGGATTATTTTAGTAACGCTATCTATATTACTTTTGGTTAAATTAGACTTAGGCTTAGTTGCTCCAATTGCCTGTTAAAATTAAGGTTTCCGTCAAATTTAACAGTAACAGTAACATTGATTCTAATGGTATGGCTAAATGTATTGCACCAGAGTATTTAGTAGCTCTGTTATAATTATCTTTTTGATAGAATTTGACGTTTGAGCGTGGCCGGTTACAGTTAGCGTCAAGTTATGACGTCATTTTAACAATTGTCAAATGGTGCAACCTGTTTTATACCTGACCGGTACTTTAACTGTACTGTTATTGTTAAAGTACGATCGTGCAACCCAGGCTTAGGCTGTCAAAGGTTCTTAAGGTGTCCAGGAACTTTTGGCGCCTACTGTACATTACCGCCTACTGTTACAGGGGACATTGGTTACTCGTGTAGCGTGCCGACTACGTATGACATTATGAACTGTGATTGATTTTATAATTATTCAGACATACCTTGTCACGCTAACGAACATTGAGGGTAGATTGCGTTCGTGAACCATAATATAAGCTTAATAACTATTCGGGTGTACAGTGGATTTAATAATAGCAATTATGTAGCAATAAATGTCCTTTATTTATTGGATATTGTAGTAAAATATTATTTCAAATGATTAATATGATTAATATGGATAGGTATGAATTAGTATATCAGTAGAAAGTTATTTGATACCAGTGTCACCTTTAATGGAATATTGATACCTCGGTGTATGAATTTATTGAACTAAATACTTACATAAGTACATACATACACACATACGCTCACGTTCGTAATCTCCGAAGGCAGAGGTGTATTAAACATCCACATTTCGCCAACTATGATTTTCGGTCCCACGTAATAGAGGGCGAGCCTATTACCGCCAAACGGGCATTTTGGAAGAAAATGGGTATGCCTAACCGAAAATGTTAAGGCTACATTAATTTCGATTTTTTTGACATGATTCCTTGATGATCAATTAACGTCTTGGAGAATACCAGACGATCGACCGAGGGTTTCTCGGTTTTCCCATGACAACACAACACCTCTCCAGTGAGCTCTGGCTACCCTAACTCACCGAAGGAAACACAACACAAGGTAATTATGAGCCGCGGTATTCTGAAGGGCGGATTTACTTCCCCAGTCGGGCTGCTCAATTAGGACGGGACATACTATCATGTCCTACCTCTGTATGCTATTATACAACTAGGAACAATTTCACTTATTTTATTATTAGTAGCAAAAAGTTCGTTCATGAGCATTCTGAATTCAAAACTTTTAAAATAAATACCTAAGTAGGTATAAAAGTCAGGAGAAGAATGTGTAGTTTAATCTTATTGCGTGCCGTTAGAGGATGTGGGGCATAACCGGGTTACCCATTCGAATTTAATGTGCCGTCAGCCAGTATTAGAATCTAAAAATAAGTTTTTCATACTGAAGGATAAAAGATCTTTACATATTATTCCACTTAAGTTAATCGTGCGGTGGAAATAAAAACCGCGTGCTTTACGCGACATATTTTATTTTTTATATTTCCTGGTGTGGTCGACGGTAGTTTTTTATAAGTGGATAGGTTAAATATGCTTAGTATAGAAATCAGTATAGAATAATGTTCTTTTAAAATAATATAATATAAATATAAATATTCTAGGACAATCTACTCAACGTCACCTAGACCCATATGGTAAGCATAGTTTAACTAGCTTGTGTTACGGGTTCTAGAATGCGTATAAACATACATAGATACATTTTTTTGTAAATACATACATATTATACATAGAAACACATGTGTAAAATACAGACAGACAGTCTCTGTGACGTGGCAGTAGAGAACGCGACTGCTACGCAGGAGGCGCGGTTTCGATGCCCGCTCAGTGCCAATAGGTGTATGCATGAATATGGCTATTTGCACTGGTTTGGTCGTACCTAGCAGAGCACGTTAAGCCGTCGGTCCTATTTGCGAACATTTATGGCAGTCGTTACGGGTAGTTGGAGCCCTCAAAAATCAGACTAGCCTGACCACAGACCTTCGATATTGCCAATTTGGTTGTGGAGGTTCGATGGCAGTCGCTTCACTGAAAATATCGAAGTTCAGGCGCATCTTAGTTGGACTAGAATGCCGACCCCAACTGAGATGGAAATAGGCTCAGAGAATGATGACGATGATGTATGTAAAACATTTGGATGACCTGAAGCGAGTGATAAATTGAAATAAGTTGTAATAACTACTTTAATTTACAATCATTGTGATATTATGCAAAAAATAGATAGACATGTATTAAATTCTTTAAATTCTTTCAAACCAATGATAGATAATGTATGATTTTAGATTGACATGGTCATTTACATATTCACTGTTAAATCGATCGGGATATTTACCATGTTTGATGGTTTCATTTCGTAACCGATATTTCGGCGCTGTTGCAAGCGCCATGATCACGGTGTACAATGATAAATAATAACCAATTTGAGTTCTCACAATGTGAATGTGTCACAAATTATGAAATAACTATTATAATTACATTTAGGTAGTCGTCATTGTAAGGATCTTATTTAAACTTAATATTTTCTTTCTTTCTAATTACAATTTAAAAAATATCAGTAAGCATTTTATGGCTCGTTGTTTTCTTACAGGTCACTTTTTTAATCAATCAATTAAGTAGCCAATTGCAGTCCACTGCTGGACATAGGTCTGTCCTAATGTGAGGAGGCTTTGGCCTACTGTTTCTCTATTCTGTAATCAGGATGCGAGCAGCAAAGCTAAGGAGCACAATCGAAGTATTAGGTACATTTGTTGGCTTCACGTGCTACATACTCATATTATTTTTAGACATTCCATCTAAGTTACTCTTTTAGTACGAGCGAGTAAAAACCAAAGCGAAGCCAGGAGAATGACTGGTGTTATATTTGACGCTGCATTACATAAACAAACGAGCCTATCTACTTTCAATCTCAGTGGCCTATTAGATGGTAAACAAGGCTATTACTGATACAGTCTTCAAAACAAGGGCCATTACAGATTTTTACAGCGAAGAAATTCAATTATACTTTTAACGGTAAGAAATAAGTTTACAGAGACGAAACAGGCAATAAATAGCGTAGCTGAATGACTTCTTGTTAACAGTAGGAAATAATTAAGTTGCTGAAATTGCTTTAGATGTTCCAAAAATGATTCTCAAATTCTTGTGTTGTTTTAATTTTTTTTCTCAAAATCTGGAAATGGTGATTGTTATTGATTCTTATCATTTGGATTTCATCTTCAGGTCTTCAGTTGATGGAGTGGTATCAATTGAGATAGTAGGTAACATCTGGCACCCCGGCCGATCCATCTCTAACTTAAAGAAAGAAAGAAAGAAGAAGAAAGGTTATGGGAAGAAGAAAGAAGAAGAAAGGTTATGGGAAGGCGCCCATCGCGCCGCCGCGTGTATTGGCAAATCACCGAGATAACAAAAAATACCTTTGAAAAATATACTTTACTGCTATGATGTTAAAGCCCAAAATAAATGGCACCCCGCAGAGTGGATAAAGCGATGTAATGACTACCACAGACCGCGTATCCTGAGGTGACAGTTTCGGATGTGACCGGGACTATCGTAAGGAAGTTGATGATAGTGGTTTTCACGAAAGCGTTATTTGATAATATTGAAGCGTGACGTCATCGGTCAGACTTTTTTATTTCACACAAGTACTTACTTCACATTAGATGTACTTAGGTAGGTACCTATAATAAAAAAATCTTACACACCTACATTGACAACCTAATTTGACTTGACAGCCAAATATTAAAAAGTATTAGTGAAGTTTAAAGTCACAAAAGATTTTGAATTTGGAATTAGAAGTGGCGGAATTTGTCTCCACAGCAATGCACGAAGGAATTTCGGCTTAAAACTTTTCGAACTCGAGTAGGTACACTTCATAATTTTTTTAGTACAGCACCAGTTGGGAATACTTTTTGGTCTCCGGTTTTCGTGAATTTTACTTAATTCAAGATACTCACGCCGCTGCAATATTATAAATACGAATTAAATTCAGTTGGCACAAAGTTGCCGGATACCAGTGGGATGTATCGAATCCTTTTTCGGTGTAAGTCTTTGCGGTTTTCGTATCAATGAATAAGATATACGGGTAAGTGTATTAATAACCATTTGGTCTGCGGCTCCACCCGTATAAATACGCGACTACTGACTACCTTATACCATTATGTATAATTCTAGAGTATGATTTATATTTATGGCATATGTATATCGTACCAGCGCGAGAACTTCGCTTTCGCGATGCAGTATCCGGAGTGACGTAGTAATTAGTCTTGCTGTCGCTAGATGACGCTGGGTACTTATATGTGGTATCGTCACAGGTTTATATTGCTGTCAATGTTATTAACTCCGTTTATAAAAAAAGTTTGTCAGTTCATATCATTGATGTATAAGGGGGGGGATGGGCCCTACCTACAAAACGCTGTGTCCTACCTATGTTCCATTTTTATGAATGGACGTTTTACTACGTTAGTGCTGTGCCTTCTACTATCGCAGAAGTGGTCGATTTACGTATATTAATACGATTGGGTTTACTTATCTTTTAACGTGTATTAACTTAACAAGACCGGTAACATGCTACACTCATGAGATAATATTATAATTCTTATTTTTATTATAATTTAAAGATTTCTTACTATTCCAAATGACTTTTATTTTTTAATGAATCATACACGTAAACACAACCGGAACCGAGATAAATGCAATATTCTCTTGCACTTCATGCATTTGCACTACTTACTAAGAAGTCATGCCGTCACTCACATAAAAACCGTTTTCTAGCTGCTTGTTTCAATTTTCGAAATCAAATATCTTCAAAACTACATATTTGTGTTAAGAAAATTCACTTTAGCAATTCTTTATAATCATTATGGATATTAAATTTCAAATAAGCAGTCATCGGCCCATCGTTCGTCGATAAATCTTTTTCTTGAAGTACGTCACTAGTATGCTAGTTGTAGTAAAAGACTAGAAAAAAATATGAATGACGGGGCGCAAAGCATTCATAGATTTTGGTGACCTTGGCACGCTGTCCTTCCTTATAATAGTGCGTTAGGGCCGCCCTGTGGTTCATATGGACTGTCAGATACGTATGTCACTTTGTTCGTCTATAACTTTATTGTCTCCTACATAAGACCAATCACCAAGTCAGAAAAGGCTAGGGGTACGATGTCCTAGCCTTTTCTCAGTTGAGGTGGACTATCAGTCTAAATATGAAACGTCGATATTTTCTGTGAAGCGACTACCATCGCCCTCAATACCAATTAAATGTAATGTATGTCAAACAATTAACTAGATTTAGGTGTTGTAAGTCACCGAAATTTGTTGAATACTTTATGATGTCGTGACAATACTACTTAGTCGCTGGTTATTATACATACTGTCAGTAGCCTTAGCACGAAATACTATCGAATTCGTAATGTAAAGGTATTGACAGAACGGAGCATTGCGATTGGCGGGCTAAACACGCACACAGGTTCATAAGAAGCAGACTGCCAATCACAATGCTCCGTTCTCTCGAAACCGTTACATTACGAATTCGATAGGAGTTCATGCTAGTGCTACAGGTACCAGATATTTGGGTAGTTGACGTTGAAAGGTTTTCAGTGTTCGTATAATGTACCTAGGTAATCAAATTGTAGTCTAAATTATATGTAATGCGGTAATACTGTACAGTCAACATCAGAAGAGGAATAGGTAATTTTATTGTTATAAATTTATTGATAAATTTTGCTCCTAAACCCTTTATAATCCGGAGATATGAATATATGATAAAAAATTGCGATAACCGAAACACACTCGGGCGGAATGGAGAGGGGGCGGGGGATTAAATCTCACCTAAAATTTCAACGACTTCTAAGAAGAAATATCTGCTCACAATATTGTATAGCTATTACTTTAAACATCGCAAATTTTGAGTAGGTAGACTCAAAACAACTAACTAACTTCTTACTACCATAACAAGGATTTGAAACTTTGAGTAATTAACAAGGTTTCTGCCACTTCGACGGAGCAAACGTTTTGTTTACGGGAGGCTTCTCAGCGTTCCCTTCTGTCGTTATTAGTTGAGGTTACATTGTTGCCACTTGAATCTTTATAAGCGTATACACCTTAAGCTGTGGTAGATGTGTAGTAACAATAGATTAACACCTTATTTACCTGATAATGTTATAGGCACCTGTTATCGTCTGAGTGTTTCTATATAGTTTATTATGTATTTTTATTTTCAAAAAGATATCCTGAATCCGTGTTCCACTGTAAAAATGCTTAGTTAGGATCGCTATTAATAATAATAATTTAGCGCTAAGTAAGGTCACCTTTCCCCGGTTCTGAAGTTACGTCTGCATTCATGAAATCTCCCACCGCGGAAACTCGGTGTAAAATGGTCCTAGAATATATAGAAATATTTGAAAATGAAAAATATTTAGTAGGTAGAGCGCGTTTTAAGGTGAAGTAGTGCGTGTTCGCAGGCACGCGCGCAGGCGGGGCCGGCGGGGCCAGCGCGCGTCCAGCGGGCGCATGGCTCTGCTGTACCGCGCGACGCGGCTCAAGGACCGCGCCGACACCCACGTTTTCACCTTCGTGGTCACACGCTCCGCCACACGCGAGCCCGACCGCGATGTCACCTCCAAGGACTTCTGCTGCGCACACCAGCGTTGGGCCGTCGCCTTCAGCCGCACAGATGCTTCGCTCGGTAACTTTTAGTTATTACCAGAACTCTCAAAAGTAAAACTTATGATACCATTAATCGGTTAGCAAACTTTCTCCATCAAAGTTACACAACAAAGTTTTAGAACTTCCTTATCTTGTTTCAGGTGTATACTTGGTGTGGCGGGGCGCGTGTGAAGGCATGCGGGTCTACGTCGATTTCACGTTCACGCTTCTTAGCCGTGATCACTTCACAGCGAACGAAGGATTTTCCGGCAAACAGGTTCGCTTCAGTGCTGGATGCGCGGCGCAGGGTCGAGGGCGATGCGTCTCCATGGCAGAACTTAACGCTAAATTTGCAGATGCACGCGGGGAATTCCAACTGGAGTTGAGTATGTCTAGAGTGCGCACCCTATATTCTTGCGAACTTCGTGCTCCACGCCTCGACACCCCACCCATAGCATTTGCTGGTTTCGACTGGCAAGTGTCGGCTAGTGGGGGTGGTGGTAAGGAACCGTTAACTCTACGTCTCATAAGATTATCAGGAGAAGGACAACGATGTCGAGTCCGATATGCACTTGCACTTGGTGAAGGGGAAAGAAGACTACACTCAGGGCCCTTGGAATGTGTTTGTGATGCAGAGGGTCGAACACCACCATGGAGCCCTAGACCGCCATCCCGATTACTAACGAAGGGAGTTAGGTTGACTGTTGAGTTAGTATGGGCTCGTGCTCTTGTGGAACTAGCCGTGCCGGCTGCAGGACGCGCGGTGACCTGTTACGACCGTGACAAACACGCCTGGGCGGTACGCTGCGACATGCACTCGGAGATGGTGCGAATGCATATGTTGTACCGTGACGTCACTCACGTACCACGCAACCATTTACGTTACGTGAGCTGGTCCGCATGGCTGGTGCGAGTTGGGGCTGCAGCAGGAGAGCCTGACGCTGAGGAACTGCCCGGCGCACCGTTTGAACACTACTATGCGCAGGACAGTGCAGACGAGGGTCTTATGATGGAGACGGCACTACGCGTTGAGGACGTATCACGACCTGGTTGCAATTTCATGCATCCAGGTGGCGAACTACGAGTACGCCTCGAGTGGGGCGACACTTATCTCCTATTTCAAGCTACTTATCATGTCTACGATGATCTCTGTCGACTACACGCGCATCAAATGAGGTACATACCATTGGAAGTACTAACACTTAGGTACGAAATTAGTTATTATTAGGATATATAACAGTAATAATGTCATTTATTTTACAGGCGCGAGATCACTGTACTTCAGGCGGAAAACTATTCGCTAGAAAGGCAACTGTTCAGCTACCAGAAGAGCCTGGCATTTGCTCAGGCGCAGGCGGGTGAGCCGGCGGCGGCTGAAGGCGGCGGGCGGCGTTCACCCGCTGAGCGCTCGCTCTCCACTGACACGGAATATGCGTGAGACGGGCCCAAGTGGACCTTATATCGTCGTCGTCATCTTTGACGTCGCCCGTTCTCCACTCTTCTATCTTTTCGACTGATTCTGACGTTTTTGAGCGATTTATCTATTTTTCTAAACGTTTATGGCGAGGTGCGCCCTCGTCCGCACCGCTTTCCGCCGGTCGCCTGCACTCTCGCCGCTCGATTCTATCGATAGCCGATTATTATATTCGACTACTTTTCTATTTGTCTGTACATAAAGTATATTTAGATATTAAATATTATGTATATTTCTTAACTTGAAACTCGAATTCATATACTGCAACAGTCGATTTATGAATAATAAAAAAAGTCCGTAAAATAAATACTAATTTTGTCTCTTATTCGTATATTTATTCAACAATCCCATACCTAATCACGTAACTGAATAGAAGAAACATGATAACTACTTGTCCATTATTTTTACTCCATGAGTATCTATATAGGCACTATATTCAAGCAAATACTTACAATATCCAATAAAAAGACCATACTAGTTTTGCACATAAACAACTAAAACTATAACAGAAATGTGAACTGGAACGCGATTCACAAGCTGTCACGCTGACAGTTATCAAAGTCTTGTCAAGTTAAATGTCATGAGCACATTGTCTTGCGTTGTTTTGCATTGCAATTCACTTGTAATTTGTAGACATTAAATATACGCAATAATGGCTCAGGGTAAACTAAAAGTAAAAAGCAAACTCCCAAGTGGCGCTAAAACAAAGAAAAAGCAGCAAAAAAATAAGGGTAAAGCGATTACAAAGCGCCCGAACGCGCCTGTGAAAAGTAAAACTGCAGCGGAACGTAATAAGATGAAAACCAATGTGTCTAAGATGGTGAACGCTGCAGCAGAACAACAAATTAGAGCACTTGCATCAAATACCCCACAGTTGTCGGCCGCGCAACAGAGAGTGGCAGCGGCACCCACGGCGCCTGCCCCTGCTAAATAACCTATAACTTTTTAACTCCCCAATGCTTTTGTTCGTGCCTTGTAAATATTGTAAGTAAAAATGCTCGTATTAAATACTGTGTTCCATTATGTATATCTACTTTAAGCATATTTGGATTTGTGTAGAGGTCCTAGTTGTGACTACATTTCATTCTATCAACACTTGGTATTGAACCACTTCCTCTTTGAATGTATTTTATATTTGGAAACAACAGTTCCATATTTGCACTGTATAACAATTGTAGATGTGTTAGTATTTATTTACAAATCAAAATTTTAAATAGGGTGATTTAAACAATCCAAGTTTCAGAGTCCAAAAAATAAATTAATGAATATTTAAGTGAACTGTTGTTCACTGGTCTTTAAAATAAAGATAAATGTGATTATTCTTGATTCAATTGTTTTACTTTCACCTATATAACATAATATGGTATTGACTTGGGTCAACAAGAATATATAACTATTGAGGCATGAAAGCAGATATTATGCTGATAGAAAAGCCGTATGATGTAGTAGAGGCAGCCAGCTTCGCAGAGTCACGAGATTAGGTTTGTATCATTATTATCATTATCATCCCACAGCAGTCCACTGCTAGACATAGGCAGCCTCTACTCAAGGACTGGTCTACCCCAACGGTTATTGGTCCTACTTCAAATATGACCAGCCCACTGTCACTCCAGCTTGCCAATTTCGTTGAGCTATGTTGATAACTTTGTTCTCTGCCGAATTACTTCATTCCGGAGTTCAGAGATATACCGAGCATAGCTCTCTCCATGCATACCTGGCGACCTTGAATTAGTGAACCAACCATACCGCAAGTGTCCACATCTCAGGAAGGTTTGTAACTATTTATTATACTGGAGGGAAGCAAAATCACTGCAATCCATATTTTTCTTAGCCTATTTCTGTAATGTTTCGCAGATATTTCATTTTTGTTTCCATCAGGGTACCAAATATGGTTTTGATAGTAAACAAATAAATTAGAAGAAACAAGATATGGTTTGTCTTCAACCGCTCTGACTGACAGGACTTTTAGGACAGCATGCAGACATGCTTGTACTAATTACCAAATAGACATGGAGCTTCAGAACTTGCCGTGTCTCTTTTTAGGATGGTAAGTTTTCTACAGGAAGGTATGGTATGGTGGATTCAGTAACACTACGTCACGGCGCAGTTTTTGTATAAGCGGAGGTACATTATTCAAACCAAATCAACTTGTTGAAGAATGCCAACAAGCCATTCACGCTGCTAGTGACTGCTCAGAGCGTACCTGTGTTTTTGAAGTACTTAGTCCTGTATGTGACAATCACAGGACAGTAGAAGCACAAGTGCTGCTTGTTCTTCTCCCATGCAAGTTCTGCAAAGAGGGCTGTCGGCGATACCTAAAACTGAGAGGTTTAAAAGAACTGTGCCCTGTAATGGCGGCTCTCACCATGCGTAGTTGCTGCTTAGACAGTTGATGAAGACACAGGAAGGGTTCAAATCCCTGTTGAATCCAAGGCTTGGTACCCAGCGCCTGCTCTTCGGCTTCTCTTCTTTCCATAATTTGCTTCATTTTGGCTTTTACGGGAACAACTGGTGGGGCCCTAGTTATTAGTAATAGGTACTTGAAGGACAAAGTGTGCGAGTGACATACACAAAATATCTTTACACAGTATCTAGTTGTGAGAAAGTGACTGAGTAGGTATATGTACGGTGAAACATTTTTTTTAAATCTTTCAACTTGCCAGATATACCTAACCGGTGTCATAAAAAGTCATACGTACCTAAATATTTTTAATTAGGTAACGCGGTAATAAAGAGACTGTTGCTCTATTTACACTAGTAATAATAACTTTAAGGACACTATACTCTCACGAGACGAAATGAGTACTTAGGTCTTGAAAAAAAACATTTCTAAAGAGTTTGTGAATTATAAAGCCGCTTTCAAAGAGGCGCGTTACTATTGACCGATATTAAGAGAGTCTGTGAGTCTATTTACGCTAGTGATATTATCATCCATAGAACTGATACGTATTTTGACGTTTATGGCTTTTATGACAGTCGTCAACGCATGTCAATCACATTGATCAATCTATTCTATTCTAGAGTACAAAGTTTGTAGTAAGTATAAACGTATTGTCTAGTGGAGTAGTTAGGATTGCAATACGGCGTACCTACGGTATTATGGACCGCTATTTACCTAACCCGCCAGTGTAAATGGGGCTTAAGCCGCCGACATTGTAGTTTATATCATCTGTGGTTTTATATTACCTATTTCCATAACTTTATGTTTCATGTTAATTAAATTCCTTTATGTATTGTTGTTTTATTATGAAACTGGTACGTACTAAAATGATATGTTGCCTAAGTACCTATATTGCTTTTTAAGAATTTGAATATGATATTAACCTATTTGACACGAAATTTTATGATTTATGACTACTTAATTTATTATGTAACCTAAGTGATTTTTGTGATAGTGTTTAGGTACAGCATGATGAAATGAAATTACAATTAAAATTAAGTAAGTACTTACCTACAGGTTAAATTTTATCGGAAACGTCATACCTGATAATTATGTTGGTAGGTAATAAATATATTTGCAGCTTTTCAGCGATGCGATGTGGCGGTAGTGAGCGCGACTGCTATGCAGGAGGCGCGGGTTCGATTCCCGCTCAGTGCAAATATTTGTGGGTATGAATATGAATATTTGCATTGGTCTGTTTCTATGTACCTATAATATGTATGTATTTAAAATTTAAAAAAAAATAGGTATCTATGTATACACATATATATCTGCATTCTAGAACCCGTAACACAAACTAGTTAAGCTATGCTTACCATGGGCCTACTACCTGTCAGCACGGATTTTGCAGTGATGTTTTTTTTCCATTAAATTATCGTTTCATTTAGCTTTGCTGATACAGTGGAGAGTAGAAAATGTGAATAAAAAAAATGCAAACAAAGGCTTCGAGGGTGTTTTCCTTACACCCTGTAGGTAGAGCACATATTGTGACGTGAATGGACGTTTTTACTTAGTGGTTCTTCAGCATGTTGAGGCGGTACCCGGTTTTCAAAGAAGGCAGTGGTTTCTAACTAGACAGGTCTCATTCAGTTGCTTATTTTCAATGTAAATCGGGAAGTTAATGTCATTGAACAAAAAGGTTTAGTCGGCTACCTCTGCTAATTATAGAAATACCTACAAGGAAACTGAGCAACCCAAAACATAGCGCACTTCCATCTCCATAGAAAATAAAATCTGAAGCAGCAGTGCCTCTCCAAGAAGAATCAATAGCATCTCTATTCCCGCTTCTGTAGTTGATTTCTGGCCTGATCAAACTGGAGATAGCAATGGGTCAATCGGGGTCAAGGATGTTTTAGGCATACTTACAGACTGTCATCTGAAGACCAGAGACGGTGGCGTGCGGTTTTAGTAGATTCGAGGCCGACATAATTGGCCGGGTCGGGCAGCAGGCTGTTGCCGAGGGTATCTTCACATTTTTTTCTCTTATGGACGTCAAGTTACCACGGATACCACCCCCACCGGAGCCGGTACAAGTGATTATGTCAGACTCGAATCGACTAAAACACACGTCTTTGGGTCTTCAGCCATCGGATGTGGGAATCACTATGTCTCCATTTTACCCCCGGGTATGGAGAGGCCCGCATTGCGCATCGCCACCGCATGAAAAAAGGTTTATTGATATGAAAACCTCCTCCAAGTCCTCCTAAAGATAAAACTTCAGCAAGGGTTGATAGATTCATCAGCAGTCTATCAGTGTCACGATTGATTTCACGTTATTTTTATAAATCTGTATTCTGACAGACACCGAATATTTAAACATCGAATTATCGTTTTACCATTTTCCCTACGGAACACTAAAAAGTAACAATTCTTGTAACTCGTTTTAATGTTTTGTAAATTTGGCGATAGCGGGTGGTGACTGTAGCTTCTTGAGTCAAGCCAACTCGATAATGTTTGTATAGTGCGATATAAATAAATACATATGTATCAATTCGGGATGATGTCGCACGGTGAGTGAACGGAGGTGCCGGACACTCGGGGAACCAAGAAACCGGTGTTTTGAAGGACTGCAAAATAAACTTAAGCATCGCATTAATGCGTTACTATTAATAAACCTACTGTATAAAGTGGAGGAAAAAGAAAAAGATAGCGGACCGGACAATTTCATAGTAAAGTCTTTGGAATTCGGTGATTTTTGTATTCTTTTTATTACAGGTCAGTATGATTTTACCACGCCCGATGGTAAACTGAAGTTATATTTTTAAGTACTTTTATTTCATATATTGGCTGTTACGGGAACTACGGCTACCTTTGCCATCAACCTTTGCGATCCAAGTAAGGTCATGCCCAGGGGAAGACTTGACAACTAAAAATTTTGTTATTAACTAGTGTGTCGGTAAATGATATGTATGTGTGCTAGTGTACTTATTCTATGTTGAACAGGCTGCAGTAGCAGCAGTCTAATTTGATGATAATATTCAGTGGTTGCAGTTATCATCACAAAACGAAAATAACAATTATTATTATTCTATAGTCAAGCAGGCGGTTACTACAAATGATAATTCCCTTATCCTGTTTCTAAACCTTATGGTTTATCCTTCAAAACGTATTAAGCCCCTAAAGTTTTTTAATTTTTTTTACTTATTATTTTTTTTATTTTGTACATACATCCATCATTATAGGCAATTCCAATGCACCACAATAGTAACAATTCGTTGGTCGTCGTTTCGTAGAATGGAATAAATTGGGATTGACATTCGTATACACCTATTATAAACGTCATGAACTGTGTGTATTTTACACACATTTCATTCATATTAACAAAATTATGTCCTACCAAAGATTTGGCAACCCTGTACGAATATATCGAAGCTAGGAGCAGACTTGGTGATGCGTCGATTTCTCCGAATAAGATTAATAAATGCAGTGGGCAGCGGGGTGAGTGGGGGGTAGTGGTAGAGGGGGAGAGGGTGGACATCGCGGCTAATGACACGCGCCGCTGCATATATTTTTTTATCGCGAATTTAAAATATAAACTGGTTACGGCGGTAGCGATCCCGCGCTGCCGGCGACGACGCTACCACCCTGCAGCACCCGGCAAACTTCTTGAACTAACTATACGGACCAACCAAAACACCAACAAAACGATCTGATAAAATAATGACTCGAGTTAATGCGTCCTGTATCTACCATCTTAATGATATTATGTTTTTTTTTTAAATAATAAAAGTAAATTTGCATAAAAACATATTTAACAATGGTGATTTAGAAGACTCCATGTAGGCAACAAATATGCCATATTAGGGAGTTTCTATTTCATACGTATGTATATGTTTTTATCACATTAAAAGTAAAGTCGAAAAATGTGTTAGAGTGATTGTATATGTGCGCGCGCGTTTGTGTGTGTATGTGTGTGTGTTTGTGTGTGTGTGTGTGTGTGCTTGTGTGTGTGTGTGTGTGCATGTTTGTGTGTGTAGGTATAAGCGCTTATCACCTTAAAAATAGTAAAAAAAAATATTGACAAACTTTACTCTACCGTCTTGTCTTTCACTGCGCTGCCGTTGCAGCCACTAATCAAGCTTAACACTTCGACGGGACACACCATACAGTGTCATTCAACTTGCATTCATATGTGTGTTGTATGGCGCCATTTAGATTCAAATCGCGCATTTTATATTAGCAAGATTTAAACAATAAAACTACGTTGTTTTGTAAATAGTTATAATTTAAGTTTAAAATATTATTTGATTATTTGTATGGGCATATGTCGGTTGAGGTTCATCTAATCATTATTCGGTCCGCCGTGGTTGAGGTTGATTTACCAAATTTACAGAATTTTGTTGGGGTGAGAAAAAGGATATTGTTATCTACTTGGTGTATAATAGAGTCATAAATTATAATATTAATATTAAATTTGAAATGTGTATTGAATTACTATTTATGATTCCATGCAGAAGCAGTATCCGCGTCTGAGTACCTTTGATGTGCCATAAAAAAGATAAAATATTTCAAATCTTTTAAACAGCTAAGTAAGTTAAATTGACCCTTTTAAATCAAACGTTATGAAACAGGAATAATTCCTTTTTCCTATTGCTTTTGTAATAGAAAAAAAGAAAAGAAATTCATTCAATTTGAACTGTGAGCAAGTAACAATCGTAAGTCTCATATGACTCAATTGATTTCGTAACGTGCGTTTTGATCTATATTGTATGATATCTATATAAATAGCACTATGCATCTATTTACTTAAAACAGAGTCAAGATTGAGACAATTCTGTGAACTCTATGATGGTGTAATTAAAATAAGTTAATATATTCTGAAATAATACTTAGTTTTGTCACATTTATCTCGGACTTAAGGTGACTGCTATAGTTGTCAAAGTTGACTGGTTTTAATAATTAAGTATAATTCTAGAAATTCATATTCAAACAGGTGATCTTGTCTTTATTTTATGTTAAAACCGCGGTAGGGTAGTGGTATGGGTAATGAACTGCTAAGATGAGGTCTCGGGTTCGATCCCAGGTTTACTATGGCACACACCAATAACTTTTGGATGCTTTTAGAAGTTATGTGTGTATTTATCGTAGGTTCACAATCGTCCGATTAATAGCGATAGGCTCGCCACCTATTACATTGGGACCTAAACATAAACTGGCGAAATGTGGGTGCTAGCACCTCTGCCTACCCCTTCGGGGATATAGGCGTGAGTTTATGTTATGTATGTAAAAGTATTAATTAACATTCGTAATAAAAATATAAAAAATTAATGAAATTCTATCAGCTGTCAACGAATTTCATTCTATTCTTTCACGAATATCATTCTATCAGCTGAAAACGGCCTCTCTCAAAGTTGTGAGGCTTTGGCTTACTGGTTCCATGCTGGTCAGCCGGGTTGGTGGTTGGTTTTGTTTCGAATTTTCCTTCTCTCGCAGTGATATTGATTACGTTCTCCGTTCGTTGCCTGAAGAATATTAGATTAGGAGTTAACTTCGTCATCGTTATGGTCATGACCTGGTTTCGAACCTGGGACCTCTTAATCGTAAGGCCAACTTGTGATGAAACCAAATAGGGAATGGATTCAAAGCACTTCAAAGCACTAGTCTTGAATGCAGGCAGGATTGATGGCAGGATGACGATGATGATGATGAAGGAATATTGTAAGTTAAGTTTAATAACACATTATGTATGTATAAATAGATTAAAGTAGCTGTGGCCCGCGGTGCCACTCGTATATATATATGTAAAGGGTATCACGACGAAACCTAGGCGTATCCTTTCCTAAGTTTACCCAATTCCATCAAAATTTGATCTGTAGTTTAGGTGTTAAAGCGTAATGGACATACAGACAGATAGTTACTTTCACATTTTTTATTATTTGTTAGTCTATATTGTACTTATAAGTTAAAAATATCTCTCATAATAATCAAGTTCCGATAAACTCTTGTTAAAATGTGTCACTTATTTTTATTTTGTATATACAGTTAAAGAAAAACACACCTTATTAGCATTTAATGTCTTTATAAAGCTCCTCCTATTACAATCGCGCGCGTTGATGTCTTTTACAAGTACGACTAGACGCCTACGAACACCACTCTTGCGCAGCTTACAATAACAACCACTGCAAATCGTATTACTAGTACTTAGGGCACATATAACTACTAATAACAGTAGTGGAGAGTGGTAGACCGGTTGGAGGTACGGAACCTTGGTGGATTTCTCTCAGTTTTCCCATCAACGTGAGGTGATATCGACCGAGGAGACAATAAATCCGGTTCTGGCTGCAGCAGGCGGGTTGCAATTAAACTAGTGTCGCGACGGGGTTCGCGGACCGTGCGAAAGTGAAGTAAGCGGGGCGTGGGCCGCGGGGGACCGTCTGCGCGAACGCACAGTGCAGGAAATACAGTAGGTCAATGGATATTTCTTTTGTACATTTTTAGAAAATAAACATATGTGGTGTAGTAGATGGATTTGATTCAGTATTTTTTTTGTTATGAGCAAAATCAAAAGTCTAATTATCTTACCTAGGCCGAACTTTTTAATAGGTACTAGTTTTGTCTGCGGTTTCGTCAACTGGCAATTTAGTTGTAAGCGTATATTGAAAAGTTTTATTTTAATTGATTTGCTGTTCTCCTACAGTTGTTCATTACTAAAATAAAAATAGCTCAAATAATGTATAAAGTTCAGAATTATGCAAAAGTTTAAATCGTTTCATACAGCCTTTTTTGAATTCACTAACATATTTGTATCACAAATTAGCTAATTTATAAACTTTTACTAATGAATCTGGATGGATTAGAAGAAAGAATCGTACATAAAAATATTTCTTATTCTGATTTTGGGAAAATTACTAATTTTCGTTTAAAAATGAAAATTAATATTAGCAGCATTTTCTTTTTCCAATTGGACAGTACATTCGAATTTCAGTTTTCAAAATTTTGAACAAGTTGGTGAACTACACAGTATTCGCATACTGGTGTGTAATTTGGAGTGGCGCGGGCGCAGCGGCCGCTCGGCGCGGCGCGTGGGTGCGCCGGCTCAGTCCGCGTGCGACGGCCGGCGCAGACGCACGCGCTGGAGGTGCCATGTCGCCCTAGCGGCGCGCCCCCATGGTGTACCCCGAGGCGTCCCGCTGGGGCGCGCCCGACGCCGCGCTCGCGCCCCTCTACGACGACGTCTACAGAGGTCAGCTGATACTTGGAACCTCCTACCTCCGCTGTGCAAATATCCAAACCTCTTTGTTTCTGTTTCTCGCCATACATTTTCAAGTTTCTGTGGTGCGAACCTGTCGTTCCCACACGATACAATTTTATGACCTTAAAGTAATGTACCGACGTTATATGTATTGTGCTTAACAACCCAGACGGAGGAGCCTTTGTTTACTCCTAACCACATTTTAGCACGTTCAACCCTTACGTTTGTAATATTTGATCGTTTCTTTAACCTCGTTTTTAATGGAAGTAACTTTGTTTTAAAAATTCACACTTGTAACTCGCGGCGGCCGGCGATGACTCAGTCCGACATCTGTAGTTACTAACTATTAGTATTTACATTTGAATGGCCAGCCAGAGTTGATTGTAATGATATTATTTACCGTGGTGTGAACATTGGCAGTGAAGAGTGTGATATGATCCAGTGCAGTAAGTCTTGCATTAGAAACAATTACATTTACTCGCCGAACACAATATTCAGATATGTGTAAGCCATGCAAAAATTTTATCGAACAATTACATGATTACATTTAAAGTTATATTATTTAGTTATATTGTATTTTTTCTATCATTCGCCAACAATTTATTTATTTAATTTTTATCATTCGCCAACAATTTATCACATTTGCTTCGTTCTTAAGAAGCTACAATAATATTATCTTCATAATTAACAAATTAATCTTCAGTTAGTCAGCCTTTGTCTGTTGTGTCTTTGTTATAATCACCATCTGATTTAAAATTTCCTCCTGCATTTTACAATAAACGTCGTATTCGCTATAAATATATTCCAGTATAATAGACAATTTAAAAGCTGGCAATAACAAGCAGAATTGCAAAAAGGACCTTATAATGTTGTCATCAGAATTAAAATTCGCAAATATGGCCGCCAGTTTCACAGTTTCGTTTAGCGTAAAACATTTCGTAATGACATTACTGTAATTCACTATACAATGGCGTAGGAGTGAAATTATCTTCATAATGTTTTAACGTGATTGTTGGGCGTGTTGAACGGTTGTTTTATTGATAATTGGGACCTGCAGCTTACGTCGGTGCTTTAAAGCTCAATTAAACCTTGAAAATTGAACTATCTTGAGGAAATTCAAATTGTGATTTTATAGTAGGTATGTTGTTTACGATCCTCTATAAAGTTGCCATAGTCCGAGACACAGAGACCTGTAGCTGTCGATGTACAGGGGGTTACAAAATTACCTGAATTAAAAAAAATGTAGAAGTGATACCGCTACACAACTACTACATAGTCTTCGGAACTACTGGATAATAGCTGTACTTATTAATGTAATTAACTTCAGTATACCAGCTGCAGGAGTTTACTTATCTAAGTAGAAGTGTAAAGAAAGAGTTTATTTTATTAACGCTATCTATGTTACTTTGGCTAAATTACTCTTAGTCTGTCAAAGGATTATAGATCTTAAGGTGTCCAGGAACTTTTGGAGTCCACCGTACAGCCAGCTATACGTAATGCATGTTAGTTATTAATAAGTATAACCTTCGGCTTTCGAATCGGCCTACATCGCGTGTCATAAAATGTCTGGGAGTCGCAATTTCACGAGTGTACCGCAGGCGGCGGGGCTGGCATCTGATGAGACTATAAGCCATTTCTCAGTTTAATTGCCTGTTAATGGTTTTATAATTCGGCGGTTCTATGTGATTAGTGCGTCTTATCTATTAATCCTGTATGAGTTATCTGTGTTTAAACCCTTGGCAGTATTTAACCGACTACCAAAAAGGAGACGGTCTCAATTCGATTCGTAGTTTTTGGTATAGTGATTGAAATTAAATTTTGTTATGTTGTGTTTCCATAAAAAGCCAGAATTGAGCTGTGTTAGGAGTAGTATGATATTTTTTATTATTATAAAAGCAAAATATAACCAAATTCTAAAAACACCGGGTTTTAAATTAATGGAATGCAATACCCCAAATAAAGGGCTTACATATATTTATATATAAATAAATTCTCTACACAATCATAGTTGACTTGAAATAATAGTGTCGTGTGTCGTGTTGAAGATTTTTTCAATGTTATAATTTTTTTTTGTATTTGATTGTATTTAGCAGTGTGTGTAACATGTGATGAAAAATATGAACTTATTATATTCAATAATCAAAACAACTATTTATCCCTTCTAGAATCAAAACTATGATAAGGTCGAGTGAAATTGAATGAATTGCCATCGATTTCTTTTATGACTTGCAGCAAGACCTATATTGTTAATCTTCACAGATAAAATAAAAAATAAAAAAACAAAGTTTTAATATTTTCATACCAACAATATTAAAAACGGAAAAAAACACTCAATTCAATTTTGCAACTAAACCATTAGAAGTTAAATTGCAACTACATAATTAATATTAGTTCAACAATAAGCTTACTTATAACAAATTAGCAGATTCCAACTTAATTTTTGCATTCGAACGTTACTAGCGATCCTTACGGGTAGCCGTGTGATGACAGTATGCGACAACACAAGCATGTGTGTGTGTGTGTGTGTGTGTCAGCGATGCGCCGCGTGCGCATGTGGGGGCTTTTCACAAGTTGCAACATGCACCGGGAGAGATGCAATCGGCTTATTCTAGAAACTGTGTCTCAAGTATAACAGCACTTGTTAGAGTTATAGCCTAAACCGTCGTAGGTTATGGATCATAGCGCATATCACTTGCCACAGATTCGGATATGTAAGTTTTTGAACAATATGTCTAACAAGATTAAACTTAAGATTAGATATAAAAAAAAATTTAACCCATATTTTCAAAATATTTCACAAATCTTAGTTTGATTTTATTGGAAATATTTTGGGTTTAAAAAAACATTATGATTCTGATGATTCGACAAAAAATTATTTCATAAATAATATGGATGGGCCTAGGGTAGACCCTTGTGAGAAGCTTGCCCAATAAATGATTACAAATTATACCAATCTGATGATACATATTAAGGTTGACATTTGAAACCAAATTTTATCATCTAATTACTACCATTTACTACTTTATTATTGATTATATATACATCAAATCATCATATACTTAAGTTTTGGTAGATAATATTATGAAATTTTCAACATTAAACAAGATACAACATCTCAAATGCATATTAAAAGTTTTTATTCCGACAAATTTGTATACAATCGAAACTTCCACAATCTAAGTTAATAAATATTGATCAGGAACAACATAAACTACACTAATAAACGTCAGGTGTGTCGTAAATTGATTGAAATTGTTCCGTTATTAATTTGTATCCTCACGTCAGCGACTAACGGAGTTAGCAGGATCGAGAACCAGCTTATAACATGTTTAGCAAAACTTCTCTTAGTGATAGTATATGCTCTTATTGGTCTATTAGCAATAACGATTGCTAAAACCTTAATATGGTCAAATTTCAATTCACAGGTAGCGCTAAAAATATTCTCCTAAAATTCTTTTACGTAGAAAATGTCTTAAACCTGTTCTGAATTAACAACGCGTTGCATAAATAACGTATGGTTCTTTTTTAAGTAAAAATCAACCAAGCTTCGTTTCAAGACGTATGGAGACGCCATTGATTTATTTTAGAAACTTAGATACACTTACCTACACGTATAAGGCTTTCAGAGAATGATTGCATACGCAAAATTTTGTGTTATACTGTAATTTACGAGTATATATTAAACATTAGTAGTAATAAAATGTTATCCATCTACCTATTGCATTCAATGCATTCAAATATTTGCACTGAGCGGGTATCGAACCCGCGCCTCCTGCGTAGCAGTCGCGTTTATTACCGTCACGCCACAGAAGCTGTGAGGCTATATGTGTATCTATTAAATAAACGTTAAGTTATATTGCATTAACATAAATCCCACAGCGCTATCGTAATCCTTTTAAGTCTTCCAACACACTGCTTTAATTATTTTAACAATGAGGGTAGCATGATATTAATCGACTCTTAATTAGTTAATCTTTTAAACACCTCGGTTGAAAGTAAACGTCTTTATTATCAGCCGTGCGGTTACTTCTGAGGGCCAATTCTGCTATTTTTTATGATAGTTAAAATTCAGTTTTGATTTCAGCTCATACTCCATACCTATATCATAACTGAATGTCAAAAACTGTATTTTTCTAATACAATTTCCAAGAAAAGGCATTAATATCATAATTTTTTTACTAAAATAGAATTCTTTTATTGCTAGAATTAGCGTTCTTTCTGTTGAAACTGTGACGATTCTTGATATTGATATTTTAATTAATTTTGAAATCGAATCTTCATAATTTACCAGAATCAGGCTGAATTATTATTACTCATTACAACAGCCCTTATTTTAATTAGTTACATAACTCATACCAATTTTGTTTATATTAACTTGTACCGCCTTTTAAAGTATAGGTTTTTTCTATCGTCATCTTTTTTGAGAATATTGTGTGCTATATAAAAAGGTCATTTATTTATGTTACCAAAGACAGAGCGACTGTTAATAATAACCTCTAGAAAAGTAGTAGATTCAAAGAGAGATTCTTTTGTTTTTTAATAAACAAGAATTTGTGTTGTAGATTTTCTCGTAGTGTTGGGTTAGTTAGTGTATTCTTGTAACGCGAACATATTATTATTTATGTCTCAGATGACATCTTTAACTAACCGCTTAATTATCAATTTAATATTATAACACTTTTATATCTTTATTCGATACACTTATAAGTGTTTATTAACATTTTAATTGCTTATTAATTAACATAGAAGTTTATTTCGCTCGAACAGCCCAAGTTCTCGTTTCTTGACTCTTGTAGTTATTAGCTTTACAAATGTTTGTAACAATAGAATGTTAAATGTTTCAACGTGTTCACGACTGTTCAAAGCTATTCAGAACCTAAGTCTTGTTTCATTTCGGCAAGAGTCTGTACTATAGTTTGTTGTAGTGTTAAAATAAAGTAATTATTTAATCCAAAGATAAAAATAAGCAGCTTTTTGTTCTAAGAAGTAGGTTTGACATAATAAACACGATTAGTTCAACATGGTCAAACGCGAGCCTATCGAACATAAAAAATGATGTACGAACATTTTTACAGTTTACCATCAGTTGAGGCGAAGTCAATTTGACGTGCCATAAATAAAGAAAATACGAATTAATACTAGTATCACCTAAGTAGATCATTTTTTAGTGTCACGAAGCCGGTCTAGCCTGCATATTAGAAATCTTTGATAAAATAGTTTTTACCCACGACTTCCGCTCGTTTGTATGTAGATTATACAAACGCAGACAAATTTGTAATTTATTCTCGTTATCTGTCATATTTAAAAAAAAAAGATATCTGGGTTTAAGTAACTTCAATAAATCGTTTTAGGATTTATAAAGAAGTAATATATTATCAGCTCAGACTATGTCGTTCGAATGTCTTTATATGATTATTTTATGTCTGGTCGTATATATAATTAACGTGTACAACCCTAATATTATAAAAAATTAATAAAATTGATCAGTCTTCTAAAAAAAATGTATCCAAAGTCCTATTTTTAGATAGGTAGATCAAACAACGACTATTCACTTTAATGATTTTCGAATTAATAATTAGTATACAACTCCTACAACACACCATTATCACACTATCAAATATCTGTATATATATAGACCTAGATGAATCTAAATGGACATAATTTATTATTCCATAAAAATATCGACGTTAGATGCAGTAGTGGAACGCTCTACCTCCATGGCACAAAGATCGTCAAATTGCAAATAGATAAATAAATATCTTTATTTTGAAACATTTGAATCTCCAAATCTTCGATCAAATATTGCCCTCAGATCCGGAAACCATAAATATATATATTCCCAAACAATATTGGCCATACACAAACAGAATGACACAGTAATTCCAATACTACAAATGCTTTCCTTCCCCGCATACTAAACGATTGCTCCTGTAAACATAAGGGGAATATCGATACTACTTCATTATTCTACTCGCGTACAATTCGATTAACAATCGTTTTAATATCGAGCATTTCGGAAATAGCGAGTCGAACCTAGTTTTAGTAGTACTTACTATTATGTCTAACTGTGTCGGACATTTATAGACATATTAGGTATATATTGTAAAAGATTCTTCGTTCTTCCTTTGTTGTATGGAAGCTCAAATACTATCTTAGTAGTTACCCCTCGTTAGTGGGGAGTTTCATGCTTTTCTCTATTTGACTGGGTTAAGTTTTTGATCAGTTTACATATAATAGTGACTTTCATTAAATAATATGTTGCGTTCAGGGGAAGACGAAGGTCGCTGGATCACCTCCTCACTATTACCATAGGTTAACCCATAACACACAATACACATAACCTCCTTTCTACCTATAATATTTTTTAATCATGGAAATTGTTCTCGAAGTCAAGCTAAAATGTTTACTATTCATTTTATATGAGAGTCGTGTGGCCATTACGCTCACACAGTTACGACTGAAGATAATATTATGGGATCTGTTCTCGTTGTCGTTATCCGGGCCATTTATTTCATTATTAGTTTATACGGGAGCGTTGTGGTTTTGCTTATATCGATGTTATTTTTATTGTTAAGCTTAATTGGGAGTTATGTACTATAATGTTATTAGTTCGTTGGTGGTATTGGTTTGCACGTATGTCTAAATGTTATTGTGAAGTAGGTCCTAGGTTTAATACCAGAGTTAGGAGGTTAATTAGGAAGAAGTAGCACGGAGTCTGGAAATGTGTTTGAAATAAGCTTAACTCCTCATAGTCATCATAGTCATCATTATTCTCTGAGCCTGTTTCCAACTCAATTGGAAACGGATTTCTATTCTAACTAAGTTGCGGTTAAACTTCGATATTTTGCGTGAAGCGACTGCTATCGGACCTCCACAACCAAATTGGCGATATCGAACCCCTCATAGTACACTTGAATAATATAGGTACATATGCTTTCTTATTTATTTTATTCTTTATGTACACATAAATTATATTTATATATAATAGTGAGACTAGATATACAAAGGCGAGCTTAACTCAAAATTGAGTCTTCTTCCAGCAAACCTGGGAGTGCACAGAGGAATTGCTATATGAGTGGCTAAGTCTAGTGTACAAAAGGCAAATTTGATGTAGGAGGTATACGAAACGTATACCCCAGGTAATTCTTATTCATCGAATGGGTAGGCAGATAGAGAAGAGACTCAGGTGTAGATTTTCCTGTTGACATTGGAGGGCAAGTCGATCTCGTAAATGTCAAGTACCTAAATTAGGTGCGGGGATCAGGGCCCCGGGCTCGATCATGCAAGCGTGGTGCAACCGGGACTGGTGTATGAATGATGTTGCAAGCAAGGCACTGCCATAAATATAACATAGCTTCTGTTAATGCAACAATTTACGTAGTTCATCATCATTCCCTGAAATTTATCCCAACTCAGTTGGGGTCGGCTTTCCAGCCTAACTGTGATGCGGCTGAACTTCGATATTTTCCGTGAAGCGACTGCCATCTGACCTCCACAACCAATGGTCTATGGTCAATGGCGATATCGAATTTCCAAGTTAGGCTGGTTGGACTTTTGAGAGCTCCAACTACCCGTAACGACTGCCATAGATGTTTGTATGGCAACAATTTACGTAGTTCAAGAAAAAAAAAATACTAATTTTTGTTCCTCCTATATGAATGATATTTATTGCACATTTGTAAGTGTATATCTTATTGGATAAATAGTCTGCGTGAGGATTAAAAAAATAATAATAATACACATTTGTTTAAATGTTTCAACTTTTAGAAACTCTATTTGTACTTTAAATATCATTCGTACTTATGCCTGCCAATAAGTTGCAATTTTTTGGTAGCAATAAACTTACCTAACCTACATAAGATTTTTAATCCAGGAGTTCCAAACCCAATTAGAAAATGGATTGCACTTTTTCAAAACATAATTTTAACATTGCATTTGCATTTAAGATCTTATGTAAGAACAAGACTCCCTCCCACACCCTCGTAAGAACACATAACACATCATTTTGACCCCAACCCCCCTAAATTGTCTAACGTAATTAATGAATGAACCCTTAAGACTTTTCGCTATTCCTTATAGTTTCAGATTCAATCATTTACGCCCAGTTGAACATTTCATCCTATATAACTTGATAAAGACTGTCTATCTGTTTTCAATAAATAATTCATCTGTATTAACGTACCCTGAGCGGTGCGTGAGTCAAAACGATCAATTTAACTTGTGAAGGTTTCAAAATTATAAACTTGTTCATGTTCAAGTTTTAATTGTATTGCCGAACTTCGATATGGCACAATATTATACAGCTTTAAACAAAATGGATACAACCATCGTTTTTGTTACATGTTTACAAGTTCGTAATGCTGAATACTTAGTTTGAAAAATGTAATTTGTAACCTACAAGAACCTATGCCTAGAATAAAAAAAAACAATAAATAAGAATAATGTGATAAGTTACTATACCTACGTAATCTTAAAGTATGTCATTTGTATTTTGGCTGGCTTGTAAGCTAAAAGCTTCTAAATAAATGTAGATTAAATAATAATAATAATGTCTTTATTAAAAGTAACTTATTCTCATATTTGAGTAGGTCACAATTTATTCTTAATTATTTATGTTAGTTATAAATCACAGATCATGAAAATTAAAAACAAAATCTAATCAATCAATATAAAAATCAAACAAAATATAAGTATTAGTACCAAATGGACTAAAATAGAATGCTCAATTAGAATATAATAAATAATTTAAAATTAATTTCTTGTACTATAAAATTGGAATCAAATAATTTATTATTATAAATAAATGCAATTGTTTACCGAACTTCTAGTTATAGTGCCCACTCTTGATCTAAATCTGTATCTAACAAAGTAAGAAATATCAACAAACTCAAACTCAGGTATTTATAAATATTAGTGAGACCCGTTATTCATTTATCATTATAAATAACAAAAGTCAGACTTCAAAGTAAAATTAATAAACATATAAAATTTATATGTAAAACTTAAAATCTAGTTCATCTCACAAGACTTCGACCTTATTTCTAAACACATAAAAAATGATATCACGCCGTCTGGATGTCCAGTTAAATAATAAAAACTGCGATGTCGGCCATGATTGGTTGAATACAATTATTTATTACTAGCTTGTGCCCTCGGCTCCACTCGTTGGATGTTGGTAATCACCAAATTTGGTCATATTACGAGTATCTTAATGAATTGCAAACGCACGTAAGATTTAAAGACTGATCAAGCCTATTGTAACAAAAAATAACATCAAAATTCGTTCAGTAGATTAAGTTTCCATCGCGAATAAATAGATAAACCATAAAGAAGAATAAACTGTGCGAGTGACTTACTTATCTTTACACAAAATAGGTGTAAGAAAGGGACAGTATATATGAACCGTGAAACGTTTATATATAAACCTTTATCAACTTTGACAGAAATATAGGATACTGTGACGTCGATTCATTTTTACACTAATAGTCACAAGTCGTTACGACTACATATTAAATTCGGTAACGCGGTAATAAAGAAGTATGTATGACAATAATATAAATCACTACATAGTATAAAATGAAGTCGCGTTCTCTGGCCCTATGTCCCTTTGTATGCTTAAATCTTTAAAACTAAACAACGTATTTTGATGCGGTTTTTTCAATAGATAGAATGGTTAAAGAGGAAGGTTAATGTGTACTAACAGGTGCGGAGCAGGAATGAAAAATGTTGCAAAAACGGGGTGACGCAGATGAAGTTGCGCGGGTCAGCTAGTAATATATAAATAGACAATAATTCGAATAAAAGAACTATTTTTATGATAATTTCGTTAATATAACATATCCTGAATATTTTTTTTATATGTACAATGTACAGACACGACTAATTTACAATGTTATATTAGTATAATACAGATAGTCGTAAAGTGATCAATACAGAGTCAAACGTACATAATTAACGGTAGACCAATACTCGGAGATGATTGGCGTCTGTGCTATGCTATGTGTCGGTCGAGTCGAGATGAACTGGTTTTACAATGATGCTCTTCGCGGTTCGTACTGATTTCGTATAAATGAATTTTGTTTGCTCGATAGATTTGTAATAAAATTCGGTGGGAATACCGGATTGCAGTGTTGGTGTACTACTTGTATTAAGTTGTAGTATCTTGTTGGTAAAGTTTTCTAATCCAGATTGCGGTAAATTGAGGTATCATTTGCTACGATGTTGTTAAAAAGGCCGCGGTTGGTGATTTGGTATATGTATTTACTAATGGCTAGTGTACTTTTTATGAAGTACACGTAAATGTCACTTCACCTCGCCTGATGGTAAGCTGGAGGTATAGTCTTAGAAAGGGACTACTGAGTTACGTCTTGAATTTCGTAAGAGTATGGGTAGATGACTCCACGATGGATGAGAGATTTTCGTATATTCAAGACTTTTTCTATGTCCCGTCTTAGTAATTCAAATATTTTTTCTTTATATAACACTAGCTGTTCCGCTCCGCCAGCGTGAAGTTCTGATCCCGTTCCCAATGTCAAGCATTTTCATATTTATTCACCTTTTAAACCTTCCACAAATAATTCAAGACCATAATTAGCCAAATCGGTCCAGCCGTTCTTGAGTTTTAGCGAGACTGACGAACAGCAATTTAATTTTATATATATAGAAGATTAGTAGAAAAATAAGGTGTAGGACACCAGGCTTCATAGTCTAAATCATAAATGCAACGGATGAATAAACATTCGGTTGATATTGTCTTGTTTTAGTTGTAGCATCAGTTGTTGGTACAATTTGTAAAGTATTTTAATTACTGGCGTTTAAAAGAGTGGTCATCAGTTTTTATTGCCGGAATATTTTCTCAGGTTTCTCAGACTCTGCAATTGTAAGAGTATTGATCTTGACATGGATGTCACAGACTTCGACCTTATTTCTAAACACATAAAAATTATATCATGCCGTCTGGATGTCCAGTTAAATAATAAAAACTGCGATGTCGGCCATGAAGCCACGGTAGCCTAGTGGTTGGGAAAATCACGATTTTTTGTCATATTATATGCTCAATTAATTGAGATCCATCTCCTCCATAGCAAGGAATCGGGTCAAAAATTTTATTGCTGCTACATTTTCGGTTAGTATTTTTTTTTCGCCGTAATGATTTGTTTACAAAGTGCCCGATTGGCGATATAAGCTCGCCCCCTATTACCTGGGACCGAAAATCATAGTTGGTGAAATGTCGGTTTTTAATTACACCTCTGCCTATCCCTTCGGGGATTACGGGTGTGAGCATATGTATGTATTGTCTTTATAAGTGTATAGCGAAAGAATAACGTAAATCCTACTGTTTCTATTGCACCAGATGGGATTGAACCCGTGACTTTAGAAGCCGATGATAATAGTATTGACCTTGAGCGCTACTGCCAATGTCAATGCAGGTAGATGACTCTTAATAATTACATTATTATGTAATGTAGCAATTTGAGTATTTTCGTTTCTTTTAAACAACAACCGTCCGTGAGCGTAGTAGCAATAAGATTGCTTTTTGTTTGTACCTAGCGTGAGAAAACTAAGGTCAGATACTTTTTTTTTCAACTACTGAGGAGCAAGAATATTGTCGACCTTCTTCTTCATTTACCTGACAAATGCAATTCGGGTAGATAAGTCCTCTAAAAGCTTATTATCATCTAATTCGTTAAAGCAGTTTCTTATCATAACTCTAATGTGACTCCACTAACTGGAATTTTACAATACTTTTTAGGTAGGTAAAATTGTCAAAATATCTGAGTTTTTAGAACAATCATTAAACTCTTTGTCTCCACTTTATTAAATTTTGTTATCAAAATGTACGCAATAACGCTATCTAAACGATTAAAAATTATGATAATTACCAAAAAAAAGTATTGCAATCAAAAAAGTAGTCCAATTTTGTTTAACTGGTCAGTACTAGGTTTCCCTTGTTTTCGTTTACCTAAAGTGTTTCCCTAACATCCTGTATAATATTGCGAGTTGCAAGTACTGTTGCGATGAAGTACACACTACAATCTGCGACACATAACATAATCCCTTTTGTAACCCAATTATTTTAGACAAAATAAGGCCAAGATCTTGAAATTTGATGTATCCAGCTAGGTATATACTATAAACTTCTATTTTGACATTTCAAAAGTTTTCTCAGCATCACTACACAGTATAAAACAAAGTCACTTTCTCCGTACCTATGTATGTTTAAATCTTTAAAACTACGCAACGGTTTTTGATGCGTTTTTTTGCCAGAGGAAGGTTTATATGTAACTAACTGACCAGTGCCCACTTTGTTGGGTATAATGTAGGCTGCATTTTCAAGCTCTACATCTTTTCTCTAGAACTCAAAAATATTTCTTTCATAGTTAAGGCAGTGTTCGTAAGAAACGCTTTCATTCGACCGTTTTTTTTTTCAAATCACTTTGCAAAACGGACTACCACGTAAAAACATATATTTTTTCGGTTTTTTATATAACCTATGACACACAGCAATAATGTGACTTTCTATGTGTTATCACATTCTGACACATGTGTCCTAGATTAGAATTTTAAAAATTCTGCCACCACCACCACTGCAGTTTTTAAAATCGGTTCAGTAGATCAACACACAAACTTTACTTCGTGCCTGCTACCCTATGAAATCTAAAGTCAAAGTTTGACCAAATTGTATTTTTTTTGCGTTATTCTCCGTTATTATTCTTGTTTAAGCGGTAAGTTTTATTTGGTGTCCCCAAATCCAAATTTGGTGTTTCATAAATTGCAAGAACATTGTAGTTTACAAATAAACGAAGACATTCAACAGTCTAGAATGTGAAAGGCTAACATAGTTCAGTTAGATGTTCATTGTTTACATTACAAGCATTCCGAGAAAGATTGTATCGTCTAGAGTCGAAAACTATTCCATATTAACCGAGGAATCCACACTACTGTTAAACTATCAATTCGTGTGCCCTATATTACAGACCTAGACTTTATTTGGTCATCGTGGTAGCCTAGTGGTATGGGTAATGGACTGCTGCTGGCCTAACACGGGCGCGGGATAAATATCTCTCTCCACCGCTTATGTCAAATTGACGGGGACAAACGCGTTTGTCCCTAATTGCTAGCATGGCGTCGAAGGAGATAACTTATGTCCCTCGCTGTGACGTAGACAAGGGACTTTTTCTCCACTTGCTTAGCACGGCGGCCGTAAAGTGGACAAGATATGTCTCTTTTTGACAGATTATAGAGAGATATTAGTCTCGGAACTATTGAGGTGGGGACAAAAATCGTAACCGAAAAATAAATACATTGAATTTGATTAATTAATTATTGAATTAAAATTTTAATTTATATATAACATATCTATCATATATGTATATATATGGGGAAGGGGGGATTTAAATATTTTTCTCAAATAATTTTGACCTTCAATATTTAAAACCCAGTAATAAAGTATTAATATTTGTATGTATGTATATTATGTATGTATATATATACATACATACAAATATTAATACTTTAATTAAGTATGTATGTATATGTATGTATATATATATACACACATATATATATATATATATATATATATGTATATATGTACATATATTATATATGGACTCTACAACCGGTCATAGTGGGACACCCCCCCCCCCTACAGCGGTCAGCAGTACGAGTGCGACACCCTAGGCATTACAAACATCGATAGGCCATTTTCCAACAGGTGGGCCGTGTGCTTGCGTAACACAATACATCGCATTACAAGGTAATAATACCTACTTACTAACTTAGCTATATCTACATTATATGAAATTAAAATAACACCGACAATTTAAAAAGTCAATGTTGCACTTATAAAATATGCACGTTGCTAGGTTTTATCAATTTGGTCGAATAATACTTTTTCGTATATTGGTAGCATTGAGTGGACAAACGTTCTCCCCGGTAACAAACTAGTCTCTCCTCGACGCCATGCTAGCTAAAGGGAGAGACAAGGAGGGAAAGACAAATTTTTCTCCACTCCCCGGGGACTTTTGTCTTCGCGCCATGCTAGGCCTACTGAGACGAGGTCTCGGGTTCAATCCCAGGTTTTACCATGGCACACACCAATGACTTTTCGATGCTTTTCGAAGTTACGTGTGTAACCGGATAATGGCAATAGGCGCGCCACCTATTACATTAGGACCTAAACATAAACTGGCGAAAGGTGGGTGCTAGCACCTCTGCCTACCCCTTCAGGGATATAGGCGTGAGTTTATGTTATGTTATGTTTTATTTCGTCGAGGTTTTTTTTATTTTTGGTCATTCAATTTGATTTAACTCCGGCTGCTGGTACGCTGTAGTCATTATCATCCTCCTTGAGTTAATTCCGGTCACATCCAAAGCTGTCACTTCGGAGTTTGGGGTACAGCTTATTCCAGGCTAACTGCGTTGTGGTTGAACTTCGATATTTTGCGTGAAGCGACTGCCATCTGGCCTCCACAATCTATAGATATTGAAGTACTGCAGCTAAACCAGTTGATGAACTATTTAGTGCTCCAACTACCCGTAATGACTGCCGTAGATGTTTGTATGACAGCCTGGATTGACGGCTTAACGTGCTGTTCGAAGCACGATCAGACTAATGTCAATAGAATAGCCATACAAATATTTATTTTGTATGGAACGGGGATCGAAACCGGGCTTCCAGCTTAGCAGTTGCGTTTATTACCATCACGGCACAAAGGCTGTTAACTGCTGGCATGATTCCAGATCCAGATGCTATCTCTACAGTGGTGATCTCCATCTTCTACACAACGCCACCTAGACCCATGATAAACATAGTTTAACTAGCTTGTGTTATGGATTCTAGAATGCGGATAAACACTTATTTTACAAGGAATTAGTCAGTATTTTACAAGAGAGCAAGCAGCCGCAAGCAGTAATTAGAACGTTATAAATAAATAAGCTATACTAAAGTCCAATACAAGAACTAAAACACAACTAAGAAGTAAATACGAATGTTCCGAAGTCTGAACAACTAAAGACGCCATTTGTCGCATTTCCAGCAAATAAGCGAATATTACGTTTTGTTATGAACAAAGGATTTTCATTCCACGTTTCGGGCTGTCATAGTTTCACTTTACTGCGAGATATGTCACTTTAAACCACAGAGCATTTATTTGTTAAGGTTTATGCGATTGTGTTCGTAGTAGCACTTTTCTTATCTATAAATAGAGTGTTGTTTATTTGCTGCTTACAATAAGAATATTCGGAATGGCACTCCATTACACTTCAAGATGTTTCAACTGTGTTTGTTAGTTGTACTATTTTATTGGATATGCGCCTTGGATCCCGAATACACCTAGAAATAAATTTGTGACAGTATCCTATATATTTTAGAACTTACCTACTAACTCATAAACTCGATATATTTTCATATTGAGGGCACTGTTGTGGACTGTATATTAGACGTTTTCCTAGGTTATAACTTTTCAATGAAACAGTTATTTATGCCGTGATAAATTAATATACTTATTAATAAATTTATTCTTTCTTCGCAATATTGTTAAGACTAATCGTCTAGCAATTTACTGAGAATCAGACGATTCTTCTGAATCTTCTAGAGTACTGAATATTTTTGAATAATTACCGATATTATTGAATATAAATATAATAAAAAAGCTTTTTGTTTACAAGCCGTAATGGGCCTTAAGGAGCTAATTAAATAATTAGTCTTTACATACCTATATACATCTTATTTTTTACATTTCGTGACACGGGCAAAGCGGATCAAGGAGCATAATTCTAATTTCTTCTATTTTGTAGCTAATTTATTTCTATATTTACACATGTGGATCGAGGTTCGGCGTACTAGACAGGCACTATAAAAATACAATAAAATAATTATATTATGAACTAATTACCCAAGAATTTTGACTCCGTTTCACTCAATACATCGTTTATAATTCATATACCTATATATATAGGTACAATTTATCTAACAAGTTAAACATTTGACCGCGCTGTCTGATATTACCTCTGAAGTTACCTTGGCATATGGAGGTTTACAACACGAAAGGTTAGACATGTTTCATTTGCGCAGAGGAAGACGAACAATATTATTATATAGATGTATGTACAGCGTACGTAGCAAATGTACAACGATAGTGGACGCTATCCCTACATAGTAATAGCCATCGCTAAATAGAGGACGTTACACTCATTCGTAAATAACGATTCAGTGATATGTTCATACAGCCAAAGAGCTCTGCCCGAATCTGTGTTTCCGAATAGCTATATCTTGGAAGTCTTCAAGACTAGAGTGAATAGGTTAGTTCTAGGCAAGCGTGCTCCACCGTCGACCACATCATCATTTACCACCAAGTGAGATAGTGGTTAAACGCGAGCCTAAAGGGGGATGAGGGAGTGTCACTTACCAACATTGTACCTACTTATTTTGGTAGTTACAATATTTTCTGGTTCAACCCTTTTATCTTACCGGCTATCCAACGGGCGAGACTGACGAAGGTATATTTCTCGGGCTTGAGAGGCAGTTGCTCTCGTAATATATTGCCCAAATTAACCAATTCATAAAACATGCGGACTTCAGACTCCAACCCTACAAAATTTGAATTTTTATAATAAAATAATGATTTTCCTCCCTGCCATTATGGCTAAGTATTCAAAAGGATATGCTATATCTACAAAGAAGGTGTCACTATTTTGCTACCAATTGCAATCGCATTAATACAGGCCAATGACCCATAAGGTCAATGGTTCAGTTGAGTCTAAAATACTTAGGTATACTTACATAAAATATGTCTAATCATTACGTATACATAAGGAGTAAAATATCACTTGCTAGTGCTAGTGGCAGGTATGAAATATATAATGAGAGTTTAAGTCTGTAGTAGTACCTACTATAAGCATAATGATTGTTGTTATTGGTTGTACTTCTGGTGAATTGAGAATCTGGTGAATCGAGAATCTGGTAAATTACGAATCTGGTAAATTGCGAATCTGGTGAACTGCTTCTGAGCGATGAAATGCGGTTTCGCCCGCGTGGAATTGATCCTTATTACGCAACCCTTAGGAACCTAATACCTATTGCCGAGGATAACAGGCCTACCCGTTCGAAGATAAAAAACCTTCACCCCTCCTCCTCCGCTCTATATGGTCGGCCACTCTGAAATTTTCTTCAGTTTGTTATGTCTTATATCGTACACGTGAATTGGACTTCATCTCGCCTGATGGTAAGCTAAAGGTAAAGTCTTAGGAAAGATTCTTAATACTTAGCTCGACCCAGAATTGTACCAATGATTTCATGATCTCACGGAATATATCAAAAATATCAAAAAATATCCGCGAAATAGTTTTAAGGTGTACCTATTTGTTAAGTTTTAATACCCAATAAAATTTTCAAAGTATGGCTCCCGTAATAATAAATAACTAATAAGCTCCTTAAAATCGAATAAATTAAATATAACAACAATAAAATATTAAACTAGTTTGCATTGCTAATGAGATATAAAGTATGTATTATATGATGATTATATGTTTCGCCCATGGCGTCGTTCAATAGTTTGACATTCTAACTAAAATTAGTAGCGAATATTTCCCGCTACAAATTTGATTAAATTATGAGGTGACGTGAACTGTCAAAAGTTATTTGACATTAACGACGTAATCGGATTATCCTGTTTGAATTTGGAACCGTTCGTTTGGAAATAAAGTTACCCTTAGAGGTACAAAGTGTGCGAGTGACATAAGTATCTTTACACAAAACCTAAATGTGAGAAAGTGATAAAGTATATGAACCGTGAAAGTTTGTTTTATAAGCCAAGTTGATAACTTTGACATACAGATATTCCAGCGAAGTCAATGTTCTACACTAAAAGTCACAAGTCAAATTCAGTTACGCGGTGATAAAGGAGTCTGTGAGTCTTAATGCTCGCTTCGCTAATAATAATAATGTCTATTGTTTGGGAACTATTGTCTGTATAGCTATCGGCACGAGTTATGGACCCAGAATGTGCTCAAAGTATACGCACAATACGTGATTTTGGACCCAAAAACGCGCTTAAGCTTAGCTCTTTAGCCCATGCAAAAGAGCTAAGCTAAAATGCTTGAATTCCCATGTAATATATTCGTTAGGTTTCGAACCCAGCATCGCTGGATCGTAAGGCTGACTACTTAACCACTGAGGTACTGAAATTTCATGAATTCAATAAACTTTTTAGAATCCCGTTATTCCATAGTGTTCATATAGCCAAAGTTAATACCTACCACTACCTTTCAATAAAATAGATTCCCATTCACGCTTCTAAAATCTTTTCCACAAAGAGGTCTGTGCTGTAATTAATCAAAGTTGGTCAATGGTCTATGAATTAATCATGGATAGTGAATGAATGAATTATATTAGATGAATGAAATATTTCAAATAACTAAACAGTAGGTACTTATACTAAAGTGACGTCTATAAATCATTTTACCCGACTGCGGCAAACCTTACGTGTCCTAGTTGATACGCAGATTCATGTTTGAATGAGTTACCACGTAAACTACAAGCAGTATCACGGTAGCGAATGACCTCTGTCCTTTAGAGTGCGGGCCTAGGGATGATGGTGACCTCCTGTCACCCTAGCAGACCGCGCCGACGGCTTAAAATGCTACTCCGCACATCATCATGGGGACACCATGGTCCCTACACTTGAAGGGGGTTATCTCGAAATAGATGACCCCTGGTCTGCAGCGGTGCGAGTGATATATTGGTTACTATCTCACCTCTGGCAACTAAAGACCCAAAGACGGCGTGCAGCGACATAATCTATTCAACCGGCTCAGGCGGAGAGTATCGTAATCATCGGCGGGGGGTTTTTCGCACTATTAAATAGGCTATTACAATACGCTATTACAAAACTAAAGGGAATTGAGGACGGGGAATTACGACTAACCCTCAGCACAGATTAATAAATAGTTACTACCAGACCCTCAGCCACAATGATACTTATCCTTTATCTCGCTTTCATTGTTCTTTCTTCTCTTTTTCTACAAACCAGTCGCTGTTTTATTATTAATTACATTCAGATGTTCCTTTGAGTTATTCGATTAAAAGCGTGCAGAAGTTTTGTCGAAATTTCCTTACAGATCTTCGTTGGTATGAGGGATTGAATATCCACCCTTACGCTTTGTAGTCTGCAGTTTTGAACTATCTTCGATAGGGGTACGTCTATGAAACAAATTGTCAAATTTATCAGCACAAGAAGATAAGAACCGCGGTAGCCTAGTGGTATGGGTAATGGACTGCAGAGACGAGGTCTCGGGTTCGATCCCAGGTTTAAGGCACACACCAATGACTACGATGCTTTTCGAAGTTGTGTGTATTTATCGCAGGTTTATGAGTGCCCGGTTAATGGCAATAGGCTCACCACCTATTACATTGGGACCTAAATATAAACTGGCGAAATGTGGGTGCTAGCACCTCTGCCTACCTCTTCGGAGATATAGGCGTGACACTATATAAAAAAAAAAGATACGTTGTAAAATATTTTACAGATATTATCATAAAAAATAGTGACTAAAGAAACTAAATGCTTAAATTTAATTACAATTCCTCTGCATCGCATGCCTTTTGTGGTAACGTTCCCAGAAGACTGGCAGCATTGCCACGTTGTATGGTAATGCTTATCTGTCCTAAGAAGAGGTCAGTTTTCTGAACAGCGTTGGCCATACGCTTCGCAATCTCGCTTTCATTTTAAACTTCACTGTTACGCTGTTATAGTCTAAAATTTAATGGCATCGTGTAGAATGAATGAAACAATGTAATGAACTCCTTTTGTTATGAATTTCAATCTTATGAAGATAAGGCTGAAAATTCAATCGCAGTTTTAAAAACAATTTGGCAGGGTTTGACAATGTTTAACAATTAATTGAATTGGTATCCTGAACCCATGGTCAAAACTTAATTATTAAGTAGAAATTCCAATACATAGTTTCCAAAACATTATGCTGTGCAATCTAATTACAAAGCTATAAAAACCTCAAAAGAATAGCTATTGGTACAAATAAAGTAGCATAACCTTCTGTAATTACGTGAGCAGTAGTAGAGCAGTATTTTCACGATGTAAAAAGTTTTCTTTGACACTTATTTGGGCCGTTCATCAATTTTATTTGGTAAGATACGACCAACGGCCCCCTCGACCTTTAGTTTTCCCTTTGGGTTCAGTCGTATCAATTTTACGTTCGTTCTTATTGCGATATCCTTTCAAACATATGACATCTAGTATATAAATTATGATTACTTCCCACGAACGCCTGGAGGGTGACAAGCCGTAGACCGTTCATTCGGTCCCATTGTAGGTAACGTCTTTTGTTTTCAAACTCATTGTTGGAGTATAGAAATTGGTATAAGAAATTCTCTAGTGTAGAAATGAATTTCTAAGTGGCCAATTTTATTGTGGTTTCAAGATAGCGTGTATAAGGACATACTTTAATAGACAAATATCTCGTCTTTTGTGTCTATAGATAATATGAAAATTAATATCACTAGTGATTCTGTGAATAGTCAACCTCACAACTACACTTTGCCACACTTGTAGGTGAGATCGTATCTGTTCCGAGAAAGTCGACAATTCAGCTTTTGTCTGGGCGTATAGGCGCATTTACAGTCAGGAATCAAGTACTTGAAATCATCCACAGCCAAAAAATCATCAATATCCATTCAAAATAACGCGAGAGCAAATTGCCCGCCTTTAGTTAATGAGTTTTATTTTATATGAATCAAAGAAAATCTCTACAAAAATTACTTTTTTATATTAAGGAACAAGTGTGCATGAAAATCGGCTAAGGAATGTGTCCTCTAGAACGGAACTAACACTCCCATAGATCTAGATACGCAAAAAAAAAACAAAATCGGTCACCTTCTCGAAACGGGGTTCCCGCCCGTTTCACTCGCTCGGGCAGTGATCGAAATTATCAATTAATTAAACATGCGGGTGATAGTCTAAAATTAGCTTAATTTTCTTTAATATTCTATTTTCTTTCTATTTTTCTTTAAAATTCTTTAATTATATTGTTTATAAATTTTCTTATATAGTGCCATGTACTTAGCTTACGAACGCTGTGCATATCTGTAATTGGGTTATGTACTAGATATAAGTCCATAAAACCTGTTATTAAAGTTTGAAATGTAATATACATAATCTGTTGATGTGCCTAATAAATAAATAAATAAAAAAAACATTATACAAGTTACAAGTTACAAAGTTACAATATTCATTAATATAGATGTCTTGGAAAACGCTGACGTCATGCATGCAAATATGGCCTGAGTCACAAGATAAGTGACTCAGACAAAATTTGGCAATGTAATTCTTGTTTGACAAAATGGACAGACAACATCTGTGTATCCATAATGGACGACTTTACTCCCACGCTTGCAAACTAGCTTCCTAATTTATTCTTTGCCACATCTATTTTCTCAACACAAATGATTGCTAATGAAGTAGGGTTTGCACTTGAATTGAATTATTTAGAGTAATCACGTCGTTTGTGGTCAATAATGGTCAATGTGATTGTTGTTTTATTAAAAATCCGTCAGAGACAATGTCTCTGTCTGATTTTACAACCTGTGGTAAGTTATCTAGAGTCGCTTTTAAAGTTAGACTTAGCTAAAGTTTAATATCATCCGTGAAAAATATGGCGTTTATAATGTTAAACTGGATTCTTACGTTTTACCCAATGAAATTTATGAAATAAACTGTGTTAATTTAGTCTAGTTCCAAATATTAAACAGATTGCAATGACTGTTATTGATGGAATAAACTTTAGGAAAAGATTAAAACACAATACCAAACTAACAAAAAAGATCTTTAAAATTGCAATTGATATTAAATTAAATCATGAAGCTTCTCTACATATTTTTCAATGATATGCGTTCCAGATGTAATTTTGTCAAATCGCTATAATGTTTTAAAAACATTAATAGATACCTAGTTTGGTTTTTATTTTATGTTGAAGTAAGCTGTTCCAGTTCTCATGACCCATTCGAACGTTTTTTTTATTAAAACTTTCGGTGCGCATACGAAAAAATAGATTGACGAATTTTCGAGTTTTGATCTTAGCAATATCAATTTTTATTTATAAAGTTTCATTCTAAACTCATTATTATATATTTTTATAGCAAATTTGAACTATTTAACTGATTAAAGAGAAAGTTAAATCGTCACGATCTAAAATTGATGAACTTTCTTGTAATGACAAGAGCACAGAGAGCATTACTTTTTACTTTTACCACCTACGCGCCATTTGATTCATAGACAACACAAACTTTCGCACAAGGATGACTTGCACAAGTAAAATGATTGTCACGGTACAAATAGGTACAAATTGCGACGAAAACAGCTTAGATGTGTCACTTGAATGATGTATTATACTTGACGGTACTTTTATATTTATTTCATCTAAACAGTGTATTTTTTCCTTGATACTAAAATATAATAGAATGGGAAAAATATATTCATCAAAATGTATCTGTTCACGAGATTGTTGAATCTTAGGTTTATAACTTCTCTTTTTAAATTATTTATTTCTTAATACACTGACGGACTCATAAACTGCATCAAAGTTCAGGTTTACTCTAAAAGGATTTTTTATAATAAGTATGCAAACTTTTTAGATTAAATTATATAAATATGGAAAGACTGGCTCTTAATCTTAAAAAAAAATTAAATTTAAAAATAGAACTGCAGTAAAACAAATGAATATAGCCGGGAAAAGAAAATTTACTTGTAGTATCAGATTTGCGTGTTATTTATAGCAAAGTTTTAAATTGATTCTCATTGATTTTTTTGTTTTGTCAATTGAATTATTGTTACCAGCATAATTGTTGGGTTAGTTTTTTAACACATCGAGAGTTTTTGAACCATAATATGGATACTTCGTCCGAACAAGCGGCATAAATTGTAGCATTGGTGCGGGAGGGCTTGGATCAACGAACGATTGGTAGAAATTTAAATTTAAACCAGTCTACGGTTTCTAGAATATACAGAAGGTTTGTAGAGACAGGTTCTTACAGGAGGAGACGTGGTACAGGCAGAACTCGAGCAACCACAGGTCGTGATGACCGATTTATTGTTATAACTTCCCTGCGAAATCGTTTCCTCACGTCAGTTAACATCAAAACCGAGCTTAATGAAGTGCGTGGAGTAAACGTGTGTGCACGAACAATAAGAAGAAGGTTAAAGGAAGCGGATATCACCCCTTTTAGACCAGCAAATGGTCCAAAGTTGTCTACAGCTCACAGACAAACTCGCTTAAGATTTGCGCGTCATCACCTGAATTGGACAGAAGAGCAGTGGGCCTCTGTATTGTTCACGGACGAGTGTAGGACATGTTTATATGGTGCAGATGGTCGCAGAAGAGTCTATTGTCGACGTGGGGAGCGATATGCTCAAAGTTGCATTGAGGAGCGTGTTCCTTTTGGAGGCGGTTCATGTATGGTCTGGGGTGGCATATCGATGAACGGGCGAACAGAACTTGTGTTCATAGACATGGTCCGTCAAAACGGTAAAAGAGGGGGTTTGACAGCACATCGCTACATAACAGAGATATTAGAAGATCTCGTGGTGCCTTACATGGGATTCATAGGCGAAAATTTTACTTTAATGCAGGATAATGCCCGGCCGCATGCAGCTGCACAAGTTCAACATTATTGCGAAGAGGTTGGGATACGTACAATGAATTGGCCAGCACGCAGCCCGGATCTTAATCCCATCGAGCATGTTTGGGACAATTTAAAAAGAGCTGTATATGCGAGAAACCCTTCGCCCACGACAGTGGCAGCACTAAGAACAGCACTTTCAGAAGAATGGGACAATATTCCGCAAGATCTTTTAAAAACCCTTATAAAATCTATGCGGAACCGATTAGAATCCGTAATAAGGGCACGTGGGGGTAATACACCTTATTAAAACACAAATAAACCCTTGCATAAAGTTTGTGTCTATTGTTAAAACCAATTTTTTAATTAAACCAATTTTTCTTAAATTTCTGTTTTTTCTTCAAAAAAAGTCTTAAGGTCCTTTCCAGTACATAAACTTAAACTTAAAGATATGACCCTACGCTGTTTTAAAGTTCACGAACCAATCTAGAGGTTTCAATTTAAATCTGTATAGAAAGTATGCATACTTGGTTAAAATATTTATTTCAAAGTCGTCTATTACTTTGATGCAGTTTATGAGTCCGTCAGTGTAATTATTTATCTTAAATAATTATACAAAAAAAAATTAATCAACATAATCATAAGAAAGTCAAAGGACAGAAATGTTAGGTGTTATTTAAAATATCTTGGTACATAGTATTTTAGGGATACACTTATCAAACAAACGATGCTGAATACATTACAAAATAACCCCTTTATAGGTGAGATTGATTCTTTGAGGTCGTGAGGAAATTTAGCCCTAAATAGGTACTAGGCACGTATACTCTTACGACCTCCTAGTTGGGAACCTACCACAAAAACAAGTACCTACGGGTCTTTTTGTGGTAGACTTCACCTTAACACAACTCTCACACACACAGGTCTACAATTTCAGATCTTACGGACACATAGCCGCTAAAATGTCCTTCTCCAAAGACATTAACCTTTGTCATTGTTTGAACCGTTGTTACCCCAGACCTCAATTCTTATTAAATTACGTTAAGAATCCCACACATTATAAGCCAAGTTTCCAAAGTTCTCATGAACTTTCTAGAAGCCATTAAAATGTCATACGTCCGTTTCTCGTGTGAATAAACTCAATTGATATATTATTGTATAAATAGATCACTTATTCTGTCACCAATTACCGAAGGTTTTTATGTAGTACGGAACTAATGTTTTTATCATTTTCAGGTCATGATTAATGATCATAAGAAGTAGTGAACAGAAAACATATTACCATTTATACTTACCTACAAGTGAATCCAGGCTTATCTAATCAATTGAACTTTTGAGATACTAACTGATTGTACTATTTATTACCTTCAGAACTATTTTATACGATGGCACACGTTTAAAATATGCGACCCGCCATTTTGTGACGGCGGCCATCTTCGACCGATTTTCATCTTATACATATAATATGCACACACACAGACACGTCAAAGTTTTAACAGAAACTGTCATTTTTACGTCGGGGGTTGAAAAGAAAATAATCTTTATATATTACGAATACCGCGTTACCGCCATTTTATTAAATTTAAATTTAACTTTTTTAGAATGGTTGCGTTTCGTGTAACACGCTAATGAGGTCGTACATTTAAACAATCTTTTTGCACCGTGTGCTTTTAATTAATGAAAAGGAAACAGCAGTTACCGGTACGATATTTTCTGTGCACAAATTCTTTTATGAGTAAAACCAACATTCTTTTGAACCGAGTGACTTTGTCTTTGTCTAGTGACAACCATACTTCCTATTTTAGGCATTTCACGGCAATTTCCAGCAAGTTTAGCATTGGGTACTGTACGTTTCAAATTATACCTATGGTTCGTATGAATTTGCTGAATGAATAAGCTGTATAAAACAGTATTTGCCTCCACTACGTGTATTTGCCTTTAAAAATAAGTGAAGTCAATGAAGTAGTGAAGAAGTAAGACTTAACTGCAGTTATAATTAGTATACTCATGTATAGCTAGGAACCGTAATGATGATGTGCAGTTAGTGGACTGCTTACACGATATATTTAGTCCTCATTATAAAGCCTACGTGTGTATTTAAATTGAACGATTTTGTAAAATTACAGCTATTCAACTTATGTTTTCTTATGCGTTTGGAGTTCCTTGGAGTTATCTCTACAAATGTGAGAAATATTAGGGTGTGTTTTTACGGATGTGTCTTCGTGTAAGAAGAATGATAAATTAATTGAGGGGTGAAAAAATGTGGATGCCGTGGTAGATTTTGTTTTAATTCTTATAATGTTCTGACTCTGAGTCATGTCGTCTAGCCTGATGATCTGAGTATCAGGAAAAAGGGTCACCATTACAGACACCAGTGACGTGCAATGGTAGCCCTCAGCCTTAAAGCCCTAGGTTTTGACGCTCCGATTGAAGGACTGGACCTCGATCCTACTTATTCTTAACCATAGTCACACGACTGAGATCACTAAAACTGTCATGGCAATTTCGATCTAATTTTCGTTGGTCTTAAAGTACAAAATAAAATGAATAAGAGTTTATTCCATCGTTTCATTCACTCTATACACTCATTTATTCACTCTATAAAATGCTATTTAATTTTGAACTCATGAATTCATGTCTTTTGTACTTGATATAATTTATTTTTGGTTAAATTTATCCATTTTGAAATTAAATACAACAAAAAGTAAACAATGTTTTGGCCTTTTGCCATCCCTGCCTTAAATTCAATCATCAATCAATCACGACTTATTAAACCCACGCGTTCTCTCAATCTATTCAAAAGTTGTGTAGTCAGTTGGAAGCCGCGGGCTTAAATTGTCACCCATGTAATGGTATGAAACCCTGCTTTGTCTTCTACGCTGACAGCACAGAACTTCTCTTAACCTTTACCCGCTCTACCCTCCCCAGCCTCTCTCCCTCACTCCCTCTCCCCTTTCAGTCTATAGGGTTGGCAGCACGAGTATGTTGCCCCTGGTATTGCAAACGTCCATTGGCCACAGCAACCACTTTCCATCAGGTGGGCCGTGAGCTTGTCTGCCACCTAAGTTGTAAAAAAAAACTTTTTCGCCGATTCTCAAAACCAGTGATAAAATATGTCTTAAAGAATTACCATAGACAAACGGTGTGACATTAAGAAGAGGTTAGATTTAGGCACAACCGCTTAGTGGTCTGTCCAATCTCTTCACACACCGGACGCGGCGTTTCGAATTCGATTTTCGGTCACGCACCTCTGACATTTCTAAGTTCACGCCCAAATTATAAATTAATTATCACTTAGTTTTACGGTAACAGTAAACATGGTGAGAAAATCTGCATAATCAAAGCTTCTGTATAACCGACCAAGCGGACGAGTCTCTGTTTCGACAAGGTGACCGATTCAGCTTTTGTCTATTACCTATATATTTGGGCATGTTTGTCAGTTCTAATCTAGAGAGCGTATTATTAATCGATTCTCACCAAACATGGAATAGGTGGTCTTTGATTTAAAAAAAAAGTTTGTGGACGATTTTTTTAATATTCCTGTTACCTACTCCAAATATGGTGTTCGGTATTACAAAATAGGCGGTATTGTCAAGCTTCCTTTAAGTACGTGTTTTAAATTTTTTTGGGCAAGTACTCTTCAAAATATTGTCTTTCTCGTAATATAATAAGTACAGTGGGCTACAAAAGTTCCTGGACAATTTGAAATTAATATTGTATGAAGTGATGTCTCTACACAACTACCTACTAGTCTTAGAAGCTAAATAATTGATCTACTTATTAATGTAATTAAGTTTAGGCTACTTCTCGCACAAGTTTACATATTTTCTTATAAAGAAACAAGACAATCAATAGTTTATTTTATTAAACACTATTAAATTAATAATTTTATAGATTTATAGAATTATATTATAGAGAACTCATCGTGAGTTAAGCTCTTTGTACATGATTCTTGCAATTACTACTTATATAATCTCTGTACTTTGTGTGTGCAACAAAGAATTAAGAATTAGGCTGTCCAAGGATTATAGATCCCAGGATTATAGGTGTCCAGGAACTTTTGTAGCCCATTGTACTAAGTCTAAATAAACCGTAAGTAAACACATAAAATCTATTTAATAGCGCCATTGCTGACGGATTTCCGCCTTACGCAGTCGCATCAAAGCTTTCACTATTCACTTTCGGATTCCACGTTCGTATAAAAGATACGAGTGCAAAATATAGAATTATTACACGTATACCTACCAGTATAATATATAGGAATAGGGATGAGTTGTGACCCGTTGTACGGGTTTTTGGACTGTCTTTTGAGGACAGTACAGGTGCAACGGTGGTGAATGATCTCAAAGTTACAAATCATAGATTAAATCAAATTTAAAACAGAAAAAGTGAATGCTTTGACGGGATTCTAACCTGCGAAAGCCACGAAACCAGGTCTTAAGCATTCGAAATTCTCCTATACAACCATCTTTGGGGCGATGCACGATGGTGAGAGCCATCTACCGACAATCATACGAACTGTCTGTCACAATGAATAACACTGTGTTTTGATAACTCCGCCCAATTAAATGCTGACTGGTCAAAACAATTTTAATTCGGAAAAAATCTAAATTTGATTTTAAACGTCAGCATACTACTCGTAATTGATTTAGAAAATTTTTAGTACATTTAAATCATAGATTATTTTTTAACAGTCCGTGGGTGGCAGGTTTCTCAGGATTTCCAAATCAAATCAAATCAGAAATCATTTGTTCTGTATAGACCATTAAACGGCACTTACAAAACCTCAATATCAACAATATTTTATAAATTAGTAAGCACCCCGGCTTGAGAAGACTCCGGCAAGAAACTCAGCGGGCTTTTTTTTATTTGGTCTATTTACAATCATTACCTTAGTCTAGATACTGAAATATGCTTGAGTAGCAAGTTGACTTTGGTTGATTCAATTCGACTTGGTCATAGTTTCTGTCATTCATCAAAGCCATTATTATTATATCTGAAACTGCGATGACGTTATTCTGCGCTATCTCGAATACCACAGTAGTAAAAACAAAAGAATTTCTAAGTCACTTTATAAAAGTAGTTCGTGCCAGTACTTTCACATAAATAATATTGTTTGAATAAATATTTGATATTTCACTAGTTTATCCACACTTTCAGGAGTTTGTTGGTCTGACTATCCAGTACTAATAAAATAATATCTGTGTGACGTTGAAACTGGTATTTTAAATATATAAATTATAGAATATTTGCATTGAACTGAACTGGATAAAAGTATATTTGTTCAGAATTTATAAAAATCATTTATTAACATACATAATAATTGTACTGGTAAAATATTTACATGGTCATGTGTAAGAATAAGAAAAGCTATGTTAGCCTATTGCAAAGCAATGTAGCATTGGTACACATGTAATATTGGCCATTGTCTCATATTATAAACGAGCTTTTATTGAGCTTGAATAATAACACTGCACAGCAAAATTCAGATTACAATTCAAGTACAATACGAATTATAGGTACTAAAATATTTTACTTTAGTTGGTAAATATACATTATTAAAAAAATTGTCGCATAGTTAGTTATACTTAGATTCGATAGATTGTAATGAAATAAAATTATTAACACAATTATTTAACGCTAATTTGACTTATTCACAATAATGCTATTAAACCAAAGAAAAGACCCGCTAATAATAATAAGTAGATAAATAAAATTATGGCTCAAAGTAATTTACACGAAATATAAAAAGCATCGCCGGCAAATGGCTTAAAATTATCTTCAACCCTGCAGCGGTTTTACAGCTTTGTGTAAAGAGGAAAATCCCGTAAAACTCGTGACGTATGGCGGTAGCAGTGCGGACCCGCTGACAGAAAGCTTTCAAGTCGCTTTTCAGAAATCGCTGTCTCATTACAGAATAATAATGTTTATCTACTAGATAAGAAGTCGCCTCGTGACCTTGCTTTATATTTTATCGTTTAACCCCTCTATTCTTAACAGTATCTTTATAATTTATTAACTTTTTTATTAAATACGAGAGAGCATCCTAACATTGGAAAAAGGCCTATGGCCACTGTGATAGGCTAATTGATTGATTGATTGAACATTATATTTGTATTGATTATCAATTATGTAAAGTTCTTTATGTATTGTAATGTAATATACCTTATTGTAAGGCTAAACCGTGTATAACCTAAAGTCGACAGATGATACAATTAATCACGAGGATCCATAATTTTACTTTTGTCCGAGAGTATGTTTTTAGTATAGGTGGCATACTACTAACTTGTGGGAAATCATATCTTTCAGCCAAAAGTCTTTAAAATCGGTTCATGAATAACGCGACAGCAAACTCTCCCTTTTTTCATCCCATTTTCCCACTGACAAGGGACTCGACTACTCGACAAAAGTTGTGTTTGAAATCAAAGAACATGTGTGTTGGTGAAATTCGATCAAGAAATGCGCCCTCTTAACTCGTATTGACATAATATATCCGAAATGGAGATTCCACACGGTTCCACACGGCTCGCTCGGTCAATAAATTCAAATTCAATTCAACAATGTCCTAACCTATTGTTGGTGAAGTAATTCAGTGAGTGCCAATAAAGATACTTTAATTCACCCGGACTTAAGTTAAATGAACTTAATCTGAACGAAAGGTTCTCGAATGGAGACAACATACTGGCAGATGAGGCGTGGGACGGACGGGACGGACTCCTGCGGTCCATCTCGCAGGAATCCGTCGATACGATTTAGTCAAAGTCGCGGGTACCAGTTGGATGCAAACCGCCTTCAACCGGTCAGAATGGAGGTCAATGGGGGAGGCCCATTAGCAGCAGTGGATGTTCTATGACTGAAATGATGAACTTAACCTGAAAACAGTCGTGTAAATGTACTACATTTCACTTCTGTAGTCACTAGACCACCAAAACTAGAAACTAGATACAAATAAACTTGAAACATAGAAGCTGGCATTTAGATTCGATCGTGTTGTTGCAGGGGATGCAGAAATTCTAAATGGTGCGTTTTTGCATCGGATAACGTTTGTAGGTTATGCTTTGTAAAGGGTAGCCATTATTTGAGGCGGCCATATACAAAAACTTCATAGTAAATGTAGAATTATTGATTGTAGAATAGAAATGTGAATAGTGAACATAAAAGCCAGACAGTTGCAGAAGATGCACGTACCACAACGCACGATGATATCCGGATCGATACCATGGATCCTGGATGTAAGAGCCTTTTTTGTACTATATCGGTACCAAAAGAAAGCGTGGGAGCAGAGATATGTACCCGAGCCTGAACAGATCCAGGCCGTGAAGTCCCTGATCCATAGGGACATGGTAGCTGAGTGAGAGCGACGAAGAGTAGGGCACGCCATAGTTGCGGTGGTAAGACCCATCATGAAGGACTGGCTAAAGAGGCCACACGGTAGTTTGTTGTTCTGGATGTCACAGGTGATCACCGGGCCACGTGAACTTTGGTGATATTGCAGTGTATAATAGCAAATGTAGAAATTAAATCGTCCTTATTTCGTTATACATAACCATTAACCACAACTGAACGAAACTTCTATTTTGTTTGACTACATTAACTTTCGCTTTTTTTTCTAAATAAAACTAGTAAAAGTTTTTTTTTAATTCACTCACCTTAATGATTAAATAGTTAAATTTATGTATTGTCCCCGCCAAAATGATTATTAAGTAATCTATGTTTTATAGAGAACGCCTATAAACAGTATGATCTACTGCTTCAAAACGTGTTATCCGCTTAAAAAAATCAAATAGGCAATGAAAAATATCCCACCGTTCTTAAACGTTAACTAAAAGCAAAGCAATGAAGTAAAATCACTCACTAATTAGGTAAGATTTGTTAATTAGAGGTAACTACAAGTTAAACTAAATAGCTAGCAATAAAATAAATATGGAAGTTGAACTATATCTCACTAGCAAAATGTATTGTTTTCGAACAAAACTCATATATACGCAGAACATAACTTTAAGAGTATCTGTACGTGAACTGTCTTCAAACTCAATATAACCTGACTATAGTTACCGTCATATATCTAGACCGTAAGTAAACGATAAACCCTGTCCCTCACAAATTGGTTTAATATAATTTATGATTGGTACACGTAAGTACAATTGAACTTCACTGCTGCCGTTCTACCCGTAAAAACGTTGAGTACGTGACGTCACTGGGGTTAAAATATATGCCGGTAACTGTAACGAAAAAGCGGAGAATAAATATCTCATTACTTTGCGACAGATGTCAATTAAATGGCTACGTGACTTTGAAATAATTATAATAATTAATTAGGCCTTAGTGTTAGATTCTTAATTAGGACAATTTTGAGCTGAATGATGTACACACGACAAGTACGAGATGAGATGAATACTAACTCTAAATATCGATCGTTAGATACTACGAACTATGGTTATGGTGAAGTAAATTACGTTCCAATCTCAGTCCGCTGGAACATACAAATCCAGAGACAGACTGGATACCGGGGGAGGGGGGGGGGGGGGGGGGTTCGGTACAATGAAGTTTGGGGTTTGGGAGAGGTCTATGTTCAGCATTTAAATGGAACTACGTTTCAACAATATTCTATGAATTTCAATGTGTAATAATGTGCAAAATAGTTTAATTTTATTGAGTCGATTTGGTCTGGTCAGACCCAAACTTAGAAGTTTAGTAACCAGAATCATAGTAAGGCATTAATTTAGCCCGACGATCTATTTATTTTACCAACTGAACTCCGATAAAACTTGTGTTTGAACAGTTTTAAACTTGTTCACGAACAATTTCCATATTTTCCTCACCAACAACGAGTTAAAAGGGAAATTAATTAAAACTGCTAACAGTTATAAGTATAACACGATAACATATTCATTAGTATAACGAAAGATAGACCCGAAATAATGGAATTACCATTTATTACGTTCTGCTCCATCTAGCGGATACCAATCGAACTACTTTGTTATATATTAATCCTGCATGGCGCTATAGAAATTATCCCGTTAAATTTTATAAGCCATCTCTAAATAAACTAATATGATTTTATCTGGCAGGGCTTAAGTTGAGATTTGTTTATTTATTACCCTTTGTTATGATGATGATGACGAAGATGATGAACATGTTTGATTTTTAATAAATAATTAAACAGGTTATCAATTTTGTTTTACTTTTTTTCTTCAAAATTATTAGTTAATAGAATCGATTTCTTCTTCATCAATAAATGATCTCGATAAGATATATAATCGATTTTATTTCATGCGATTTTATCTTGACTACATCTCTAGTAACTTCAAATCCCAAACGTCACCGTACCCATGCTACCAAAGAGAATACAATACTACGTAAGACATGCTACGTGAAAAATATTGTAGTTAATATTCCTGGTTAACATTATTATCTCTGTTGCTATAAAAATATAAGTTTATAACCATAAAATGGAATAGGCAGTACAGATGCGGACTGAGTTTTATAAGTGTTCATCCGCTCGCACTGATTGTGAGGATACTAGCAAGACTAATTGGATGTCTTATTCAGGGCCAGAATACCTGGTTATTATTGTTTTAACTGTGGCGTTTATGTATCGCGTTATTATAGCTAAATATAGTTAAGCCGTCGCCGCGTCGGTGTAGTAATGAGTAGTCGTGGGAACTATAGAAAACACTTTGTTTGCCATGAGTGAAATCATATTGACGAGACCCATACAAAAAATTCTCATTTTTGTCCTACCATGGACACCATGGTGCCCCATCGGGAAGGATTCGTCATTATTGTTGTGGGCTAAAAGTAAGCGATCCTCCATTCTTAACATAAAATCTAAATGAATGGTCCTGATAGGATAGATAGCTATTAAAAAATAGAAACATGCGCTACAACCAATTTTGCGTTACTTTGAGACAATGTACATACTAATTTAACCAAATCTCCAATTATACGAACAGAAACAAAGAGGTACGGGTATTATACAGTGTAATATAAGATAATGTTTTATATTATAGTACTTAGTTACTTATTTTATTGATATACGTTATTATTAATATCACATTTACTAACAATAATTTCAAATCTCAAAGTACAAGATATATATCTGATGACGTAAAGGTGTAACTGACAATAACGCTTCAGAAACACACTTTCAAGAACATCAATTATTCAGAAATAATATTTGAGATCTTTTTTCCTTTGAACGTATGATGTCGCTTGCAACCTTTTACGTTTCGACAATCGATATGGAATTATTCGTTATTGTTTAAATACTAACTTAGGGGTGTAGCTTGTGGTGAAGTATTACTTAGATATAGTTACCAGCATATAGTTTGACCTCAAGTCGCGCAAGAAATGAGAGACTAGTGCACTGAGCACTGGCGCGCGCGGGTTTTAGCTCTTCTCAAAAGAAACCGCATAAAGGCAAAAAAACGCATAAAGAGCATATTTTGTGACGTCACTGGGGTCCAAATGTATGCCAGAAACTACTTACCTAGCTTGTGATTGCGTATAAGATACCCTCACTAGCTCTAAGCTCTCTCTCACTTCCGCAGAAGTGGATAAACTAATAGTAGCTTCTCTCTCTGCAGCGGACGGAGTGCTCTCAACAGTGAACGTAGTAGAAGCCCTCCAAGAGTTTTGGCAAGTGAAGTCGGCGCGCGGGGGAGGAGCAGCTGGTGGGGCCCTCGTCATTTACGAGTCAGTTCCAGCTGCGCACCCGCCGTACGTGTGCTACGTGACGCTACCGGGAGGAGCATGTTTTGGCAGTTTTCAGGTAAACCCTTGTGATTTGAGTATGAGTGGTGGCTAATAGAGAGTTACCTTTTCTTTCGTGCGGAGATTTATACGGTTACCAACTCGCCGAATCGACCAAAACCGCACTCCATCACTGGTCTCAAATGCCAGGATATAAGATGGGCCAAAAAGCAATTCTCTCGCAACGCTGTCCAGATGGCCCCCTTCGGGTGCGTGGACCATGGTGTAACTCAGACTCTTCGAAAGTTCAGCCTCCTCCCTCCCCCATGCGAAATTGCCCACGGATACGCGGAGGTTATGTCGGACTTGATCTGACCAAAACCGTATGGCCGTCTTAGGCCATCAGTAGCCGAGTGTGAGGTAACTTCTGGCATATCCCTCACACCCCAGCTGACCTAGAGCCATCAAATGCTCTCTTGAATGGGACTTACATAGCTGATATTAAACGTTTAGTAAATATGAAGAATTAAGCAAATTGAACTAACTTGAATAGCGCTTCGGTTTGTATGCAACATCACGTTGCTCGGAAGTACGTGCTTGAACAGCGTAACTGGGCGTTATGTCCCTAACGAAACTTTGAGTGCAGTAAGTGTCTGAGAGTTGTGTAGGAGTTGCACTCATCTTTGGTCTATACATCGAATAAGAGTGCAGTTTACTACTTACTTATGGAATGAAGTTATTCGGACTTAAATAGTAACATAATATGGTCCTTGACATCGTTTTGCAAGACATGTTTCCGTAGTCCGAGGTCCAACCAACTCATAGACATCACAGAAATGACCATATTCACGACACTAACAACTCATTTTTATAACGTTAAGCTTGATTAATAACAAGTCATTTCCTTTGTCTAGAATTGTCCGACAAAGGCAGAGGCTCGTCGCAGTGCAGCGAAGATAGCGCTGATGAACAGCGTGTTCAACGAACACGAATCACGGCGCATCTCAGAGCACTTTATAGAAAAGGCAGTTGCTGAGGCTCGTGCCTCATTTGCAGGGGATGCCGCTGCACATCACCAGGACCCAAGTGCTGGGATTGCTGCCTTCAGGTAAATTTGATGAGTATTGATGATGTTGATGATGAGAGTGTTGAAGTAAATTATTTTGATTCTTCTTCTTCATGAGCTGAAGAGTTTTGAGTACTGAGTCAACTCTCCAATTTCTCTTTACCATTATGTTTTATGCAGTTTTTTTACTAAAGTGGCAACTATTTGACCTATGAAAGGAAAACCCGTTTCGTTCCTAAATCAGCAGGAATTGACTGGCAGTTGACAAGTTCCGAAAATCTTAATGGGATCGTACATACATATTAACTGAATACCTTGAATGTAATTAACACTTGGGTTTTATGGAGAAACTAATAAGTATGCTCTCATACAGGTTTATGTTGGAAGCGAACAAGGGACGGACAATGCTGGAGTTTCAGGAGCTAATGACGGTGTTCCAGTTGCTGCACTGGAACGGGTCGCTACGCGCGATGCGTGAGCGGCAGTGCTCAAGACAAGAGGTGGTTGCACACTATTCGGCGCGCGCATTGGACGATGCCATGCGCGAGCAAATGGCAAGGGAATGGGCCGCGAGAGAGAGGGATGCGGCTAGCGCAGGCGGTGGCGTTCTCCGAGCCGAACTTGCCCGAGCTGAGCGCGAGCTTCGGGCTGCTCGACTTGCTGCGCGGGAACTGCGTTTCCCGAAGGAGAAACGTGACATTCTACACCTTGCCGCGCGCCTTGCGCCACCTGCGCAGCAACAGTGATCTCATCGCGCCGCTAGATGCGTCCTCGCCACATACACACTTTGTTATTTAAGTATAGGTATATAGTCTAAGTGTATACGAGTTTTATTTGACATCCCTATTATTCCTCTAACTCCAAAAAGTCACCACGTTTTAGAATTTGGCACCAGGAATTTCTTCAAAGACCGCGGTAGCCTAGTAGTATGGGTAATGGACTGCTAAATACGAGGTCTCGGATTCGATCCCAGGTTTCACCATTGCACACACCAAAAACTTTTCGATGCTTTTCGAAGTTATGTGTATATTTATCGCAGGTTTATAAGTGCCTAGTTAATGGCAATTGGAACCTTAACATAAACTGGCGAAATGTGGGTGCCAGCACCTCTGCCTACCTCTTCGGGTATATAGGCGCGAGTTTATGTAATGTTATGTTTATGTAATTTCTTGGACATTAGATCTACGTTTATCAAGCTATCTCATCCTTTCATACTGGGTTAGAATGAAATGTAATTTGAGACGTTTATAAAAAAATAATTGTTATAAAAGAAAAGTAGACAAGTAACGTCACACCTATACATGTGAAGTTGTAGGCAAAACTGTATACTCATTTCCTTGGCCGTGTGTAGGTACTATTTAGCAAATGAGGTTCATTCTGGCCCCAAAGTTTTGGTTGAGAATGTTAAGAATAATACCAACGATCAAAAAACAAAAGGGTGCAAGCGACAGCCAAAACTCAAAGAAGAAAAGAACGTAATCGATATCGTAGACTGGACCGTGTTTTTCTAATGAACCGTCATTGACACTTACACCCTTTAGCATTTGAACTGTCGATATTATTAATTAAATAGACTGCTACGTGTGTCTGTTGCGCATTACCTAGTTAATTAATAAAACAATGGAATACACACCAAAACCTGTTTCTGTTGCCTTATTGTTCAGATTTCTATATCCTCTCATTATAAATGTGCTACCTGCGAGTCTAAATGAACATAAAAATGGCAACGTCATTACTTCATACGGCTTGCTAATACGGTTACAACTTGATAAATTATTATGAATCAGTTAGTTTGATCATTTCGGTTCGTTCGAAATTAAGAAATCGTTAAGTGCATGTCGGAATCACATACTAAGGGTTCTCACGAGGGGTCTTGCGACAGAACCTCACCGGTTGTTAAGCAGGTGTGTCTATTTATCTATATATATAAAATCACGACATAACATGAAAACATGAATTTGGCTAATTTTGGTCTTGAATTATTCGTGGAAGTCCAGACAAGGTTTAAAAGGTGAACGAAGAGCAGCGGGAACGGGATCAGAAGTCCACGCGGGCGGAGCCGCGGGCAACAGCTAGTTAATTAATAAATACAAGTACTACTGTAGGACAAATCTCTCATACACTTAACAATTACAGTGTACATAAACTGAGAGTAGAATTTGGGTCACCTCGTCTCTTTCCATGCGATGTCTTACAAAGTGACTAAGGGATAGGGCTGTTTAACACCAGATCTAGATATATACAGCCCAGACTCAGCCTCAGATGCATGGCTCGAGTCATTAGTAGTGCAATAGGCTCAACACGTGAGACCGAATATAATGGTTGATGAGATGTGGTTGTTAATTCACCTCCCCCTGCCCTATAAGGGAAATAGACGTATGCACATGTATGTATTTTTGCTTTTTTTATTTATGGCACGTAAGGTCTGTAAACTGAAGTCTCATGATAGAGGGTCACCATCGCAAACACGTAGTGCTACGATGGTGGCGCTCAGAAAAGGACCCAGAACTGTAGAAAGAAGGAAACACATGCGCTAGTAAGGAACACCAAGACTTAATGGTGTGGTATAGGAAAAATTCAGTGAGTGGCTGGGTTCTTGATGGAATATTCCGCACCGTATGCGGGTAACATCTAAGCCCTGCACGTATTGTGTAGAAAAGGAGAGGGTGGGATTAATTGGAAGAGCTAATCAGCGCATTCACCATGGTAGAGATGGTAGAAACACAGTAACAACTACGGATGTGACCAGGATCAACGCAAGGATGAATATGATAAATATTAGAAGTAGGATAGCGATTGTCAATGTGACTCAAATGATGTTGACTGAAAGCAAAGTCTAAAAAAAGAAGGTCAACATTAGGGACGCCTACATGTTACAATCAGTTTAACAGCCTGAACTTTTGATGCTTTTCAAACCCCGCTAAAAGGACTGTAAAAAGAAGGGAACCATTCCTTTTTCTCTCTAGTTTTTTTTTCATTTCTCTTATACTGAAACAAATGGAGCCAAAAAACCTTTCTTGATGAAGTATCTACTTATATCAAATCCACGATTACCTGCAGACTGCGTTGAAAACGTCTTTTTATTCAAATCAGCCACGTCTGTCTGTGAACACATCCCTAACTTCTTCGAGGTGAGTAATGTGTGGCGCAAGTGTTTTAGAACGTAATTTCATGAAGACAGACAGTAAGGTTCTTCTTACATTAGGCAACTTAAACGAAACTTGAATTGTCAATTGGAGTTGCTGCGATTCGACTAGAGTTTCACACATACATTTGAATGGTGACTCGTATACTAGGCTTTGTAACGTGTGACGAGTTTGAAAGGAGTTGCCCGCAACTAGCATCTTCACGACTAATCAGGAGTTGAGGTATTGAAGTAGGCAGACAAGAAGTGTATCGTAGTGATCCTAAAGATGCTTTGTGTAGAGAAACATGTGTCGATGTCGTTCTTTGCACTTGCGAAATATTGCATATGCGAAATCATACCTCAGGTAAGAAGTATTTTTACTTGAGGGATGCGGTTTGACTTTCCTTTCTATGACATTTAGTGATATTTTCAATTGCTATCTTTGGAATTGTTAAACTCACGGTTTAGAGTGAGTGGCGGGTTCCCCTCTCTCCTTAGGTAAATTTATTTTCTTAGAATCAGTAGCTTTCGAGATGTATTGGTTAGGCTAGGTTATTATACAGCGGGTTGCTTGCTTTAGAAAACTCCAGTTGCGCAATGTCCGAAGAGCCTTAAGGCCAGGTTGCAGTAATTTTTAAAATTTTTAAACGTCTGGATATCAAGTAATATAGCAAATTGCGCTAAATAAAAAGCACATTCATAAAATAGACTATACCTTCTAGGGTCCTGTGAAAACAGAAACACGATTCATGTTAATTGCCTCGATAGAAATTAGCGTCAAACATGGGTCTAAAACGCTCCAAATCGATATTTCAAACACGTTTTACACTAAGACGCCATCATCAAATAATGCCGAGATTGATATCATTATAAAGAGCATAAAAATATCTAGCGACTGGTAAAATTATTTTTTATCAAGCAATTATTATTTTTTTCAAAAACTTATAAAACCTGAAAATCTTTGCATTTGAGCACTCGCAGCGGTCAGTCAGTTGAGTCAGTACCCGCCGAGGCGTGTTCAAGGTAGGACGTGTGCTGTTTGTTTCTGCGAGCTTCCCCCCCGCACTTTATTACGTATAATCGGTTTCGCTGAAAATATGGGTATAACTCGGTTCATTAAAGGAAGAATTCTAAAATGGCGCAGCTTATCACTTTCTCTCGCTCGCACAATTGTGCTGTCAATTTAATTTAATTTATGTCTATTTATTTTTTTCTTTTGTGCCACTGTACAAAAATGTACAGTAGGTATATAAAAATATGAATTTGGTGTACAATAACTAGTCTATATCTATGGCTCTAAAAATTTTGGTATGCTTGATGACTGCTCTAGTCTTCTTAGCCCCTAACTCTTAGCTAAATACAAGTGGGTTCACGTCAGTAGTTGGTCGAAGTTAGTATTTTTTATTGAATAGATTGCCTTAGTCACTAGGCTACCGCAGCTGAGTATAATTATACATATTTTATGTTACAGTGCTGCAATGAGAAGCGAAAAGCCGCTGGTGTTGAACAGCCCGTAGACGTTTCTAATTCTAGTTTGCAAATTGCCACGTAACTATCAGTACTTTTACTAAAATCTGTGACATATTTGAATATTATAAAACTGGTGAAAAAAATTATCTCATAAACCTGATGAAACTTACAGCAGACAGGACCGTATTGAATGATCAAAAATTTTACAAAGAGATTCAAGTAAATGGCACGAACTAAAAAAAAAATAACAACAGCTTCAAACTTCGGTCCCATTTGTAAACGAAAAGTTACAATAGATAGTGCACCATTAGTAAAAAATAATCCTATATAATAAAATCTAAACCAAGTGGTTTCAGTAGCTCACGGCATCGAAAACGAAAAACATTCCATACAGCAAATGGAACAACAGAAAAACATAAAAATAGATCAGTGTGGACTTTTATTGACCGCAAATACCCTTTTATTGGAGCCACTCCAGATGGTCTTGTTGGAAATGACAAAATTGTCGTCAAAAAATGGTTTAGAAAAATCTCTAGAAAATAATAAAATCCAACTTAACAATTTACCATAAATAAAAATAGTAATTGGTTTTACCAAATTCAAGGTCAGTTGCATGTGACGGGGTGCAAAATGTGTATTTTTGGTTTTTGGTTATTTTTTGTTTTTTGGTTTATAATTCAGTTTTATATGAATAGTCTGCTGCCGGAGTTAGTTGATTCAAGGCATATCCGTGGTATGCCTATTAGAAGCATCGTCTTGAACGAAGAGAAAGAAAATAACGAAAACCATGTTCCTTCGATCACTTCACATCAGCATCAATCCAATCTAGTTGAGACTGGCTTTAGTGCTACAAACAGAGAGTATAATATCATATTTGAAAAATTTTGAATTGTGCGTTTTCATCATCACCATCCTCATAGAGACTTATTTTCCTGACTGCATCCAAGGCCAAGGTGAACTCGGAGCTCAGGGTCCGCCTTCCGGCTCTTCCTCTTCCACTTCACACGATCTTGGGCGTCTCCCTAAACCTAAACCCTAAAATGCCAGTTAAGTTGAAAGAAACTTGACTTGATTTTAAGATTGCATGTGACGACGTGCATTTTCTACTAACTATCTATCTACTAACAGATCAGTAGGCAGCACAAAATGTCTTTTTTACCCGACGACTGCGCGACGCAAAGAAGTGGTAATGTGTTTATTTATGTTTCACTTTTCAATAGGTTTTGTTTTTTGAAGACGCTTTTATTTTTTCTGTATGTTCATATGTTATAATGAAATGAAAATACAAAAATATGTATGTTAAATTTAAGTGATTTTTTTCTCTAACTATACAATGAAAAACTATAACATTATGTGCCCGAATCTAACCTACTGCTTTTACGATATACGTACCGTGCCCGTGGCGTAGTGACACCCTAGTTTGGTGACGTCACAGACACGACTACTCTAAAATAGCACTACAATCTCCCGCACGCAACTTCATGTATGTTTTTTTTATATAATTAAAAACAGTGTTGCTACACAGTATATACACATATAAGTGAAAAAGGTACACATAGCCTATAGTGAGTATTCCGATGAACTCTTACAATCAATCCCACCCTCCCTTCATCCAGAACAACATGTTTTTTTATATCACTTATGTGGCAGACAAGCATACGGCCCACCTGATGCAAAGAGGGTCACGGTGGCCTATGACCTATATGTTCAGGTCTTAGGTGTCACCCTTTGTCAGCGTTTGGACTCCATCCCGTTTCTTAGTTTTTGTAACAAACGCGAGTCTCGAGTTTTCGCGTACCGGGTTATACTATAGGACGGCGCGCGCCTGCGCGCCGCCCGCGCTGCCCGCTCGTTGCGTCGATTACACTCGATTCGGCTGCGGGGACTGAGGTACTGAGGCGACGTAAAATATCTACTTGACTCACTGCAACCTCGCCTTAAGGGTTGTAAGTTTTTGAAGTCGGTTTTAGACATCAACTATTTTGGGCAAGATTTGATGTGGGGTACGAGGGCGGCATGATATCACTAAGGGTTGGTAATACTACTGTACAATTATACAAACTGACTCTCAATTTATATCTAAAAACTATGTGGCAAAGCAATTAGACTGCTGGTCTACTATGTCGGAGGTCGTGGGTTCGATTCCCACGTAGTGCAAATATCTGTATACAGGAATAAGTATTTTTAATTACATTTGTCAGGGTCCTTTACATATTAAAAATATTAAATGTATCTACAATAGAAAATGTATCTAAATACGTACGATTATATCGGCATTGTAGAGACGCAGAACTCTAATTCAAGCTAATTAAGCTATGTCATTTCGGATAAGTGAATGCTCCGACGGGACTCGAATCCACGATCACTCTCTTACCCGGGGAGTTCTCTAACCGCTGAGCCGCAGTACACACCACCATTGTAACGTGTACTGTACCATCATTCACCACCCTGGATCTGTAATTAAAACATTATAATACTGGAAAGTGTCCGAAAATTATCCCAAATCTAAAAGGTTTCTCTTTTAATATAACGCAATTCTGCTAAACAGAATAACGCAGTAATATTTAGGTCAACCAGGGAATCGAGTACCTACTACTAAGCCTAACGATAGTAGGTACAAATATAAACGAAATCCTCGGTAGCCAATCGTTAAATGCTTTTATGGATAGCAAGCTTATTAGTATTTGGTCACTGTGAGCGGCATCGAAGTGTCTCTCTAAATGAATTTTGAGTAAGTATAATTACCGGCATTTATTTTGATCCTAAAATATACTCTAAACGTGATAGCATGGGGTGCTAGTGCAACAACGCAGCGCGCTGGAGCTCAAATAAAATCAAAAATCATTGCATCGCAGGGCACGGACTTGTGCAGGGCTTAGATGTCACCCGCATATATAATTCAATCAGGAACCAAGTTGGTTCGGTGAGTCTTCCTTTTTCCTTCAGTCTCGGATCCTTTACGCGGGCCTTGAAAACGCATCTGATGTAACATTCTAAGTGTTTGTTTTTTTATTTTTTTTATCTCTTCTACATCCATCTCGACAGGGTGCCCCCTAACACGACACGTTGTAATAGTAACACTCTTTCTTGAGACTTTTCCTTGAGCTTACCATCAGGCGAGGTGAAGTAAAATTGACGTGTCCTAGATAAAACAAAAAGTTTTGATATACAAAACGATAGGCGTGTCATTGTCTCGCTTCTATCATGACTTGGAATCAATATTATATGCCGGGAACTATTAAATAGTTCGCGATTATTTGATTTGGATACTAAAACGTGACCAAATAAAGATTTATTGCTAGTATTCGTGCAAAGTGACCTGACGTACCTCCGAGTATTTAGACCCGCATGAATATTCAGATCAATTAAATATCTGCATACCTCAAGGACCCGTGAGTCAGTCAGTGAACGAGAATGAATATTCAATCTCTCCAAGGTTAACTGTTAAGTGCTATATTTGATGTAATTAAACACGACACAATCGCGGTAGCCTAGTGGTATGGGTAATGGACTGCTGAGACGAGGTCTCGAGTTCGATCTCAGGTTTACCATGACACACACCAATGACTTTCGAAGTTATGTGTGTATTTATCGCAGGTTTATGAGTACCCGGTTAATAACAATAGGCTCGCCACCTATTACATTGGGACCTAAACATAAACTGGCGAAATGTGGGTGCTAGCACCTCTGCCTACCCTTTCGGGGATAAAGGTGTGAGTTTATGTTATGTTATGTAAATACAACATATCGAACTACACTAATGATAAATGACAGTGGAGTTTTGTATAAGACGGAAAGAACATGTCTTGGATTTTAATGTCAACCATTCCATCCAGTGAGATTACAAAAAATACCACTGTATTTTAGACATTATTAGCAGATAGAGGTTTAATGTCTAAAACCGAATTAAAAAGGGTTCATTGCATTGTTTTAATCATTCCACATGAGCCATTTTATTTTGGACTTTAACGCATTCCTTCGGGAGTGTTCCCCTAACATCCTGTATATGTTACACTAGCTGACCCGCGCGACTTCGTCTGCGTCACCCCGTTTTTGCAAAATTTTTCATTCCTGCTCCGCACCTGTTAGTCGTAGCATGATGTTATATACATATAAACCTTCCTCTTTAACCATTCTATCTATTGAAACAAACTGCATCAAAATCCGTTGCGTAGTTCTAAAGATTTAAGCATACTAAGGGACCAGAAAAATAGGAACAGAAAACGCGACTTTATTTTATACTATGTAGTGATATGAAAACCTAAACAAGTAACTTTTTTCTCAGAGAGTTTACGCATTCTCAATATCGATTTTACTTCTTCTTTTTCATATCAGCGTCAACAATTTGAAATAATTGGATGCGCCCAGCTTCACACATGACAATATTAACCGCACCTTCCGTCTATTCATTAGCATTAAAAATTTACAGCGGAGAGCTATGCGAACAGCTGATTGTTTCTCTTGGAACACTACCGTGATAACAGGGTCTTATATGTATAACGACATCACAGGTCATATATATGGTGGTATACCAATCGGCACAGATTTTGGACTTAAGTTGCTAGGGAAACGAGACTCTTTTGCTTTGAAAATTCTAAAATGGTTCACTTAGTACGAACAATAAAGTACCTACGAGAGAGATGTTTTTCGAAGAAATTAACTCTCATTGCGAAATCGATGTTATTAGTAATAATATAATTTGTAAAATTATTACCATTCATCTTATATAATAAAAAAATACCTAACTAAAACTTCTTCAAGTCATTTTTTAAAAATAGAATGCCAATTCAACGTTCTGAAATGAAGTTATTATCATAAAAAGAATAATAAACCCGCCTCCTCAGGCGGGTACTATTAACTTTCTTTCATTATGTTGTACTCTTAATAAGGACGATTTGATTACCCCAAGAGAGCCTACCCATTCAAATTTACCCCAAGAAAATATAATTTGGACCGACAAACGTCCCTCTGGCGTTACAAAAGAAAAAAATAACTTTGTCGTTCGGGAATAATTGAGGTGTCAGAGTATGACACCTGAGTAAGACATCTACATCTATCTATCTATACAAATAGGATCAAGAGGAACTATAATTTTCTTTAATTCGGCTAATACATACCTACTCGTAGTATATTATACTACGAGTAGGTATGCATTATTAGCCGAATTAAGGGGGACGAGGGGAGGTAGTAAGCCTTCTCGAAAAGCGAAACGTATGCACGGGCCCCCACCGTGAGTAGCGGCGCTGCCGTGAAACAAATTACTACAGCACGATAGCAACTCAAAATGCCGTCAATTCGACGGAAGAAAAGTCGAATCAAAGGAATAAAGGAAAAAATGTCGCATGTACGGTTGGGATGCAAGGCAATGGAAGCCTTGAATACATGTAGTGTAATATTAAAAATATATTACCCGCGGTAAATAGAATACATTTTTACTTCACAGTGTTGTAAATACGGTCATTGATTTTGCGAAAACAGGAAGTATATCTGGCAAGTAAAAAAAAGATGGAAGTTGGCTACGTGATCAGAATCGCTAATCGAGTATCGACGAACGTGACAATGATTCATCTATAGCTATAGCTGCCGAGAATGAACCGAGACTCAAAGAAGAGAATTCAACTTAGGAATAAAGAACCTAAATCTACTATATAAAAATAAGTCGGGTTTCCCTTCCTGACGCTATAACTCCTGAACGCACGAACCGATTTCCACGGTATTGCATTCGTTGGCAGTCTCGGGCTCCGTGAGGTTTATAGCAAAGAAAATTCAGGAAATTTTCAACAGAAAAGCAGGAAAATCATTTTTCACACGGGTTTGCTAGTCAGGTTATGAAATTTGATATCAAAAAAAAACAAATCAAATTTCTATTTGTATATTTCTCGAAATAACGTAACATAAAATAATGTAATCGCGATCAGAATCCCCACGGATACCAAAATCGGTAGAGGTGATTATGTCGGACTCGAACCGACCAAAACGCACGCCGTCCATGGGTCCTTGATTGCCGGAGGTGAGATTATACAAGAAATATCTCCCGCACCCTGGCAGACCCGGGAGTATTGACGACGACCTGGCGTTGTGGTAGTGAATGTGACTGTTACGCAGGATGCGCGGAGTCGATCTCCACTCAGTGCAAATATTTGCATACGTATTTACCAAAAAGTATGTAAGTATGTTTATCCACAATCTAGAACCCATAACAAAAGCTGGTTAAACTATGTTCGCCATGGGTGTTGGCGGCGTTATGTAGATCATCCTAGAATATTTAATTATTCACTTTATTTATTATTGTAGGCGACTTCATTAGCGAGTGCTATGCGTTCCGTCTATCTTATTCTTTTAGTCTGAACGCCGTAATAATTTATATGACATTGTAATAGCAGAATAAATTTTTGTTTAAAAAAACAGAATTTAAATAAGCTTATAATAGCCTAGCCTAGTGGTATGGGTAATGGACTGCTCAAAACGAGGTCTCAGGTTCGATCCCAGGTTTTATCGTGGCACACACCAATGACTTCGATGCTTTTCGAAGTTATGTGTATATTTATCGCAGGTTTATAAGTGCCCGTTAATGGCAATAGGCTCGTTACCTATTACATTGGGTCCTAAACATAAACTGGCGAAATGTGGGTGCTAGCACCTCTGCCTACCCCTTCGGGGATACAGGCGTGAGTTTATGTTATGTTATAATAATATCTCAGACTAAACGCGAAAAGGAAGTAGCTAATCTAGTTCATCGGCATTCGCAGACGACATTATTTCTTCGATTAATCAATACCTTCCTCCTTCGATTAGATATTTATGGTTTATTTTATATTTTATAGCTAAGAATATTATTCATAACGTGTAGATAAACAAATTGCCCTCAAATATTAATTAAACTTTTTAGACTGATTTATTACGTATGATAACGTAGCAGAAGATATGCGACAACAGACGTGTGCAGTTGTCATTATGTTGTTGTGTGTGTCAATACGACGCAACAACACTTCGTTTGCTGCATGCGTTCTACAGTTGTCATTATGTTGTTGTGTGTGTCAATACGACGCAACAACACTTTGTTTGCTGCATGCGTTCTACAGTTGTCATTATGTTGTTGTGTGTGTCAATACGACGCAACAACACTTTGTTTGCTGCATGCGTTCTACAGTTGTCATTATGTTGTTGTGTGTGTCAATACGACGCAACAACACTTCGTTTGCTGCATGCGTTCTACAGTTGTCATTATGTTGTTGTGTGTGTCAATACGACACAACAACACTTCGTTTGCTGCATGCGTTCTACAGTTGTCATTATGTTGTTGTGTGTGTCAATACGACACAACAACACTTTGTTTGCTGCATGCATTCTACAGTTGTCATTATGTTGTTGTGTGTGTCAGTACGACGCAACAACACTTCGTTTGCTACATGCGTCTACAGTTGTCATTATGTTGTTGTGTGTGTCAATACGACGCAACAACACTTTGTTTGCTGCATGCGTTCTACAGTTGTCATATGTTGTTGTGTGTGTCAATACGACGCAACAACACTTTGTTTGCTGCATGCGTTCTACAGTTGTCATTATGTTGTTGTGTGTGTCAATATGACGCAACAACACTTCGTTTGCTACATGCGTCTACAGTTGTCATTATGTTGTTGTGTGTGTCAATACGACGCAACAACACTTTGTTTGCTGCATGCGTTCTACAGTTGTCATATGTTGTTGTGTGTGTCAATACGACGCAACAACACTTTGTTTGCTGCATGCGTTCTACAGTTGTCATTATGTTGTTGTGTGTGTCAATATGACGCAACAACACTTCGTTTGCTACATGCGTCTACAGTTGTCATTATGTTGTTGTGTGTGTCAATACGACACAACAACACTTTGTTTGCTGCATGCGTTCTACAGTTGTCATATGTTGTTGTGTGTGTCAATACGACGCAACAACACTTTGTTTGCTGCATGCGTTCTACAGTTGTCATTATGTTGTTGTGTGTGTCAATATGACGCAACAACACTTCGTTTGCTGCATGCGTTTTATAGTTGCCATATGTTGTGGTGTATGTATATATACGACGCAACGGCCGTGTCTCGGAGAGCACTTTGAGTCGATGGATGGCGGAGGCTAGATGGCAGTCGCTTCACGGAGAATATCGAAGTTCAGACCGCAACGCAGTTAGACTGTAAAAAGGCGGACGCACCTTTGTACAATTATTATATAGCATATATATTATTCCCCTAGGTAAGATCAAATGGCAATCGATATAAAGTTGATAATGCATTGTAGGTAATGACTTCAGAGTCCGTCTTAGGCAGTACCTTTCTCCTACGGAAAACCGCAGAGACCACTACCCTACACCAAATTCAATACTATCTACGCAGTGTCATATTTCCGCTGGTAAGTAAATAGGGTTGTCAGAGCTTTTCGAAGGGCTTTCCCATTGATGACAATGCAGCAATAACCTAACTCGGTCTTACATAGGATTGAATAATCTGGACCTCGATTCGACTAATTCTTAACCCTAATCACACGACTGAGACGACAAAAACTACCATGGCATTTTCGGCTTTATTTGCGTTAGCTTAAAGTACAATATTAAATGAATTAGAGTTTATTACATCGTTTCATTCACTCTACACAATACCATTTAATTTTAAACTTTAGTAGTATAAGAGTAGAGTCCAAAACTAAAGGACTGTTTTTGCAATCTCAGTTCCTTGACAATGGTTGTCAATAATTAGAATCGATGCCCTGTTAGTCAAGGCAAATAGTTCACAAAATAAACTAAATTATATGAGGCACGAGTTTTGGATACTCAAAATGCGCTCTATACACGCTTCTAATCCTCCTGATCCGTTCTTTTGAGGATAGCACGGAGTGTAATGGAGGTGGATGAGCTCAAATCTACCAATTATAGATTATATCAAAACAATACGTGCGCGCCATGGCCTAGTTTCACTCGCGACTTAGATCCCATATTTGTGCCGATAGGTTCTCGTATATCAATTATTAGACAGGATAAGTATTAGATTTTTGTATAGTTTGTATAACACAACAACTTTCTTTTTTTTCTTATTTTGGAAGTGTATCGTGAAGTGTTCCTTGTGGAACGTAAGGTCCTCATGTTCATCTGTACCTTGGCCCTCAGTTGAGACGGTCACGTGCGAAACAAGACGCGCCAACTTTTGGAGCCATCTTCTACTAGATATATTACGCAGTAACAGCGCCTAGTACTGAAGTAAGATTAACTTCTCTACTAAAAAAATTGCTCAAGTACTTACAAAACGAATAGAAATATCCACATAGTTTCCCCACCAACCTTATTTTCTGAAAATCACTCAACCGGAGATAAAGGGATTTATCAAAGGAATACGACGACACATCCACATGTTTCGGTCTCCGTCCTAAGTCAACACGATGTTAGGGATTAAAGAAAAAGCCTTGTGAAATAATAGTAATATTTATGAGCCTCATATTTGTGTAAGAAAGTTTTGTATCTCATCAGTGTAGAATGTGTGATCAGGCAATGTTAAGTCGTGGGTACCAGATAAATTATTTTCAGGGAAATTAATCTGTTTCTGTAAAATAAAATAAATCTTCTACTCATTTCCTTGCCCGGAACAAAAACATGTCATGACAGAGTTGTCCATTTCACCAATGATAGTGGAATTTGTTGCACCGTTACTTCTCCATTAGCGCTTCGGAAGCAGTAGTAAACTTAGGTTAAATAGAATTGACGTCAAAAAGGAATAACTTTAAATATTATTATTTCATTTTGAAAAATAAAGTAATTCAAATAGGAATTGTAATCAATACAAACAAATTTTAACAAATTTTGAAATTTCATTGAATAAAAATCTAGTCTCACTCAATGAGAAAACACGAAGACCCAGTTAATTATAAGAGTTGAAAAGTTCATCATTGCCACATCTACTAAAGACTTAGACCTCACGAATTACCATAAATATAATAAGTAGTAGTGTATTTGTACGCGTCTTGCTAACACACAAACGTTCTAAGGTTGAGTCTACCCTTGGTCGCACGGTACGCAGTAAAGCGTGTCGATGCCGGGGCGAACGCACTCACTACAAACAATACCATATTTTTTATTATTTCTACCACACTTTGACCCAACAGCACAGGCAGTAACTTAGCTAACTTACGCCGCTAAAGGCTGATTTACACGATGCAAGTTTCTTGCCTATTGCATACTGTCATTAATGAAATCGAAGCAAAAAAGGATTTACATGCCCTAAACAATAATTATTTATCACAATATGTCACTTTACAAGGCAATTATTGCGTGTCAGGAGGATGCTCAGTTTAGAATATTCTCAACAATTTAATTTAGTGTACAGTTAATGTAGTACCAGCGCTTTGATTTTATTGTTTGTTCCTACCTATTCTACTGATTTATGAGTAATCATTTTTTATCTTTAAGTAAGGTGTAAAGAGTGATTATAGGTTAAGACTATTATTCAGTTCACATTACATGCATAGTCTGATTTGTAACATATTAAGATAATTGGCGGTATGTATATATGATAAAAGTTTTAAATTACATAATTTTATTGCTGTTGTTCCTCATAACATAACATAATAACATAAACTCACGCCTTTATCCCCGAAGGGGTAGGCAGAGGTGCTAGCACCCACATTTCGCCAGTTTATGTTTAGGTCCCAATGTAATAGGTGGCGAGCCTATTGCCAATAACCGGGCACTTATAAAACCTGCGATAAATACACACATAACTTCGAAAAGCATCGAAAAGTCATTGGTGTGTGCCATGGTAAACCTGGGATCGAACCCGAGACCTCGTCTCAGCAGTCCATTACCCATACCACTAGGCTTCCGCGGTCCTCGGATTATATAAATATATAAATAAATTTAAAAAAGTTTTTTTTTAACTTCTGATTAAATTTTTATACTAGCATCCGCGTGTAAACAGTTGCTTATAATTTATTCAAACCTACTTCATTTATTGCACTCAATTATTGCTCTTGTATGTGCAAGAAAATGGCATCGTGTAAGTGGGTCATAAAGCTTAGACGGCTGATGATTTGAATGCGGTTATTTGTATAACGTTTCATTATGTTTTATGAACTTCTAGATAGTACAAGCACAGAGTTATGACAATAATAAACTTGGCAGAGTCGTTTTGCAGCAGAATAGCTATAAGTGTCAGTAGTCAATCATCATTTATGTTGATGGCTGACCGAGGTAGATTTACTTAATTTGTTGGATGTTGTTTTTGAGCATGCGTAAATATGTATATAAGGGCTTATTAAGTTCTTCGTCTACCTGACTTCATGTGTATTAATTATCATCTCATCATTTAAATATTTTATCATTATCATCATGTAGTCATGTTCTCCTGGTTGCATCCGAGGTCAATGTGAACTGGGAGCTCAAAGTCTGCCTTCCTACTTTTCCTCCTCAATTTCACACAATCTTTCTCTCTCCTTGATGTTAAGCCAGGATTTTTTGGGCCTACTCCTTCTACTGGGATTCGACGGGAGCACCATTGCCAGGCATTTGTTACTCACATAGCCTAGGGATGTCCGCAAAATGTGGCCGCACCAATGAAGGCGACTTTCTCGCATTTTATCTTTGATATCACGGATGCCGCGGATGCGAGAGTTTCTCCCACGATCTTTATGGGACTCCGCACATCCACCGCGGCATTTTCATCTCCGTGACATGCAGCTCATGTTTATGTCGCTCCAGTCGGTCACGCTTCACAGCCTTACAAAAAGACAGGCCTAATGATGGTTTTATAACCCTGTAACTTCAATTTGACTGGCATTTTAGAGTCGCATATAAAACCAATCAATTCCCTCCAACACCAGGCAGACAAGTATATATTCACTGAATATATTTGCAAGTAAAACTAAAACAATTCTTTTAAAAAAAGAAATTTACAGAATACGATATAAGTACAATCAACCACGTTTATACCAATACAAAATAAGGGTTCGAATGGAAAAAGTTTCCGAACGTAGGCGTACATTTGAGTTCAAACTGTTATAGGACTTCGGCGCACCGACGATGGGTAATCAAAATTCTGCACTGGTATCTGTCGAATACGTACGTGAAATTCGGTTTCTCGGTTATTAGGGACAAGGGTTTCATTTATTTTACTTTCATCTTGAACTGAAAAATGTGCCGCTGCTAAGTGCCTTAAGAATACAAAGTTTGTTGAAAGGTTGTGTATGTGTGTCTTAGAGCTGTTTTAAAGTGATTGTTATTATTGTTGTTGATCAATAAATAATATTTGCCATGGTGCAGTCGATATAGTGCTACCACGGTAACAATAAATGGAACCATCGACGTAATTGTACCACGGTTATTGCCATGGCATCTTTAAGCGGGGCGTGATAAAGCATCTGATGAATCAAAGCTGAGCGCCACCATTGTAACACTCTGCGTGTTTGTAATGTTAACCCTCTTTCCTGAGACTTTGCTTTCAGCTTACCATCAGGCGGGGTGAAGACAAATTGACGTGCCTACCATCAATGGTACAGTCTAATATTATCAGAAGTAGGATGATGACAAACTTAATTATATGGCTAATTAATTATATCTACACGTGTAATAATTAATATTCACCTAACTTGTAAGTCAAAGGTGCGTGACCGGGGATCGAACTAAAACCACTGAAGTGAGACGCCACCCGGCTTTCACTGCTGACCCCCATTCCACTATTAATAACAATAATATAATGTACTGTATCGAGTAATGCAAAACCATTGTGAATATAATTACATTATAACTGTAAAAAGTAAAGTTATTAAAAATACTTATATCAATATCTCTAAGCTTTTGTATATTTCATTTAGTACTAGCAGTTCGCGTGCTGCTCGCGAGTATTTTTTTCCCGCTCCCGCTGCTCCATAAAAACATTCCTTAGGGTTCAAAGGAAATTTAACAAAAAAAATCCTCGAATTGGTCCAGCCATCTTTGAGTTCTGCGCTTAGCACATATTTCAGGATTCATTTTTATTTATATAGGTATTGTATACGAGCCCTATGTTTGGTATCCCTCTCGGATATCTCGCCTTCGGGTCAGGTTATTTTATTCCATCAGGTGGCAAAAAAATTCAGCTGCATACCCATACCTACGAACGGTATCTCCTGTCCTAATTGAGCACTCCGATTGGGGAAGTTCCTCCACCTTACAGAATACCGCGGCTAATAATACCCTTGTGTTGTGTTCCCGAAGGCGAGTAGGGTAGCCGGAGCTCACTGGAGAGGTTTTGTGTTATCAATGAGAAGATTGAGGGCTTAAATTGTCACTATTATGTGATGGTATGAAAACCTGCTTTGTCATCTACACTGAGAAGCACCCCTTTACCTCTAGCATCCTGACTCCCTCCCCTCCGACTCCCTCTAACCCTCATTCTACAGGAACAGCAACACGAGTTTGACGCCTCTGGTGTTGCAAACGTCCATCAGCTACGGTGACCACTTTCCATCTGGTGGGTCGTGTGCTTGTCAGCTTACTAATTATACAGTGATTCAGCTTTTTAATGTTCTAAAAAAAGTTTATTTTATGATTGCAAACGAAGTAGCTGGTTCTCATCATAGATTATACAGGTTTTAGGTACGATAATATTTGTAACTAAATTAGGTTTGATCTTATGAAATAATTATTATACTAATAGATATTGCTTCCTTAGATAAGACATCGACAAAGGAAACTAAGTACAGTGGACCTCAAAAGTTCATGAACAATTTGAAACTAAAATTATATAAAGTGACTAGCCCATGCCCGCGGTTCCACCCGCGTAAATGTCAGTTATCTGTCGGACCTAAGCGCCATCTATACAACTTAAATTAGATATTACTAATCATAACTTTGATTCTATTTATCCGATTGTAATCATACAAACGTAAAATTTTAAGTTGGACTTAACCCCTTCAAACAAAGAAAACTGCATCGAAATCTGTTCTGTAGTTTTCGCGTCTATCGTAGACATACATAAACATCTTACAATTATATAACAGTAGGTATAGATACCACTACACAACTCCTAGTCTTAGAAGCTACTGGTTCATAGATACACTTATAATAATGAAGTTTAGGCTACTATTTGCGTAATTTTACTTATTGTCTTAAAAAAGAAAACAAGACATCGATTTAGCTTATTGTATTAACGCTATCTAAGTTACTTCTTGTTAAATTGAGTTAGGTTGTTAAAGGATTATAGATCTTAAACTGTCTAGAAACTTTTGGAGACCACTGTACAACATTAAAATTCGGTCTAGACTTTTTGTTGCTAGTTAATGAACCATATTATGGCAACGTTTAATAAGGCATTAGAAAAAAATAAATTAGTTATTAATAGCCTCTTAGTTTAAAAACTAATTTATTTTCATTTGGACTGGTACAAAGTTTACAGGATAAAAGTGATAAGCATCTTAAATAACTGAATTAAGAATTAAATGAAGGAATCAGTTTTATTAAGAAGCTAAGGCTAGCCACAGTATATTTAATTTTTTTGTTTTATAGTACTACGATGGCAAACAAACACACGGGCCACCTGTAAAGTGGTAACCGTAGCCTATGACCGGTTGCACCTCACATTCGTGTTGCCGGCAATGTAGAGAGGAGGTGCAAGGGTGAAGGTTAAGAGAATATATGTGTTATCAGTGCAGAAGACAAAATAGGGTTTTTCAGTCTTCCCACTGACACAAAAACCTCTGTAGTTAGCTCTGACTACTGGTACTCAACGCGGGGAAAAAAAACACAAGGTCTTTACTTTTTAAAACCTACGAAATGCATACTGGTGTCGCTTACATAGTGGTATTAGCCCCGGTGGCATCCGCCAGTCAGGTGGTAGCCAAGTAGTCGCTGCTAAAGATGTCTGCGCCAGTGAAGGCATCACCTACATTTTGTCTGCAATATCATGCACATGGAGCCTGCCCCGAGAGTTCTTCACGCGGTCTTTACAGTCTCCGTGTTGACTGTTTGGACTTTTGTCGATGCGACTGCCGTCTGTCCTTCCAAATCCAAAAGGAAAGCCCACGACAGAGCCCCGTCTGTTAGTTAGCAGGTGCACCGACTTGCCGGTTGAGTGCGGAAAATCTTGATAAGATCCCAAAGCACCCACTCGGCTGTTGTTATTTATTAACTCTAAAGTCGTCAAAGAACATTGGCAATAATATCCACACGAAGTCGGAGTTAAACTTAGTATTCTATCCGCAGTTCGCCATTTGTTCTATAATAATTTAATGTGAGAATCAACGGCGTGTTATGAGTGCACACTTCAATGCCTGCAATGGAAGTCCTAAGTAGACATATTAAGTTTTTCTATAGCTCTGTTTGTAAATGTTGTTTCCTTTATATGGCCGCTGTCTAGACGAGCTTGAGTTGATTGATTGAGTAATCAATGAGTTATAGGCTACGTTTTTCTGTTTTCTTTTTTTCCGTGCTCGTAATAACCACGGATACCAATCTCACTGAAGGCGGTCAGAGAGGTTATGTCGGACTCAAACCGATCAAAATGCACGACGGAGGTGAGATTGTAGCGAACATATCTTTCGCACCCCGACTGACCCGGGGCTCTTTCTTTCGAACCTTAGTCTCAGCCTCTGGGTATAGGGGCGCCAGTTATAGGCTACCTGGGAAGGGTCCCAGGTGAAGCACCCAGGTGCAGAAGGGTCTTGGAAGGCTCGATAAATAGAATCAATCATGAATCAATCAATGTTATGTTATGTTATGTTCCTGATGGACGCTCAGCATATAATCTTGTGGGATCAAGATATTGGTAAGTATCAAGATACTTGGGAGTAGCGAGAGAAATGAAGCCCTGACGCGCGCTGGTTGCATTGATATGATTTACGATCGGTGGATTAGAGCCACCGCCGTAGCACGCCGTAATCCTCAAAAGACATACATACTGCATAAAGAGTAGGAAAGTTTTGTGACGTGACTGCGGTAGAAATATGATGCCGCTAATTATACATGGTCTCATTAAAATGCATAAATATCGTAAAATTTTATACTAGGTAGGAATTATGTATATTTGTGAATCACTTCATAATAGCTGGAGTACATTATCACCCAATTAACCGGTCACTATATGTACGTCCGATACGTAAGTACACTTTCAGAAGTCAAGCAGACTTTCAAACTGAAAAACGTGCTCACACTTTAAACGAATCTATTTTTCTTTCGAAGCGAAATCTTTTAAGAAAGTTTAAAAACACAAAATTATTACAGACATCTTTATTTATAAGTTCGAAACAAGTCCCTCGTCAATTTCGAGGACATTTTCCTTATTAAATTCGATTTGCAGAATTTTTTTCTGTTAAAACTTTGTACCTATTTAAAAAAATAATGTGAGGTTATTTCTTCTACGCGATTGAACACCGATCACTGATCGTTCTCGACAGAAATTGGAAACCTTTTAGGAAGCGCGTCTTTCTTGAGATTATTTGGACAGAACGGGAGTGCTTTTAAAAGAAAGGTTGAAAGGATTTGCGAGGTTATTATAAATATATTTCAGTTTTTTAGTATCACATAATAGAAAGTATTAATAACATCTCGTTATAAGTAATTCAGTGGATGACAATAAGTCTAGAGCATATTTCGTAAGGGTAAAATGTGGGCACATAATACCTACACCTGTGTTAATCCCGCTGAGAATACTTAGGCGTGACTGTGTAAAAAATATCATTTCGTAGTTTCAGTAATTCTAATCGATTGATTTGTACGAGTACCTACCTAATTCCATTTTCGATCCACGAATCTATATCCGCAGATCTTAATTTGCATTTGTTCTTCTTGCCAACTATTCTGCTCTAACGTAGTTTTATAAATAGTACCAAATTAGCAAGTGTAAATTAATATCTTCTCGCCTTCCCATCCGGGGGAGATTTATGTTCAGTAGTAGACGTCCTATCGCTGCATATGAATGAAAAACAAGTAGGCAGGTACCTCTATCTGTTACCGTTTCCATCAAATTTCACTCTGCACATATTTCTTAGCACTAATCTTATTTCTTTCTGTCAATTACACTTCCATGGTGTGCCAACCATAATCATAAATCTTCACAAAGTGCCCACTACTGCAGGATAACTCAAATCCACCGCACAATAGACCCGCATCGGTGGCCGTCACCGCATTAAAGACTCGCACCTCCTTTAGTGACAAATTATTTAAGTGATTCCGGTGCTACCACCGAATATTTTTGAAGGTGCGTGAAATGATAATCTTTTGAGGAAAATCTGAGCAACAATGAATACATTTTGACAGAGGACGAAGATAAGTAAATTAATATCACTTTGTATCTTACCTTACTGCTATTAAATATGCGAAACTTTGGTTGAATGGTCCATCCATTTGTTTGTTTGTTTGTTACTCTATCACGCCAGATTGGCTGAACGGATACGGATGAAATTTGGCCCTGAATAGATTTAGATACTAAAATTGCACACAGGCTGATATTGAAATTGCATAGGCTATCATTTTATAGGCTTTTTATATCGAGAATAGATTTCTGTAGAGTCGCGACTTCAATGGATGGAACGACTCTTGAATAAAGACAGTTACAATCTTCAATGTGCCACGTTCAACTTTTTTAATTTTGGTTTCAAAAGAGACACATCTAAAGATTTAATTTCAAAACGTCGGAAAGTTACCATTATTACGTATGGCGTAATTTAAAACGTCTCATTTCCTAATAATGTCCTCGCCGTAGAAAGTAAAATAAATTTCATAGATTTTCTGTCATTAACAATTGAATCTTGTGTCGTTAGGAAATTTAGTCTTTCAGCGAAAAGTTTATTGTTCTTACGAGCTATAGACTCTCAATTCTACGTGCATGTACACTGGTTGGTTAGTTTCTAGTAGTTCGTGAAAGAAAACAAACTAACACATAACATTTCACATTTACACACAAATATCAATCACCAAAAATGTCTATCAACTAAGCATCTCGAAGCAGCAGGGGGCCTAAATAGGCCACTAACGACGAATCGTATCCGCATTGAAATACGAAGCGGATTTAATTTCGTAAAATGGTCACACACAGCGCAATTCGCCGCGCGATTCGTTTTTGGCAATTCGCCTTTTTGACAAGTTTCTATACAAAATCGTAAAATGACTCACCAAATACGAATCGCCTCAAATGTCAAATGGCAGTATTGAAAGACGCAACTCCCACATTGCGTCTAACAATTCGTCGATCGTTGTGACTTGTTTTGCTTGACTCAATTGATTGAAATTAAATAGATATAGCTTAAATATGGCTGATATATTTCTTTAAGACAATTTATCGCAACATGCAATAGCCCAAGACGACTTCACTCACCAAAACGGACACTATACTTCACCGTAACGTATTTAGTGTTCCTTGTTATTACTTACAGAATTATGAACATGAACAAAGTAATGAATTAATACGAAAAAAATATCTCAATTGAATTGAATTATTTTTTTATTTTAGCGTCATCTAGCGATTAATCATGAAACTCATATCACTTGCTCATAAATTGACACTCGTTGACAAAGCACAGTTTATTACCAGTTAATAAAATATTATGCTAAAATATATATTTATGGTATAAAATAGTTCTTAAAGTCTATTTTTATATATAATATGAATAAATTCTTATCTACACGCTTTTATAAGTCTTTATAAGTATTATTAAAATAACCGGAAAGTTACCGGTGTATTGTTAAACGGTGTATTTTTAAACTTGCAACATTTCATCTTAATCCGAATCCTCCGACGAACCGCATTGTAGACGAATCGTCGTTAATGTGTTTCATTTTATGACAGTCGGCGAATCGTAAAGCGTTTCGTCGGACGAACTGGAAGACGCACTGCAATCCGATTCGTCTCATGAAGTGGCCTTTTTAGGCCCCCTGCTCTTTATTTTATTTGTATTTGTAATTGTCCTGACAAAGCTATAATGAATTTGTATATCCAAGATTTTTTATGTATATTCAGACTATTCAGTAAGAACCAAACTAAAACAAGAAAAACTCTTCATAATTTATTTTCTTTTCATTTCAGTGGTAACCGTTGTTATCTATCTAACAAATTATAAACTTACATCATATTATTTGCGTTGCTAACCACCGAACTGGCAGGTGGCACTGCAACAGTGGAATTGAGTCATTTCTATTTTTTTCAACCGAGGTCAACACACACACACACGCACACACAGACACACACACACACACACACACACACACACACACACACACACACACACACACACACACACACACACACATACACAAACATTATACAAAGATCTTAAGAAAAATAATGGACACATCATGCCAAGGGTACAGAAACGGGTTTTCTTACGGATAGGTTTACCTTGCATTTTATAGATAGCCAGATCTTCAATCAGGATTTTTTTTAATAAAAGGCCAATCAGTAGGTTTTCCTACCTGAAGAAACTGAATATCGTTGATTCGGAGAAAAAATACTATTTAGTAGGGAATAGTATTTTCTCTCCGGAAAACGGAAAAATTACTTTCAATTCATTTACATTGACGCGAAAGCCAGTTCAGACAAAAGCTTGTAGGAAAATATATAATTCACAGAAACACAAAGACTTTATTTCAGCCTCATCTCAAACGCTTTCAAAGCGTTATGCACGGCTTGTTAACGTCCTATTAATATTCGTGAGTCAGGAGGCGACAAACGGTTGGAGTAACAGTCGGTGTCGCGACAATGACGGCACTAGTCGTTATATTCAGAGCGAGAAAATGAGTGAGTGATCGTGCCTATAATTGAGGGCTTAATGGTTTGAATTATTGAATCATGGTATTGGTTATAAAGGGATCGAAGCATGATATTCTTATCCATTAAATATTTTTCTTGATGCATATTATCTAGATAAACATCACTGAAGGGGTAGGTAGAGATTAACAACACATATGAGGGGTATAGAATCAAAAGCAGCTCGTTGCATCTTTTTTTAAATCTGAACTATGAATGCAAAAATAAACGTCTGTCAATTGTCTATGAACTCAACTTATAATTTTGAATCAAACTTAGCTTAAAATAATACAAAAACCAGTTTATAAATCTCCATTGGGATCAGAGCTAGCTAAAAAACGGCATGTAAACATCAAAGACAGCTCAAATCGGAATCGACCAATCACAGCGAGGCGATGGCGTAGAAACTAATATGGCGTATATGGTGTTCGTCGTACTAGAAGTGCTGCAGATTTACTTGATTTTAAATAAGATTTGAGTGTTTTTCTGAAGTTAGTAAGAAAAATTGTGTTCCATAATTATAATGGAAGTAAACGTTACTCCTGTGACATCGAAAACTGCGCGAAAAAAAGGAAAAAACCCAGAGGCTTGGAAGCGTAATCTAAAGAAAAAGGAGCGGTAAGTTTAGTGATGGCCCGCATGTTACATATGAGCCATCACGATATTTTTACTTTTAACATCTAATTTATTTTTAATTTCTATCTTCCTTTTAATTTAATGACAGTGTAATTTAATTTGCATTCATTCAATTCTGCAGTTATTTTAATTCATTATTTTTATACTTAAATATTTTTTTTTTCTGTCGAACAATTTTAGGTTATTTTAGCCCCCCTTTTCACATATACTACACTTTATAGGGACGCACACTGTGTATCAACAACTTCCGTGACGAATGCGTCACAGTAGTTTTTTGATAAATTTTCTACAATAGGTGCTAAAAATAATACAATTTACTATCTCCTTTCAGATATTCATCACAAGATTTGCCACGGCGACCCACCTGTAACCATGAGAAAAGATTGAAGTGCAAGATGCTTAAAATGCAGGACTTATTGCATTTTCATAAATTATTTTATAAAAACACTGACAAATTATCGCAAGACGCTATTATCTTAAAATGTTGCAATGGTCTATCTGTAAAACGACGCAAAGTAAACACATCAAGAAAAGGACGTGAGTTCACAATAAAATATCATATTTATGCCAACAAAAAACTTATTCCTGTCTGTCAAAATACGTTTTTGCGGTGTTTGAACATAACAAAATACCGAGTACAGTATGTCATTGCAAACTTTTTTCGTGATGGAACTGGGCCTGTTGAGAGACGAGGAGGGAACCATAAAACTCATTTATACGAATGGAAGAAAGATGTAATTCAAGCATACATCAATTCTTTAAAATGTTCAGACAGCCACTATTGCCGTGGTAGCAGCTCCGCCAGACGATATTTGCCAAGTACGCTAAATATAAACAAGCTGTATAAAATGTTCATTGCGGAAACTGCACACACGGCTATAAAAAGGTCATACTTTCGTCAAATATTTAACGAGAATTATAACCTCGGCTTCGGCAATCCACGTACCGATGTGTGTTCTACCTGTTTGAATTTTGCTGAGCGATTTAAAATTGAAAAGGACGAATCAAAGCGAAACGATCTGAGGATACAACAAAGAGTCCATCGCCTCCGAGCTAACGCATTTTATACTTTTCTCAAGGAAAAACAGGAAGGCATGAAAACATTCTCATTTGATTGTCAAAAAAACCTTCCACTCCCTAAGGTTCCAGATCAAATTTGTTATTACAGCAGGCAATTGTATTTATACAATGCAACTGTGGTTGAAGGTAGCTCAAAGGATCCTTTGAATAAAAACAACGTGTTTTGCTATATTTGGACAGAAGACGTTCACTGTAAAGGATCAAATGAAATAGCGTCGGTGGTATTTCATCACTTAAATAAAACGGACTTGACCAATATCACGCGTATCCGCTTAATAGCCGACGGTTGCGTGGGTCAAAATAAAAATACGACAATGCTTGGGATGTTATCTAAGTGGTTGTTGTCGAAACCAAATATCAAAATCATAGAACTTATTTTTCCCGTAACAGGGCATTCTTTTATGCCAGCTGATCGGGTTTTTGGCAACATAGAAAAAGAGTTGAGAAAAATGGAAGTTGTTATAGACCCTGAAGAGTATACTGAAGTAATGAAAAACCACGCAACTGTCACAAATTTAAATACTATTGAAGTTTTCGATTGGCGAAAAGCAGTTCAGTCCGCAATGAAAGCACCCGGCAGTCTTCCATTCAAAGTAACTCTTTCTAAAAGATTCATAATCAAACGATCAAAGCGACTTGGTAATGCCTTGATTAGAGGGGAACTTTATTATAAAGCAGACCTAAGCACGTTCCAAAATGTATGCAAAAAGAATAAGAACATCTCAGACATAAATCCTACAATAATCAACCCTGGTCTCATTAATGTGAAATCAGCAAAACTGGAAGACGTCAACAAACTCTTGCAAAAGCACTTTGGAAACGACTGGAAGACATTGCCTAGCCTTGAATATTATACGAATATTCTTACCACTGAGTCTTTAGATGAAAATGAAGAAGATCGTGAAGATGAACTCTCCTGTGAACCTCACGAAGAACCGCCTTTATTAGTGGTTTAAAAAATTCTGACCTGTTTGTCTGATTTTCACAAATAAGTCTAATTATTAAACAGGTCCTTGGTCTTATAATTTTCGCATACTTACTACTATAAAAATAAAATAAACTGATAAAATACACATGTGTTTTAATCATATTTATCCATGTTATGATCAAACAGACAAAAAACATCGATCGTATAAATAAGGGTGTAAACTTCTTATAACGTCCAAGTCCCTAAAACGTCGAAAATAATAAAATTCAAAGAGCTATATTGACGAAGATACTTTAGCACATCACTAAGGTTCGCAGCAAATGTCAATGTCATTGTCGGTTGGTATCAAAAACAGCTATACTTTGTAAAATGTAGCTTGGGTCCTATGACAGCTGTCAGTGAAATCCCCCATATGAAGTCTTGAATTTTCTATTATTGAATGTAGTAGCTGTTAATGCCATACTTTATGGGCATACCGAGCTAATTAGTGATGGGCGATGAATCATCGTGGCCACATAATATGAACTATCAATCAATCAATCAATCAATCAATTAACCTATCGCAGTCCACTGCTGGACATAGGTAACATATGAACTATCCATATTTTGAATTAAACTTAATTTAAAATTGAAATTAATATAAGAAATAAATAATTGGAATTTAATCTTATTGCTTAGGTATTTTAATATCATAATAATAATTATATTTCAATATACTTGATCCTAAATAATATTGACTAAATAAAATCCTACATTCAATCCATCAACGCCCTGAACCAGTATTTGGATTTTTTAAGAAGACACGCCGCATTTGGCTCTTGGGCCATGATATAGGCATAAGATACACGCGCCAACATCTTGTTTGATATATGAACTTCCACTGATCCACTCCACTCATTCTCATCAGTACGAGTGAAGACGCCTTGTATGCTAAGTACAAAGTTCTCATTACAATTAAATACATACATACAATTAAACTAAACGTAATTAATATGTAACATGCATCAATAAAGCGCGATTCACACACAGCGCGGGTGCGGGTCGGGCGCGGGTCGTTTTTCAATCCATCGCCGTTTACAGGATAAAGTAAAAAAATACCTTACTAAGAAAACGGCGATGTATGGCAATAACACCCGCGCCCGACCCGCACCCGCGCTGTGTGTGAATCGCGCTTAATAGCTGGTAGTATCGATATTTTCATCGAATTTCGGACATCCCTATGAACCTCATTTTGACATCTGTCATAGGACCCATGCTATATTTTACAAAGTATAGGTGATGAATTGTCAGGAACAAATACATCTTATAAAATGAATTAGAATCAAAAGCAGCTTATGTAATTCATTTTATTTAGATTGCGGTCTCATCTCTTAACCTATTGATATAATACTTACGTTAAATAAAAATTGCATTTTAATAAACTGTTTAATGTTCAAACAGATAGGAAAATATGAATATTTATATGGACAGAATGTTTTTTTCAATTTGTCAGAATTTAAAGGTTGTGCTCTTAGCTGCATTTGATTCTATACCCCTCATATATCTAACAGTTTTTAGCAATTTTAGGTCTTCAGAATCTGTGGCGAGGCGGTAGTGAACACGAAGAGGAGACGAGGAGGCGCAAATTCTTACATTTACAAAAAAAAATAACCAAGTATGTTTATCCGCATTTTAGAAACCGCGGTAGCCTAGTGTTATGGGTAATGGACTGCTGAGATGAGGTCTTGCGTTCGATTCCAGGTTTTACAATGGCACACACCATTGACTTTTCGATGCCTTTCGTAGTTATGTGTGTATTTATCGTAGGTTTATATGTGCCCGGTTAATGTTAATAGGCTCGCCACCTATATTGCATTGAGACCTAAACATAAACTGGCGAAATATGTCGTGCTAGCACACAAAATCTTAGCATGTTTATCCGCATTTTAGAAACCATAACACAACTTAGTTTAGTATTATTACCATGGGTCCAGTTGGCGTTGTGTAGATTGACCTGGAATATTTATTTAGGTTTTCCTTGAGGCGTTACGATAGATAAAAATGGTAAAAAAAGGAAGAAACTACAACTATAATTTGAAAGCTTTGAAAGAAACCTGGTTTATTGGAAGGATGACGAAGATGAAAGATTATTCTTTGTTGGAATTCTTGTCCTTGCCTGCACCAGTCTCGACCATCGAGTTTTAGTATCAAGCGCTAAACTACAATGGCGTAATACAATTCCTTTGATATCAAATACTTTTTTTTTTATTTTTTTTTTATCGTGCGCAAAATCCCCACGGATACCACCTCCACCGAAACCGATGGAGGTGGTTATGTCGGACTCGAACCGACCAAAACGCACGCCGTCCATGGGTCCTTGATTGCCGGAGGTGAGATTATACAAGACATATCTCTCGCACCCCGGCAGACCCGGGGACATCTCTGTTGAGATGACCCTCTTCCCCTAATGTGGGGACCATGGTGTCCCGATCTAGCCCCTGGGTATGGGTGGCATTTGCGCCATCGCCGTGGCCTGCTTCTGCTAGGGTGACCGGCGGCTCCACCCGTCACCCCCAGGCCCGCGCTCATGGGGGACGGAGGTCATTTTGCGACCTCCGACGTCCGAGTCGCCTCCGCTCATCGCGGGCAGTGCGGGCCCGGAGTCTTCTCCGGACCCGCTCCGCCCCCTCCTTTTCGAGCATTACTTGCTCGCAGAAGGAGGCGGCGGCTGCCCTTGATATCAAATACTGGAACTATTTTAAGATAATATAATTATTATCTCTACTTTGAATTTCTACAATTCTGTACAGGTTAACTCAGTTAGGAGTAGAATATTCTCTTAAAAAGACATGTTTTTTATACCACTAAGTCTGTTAATAAGCACAGGGCCTACCTGCAGGACAGTGGATATCGTGACTTACCGGACCTCGTTCTGCCGACCCTATAGATGGGAGAGGAAGAATAGGGAAGAGTTGAAGGTTAAGAGAGTTTCTGTGCTGTCAGTGCAGAAGAAAAACAGGGTTTCTACACTAACAACTAAGTCCTGGGTCTTTCCACTGACAAAACAATAGCTCTCCAATGAGGTCTGGCTTCTCTACTCGAATTGCTATGGGCATCCAGTCCCATCCTGGATGATAGTTTTTTGTGAACAACATGACTACGACAATTACACATAATAGTTTAAATATTGTGTAATGTTCTCTCGCAAGGAAGCAGGAAAGGATTCTATACAAAATTCAACTTTACCATTATGTTAATTTGAAAACAGTTTTACTATGTATTTATAACTTTCGCTAGACCTAGGAATCTCTGTAGCCCTTAGAGACATATTTGACATACGCAGAATCGTATTAGACCCACATCTTATCAAGTTTAACGCTCACTGGACACATTTCAAACCTTTGTGCTGCTATAATCCTCCTACGTGCCTGGCCCAGGAATCGAATCCAGTGTCTTACGATCGCACCTAAACGGTACGCACTCAACTCTACGCGTCATATGAATGATATTCCTTACTTTTTACATGTTGTGCTAATACGAGTGCAGAAGCAAGACAAAAGCGCATCATGCAGTATATATGCAGCCGTAGACTTGCTCCTGCCACATCTATAATAAAATAAATAATATATTGTAGCGGTAAACGTTTTATAGGCCCGGGGGTGAGCGGGGCGGGCCGACGGGCGCGGGGAGGGGGTACGTTGACCTCGGGCCAGGTTTACGAGTGCATTTGCACAGTGACACCCCCCTGCGCCCGCGCACCGCCCGCCGTCACCATGCGTGCACGCAGCACTGCGATTCTGGAAATCGCAAAAAGCAGCCAATTATGATTGATACGGTCAAGATTGGATGGTCGCCGGTCGCGCCGAAAGGTAAAAACGAGTGGATCGCTCGGTTCATTAGCGTCGCACTGGGGCAAAGAACTTTTAACGAATTTTAGACAGCAACCATTTTGTTTCTAATATTTTGTGGAAAATTTTTCGAGTCTTTATTTCGTGCTAACTTTGTGACTTGGTCCTAGTGGATCGGTATAAGTGTCGTGATCAAAAATAGAGTCAGGGTTAAATAGCCAATGTGCAGCCAATGTGTAACCTTGTTATAGTCTGAGTGCTTTGGATGATGTGTTAAATTATATTATATATCAAGATCGTCCATCATATTTCAAATTAAATGAAATCTATATTCAAGAAGATACCTATTTTAGTCCGTGACTTGTTCATTCTAGTCCAGTAGCCTTAGCACGAAATACTATCGAATTCGTAATTTAAAGGTATCGACAGAACGGAGCATTGCAATTGGCGGGCTACACACGCACATAGGTTTACAAGAGGCAGACTGCCAATCACAATGCTCCGTTCTCTCGAAACCTTTACATTACGAATTCGATAGGAGTACATGCTAGTGCTACAGTTCCTTGAGAATGAGCTACCTGATATAGAAAAGTCCTTTATCATCTTATTATTATTCCCTGGTTTTGGACCTGAGTCCCGAAAGAAACGAGGCCCTTTTTTCCCGTGCGCGAAATCCCCATGGATACCAATCCCAGCGGAGCCAATGGAGAGAAACGGGGCCTGACGCGCGCGGATTGTTTTGATGTAATCTATGCTTGGTAGAGTTGAGCTCGTCCACCATGATTGCGCCCCGTGCTATCCTCATAAGTAACGCCTAAAAACGCGCATTTTGATCACTGTTTTGGTTCACAACTCGAGCTTATACTTTCGAAGTTCAACATTTTTCATGGGAGCGACTGCCGACCCCAAATGATAGTCTATGTCATAGTTTTATCCATTCATAAATCAGCAGGAGTTTCGGCTAGTAAATGAGGCTTGAACCTCTTAATGTTGGTGGAACCCGTTCACTATTTGCACAATAAATATCTACATATTGACACCAGTAATGTTGTACATTTTACCAAACTAAAATAGAAGTTCTAAATTTTACGATTTTAAAACTAATTCTGGGGTTGTTTTGTTTTCTAAATTGATGAAAACGGTCAGAAACAAGCCGTAAAGATATTGAATAGCTTGAAAAAATTTTTGGAAACGTGATATAGGTAGTGAAAATAAAAGCTACAGATTTTAGTTTAGTGAAAATAATTAGTGTCATAAGACAAACGATTCATAAGAAATAGTAGTAGAAATTGAATATCGAGTAAATAAACGTATATGTCGATAGTGTAATGGGTTCAGATCCGATAATTGCATACATTTACAAGACTGTGAACGGCTGCGAGCTGTTCTCCAAACGTGACAGGCGTGAACGTGTGATTCTTAGAATGTAAATTCTAAAATGACAAATTTATAAAAACTTAAAACAAAAATCCGAATAATATTAGAAACTAGCTGTTGCCCGCGGCTCCGCCCGCGTGAAAGTCGGATCGCGCGTGTCATCGCTTCAGGTCGAAAACGCTCTACAGCATATTTTTATGGCATACATTACTGTAAAAATATATTATACCTACATAGATTTGTATTAAATTTTAGCAGTAATGAAATAAAGGTCAAACTCATTTACTTATTTTGTATAGACCATTAAAGCCAAAAAAACGTTTAAAATATGAAATTTAGGTTTAGCAAATTACCATTACCAATTCTCGACATCAGATGCATAAGGTCGGATGTACAAAAGTCCAACTTTTCAGGAGAGCCAAAATAAAATTGACGAACTCATCGGCTCATATTTTATTAAACTATTCGTATTTGAATAACTTTTATTATTTTTTATTTGGCAGACAATTGCACCTTTCATTTTTAACGAAAAGCATCACTATATCACTTAAAATAAATTAATAAAAAAGGTTTTTTTGTTCAATACTGGAGCAACTTATGGCAAGCTGTTGGTGAACGGTGACATCACGTACTCTGATTGTCTCGGACATCCCCCTTATATATTATACTTGCCTTGATACGTAGTTTTTTTCTTCCTTTTATACCAATTAGGTGGTATACGAGCACACGGCCCACCTGATGGAAAGTGATCGTCGTAGCCTGTGGACGTTTGTTGTGTGTTTTTAACACCAGGTTAGGTAAGCAGCATGAGTGTAGTGCCTACACTCATGCTGCTTACCTACCCTGTAGAAACCTATAATAGGTTCGTCCGTGATAATGGTGCTTCCATGGAAATATAGAAAAGTCCAATCAATAGATGATTAATATCACGACATCTCTAATAATAATCCAGGAAAAGTCGGCTTGCAAGGTTTCTAACATATAGAACAACCTATTAGTTCTATATGTATAACCGACTAAACGTATCGGTTACTCGCCATGCTCGCGGAAAGACTTAAGGCGGTTGTCTCATGTCTAGAAGTGTAAACTTATCTCAAAGTACTTTTGTTTACAAGTATCGGCGTTCAATGTTTTTGCCATTGAATGTATACAATGTTTCAAATTAAATTCAGTTTATTCCGCATTCGTCCTACGAGTACCTACTTATCACCTTTTTAATCACTATTTTATTACTCTTATTTTTCCTTTACCATATTGATTTCTGTGGCCCTAATTTACCATATAGGTAATTATTAACCATAATCAAACTGATGAGATTACATAGATTACAAAAATGCCATAGAATTTTGAAGCCTAAAATGAAATGGCATCGTGTAGAGATTAAGAATACAATTTTTGAACTTTAAGCCTATGAGGATAAAGTCGATTTCATGGTTATAATCTCAGTGGTTAACAATTACTAGATTTAGGGTCCTGATGGAGTGGAATAAGGCCACCACATCTCTTCCCGGAGCTGTGTGCTGTTGCTATTTGCTATAGTCATGACAAATTGTCCGCTTAACGGGAATAAGCTCCTTATAACGTACCTAATCGGAATTGGCGAAATAAAGGTGTTAATTCTTTACTCTTATTCGGCCATTTCTTTAAGTACAGTAATTCGTCCATTTCTTTAAGAACAGAACTCAGACAAAAAGAATAATATAGACTGAGCGCTTAGCGCGCGGAAAGTCGCTTAAAGTACCTAATACTAAAGTATTACCACCCTTCGATAACAAAGAGTGCTCTCGCTACTTCTATGTTTTCCATCTATCTTATTCCTTTAGTCTGAGGAACAGAAATAAAACTTATGTTGTTCCTCATCTATTAACAGTTTACAGAATCAATTCCAAGTTTACAGATTCAAAAACATTATAGTCACCAAAATCAACTAATTTTATTTACCCACCAATGGTTAATGATTAACAAAATCCGGGTAATAAAGCGATCATAAGGTACCTAAATATGATAATTTACCTTTTGATTTGCTTGACGTTTCGGCCAGGTTGCAGTACCCGTGGTCATTGTATTTACCATATGATCACGTTAATATCAAACAACGCGAAAGTAAAAAAGTGAGTAGGTACCACTAATGGTTTTCCAACATCGATTCTGTGTAAAGCTTTCTGTTGAATGTCAAGCCAGAGGCAAACGGTGTTCGCTATTGTGGGCGCCGTGTGTCGTGTTACTTCCTGACAGATACGGGTACATAATAACCGTGACACGACAGCGCATCTAACAGAATAATGGCTTTCCAACGCGCCCTCCCTTGTAACTGTAGGTCTGTAGGTGTACTGTGTCACGGTGATGTGATCACAAATACAACCCACATCTGATTAAATCGCGGCGTAGGTATCTCGCTAGGCAAATATTTAGTCGACTTACTATAGGTCCGTAGATTGCGAATTGAAGCTGTTCAATTATATATTATTCTGCTTTTTTATTATACGATATACGTACACTACATCCCTAAAAAGTGGAAAAATTTATTTGTTGTTTGTGATCCTATTTTGTGGCAAGAATAATAACCATTGGAAGTATATATGTTGAAACGAAATGGTAAAACTCCCTTTCAGCTAACTACAGGAAAGGTAGATTCCAAATAAGGTAAGGTATGAGGTTTTTTAGCATCGTGTGTATATGTTAATCATGAAAGTTATAGAGAAAAAATCACTAAAGAACCGACGAGTTTCACTAAATTGCTACATCTTGCCTATAAACGACTAAATGTCAAAATCTTGTTGGTTGTTAGGAAAAATATATTTGTGTTTTAAATAGGGCCGCAACAAAAATGTTTAATTAATTTTGTCCCTTAGGTATTACCTGAAATGCATATGATTGAGTCACCTATGTATTATTTATATATTGTATTATATATTTTCGCCAGTTTAATGTTTAGGTCCCAATGTAATAGGTGGCGAGCCTATTCGCTGGGTGCGCGACGGCAGCGTCAACTAGCGGATGAACTTTAGGCGGACTCTGAAGTGTCAAATGGCGAGTTGTCATTACGAATAATAAAATAAACAAAGAAATATTTTCAATGAAACGTCGTATTTAAAATCGTTTATTGTAAAACTAAAAACATGTAAATGTATACTACATGGATAATTAAACAATAAAAGTGTTATTTTATAGGTTAACTTACTTTTTCTTCTTGACGGCTGTTATCCATTTCATTCGTTGTTCTTGTTTCCAACGTGCTTGTGGAAATTTGTAGAATTTACAAGCACTGTTTACGCCAGTGTTTTTACAGTTATCAACACAGCAGGTATCGTGACCCATATTTCTTTATTTTTAACGAAATACAATAAACAACAACACTCCACTATGTATACGCAAGGATGACATCCGCCGCGAGTTCCTTTTTTAGCCACGGCGGGCGCTGCGATCGATTCGTCTGTCCCTACTCCCCGCTTTGCACCCAGCGAATTACCATTAACCAGGCACTTATAAATCTGCGAAAAATACACATAACACATAACTTCGAAAAACATCGAAAAGTCATTGGTGTGTGTTCGATCCTAGGTTTTACCACGAAAACCTGGGATCGAACCCGAGACCTCGTCTAAGCAGTCCATTACCCATACCACTAGGCTACCGCGGCCATTTTTCTATCGATTAAGTAATATAGCTTCTCTCATCATCGAGACTATTTTTACTATTTAAGAGTTCTTGTAAATAAACACAAAATAACAACAACATCTCATAAAGGATAGATGAGAATCTTGGCAAAACGATTTTCTAATAAGATGCGAAGGCTGTCTGGCGTTGACAGACCCCACGAGTTCGTTAATTTTTCTCTCTTGACTGAAATTCATGATGCGTTAAGTGAGTTGCTATAAATACAAATAATATTTTTGAATTTCAATATGAATAAAGAAGATACGATGGCAATAGATTGGAAACTGTGAAGTGGAGAAGTAAACTTAGAAAAGAAAGAAAAGAAAGAAAGAAAAATGCGTTTATTTTTAAATCAGCTGCAGCACATAACACGAAATCGCAAACCAAAAACCCTACGAAATTAAATACCTTATAAAATAAAAATAAAATAAAATACTTAAAAAACTGACCCTGCTTTGAATTCAATCGGCATAACCGCACGGATGGAGAAGGTATTAGCGTATTTCAATCAATCAGTTAGCCATGTCTAGCAGTGTACGGTGGATGGATAGGCCTCTCCCAATATTGAGAAGCTTTGGCCTACTGTTTTCACGCTGGCCAGATGTCTTGGTACACGGTTTTGCTTCGAATTTTCGTTCTCTGGCAGTAATATAATCTGCGTATTTTTCCGTTTGTCGTCTCTTTCCTTTCGGTTAAGATAGGTAATATTCTTTCTCGGTCACCACTTGAATATAAGTGTAAGTATCTATTTAAAAATTATTTTATGTGAATTGTCTTCAATTTCACATTCGAACAAGCTAGGTGTCAGAATTGGCTTAGTTTCGTTTTGTTACCCCTATAAGTTTAAATTACTTTTTACTTTTGTCATATAAAACATAGCTAATCATCGATATCGGGTGTCATTTAATAGACATATTTTACACTTTCCTGCTATTTAACTGAGTTTGCGTTCTACAAACAGTTTTAGTTATACAGACTAACAAGCCTTTGATAATATTGCTACCCATATTGGACTTAAAGTTAAAGTGGACTTAAATAAATAAATACAATAAAAGCCTACTGTCGTCAATCGGTCTTTTTATACAAAATATAAATTGACGTCTCCTAAAAATATTCCATCAAATTAAGTACCTCCACGTTTCACGTTAAAACCGTTCTGCTACGATCATAATTGTATTGTTACAGCACTTACAATAGCAAGCAAATAAGCTAACGTGTTTGTACGTCTCATCACAATGCGGGAAGGTGCCTGTGCTTATTAATAGAGCCTTAAGAGCTTCTGAAACATTTGTACAACAGCCCATTCCGGCAAGTGTGAAGTGCGGAGCGGCCACACACAGTGCATGAATATCAGAATAACATACACGGAGAGTCGGGTAACATAGGAAACTCATATTATGTTAATATAATTTAGGTTAACTAGATAGCATAGTACTATGTCTAACTTAATATTTAGATATCTTAATATATATAAATCTCATGTCACAATGTTTGTCCTCAATGGACTCCTAAACCACTTAACCGATTATAATAAAATTCGCACACCATGTGCAGTTCGATCCAACTTGAGAGATAGGATAGTTTAAATCTCAAATTATTGTCGCAATTTTAATTTATTGCTAATTATTTGTCTGTTATTATTTGACAGTCACAATTATCTGTTAACTCCAAATGATTCTAACAGATGTCGATACCTTTCGACTGGGTTGTGTAAGTAATCAATAGATAGCGCTGCTATGGTAAATCTACGAACGTGTCATATAAGCAACATTTTAACAGCATAATTACCACGTGTTGTTGACGCTATAAAACGCAGACGAAGTTGCGCGGGTCAGCTAGTAAAATATATATTTTGTAAGTTAAATGTTATGATAAGTGAAGCGTAACGAAGTCATATAGATAATATATGACTACGACAAAAAATGAGGTCTTTGGGGACCCGAGTTAAACTCACCAGACCACCAGACAAATCGGTGGATCTGTTGATGGACAGGCAAGACTCTCTGGTGCTGGTTTTCCTTTCAGACTTGGATATGGAAGCAATTCGATCGTGTATAGCTTATATAAATCACTTAATGAAGTAGGTTCAGAAGATCGATCTCTGGTTTCCTAAATATAAGCTTTACCTACACTACACTACAGTAAAAATAGATATCAAATAAAATAATAAATACTAGAAATAAATTCAATAAATAGAGTAAATAAATAATAACTAGAACTTATTGCTTTGTTGATGATCAATTATTTCAAAGAAAAAGGAGGTCGAGATCAATTCTAAAGTGTCACATTACAAGTTTATTCATAAATAATAAAATAAAACAAATGGTATTATAATATAATCGAATGTTATACTTGTAGAAATAAGTAGGTACCTATGACAAACTCTTCCTCTCTCCAAACATTGTGCTGTGCCCGACAGGGTCCCTAATTGTAATTATAATTTTAACTTGAACAACTGTACTACATTATGGAACGCAATAAATGTATTGAGTATTGAGTTATTAAAAAAAATCACCAATAGATAAGTATTACGTAGAGGTGACGATTCTGTGATCTTTATTTTTGAACTATTGAATAAATAAGTTACGGTTTATTGACAGACTGACGGACAACGATACAATATTGACGATGTGATCAGTTTTATACAGCTCTCAATTGGTATTCCCGCTAAAACTAGCTTAAGTGACTTAACTTACTTCTAACATAAACAGCTTAACATTTAACATTCACATCCATAACTAATAGGTTATTAACATAAGTGTGATGCCACCCGTGTGTTTAACCCGAGGGAAGTAAAAAACACTTGGTAGTATGTGAGAGAGGTAGTAGCGGGTGTGTTTGTGCAGCATGCGGCGTGGAGAGGAGTTTGTCGAGTAAACATGAGCGCGGCCGCGTGACGCGATGTCGCGACCTCCCGACTCCGCCATTGTTGTCTCCGCTGCGCCCGCGCATGCAACAACCTCTGTCCACAATGCAAGCGTAAGCGGGTAGGAAACATTGAATGTGGTATAGTATAAATAGCAATGGCCAATCTGTTTGTCTGAATTTTTTTATTAGGTTTAGACTTTTGTCCCTGACAGAAAGTCTAAACTTAATAACATTTCTTTAAGCGAAATTTCTTCAAGTATCTCAGACATAGAGAAGACACTTGTGCGTTACACGTGGAGAAGGTGGGTGGATTTTATGGCAGAAAATAATAAAAAGGAAGAGATACAAAACCTTCATAACTATTACTAGCCACATAAAAATGCTGCATTTTGTAATGTAATCTAAAGTAATTGTTAGGCAATAAGTTTTTCTAGGAAGATGGAAGACTTTTCTTCATGCCACTTAGGTGGCAGACAAGCACACAGTCCATCTAATGGAAATTGGCGCTTAAAAGTTACAAACCATGGACACACATCAGCTTCATGGACACGTCTTTCTGATATCCTCCGAAGCTAAGTTGAACTCGTAGCACAGGATCTGCCTTCCGACTTTTCGTCCTTTACTTCCTGACGATTAAAATATTTCAGTATTACTTATATTTTTAACTACTGTATCTACTATTTGTATCTGTATGAACAAGAAGTGTCAGTTAGTAAAAAGCTAGTAACAGACTAACCTACATTACAAAAATGAATAAAAGTAACTATATATTGCTATCTCTACTTTCTCAATGTATGGAAATGTGGAAAGATTCTAATATAATAATTCAAAACATTAAAAAATGATCTTAAATACGGAAATACATGTTTTAATCAAAATTATTCTTATAACTTACTATTGGGATGATACACCCGAAATAGAAACATTAAAAAAAATGACAACGCATAAAAGAGACCATGATTTTTAATAATAATTTCCCTGTCGTAAAATGCTATCTACACCAACCGCATTTACTCGAAAAATTTATTTTCCCTCTGAATCATCAATTTTACCTGTCTGCTTGAAAATTTTCAACCAAACATGGTTTAAGTGTATATGACATGTAAAAAAATCATGTTAATTAAGTTATGATCATAAATCACAGGTAGATCCAAAAAGTTTTTATTGAAATTAAAAAAAGTTAGACTGCCTCTGGGGTGCAGCGTTAGCGATTTGGCAGCTGTGTTTTGGGTTATGGATGTTGATTCCTGGGTCGATAAAAATAGTTCAATAGGCTGCTCTATGCTGATAGAGGGCCAGTTGACTGACATTAAGTTCTCATCATCTTTATCATTTAATTTTGAACTTTAATCTTATATAAATAATGCTAAAATTCCACGGCAGTTTTTGCAATCTCAATCATGTGCCTATGGTCAACAAATTAGTACAATCAGGGTCCTGAACACAAACCATTGTACAGATGGTTAAACATACATAGTGAGGCAAAGGTCTTCTTGAGGTTGAAAGGTTCGACACTGCTTGAGTGTATGGGATTGTCGACTTTCCTCAGCGCCCATTTCTGTACCGTTTCCTCAAATACACTTACGTCAATACAAATATAACAAAAGTTTGGCTGGTTAATTAATTTGAATAAAAGTTATATTATTTTTATAAAAAAAAAAATATCAATAATATTGAAAAAATAGCATAATAAATGTATTTCTTATATAATTTATGACTTACATCAATTTTAATTTTGTCTGACTTTCGCCTAGGTCTAACAAGGATTATACAAATATTAATAGCCCGACCAGTTCTAATACTATTTATCATTTATTAGTTTCTGTATTGTCTAGATAACAATAAGTAACTAGACGAAACTTTCGCAGACAACTCCTCTGAGGTTATAACTGAAATCGACTGCTGTATAAACATAGAAACAATTTGATTTGGATTATACAGAATTCCCTTAACCCTCTACTGCATGAATTATTAAGGAGACGAAAAAAAAATTTTTTCTTCTTGGATATTGCTTTATTTAAGTAATATTAAGACAAATTAATCGAAAAAAAATAAAAAAGTAGTTTAATGTCCAAAAAAAACTACGATACCATATATGGGCTCGTATGCACTTAGACAAAAACTCGCTCGGTCATATATGGTATCGTATGCAGTCAAACAAAAAAATAACAAAGTAGAAAAGGAGCATTACATACTCGTAATATATCAGACAAACAGGAGTAAAATGATATTTTTTTTAATATATATATTGGGGGAGGGAGGGGGGCCCACCACTCACCCACGGTTCAACACTACAACGATAACAATATATATTAGAATGTCAAACCGCCCTCTTCAAAGCAGGTAAAAGACTTCTTGCCAGAGTAGGGATGTTGTAATTTATTATGCAATATTCCGCAAGTGCGAAGGAGAAACCTCGACACTACGTGTTTCGCCTCTACACGAGGCATCTTCAGGAGCGCTCTCATGCGACATTTCAGACAATATTGGACATTGGCCTATGTGGTTGAAAAAACGCGTATGTGCTATGAAGACATACACTAAATGTTCAAAATACAAAGTTTTTCTATGCTACAATGATAAAAGAAATTGTCTCGTTACATTCCACGACTTATAATATAAAAATATTACATTACTCCTGTTTGTATTAGATATTACGAGTATGAAATGTTCCTTTTCTACTTTGAATTTTTTTGTTTGACTGCATACGATACCATATATGTCCAAACGTATTTTCGTCGTACTGCATATGAGCCCATATATGGTATTGACATAAAAGTGGATGAAAACCATATTAAATATTTAAAAAGTGAGAAAATAATTGTTTATAGGTAAAGAAGGAAGTATTGACTTTATAAATAAAATTATACGTTTTATAAATACTTATGTTTCGATTTTGTTTTTGATGCTCAAAAATGTCCCTCAGACAGTCGTCTTTTGTTTCACTGACTACACGCGCAAAAGTAACGTTTTTTCGAAATGTCATCATACCATAGACCAGCTTAGTGCTTTTTGTTATTGCTACTTAACCATTACATGGATTTAACAATGTGGAATGACTTAATTAGTATTTGTTTGGAAATAAAACAACAATAAAATCGCCATACCATATATGGGCTCATATGAAGTAGAGGGTTAAGAAAATAAACTTGATTAGGTATCTTAATCTCAGAGTTTAAGCCTACACGAGTATACAGGTGGCAGAATTATATACCTAGTTGTTATGTCCCAATAGGCTGGCCCAATTGAGCAGTCCATCTGGGGAAGTACCTCTGCGCCACTGAATATTCACTAGAGATTTTTTGTGCTGTCAGTTAGAAAAGCAATTGGTCTCCTGCGCTGTCGGCATAGAAGGTCTCTTAACCTTAACACCACTTCCTCACCCCATCAAGAAGGCCTTTAGGTTTCTATAGGGTCAGAAGCACTGGTATGACTCTCTGGTGTTGCAAACATCATTTGACCACGGTAACCATTTTCCATTAGGTGGGCTGTGTGCTGGTCTGCCACCTAAGCGGCATGAAGAAAAGTCTTCCATCTTCCTAGAATTACTTCTTGCTTAACAATTACTGTAGATTACACTACAAAATGCAGCATTTTAATGTGGCTAGTAATAGTTATGTTATGAAGGTTTTGTATCTTTTCCTTTTTATTATTTTCTGCCATAAAATTCACCGAAGTACCTTCTCCACGTGTAACGCACAAGTGTCTTCTCTGAGTCTGAGTCTTGTAAGTTTTATGATATACCTAATAAACTATATAACAATGGATAATTACCAACATCCCAGCGTTAATGATTAATTCCGTTTCCATCCAATGCTTGCACTTATAAATCGGTGACCATTCTCGTACACTTTCCCCTCTGTCTCCGTAATGAGACCCGCTGAATCGTTTTGGCTATTACGATGTTCTTTATAATAATAATAATAATAATAATAACTTCTTTATTGCAGACCATTATAGTCCATATAGGGTTAGAAACATATAAACTTATCCTATTGTTAGTAAGTACACACAAAGATAAACAAAAAAGAAAAGAAAAGGTAAGCAAGTGGTGACAACACTAAGACACTGCCTGCGTCACAGTACGTGTGTCTGCACCCAGTGCCTCAGCATCGGACCATCCCACTTATCAGCTAATGCGCTCAGGATACTGTGGGAGCTCTCTCGTGTCCTACGGAGGATAGAAGCGCATCTCTTTCGGATGATGGCATTAAAACTATCAACCCTCGCCTCCGCGAACATCCCCGATGCACTACAATGGCGTGGTAGCCCCAACAATACCCTGAACGCATTGTTGTACTGAACACGCAGCGCGCTGAAAACCCTCTGCGTATAACCAACCCACAGACTGCAAGTGTAAAAAGACTGACAGTATGCTCGAAATAAGGTTACTTTTGATTCTTTCGAACACCTTGCAAATCTGCGAGCCAGCATATTACATCGGACTGCCAGCGCCCTGCGCTCTCTCTCGATATCGAGATTGTCGTTTAGGTTATCAGTGACCCAGTGACCCAAGTACTTGACTTGCGTAACTCTCGTTAGAGGAGTGTGGCACAGCGAGATTGGTGGCACGTTCTCATAGCATTTAGTGCCCGCCTTAAAGACTAGTAGCTCACTCTTTTTAGCATTATACTTGAGTCCATGAGCCACCGCATAACCCTCACAGACCTGCAACAGTCGCCTTAGTGCGCTGATCGATGGGCTGAGCAGCACCATGTCATCTGCGTAGCTGATGTTGTTAACGCATATCCCATCTATGTGACAGCCAATGTTGGCGCTACTCAGCTCAACGATCAACTGATTTATGTACAGATTGAACAGGCGTGGGGAGGTTATACCCCCCTGCCTCACCCCGCATTCCAACCTGTACATACGTGAGAATGTGCTAGCCCACTTAACGTGGTTCGTCTGGTTTTTGTACCAGTACCTAAGTAGCGATATGACCTCACCTTCCACAGTACCTTGCTTTTGAAGCTTTTCCCATAGGAGGTCATATGACACCAGGTCAAACGCCTTGGATAGGTCAAGGAAGCACGCGTTGACTGGTGTCTGCCTGTCAGCATAATACTGAACAATTTGCTTCACACACAGTATAGCACTTTCCGTGGACAGACCTGGCCTAAAGCCAAATTGTGCATCGTGTATACTTACACGTGTAGCCATATGTGAGTCAAGCAGACCGTCCAGTACCTTAGCAATTATGGTGGCAAGGGAGATAGGTCTGTAGTTAGTGGGGTCAGCCGCATTCCCTGTTTTATTTTTTACAATCGGGACGACTGTGGTTCGCATTAAATCATCGGGCAAATAAGAATGACTCATACAAAAGGTCAGAAACATAGCTAGCACTCTCGGTAGGTGAACACCTGCGTACCGCAGATGCTCCACGCTGAGGTGATCGTGACCCGGAGACTTCCCGCCAACCATGTTTTTAATTATGACCGAAACCTCTTTCGCAGAGAATTTAACTTGAAGCTCCGAGTTAACCCCCCCAGAGCCAAGCATCAACGGTTCCGCACGCACCGTTGGCGATGTACCTGGCGATTCCACTCTAAATTGGTCCACAAACATATTCGCTATAGACGCGGGATCGCATTCACCTCCCACGCTGACTGGGAGGCGCGGCTTGGGGCTCACCCTGTTAGTATTTTTCCAGAATTTTGAGAAATTTTTAGACTTATGGTTTTCAGCTAGTATATCCATTTTGATTTGTGTTTGATTATTGCGACACCACTTCAATTTAGATTTAAATCGTATTCGAGCTTCACGCATTTTATCATAAATATCCCCCAAAACCGGATGCCCATGTAAACGCCACATCTGAAGCGCCAGCCGCGCCTCACCATGCGCGGACTTAACGTGTTTGTTCCATCCCAACATTGGTTTATAATTCCTCTTTCTAACAAAACTAGCACTACGCTCAGCGGCCACTGTCAGTATACAAATTATTCTACTATACAAGCTATCTAACACAGATCTATGATTTGGGTCTCCGCACATTGTACCCGCACAGACCCTCAGTTCGGGAGGAAAATCTACATCACGTAAAGATGCGTTACACATGTTTTTGTAGTTATCTATTTGACACAAATCACGTTCCCCCCAAATGACATTGTTATAACCTAAGTTCGGTAGAACAGTAGTTGGCTCTGTTAATTTTATATTACACTTTATCAGTATAGGCATATGATCAGACGAGTAATTATCGTACAAAACATCAGCACTAGTGATTGTCCTCCGCGCGGCATCAGTCACAACACAGTGGTCGAGCCAACTACGTCCCCCGAACGCTTGACACACAAAAGTGTATGTATCATTGGGTAGAAGTTCCGTGTCAGCACACGACCAACACTGTTCCGCACAAAACGTAAGCAACTCCGAATAAAATAACTTGTCAATGTGGGCATTAAAGTCGCCTAACATAAAAACCGTTTCAATGTTGCTACTTTCTATTACTGCACTCATTTCACTTAAACAGTCAGTAAATTCAACAAGATTGTTACGACAATTAGTAGGCATGTACACAGAAAAAACTAACATCTCTCGATCATGTAATTGCACCTTTATGCATGCGAGACGATCACTGTTGCACTGTATATCAGTCACTGATGAAAACAAACTCCTTCTCCACAGCAATGCTACACCACCATAGGGCCTACCCTTAAATATGCCAGCAGATGGATCCATAGAGGACTTACCCGTGAAAGCAAAGTCTTTGTGTACAGTATCAAGAAACGCTAAGTCGTATGGCATTAGCCATGTTTCTTGCAATGCTATAATGTCAGCTGTTATACATAGTCGTCGGACACAATCCGCTGCCGTCATTATTCCTTTACAATTAAAACTCACTAATTGTATCGATCTATCCATTGTTACTTAATAGCTAATTCACCTTTCATACATTTCTTTACATTAGCCGCAGCTTTGTTAAAGTAGACAAATCTGCGAAACGATATACCCTCCGGCCACAAACTATCATTTAAAAATATAGTCAGTTTGTGTTGTGGTACAAGAATTTTATACGCGTTATAACTTCGCTGCTTCAACATATTTATTTTTTTAAGGGTCACCGATGTTTGGGTCTTTGCCAAAATGTAATCTGTGATGTCGCCTTCTGAGGTCTGTTTGTCAACATTAGTAATGAAGAGCGGTATTTTAATTTCCGCCGCTCTGAACTTAACATTTGGCTCCAGTGCGGCTTTCCCTTGGCTTCCGGCAAAACGATATTTCGTTTTCTTTCCCTGTACAAGCACCCATTCATTATTTTTATCTTTGTCGCTATCATCTTGCGTGTGATTATTATCGCTCCCGCTTGGCGCTTGTGACACGGGGCAAGTCAAACTTTGTATCACAGCTGTGGTGGGGACCTCGGTGTGAGAAGAAACGTTGTGTGCGAGCGGGACAGACTCTTGACGAGCGGGTGAGACAGCTATTGGTGGCACAGTCATTTCGCTAACATCTTTCGAAGTTCGATCTAAGTTTTCGAAAAAGTGGGGTAGGCCCACTGGCCCACTGTCTAAACAGAAACTATTTTTTGATCGTCCACCGCCTCTTTTAGTGTTTATGTTCTGTGTTTCGTACTGTGAGGAATAATTGAATTGGGACAGTTCTTTTTTAAAATCGTCTAATTGCGCCGTAGTTGCATATTGTTCCTTCACTTCACGTATCTCTTTCTGTAGTACTATTATATCTTTTAGGAGCCCAGTTACATCAATGTGGTCGAAGGTAACCGGTGGCAATTTTTGCAGTTCCCGTGCAACGAAAATAGGCACCGCTTCAGGATCTGTTTCTTTCAGCAACGTAATAACATCATGAAGGTCTCTTTGTGATTTACCATCTCGTTTACGTGTGATTTTGCGCTTCGCTGTTGAGATCGAGTCAAACAGAAGGCTCTTCGCCGTTTCAATATCCTCAGCAGAGAAAGCTGTGGTGCATATTCTCACCAAGCTTTCTTCATCCATTACGTCCATCTTGTTTTGGATGAAAGCTAACACCTCGTTAATAACAATATTACAGCTATTGCACTTAATAACTTTTGACGTCATTGTTTGACGATTGCACGACGTCATTGTTTGACGATTGCACGACCGAGACTATATATAGTCGAATTTAACATTTTACGGAAAGTAAAATTGGAAAAGTTTCCCCGAATATCTTTAAATTGGCGGATACTTTTTTTACTATAAGATTCTATTTAAATTTCAGAACGATTCAAAAGAGGGATATTTCTTTCGGACATATAAAGCAGCATATAACATTTTTTTTTCAGGACAGTTAATGGTCCAGTCTGTGTCAAAATTAGGTAATCATTTTCAGATTCTGAAAATTACTTTTGGAGCAAAGTAATTTACATTTTTAATAGAAAACGTCGAATAATTACATAGTGAGCTGCTTTAAAGTATTTTGTTTCGTATAAATAATTAATCATTTTGATTAACATTTTTAAGTACGAAATATGTGCAATAAGTGTCAATAATCATCTACTTATTACGTTGTTTTGACCGATCTTATAACAGATTTTCCCATCATATAGAACCGAAACCTTCGGATACCCCAGCTGAACTCGACACACACGCTGACCGAGTGCGCGGCGTGGGAGACGCCAAGGCGGGTCCTAGCAACAGCCCTAGGGGTGGGAGTTGTCTCGCTCGCCACCTTGCTCACGGTGATGGTACGATGCGCGAGTGCCCGCACTGCCCACGATGAGCGGAGGCGACTCGGACGTCGGAGGTCGCAAAATGACCTCCGTCCCCCATGAGCGCGGGCCTGGGGGTGACGGGTGGAGCCGCCGGTCACCCTAGCAGAAGCAGGCCACGGCGATGGCGCAAATGCCACCCCATACCCAGGGGCTAGATGGGGACACCATGGTCTCCACATTAGGGGAAGAGGGTCATCTCAACAGAGATGTCCCCGGGTCTGCCGGGGTGCGAGAGATATGTCTTGTATAATCTCACCTCCGGCAATCAAGGACCCATGGACGGCGTGCGTTTTGGTCGGTTCGAGTCCGACATAATCACCTCCATCGGTTTTGGTGGAGGTGGTATCCGTGGGGATTTTGCGCAAGATAAAAAAAAAAAAAAAAAGCTGAACTCGACAAACTGGTTATATTGGAATCGAACCGACTAAAACTGCACGCCGTCTTTGAGTATTCAGCAGCCATAGGTTAGGTTAGATAGTAATACCTTAAGAATTCGATTTTATTGAAACTTCGTAACAACACAATCGATATCAGTATTACTTTATATATAAACCTATAAAGTGAAGATATAAAGCGATTTGGAGAGTAAATCATGATATTTATTCTCTAAATCGCTTCCGCTTGTGCCATACCCTCCGTCTAAAGGCAGTCGTTGACTGCACTTGTCACACACGCGCATAATAAAACATCTTCATGTGACGCGTATCTGCCCGCATTTATAGTCTTCTACTACCTTTATAACTCAAATTCAGTTGAAATTATGACACGTTGCTTTTCATTACTGTTACCTGTAATATAATTAAGTCATTTACTGTTTGTATTAAAGACTTTTGGTTGAACAACTGTCTAACTGTCAGTTCTGTCTTCGTTTGAGCAAGCGAGTTTCAAAATCTATAAGTACTTTAACAGTGACAACCTCCGTGGCGAGGCGATAGCGCACGCGACTGCTACGCACGGGGCGCGGGTTCAATCCCCGCTCAGTGCAAAAAGTTGTATGCATGAATTTGGCTGTTTGCACTGGTCTGGTCGTGCTTCGGAGAGCACGTTAAGCCCTCGGTCCCGATTGCCATACAAACATCTATGGCAGTCGTTACGGGTAGTTGGAGCTCTCAAAAGTCTAACCAGTCTAATTTGAAACTTCGATAACGCCATTGGTCATTGGACCATTGGTTGTGGAGGTCAGATGGCAGTCGCTTCACGCAAAATTTCGAAGTTCAGCCGCATCACAGTTGGACTGGAAAACCGACCTCAACTGAGTTGGGAGAAGGTTCAGAGAATGAAGTACTATCAGTACTACCAGTGATAATTTATGGCGTCGAGATGTGAACCCTCACTAATCCAGGTCATACAGCGAGCTATGGAAAGGGCTATACTGGAAAAATCTCTACAAGATCGAATCAGAAACGAAGAGATTCGTAGACGAACAAAAGTTGCCGAAATAGCCCACAGGGTTAGCAAGCTGAAGTGGCAGGGCAAATAACAAGAAACACAAATGATAATATTTCATAGAGAATTCACTGTGTATTTTCTTGGTGAATTGAAAAGTAACTTTGAGTAGTCCACGTCTAAATATCTACAGGCTTGAGAGGTCCATCAGCCGATAGATAAAAATGTAAGGACATTAGGTCAGGTGCAAACGAACCATCAAGACGGGTCTTTCAACAAATGTCTCAATACCGCTCGTGTAGTCTAAAGGCTTATTCAGATAGAAGTGATATTTACTACCATTGTATGCAGCGAAATCGTTAATCTGTTTTCTTTTAACCGAAATTACTAAGATTTCTTCTTACCTCTCCGGCTAAGCTTAAAGACTTCTGTTAGAAGTGGGTTCATGTCCGGGACGTCTACCAGTACCACTACAGATTTCAGGGTAGCTAGACTAGCGTTACACAACAACCAACCAATGATGGTCCAATGACTAGCTTAATCTAGCGTTTACATGCAACGTTAACCAGCAAATTATAAGATGGAGGCCTACCTCCGTTTTATAATTTGTTGGATTATTAGTCAGACTGCTCAATTAGGACGGGAGATCCTATCAAGTCTTAACTTGACGGTGTCTCCCGTCCTAATCGAACAGTCCGACTGGGAAAGTACCTCCGCCCTACAAAATATCACGGTTAATAATAACCTTGTGTTGTGTTTCCGACGGTGAGTAGGGTAGTCAGAATTCACTGGAGAGATTTCGTGTTATCAGTGGGAACACCGAGAAACCCTTCTTTGTCTTCTGCACTGACAGCTCAAAATGGTGAACCACTTATGTGACGCCCCTGGTGCTGCAAATGTCCATAAGCCACGGTAACCACTTACCACAAAAAAAACAATGGCAATCAAAAATGCCGTCGATTCAACAGAAGAAGATTGTCAATCAATCGATCAATTTCCTATCGCCGTACACTCCTGGAGATAGATCTCTCCCAATGTTGATAGTCCAAGAATCCATCTCTCGCAAAGGTACGGCCTGCATAGATATTCATTTGTCGCTTCTTACGACTTAGGACGAGATGGGTTGGTGATAATCTTTATTGTGCTTGTCCTGAATTAAATATCATCTTACTATCTTTCTTCTGATTCTATGCCTTCTCTAGTATATTCTGTATTTTTTGTTATCCACGGTGAATATATCGCTACCGTCTCCGTGTATACGCTACGGTTGATATCTGAATTGCCCTTTATGAAAATACACTCGACATTTTTTCCTTTAGAAAGGTTTTATATGTGTATCGGAGTGCGTCACTTTTTCGTGAGTTACTTCTCCTTACCTACATCAATTTTGGCTTAAGAGAAATCTTATTTTAGAAATGCCGTGGACCTTTCATTTTTTTTTACGTTTACCTACCGATATTCATGACAAATACTAGGTTGGATAGCACTTAATGTTTTCTAATGCATGATATTTTAAACTATATTGATTCGTATTGTTGCTCATTTGACAAACGAGATTCTAGTGCATGTTTTCCCATCCCACTGTAGTCGCTCCTATAAAAGACAAGATGCACTAATTAGATTTAAAAAAAAGAATATATGTGGAGAAGTAAGAGAACAGTCAGAGGACTTCAAAGTACAAGCTTTAGGTGCGACTAGAATTGGCTTCAAATAAATTTAATGGAGTGAACTCTGAAGTTCTTGTTCTCCAATGAACACTGAAAAACAAACATTTAGGTAGCTTAACATAACCAACTATCTTATGTTACGGGTTTTAGAATGTGGACAAACATATTTAGTTCTTTTGTGTTTGAAAATATATGTACGTTATTTTACATAAAAACATACAGATCAATGGAAATATTCTCATTCATTCACACAAATATTCGCACTGAGCGGGAATCGAACACGCGTAGCAGTCACGTATTACTAGTTAAATAAACTTAAATTTTGGGCTTATATAGCGTGGTGTTGTGAAGTTGTGTTGTGTTGTGTTGTGTTCTAGCTTCAATAATAAATAATTCTATTTTCCTGATCCGTCATTGACAATTGACATTTCATACCCAAATTCCAAATGAACGTACATTAATATCGATGTAACAATACCAAATGTACTGTCGTTAGCAAGTCACCAACATACGTGTATTATACATGTCTCAAATTACCTACGTCATTACTGAAAACACGCCGCGTAGTCAGTTTAACGAGCTATTGATCTCACAGTATATCTTGTGTAATGATATGGAGTCCTAAAGACCATATGGGGACTCCCCCAAACTACCCTCACCCGCTAGATGACATCTGTTGAATAACGGACGCGATAGAGGTTATCTTCAGACCGTTGAAATATATAAAAAAACATTTCAACGTTGCTTCCGTAAAAGCCATCAGTTAAACCAACAGGGAGAGGATTTGGTAGACCTCAGGCTCGGACACTGTTGCCGGGCCCGCACTGCCCGCGATGAGCAGAAGCGACTCGGACGTCGGATGTCGCAGAATGACCTCCGTCCCCCAAGAGCGCGGGCCTGGGGGTGACGGGTGGAACCGCCTGTCACCCTGGCAGAAGCAGGCCTCGACAGCGGCGCAAAGTGCCACCCCACATGAGGGAAAGAAGGTCATCTCAAAAGAAATGTCCCCGGGTTTGCCATGGACGACGTGCGTTTTGGTCAGTTCGAGTCCGACATAATCACCTCCACCGATTTTGGTAGAGGTGGTATCGAGGTTGTGTGGTGAGTTTTGTGCTCAATAAATAAAGGCTCGGACACTGCTGACACCAGTAATGATTATAGTTTAGATCGGTTTGTGCATAAGCGTTAGCGCATAGCGTAGTTCTGCATATTGGCATATTTATAGAGTCGTTAAAACCAAATGCGTAGCATGCATGCAGTAAAATAGTATTATTTTGTGAACACAAATGGTTTTAACTACTCTTCAAACATAAAAAAATCCGTTACTATGATAACAGTTGCCGGGATATTTAACATGTATTTTGGTTGTTATAAATAAAATGGTCAACTTTAAATAATTTCATACACAAAATTCTAAAAGAGCTTTTTACGAGATATTTCATGACTCTGGTATTACAATGAACTAGTCCATATTTTCGCTTGAAAGAAAACAACTACAGGATTTAGCTGACCATTTTTTTTTAAATGTTATGTAATACAATTAAATATTTTCCAATTCTACATTATCGCATTGGATTAATCTATAAGGATAATGTATGTTATGAAATAAATAAATAAATTTCTATTCACCCTTCATCTCTATTCACCCCGTTTTACACGGTATCCGATATTTCAGCGCTGTTGCAAGCGCACCGAGGACAGGCTAAACTCGAACCTCTCCGTCTTCTGGTTTTCCCCCTCCATTTCGCGCGGTACAGACGTCCATGGTGATTCTTTGGTTCACATGTCACCTCCTACGATGTCAAGCCAGGATTTCTTGGGATAAACCAGCTAACGGTACCCGGCCAGGGCATTGCCAGCCAGGCAGTTAATTCAAATACTGGAACTCGCAGTAAGATTCATATTAGCTCGCATAAATAAATTATTGTCCTATTATTACCTATAAATATAAATTAACAATTAATTAGTTAGTACCAGTGTGCATGATAAAATCACTTGACGAACTGACGTTTAAATTAGTACCGTTAAGGTGCAAAGTACATGATTTACAAATGTAGTGCCATTTTAAATGAATGTAGATATTGGCGCGTACCGGCGGTTAGTTGTGGACATCATAGTACCCACATTTGCAGAAGGGTGTCAACTCAATGAGATGTCTACCGAGAGATATGTCTTGTATACAAAGACCCATAGACGGCGTGCGTTTCAGTTGGTTTGAGTTCGACATAATCAGCTCCGGTTCCGGTTTTACATGGTACTCGTGAGGATTTTGCGTATGATAAAAAAGAGCTGACGTAATGGATCTGGTTAAAGTTTGGGAGGCTGTATCTACCAATTTACGATTATAGTCTGGAATGACAAATAGGTTACATTTTTCCTGGAATAGTTCTCTATGCGTTGTGGCAACAGGATACGAATGCCACGCAGTTGGGGCGGCGGGCAATAGCTAGTTATTTTATACGTTCACTTCACAGTACCTACCTGCTTCTCTTCAGTAAACTGCAACTTTTGTAATAAAAGTTCAACTTCATGTTCTTAAGGTGCATAAACATTGAGAAAAGTGCCTTTTGTGTTGTTATTCTATTGTTACAAGAGAAAATGTTTTATTATTATTTTATTTTTTCTGTTATGATGGCGTATTATTGTATAAACTTTACCTAGAACAATGAACATTTTACGTATGGGCCAGACATTTCAATATTATCCTGAGATATTAAGTAGTCAAGTTATGAAGGGCTTTAGAAACAGAGGTCGGTCCATGAAAAATGGATGGATTGACTGAAAAAAGATATGGCAAAGAGAGACGGATGAAATGATATCTGATAGGAATAGGTATATGGAAGAGAATGATATGTAGCGCCGACCCCAAGTCATTGGGACAAGGGCTGGAAGATGATGATATAAAATGGCCAAGTACGTACGCTAGGTACTCAACACTACATTTTTGATCTAACCTCATCCAGATTGGTTCAGCCGTTACAGTGTTATGAGCAAACAGGCATCCATATAAATAGCCGTATTTATACTTTTTAAACACGTAATCAATAGTAGCACTACTACACCAATGCCAAAGGACCTGGACCCCATTTCCAATTGTTAATTGTCAAACTATTGAGTTTATAAAATTTCCAGTAATTTTTCGGCTTTATGCACATAGGCATACACCTGGTCTCTACACCTGAAGGCGGTTATCTCGAAAGAGATGGCCAGGGACTGCCGGGGTGCGAGCGATATGATTTCACCGCGCCGGCAACTAAGGGCCCAAAGACGGCCTGCGTTTTAATCGGTTTGAGTCCGACATAACCTCCCCAACCGGTTCTGGGGATTTTTCGCACTATAAAAAAAGGTTTTAAACAAAACAACAAGGAGCCACTAACTGTTATCAAGTCTGTGCTATCAGAACGCTGAAAACTTAACAGTACTTACATAGAAACAACTGCATTTATGGTACAACGGATTTCGTTCCGTGACTCAAATTGAGTACGTTTAATACGTGTCTTAACTGTCCGGGTAGAACTTTAAAATGGATTGTGAACAAACTCCCGATGCACTGGAAACTTGAAACTTCTTAACAATAGCCAAGAATAGATACTGCAACACCAGGGTCGAAGTTGGTCAGAGCATTCACTGTGTTATTCATTCACTATTCTGTATTCAAATCCTGTTTTGAAAAAAAATTCGACAGTTTCTAAATTTTAAAATTGGAAAAAGTGAATGTCTAGAAAGGATTTGACTCGCGACTTGAGTAGTAAGCCTTCCCGAAGAGCGAAACCTATGCTCGGGCCCTCTTCGTGAGTAGCGGCACTGACGTGAAACAAATTACTACACCACGATGGCAACTCGAAAATGCCGTCGATTCGACAGAAGAAGAATTTGAGCTACTAGACCATAGATAATACATATATACTAGACCATGTCTAGACCATTCGAAATTCTCCTTCAATTTTTAGTTACAATTAGGACTGACATGGCTTACGACATAGGTCCTATAAATAAATAAAGATTAAAAAAGTCTGATTAATTTATATACAGAATATTAATAACTATATTACAAAATATTTACACATCTACATTAATTATAATATAAATATAGAAATAAAATACAAAAGGTAGAGAGACTGCAACTTTAGGCATCAAAATTCATCAAAAAAAGTCTTAGTTCTATGATTGGTGTTTTTGAGTTCCATGTGATTTTACACTCAAACACATACGCGTACTGCGTATGTTAAAGTACATTTTGCGATGAGTCTAGGGTCAACATATATGCCGATAACTGTACTGTTATTTATTTGTCTACATTGATAGCCTTCCATAAGCTACTTTCATAGATGTTACGGTTCGTACGAGTTTCATTATTAATGTTTGCTCTGACGTAGTACTATTATAAATATAGTAGGCTTTGATCGCTTTGACTAATAATATATTTATTATATTTATGTATGAATGATAATTAAGGTTTTAATAACAAAAAGTAAAGTAATACCTACCACGGAAGTACCACAAAATCAACTAGAAATTGATGGTACTGAAGGCTCGAAAACAAATAAGGCAGCATGGAACTCTGCAAGAAAAATAGTAGATGGGAACAAACTACAATGGGCCATAAGCGGTTTTAAACCATATAAATCACCAGGCCCTGATGGTATCTACCCCGCACTATTACAACAAGGCATGAACATACTAATCCCCCACCTCGTGAGATTATACCGAGCATGCTTAGCTTTCAACTATATACCGATGATATGGAGGAAAGTAAATGTAGTTTATTTACCCAAACCAGGCAAAGCAAACTACGAAGATGTAAGATCATACAGGCCTATCAGCCTAACATCTTTCTGCCTAAAAACGATAGAAAAACTGATAGACAACCATGTGAGGGAAGGACCCCTAAAACGTTTCCCTTTACACAGGATGCAATGCGCCTACCAGCAGGGCAAATCTACGGAAACAGCGTTACACTTGGTAGTAGAACGCGCTCAAAAGGCACTGGATTGCAAAGAGATAAGCGTAGCGGCCTTCATAGATATTGAAGGCGCCTTTGACAAAACGACCTTTGAAGCAATCCAGACAGCAGCGGTCAGACACGGGGTGGACAACACCACCTGCAAATGGATAGAGCAAATGCTCAAGAGCAGAATAATTTGCTCTACGCTAGCGGGTGAGAAGATATACGCCAAGACCACTAGAGGATGTCCCCAAGGGGGCGTACTCTCACCGCTACTATGGAGCTTGGTAGTCGACTCACTGATAGTTAAACTAAATGAAGGACCATTCTACACAATAGGATACGCTGACGACCTAGTGATAATGGTAAACGGTAAATTTCCAGGCACTGTCTCGGAATTATTACAAAAGGGTTTGAATATAGCACTCAGATGGAGTATGGAAAATCACTTAACGATAAATCCATCCAAAACATCAGCCCTATATTTCACACGCAAAAGGGACCTAAAAAGCTTAAAAAGACTTAAGGTAGCAGGAGTACAACTGGAATGGGCCGAAGAGGTGAAGTACCTCGGAGTCATGTTAGATAAACAACTAACATGGCGGTCACATCAAGATTTCGTCACAAAGAAATCAATGAGAGTCCTCGGTATATGCCGCAGGGCGTATGGCAGAACATGGGGACTTAAACCAAAAATTCTGCACTGGATATACAACATGATGATACTACCGATAATCAAATACGGAAGTATAGTGTGGTGGCCAAGGACCACGAAAGTAACATGCAGGGAAACGCTCAGCAAAATCCAACGGATAGCCTGCATGTCTATAACGGGTGCATTTATAACAACACCGACAGCAGCGGTGGAACGACTATTAAATATGCTACCGCTGCATTCAATTGTACAAATGGAGGCTATTAAAGCTCTCAAAAGACTTAAGGATGCAGGACATATTACCAGCATACCAATGAGTTACACAAAAATGGAGATAACACCTGATCTTCGGGATCTACTAGAAATGAGGTCTGACAAAAAACAGCCTAAACTAGTATTTCATAGGAACTACAAGGTAAAAATTCCTACCAGACAGGAATGGAAACAAGGTCTCAGAACCGATCAAGGTAATAGACAAATCTGGTATACCGATGGCTCTAAGACACTAGATGGCACAGGAGCAGGTGTACACGCAAAAAATTGCGACATCAGCGTCAGTCTCGGCAGATACGCCTCCGTATTCCAAACGGAGGTGTACGCTATTATTGAATGCGCTCAGGAGATTATAAATAGAGAAACTCATGGAAAGGAAATTTATATTCTCAGTGACAGCCAAGCAGCCATTAAAGCGCTAAGCTCTCCAAAGGTACATTCAGAAATAACACTGAATTGCATAAGAAGCCTAAACAAGGTTGGAAGAGCCAACAGATTAAGGCTCGTCTGGGTCCCCGGTCATGAGGGGATTGAAGGAAATGAAAAAGCAGACCATCTAGCCAGACAGGGATCTGCTAAAATACCTACAGGTCCCGAACCATTCGTTGGACTCCCCGTAGCCACATTCAAAAGGGCTATTCTAGAGCAGGCCAAAAAGAGGCAGCTTAAGGAATGGAGGACCAAACCAGGCCTAACACATTCGAAGGAATTCTTAAGCAATGAATTGGGAAGGCTGAGCGAGAAAATAATTAATCTCAGCAGGGACAGAATCCGGAAAATAATAGGAGCGTTTACTGGCCACTACTGCACAAAATACACTTTGAGCAAGATTGGTATCATAAATGAAGAAACATGCAGACACTGCAAGGAGGACGTGGAAACGATGAAGCACATACTGTGCGAGTGCCACGCCTTAGGAAGACATCGAATGGATCTACTCGGGAGGGGATACCCCAAACCAGAGGATTACATGCACCTGCGATTAAGAGGAGTGGCCACCCTGATAGAGAGGGCTATCCCTCCTCTAACCTAGGAGCCAGGATGGGGTCGACACAAAGGATCCAACAGGGTCGAAGTGTCCGCGAAAGCTCCAGAGCACGCACCCCAATAACATAAGATAAGATAAGATAATACCTACCACACAGCTCACTGACAAGTCAATAATAATCGTATATTATTAGACTTTTAAAACGATTTTTATATAACTTACGTGGTAGACAATCACACCTATAGACGTGTGTAAATTAATAAGTTAATTAAAATGACACATTCGCGCTACCAGTTCTGTTAAAACCTTCATTAAATCCTTCTTGAAGACCCCATTTCGCAATCTCTTGGAAAAAACACAGTTCCATTCAAATATAGTATATTCTAAATTGTTGTTATTGAAGTAACATTACTTCTATCCACGTGAATATTAAACGTATATAGGTATATGACATAAAATACTTAAGTATTCTAACCAAAGTTCGAGCAATCAACAATTAACTGACGGACTCAGTTCTCACGAACTTTTATTAGTTTAGTCATGGTTTGTCGATACATTACAAATATGTTTTACGGTTAAATAATATTTATGTTGGCTAACAGTTAGAAAGTATAGGAACACGAAACGAATCGCTACACTTTCGGTACGAATGTTCGGATGTTCTTGTTTTCAAATCGGTTTTTGGACTCACACACACACACACACACACACACACACACACACACACACACACACACACACACACACACACACACACACACACACACACACACACACACACGCACACGCGCACGCACACACACACACACACACACACATACATACATACACACACCCACACACACACACACACGCACACTCATACACACATATGTGTAAGTATATAATATGTACATATATACATAAAATTGTGTGTACAAGCAACAGGTTTTCGCATTAAAGTGTGGACGGGCATCTCAAAGTGTGTCGCGCCTCGCGGGCCGGCCCAAGAGTCCTTCGATACTGCACTCTGTTTTTTTGTTGAATAATTTAGTTTATAATATCAATGACGCACTGTGCTCAGCGGCAGTAGTTTATATTTAATTCGAGGAAAGGTGTGTTGAACTTGATTCATTGGAACAGTTCTGTTTGATTAATTTTCTTCGTACCTGTACCTATCTTTTTTTTCTTTATGTGGTGCGAAAAATCCCCAAGAATACTCTATCTCCCAACCGGACTGGTAGGGGAGGTTATGTCGGACTCGAAGCTACTAAAACGCACACTGTCTTTGGGTCTCTCGCAGACCCTATCTTTCGATATGACCCCTTTCGGATGTAGGCAACCCTACCTGTACCTATCTATCTATACGCTTGGAACTGGGAGAATATTATATTTTTTGAATGGATGAAATAAAATATGATGCAATAAATGTGAAGAGTATCAAATAACAATATAAACAGTCAGTTCCCTCAACATCAATTCTCCTAATAAAAATATGTTAAAAATATTAAATTACAAATAAAAAAAACCCGATACAAAAATAACTCGACAAGTAAAAAACAATAATTTATTAATTCAATCGTTGTAGTATCGGGATACCTCTAACTGGTAAAGAGTACCTTATGTTTCAAAACGATCCAAGGTCTCCTATGATAGAGGACATATTAACCATCCGCTAGGCAGGACCTCATTCTAATGAGCCGGTAGTCGGCAATGGGATCCTGTCGATGAGGGGGCCCTAGATACGTGCCCAGAGTTCCCAGTGGGAAATAGGGGCCCTCGTCCTTCGTTTAGCATGGTGTATCATCTTGCGTCCTTCTACACAACCATAACATGTTCCAGTATGTTCAAAAAGTTAACATCACCGCTCGTTCGCGTCTCATCTTTTAACTGTTTTAACCTTTGAAAGAACGAAAAATAATGTTTAATTTTTATCTCTAGCTTTTAAAAAGACATTATAATCAAAATAATTCTATTTATTTAAAGGTCAAGCTGTTGCCAACGCCATTATGATAAATTCCGACAGACGAATTTTATTTATTATGTATCTACATCACACTGAATTTCTAATTTTTAGTAGATAGATAACAAATGATATCTCACACGAATTCTACAATAAAGGTCTATTCAGATGTAAACGATGCTTGCTACGTTGTGGGAAACGACCAAGTTGTTGGCGGTAATCCCACTATTCAAACGTAAGCTGATATCGCTAGAGATTTGGGTATTGAAGCGGTTCGGATTTTCTTTGTTGCACGGACATGCACATAAGAGTATTTTTACCCTACTGCGGCAAAGTCCAAGAAGGGTTATGGTTTTGACAGGCTATGTATGTATTTATGTATGTTCCATCATAGCTCCTTAACTGCTAGCTAATTATAATTCGACAAATGTGGTATGATTTGAAGCGTCTTGATCGTCTGCTGGTTATTATAGGTTACTAGCTGTTGCCCGCGGCTCCGCCCGCGTGGACTTCTGATCCCGTTCCCGCTGCTCCGCTGGATATGAAAAATAGAAGTTGGCCGATTCTCAGACCTACCCAATATGCTCACAAAATTTCATGAGAATCGGTCGAGCCGTTTCGGAGGAGTATGGCAACGAAAACTGTGACACGAGAATTTTATATTAAGATATAAATTGTCAGTGAATCTAATGTGACAAGTTTGAAAAGCCGTAGTCACGCGCATTTGTAGTTAAATATGTATCTGTAATATGCGTGAGTATGGCTTTTTAAACTTGAATATGTGTATCTCTGTACACTGATAATTGTGTAGGTATTATATAGTATTGTCAACATGCAACAGAGGCATCTTAATAGTCTATGTGTCGATTATCTTGCTTCTTCAGTAACGTTGTTAATCTATTCCAATCAGAAAATCTTGTTTCATATTTTTTCAGGTTCGTTTTGTCGTAGTTGGGTTTTACTTTTCACTAACTTCCTAGTCATATCATCTCTCATGCAATCCATCCATCTCGTAGGTTTTCCTCTTCCCTTGTAGTCAACCACTTCTATAGTTAGAACATTTCTTACAGTTTTTTTTTCATCCCTACATTATTGCTACTGCATTACATATTAAAACATAGACGAACTATAGACTGATATCACTCAATCAATTAGTCTATTGCAGTCCACTACTGGAAATAGGCCTCTCCTAATGTGACTGATAAGTATATGGATTACTAAAAGTTAATAGGTAACTGGCGTTCTAAATGATTATCTATCTTATCGTTGTTTTCAGTTTCATGCGGTGGAGCCCAAACGCCTTGTACTCAGCGCCATCTAGCGAGAGCAAGAGTAACTACTACGACACGCCGGATCCTGCATTGCGAAAGCGAAGTTGTCGCGCTGTTACAACATACAACCGTTGGGCCGTGGCCCTCCAGGCGTGATCCCCTTGCCTGGTCGGAAGATCCTCCCTTAGTGTTGGAGGGACATCACATCCTGTTCCTCCACACCTGTATGACAGTGACCTAAGGGGTGCACTCCAAAAAATAATTACCGCCATTGTAGATGATGGTTTATATAAATAAACCTTTACTATTATGACAAATAACAATAAATCGCACCAAAATATAATATCAATAAGCTAGATATATTAAAGATGCTAATTCGTAACTCGAGAACATGATTAAGACGTCGCATCCATTAGCTGATAATTTTATTTATGTCCCTATTCTAAAAACTGGTTATATCTATTACCACAGAATATATACGTACTCGTAGTTGTTGCTATTACGTGCAATATTCTTCCTAATAGTTGTCATATGGCCCGTCTTTTTATATTTCTTACTAGCTTCTCCTAGCGACTTCGTTCGTATAAAATTTGTATTTAATTTCTTGTTAAGTACCTTCTGTTAGCCTAATACAATATGTTTGTTTCTCGTTGAATTATTTTTTCTATTTTTATTTGTTTTATTTGCGTTCTGAACAAATGAAGATAGTGTTATAAAGTTTCTTTAAGTTTCTGTGAGCCTGGTACATCATGCAAAAATAAAAAAAATAAGAATATTAGTAACCAAATAACTAATATTACCTCTAACCCCTCCAACTAAGCTTGGCTTGTGATAGGAGTGGGTTCAAGTCGGTGGTGTAATGATTGTAAGGCCGACTTCTTAGTTCAGTTTAGTGGTTTTTGAGTGAAAGAGTAACAAACATAGGTACTCCATACATCTGTCCATTCATCTATCTATGCGATCAAACTTTTACATTTACAATATTAGTAGTATTTCTCTTTAGGACAGGAATATTCTCAACAATACATTGGACTCACTCAAGTCTCAGGCCAGTTTGGATCACTCTGACAGGTTCCCCAACCACACAGGAAGATGTGATGGAAGATTATCCGATTTTAACCGGTTCGAATCCAACAACATTAAAAAGAAGACTGCGAAGTCCTGAAAATATGACTTGAACTTGGTAGCTAAAACGGAAGACTAAGGAACGAGAAACAAGTAATGTTACAATGGTGAATGACAACACTTAGTTTGATGGCCTCGTCACATTTTTCACGTTTTGTTATAGGAGCCGAGGTTCCACTTATACTACAACTAAATAACAATTTAACTGACCCGCAGGTGAACTCAATCATTCATAATTTTGATCTGATCAGTCACATAAAACTAATCTCAATGTGCAGAAAAAATCTCAATAAAAAAGTAAATTAAAACATCGATCTTATTTCGTAAAACCAAACTTGCATTATTCTCAAAGGTAGCAAGAAACATCTTTCTCCTTCACAAACACAAAAAGTACATCTTGCTTTATCTCGAAAATATAAACAGGTTATATAAACCCAATACTTGTCTCGGCTCGATTAAACTTAGTACTTCACCAACAGAATATTCCCGAAACGGGAGCCGAGTGAAATACTTAAGATTCGGGTGCGGACTACCTGTTGGCTGTCGCTGTCGGTCGGCGTCGTTGCAAAAACTGCGGTGCGCGAGCGCAGTCCCACGCTCGCCGAACAGGGTCGTTGACCCGCCGCCTTGCATCAATGCTAATTTGACGAATATTGACCAAGTGTGATAACGATGATGCCGACGTCTCTACGCGAATTCCGATCGCGGGCTAATCGATGGCGGCTATGTATATTTATATCGAACCTGTATACGTTTTGGTTAATTATTAACCGACTTTAAGAAATGAAGGGTGTTATAAATTTATGGATTGTAGAGCTAGCTATGGTCCAGGAAACAAACAATCACTATGACAAATCAATGTATGGGATTGACCTTGAAATTGGTGACAGTCGTAAACGTATGTCGATTCCGTATTGATCATTCTCTTGTATTCTACAAAAACGTAAGTAAGTCGCGGTAGCCTAGTGGTATGGGTAATGGACTATTGAAACGAGTTCTCGGGTTCGATCCCAGGTTTTACTATGGCACACACCATTATTTGGATGACCACACCACCATTATTATGATGGATTATTCTTTATATAAAAAAAGTTTTAAAAATAAAAGAAATACCAAGTGCTAATTGTTGCATTTAAGTTTATGTGCTCTGTACCATTTATACAATGTTCACACATACAATGTGCACATAACCAGTACACCCTGTATTACAAATGTTCAAGGATCAAATATATTTATAGCTACACAAGACATCATTCAAATCGATAAATACATTCAAATAAGTGGGTATAAAAAATGATTTTTAAGATTTCAATTACTACATTTTGCACACCGCATATTCTTTGTAATGGTTTATTAAATACGTCAGTAATAAACTCTATGATTAAAATCATTACAGATAGAAAATTAAATTTTTATTCTAATGAGTTCTTGTAGCGAGCGTTCGTAATGCTTCTGACTAGGATATTTATTATTTACTACGAGTATTCAGGTTTTAATAACTTTCTATACAGGTAATGATAATTTTATTTAATGATATGTCATTAATATCTACTATAGTTGCGGCCCGCTACGATGGCCGTTTTGACATGACGGATTTTGCACGTTTTCTCTTTTTTTGATGTGTAGTTTTTCTTTTGTGCCAGTCTCGCAATATTTTTCTTAGTTCATCAAGAGAATCAAATCAAAAAAGAGAAAACAAGCAAAACCAGTCGTGTCAAAACGGCCATCATAGTGTGACGCAACTATATGGTTACATTAATTTCAGTGGCGTAGCAGTATCGAGTGTGACAGTACGAAGGTTGCGCCTAAATTCCGGGATTCGCATTCCACTGCCACATTCCTACATATACAGTATGTTACAGAAAGGTAAAGGCTATTATGATACATTTCAACTCAGAATCAGTTGCGAAACTGGACCAGAGACACTAGTATAGTATAATATAATTGACGACCTCCGTGGCGTAGCGGTAGTGAATGCGACTGCTACGCAGGAGGCGCGGGTTCGATTCCCGCTCAGTGCAAATATTTGTGTGCTTGAATATGAATATCTGCATTGGTCTGGGTGTTTCTATGTATAATATGTATGTATTTACAAAAAAAAAAAAAATGTATCTATGTATGTTTATCCGCATTCTAGAACCCGTAACACAAGCTAGTTAAACTATGCTTACCATGGGTCTAGGTGACGTTGTGTAGATTGTCCTAGAATATTTATTTATTTATTTATTATAATTCTAAAAATCTTCATATCTTGTTTTGGGTTCCGTGCTCTGGAGCTATCGCTGATGCTTCGACCCTAATGGTATCTTTGTGTCGACCCCCAACCTTGCACCTACATTTCAGGAGGGATAATCTTCTCGATTAGGGTAGTTATTTCTCTTAATATAAAATTGTATATGTAATCCTCTGATTTAGGGCATCCTTCCTGACGTAAGTGACGGTAAGTGTTTCATCATTTCATTGTCCTCCTTGCAGTGTCTCCATTTTGCGTTCATTATACCAATAATTCTGCTTAGAATGTATTTTGTGCAATAGCGGTCAGTAAACGCACCCATTATTTTCTGGATTTGGTCCTTATTGTATTTGATTACTTTATTGCTCAGCCTTCTTAAATCTTTGCCCGTGAATTCTTTGATTACCAACTTTGGTTTTGTATGCAGTTCGCTATGTACAACTTGCAGTAATATTTAACGCCGGACGATAAAATTACTACCTATGTCGCGTAAAATTAGCGTGTCTGTGCGTATGTGTGCGTGTCTGTAGCATATCTCCCGAACGGATGAACCTATTTTGATATAAGTTTTTTGGTTGGAAAGGTGAATTAGTCACAAATATATATCGTAACGATCATTCATTTACTTTAAAATACAATTTCGTCAAAAAGTACCCATAACATAACGGATCGTCAAAAAAATGGTACTAATCATCCCTGGTCGGGTAAGAAACTTCCACTTTGAAGTACCTACGGGGTCCCATTTTCCATTATTTTTGTGGCTGTTTGGACTTTTGTGGAAGCGACTACCGTCTGTTGTCCCATATCAGGGCCCCGTCCGTTAGTTAGCAGGTGCACCGACATGCAGGTGGGGTTGATGGGCCCCGAAGATCTTGACAGGACCGCATAATTCCCCAAAAAGATGGTAATTTTGTCACATCGTTTTTGACAATTCATTCATTTAATTTACCATTACAAACATTATAATTTAGATTAACCATTATAAAAAACGATAAACAGGTAATGTACGGTGACAGATTAGTCAGAAACGTTTTGTTCAGAGTCCAAATATAACCTTATTATTGTGGTACCGTTGTCTGAACCTCTGTCACAGACCTTTTAATTCTTAATGAGAGGAGATCTATATAAAACTCATGCATATATAATATAGGTACAACCACATTGGTCCATATACACAGATACAAAAATAAAATATGCAAACAGAAAAAGAGATCGCAAAATAATTAAGAAATCTCAAACCACAGGTATCGGCTAATGTTACCCGCGAATTCGATTACAGAAACGTACAGTACAGATAATATAAATTACTTACTTATAGCATTGATATTCTGTGGACCTCCAAGGCGCTTTGATCCCTTTTTAAATAACAGATTAGAGGATACGTTATTTCTATGTCCGAACAAATTGAATTTACGAATCTTGAGAAAATAAATAGTAGAGAGAGTATGCATTAGGTCGTTAAATATGAAATTACCGTTTTGTTTGAAGAAATTGGAGAAAACCCGATTTTCAGTACTAACATTTTTGCATTTTTTAGGATTGACAAAGTTTTTTTATGTATGAATGAGACAACATTAAGCGCACGGCAACTTTTATTACATTTTTGCAAAATGACAGCTGTAAAAAAGTACTACGAAATTTATCATCAAAATGCATAGCATTTACGAAGTACCTACTGTTTTTGAAGATCGAATTTAATTTATCAAGCGGCCAATAAAAACAAAATTTAATACAGAGTTGTAAAATCAACTATCAAACAAAATATAAATAATGGAAATACTTATTAAATTACAGGAATAACGAACTCATGAATCAGTAAGAAATTTCGGTAATTTCATATGTAAAGACCTATTTTAACGTGTTATATCGGTTCTAAACAGCAAATATATCACTACCAAAATCTCGGGGGCTCAAGTGAACCGCACTCATCTGCCAATTACTACATTCACTCTATAGAGGAGCCTCTTATGCATGCTCTTTTAGGGGTTGTGTGCTCAAATGAGCTGTTATATAACATATAGCTGACCCGCGCGACTTCGTCTGCGTCACCCCGTTTTTGTAACATTTTTCATTCCTGCTCCGCACCTGTTGGTCGTAGCATGATGTTATAAACATATAAACCTTCCTCTTTAACCACTCTATCTATTAAAAAACCCGCATCAAAATCAGTTACGTAGTTTTAAAGTTTTAAGCATACAAAGGGACATAGGGAGAGGGAAAGCGACTTCGTTTTATACTATGTAGTGACATAACATGTTATATATGACATATTACCTGCAATACGTCATATAACAATGATTAGAAATACCTGTCATCATCATTCTCTGAGTCTATTCCAAACTTATTTGGCTTTCTAGTCTAACTAAGGTGCCAATTTGGTTGTGGAGGTCCGTCGGCGGTTCTTGTGTATTAGCTAAACGGGAGAGCCTAGGTGTATGTCACACAGTTGGCAATAGTACCTACAGACATCGTTGATTACTATACACATATATTGCTTCATTTATTAAATGAATTATTTTGTTTCTAATAAGTAAATATGTAACAATGTAATTTTCACCACAGCAGCTCAAACAAGTGAGTTTTGCTGCGTAAAAACAGTGTGCAAAATGCGATTTTGCTCACTCAGTGAGACAAAGTAGCTTTTTAATTATTATTTTTTAATTTTCAATGAAGAGTGCCAACCATAGATTCAAAAAGAATTGTTCCGCGAATAACTTTCGAACTACATACACTGCACTCTGTCTCTTGGCCGTCCATAAAAAAGTTCGAGTGACAAACACAAGTAATTTGAAGGTTTTTTTTTTAATGTATGGCACGTCAAAGGTCCTATTTCGAAATTCTAAATTTGAAAGATACCTATCTGTACCTAAAAGAATAACCATGTATTTTATTTACATTATTTAATAATTATGTAATTTTATTGAATACCAAAATAACTAATGCATAAGTATTTATAATGATTACTATTATCAACATTTGAAAAATAAAATGTCACGTACGCTGTTTCTGAACACACCTTAAAAATAACGGGTATAAAATTTAACTTTTAACTTTCAACTTTAAATAATTTGCAGAACAGCAATAAGTAATTAGATTAATTATTAACTTTTAAAATTTTCAGCATTATTTTAATTAATCATAGGTGTTCTGTTCTGTTAATAAGTGTTGCATTATCTTCTAAGTAATATTTCTTATGTGTTCTCGCTGCTGAAGTGAAAAGTAATGTGTGCCACACGAGAGCAAAATTATTTGCATCTCGTGCATTTGAATCCCTCACTACGCTCAGGATTCTACAGTAGAATCACTCGCTACGCTCGTGATTCGATCCTAGAATCCCTCGCTGGCTCAGGATTCAAAATCAGCACTCGCAGCAAAAACAGTTTTGCTCTCTTGTTGCACAAATAACTATTGTAAAATTGTTAAGTAGGTATAAGATAGATAATGTTAACTAAATCTTTGTTATTAATGAATAAGTAAATATAGTTTAATAGAAAAAGAAACTCAGTGCGTTAAAGTTGAAACTTTAGACAAGAGTTTTTTGGCGTCATAGCAAGAATTTTGTTTTACTTTTTTTTTTTAGAAGTTATATTTTTAATTTCTAATAAATTTGAGTGTTCTTGTGTAACACATAAAAACTCGTTGGAATGGATTTTTAGATCTAGCGTCTTGGAGAACTTGCCCAATATAATAATAGCGAAAAGTAAATTATACTGTGTATTGTGACTTATCTAAATGCCAAATTTCCTTACACTGTATCTAGTAACGTTTCCACTATCATCTATTCATCTTCATCGTCATCAACAACAATCATTCGTTCTAAAATAATGTGAAGAAAGTTAGTGCAATAAAAAATAAGACTTACTAAGATAAAGTACTTAAATATTTCCCTAATTTGACTTTGGCTGAATGTGATGCAAGACGAAAGCAATTAAACATTAGGTACAGCTATGATTTTTGTGAACACATACACATCTTATTTACATACCCATACAAATAGACTTATTTCCATTCATATATTTACACTGACCTGTGATCGAATTCACCACTTCTGAGGTAGCAATGTTGCTACCACGTCACGGACCACACCACATGCGTAAAACCAAGCTAATATACAAACGCATTACAAAAAGAAAATAACAAGCGGTGCAAACAAAAAACTGTAATTGTGCCGAAACTTTTTAATATTGGTTCCATCATACGAGATCCTTATTACGGCTTGATGAAAATATTTTTTTACTCCAAAAATGCAGTAACAGTGTTACGAGTAAAAAGTGGTAATTGCATCGAAGACGGCAGTTGCAATTTTCGGCTGGTGTGTTGAGTTTTTGTGTTGGCCGAGATCGGAGGCTGCGAGCGCGAGATGGCGACGTAATTGCGACTCAAGCGACATGACAAACCACTTTAGGACAGACAAGCCATCTTTGAATGCTTGTACCCGTACCTCTGACAATATATATATGAGAATCTTTACAGTACGTGGTAAGGAGTAGATACAATTCTTGTGTTAAAGTTATATATTTATTGGGGGAAGTGTTTCCCCCACGGTTTAACAATCCCAAAGATAGCAATGGTATAATATTACTATATAATTGTTATACATGATTGATTCACACTTGTACTTCCCCACTAAATTTATTATTGTATCTGTATTGTGCAGTTATTATTTGTGTTATGTGCATAACCTTTGAGGATGCCGTAACGTTAGGTACAATAATAAATATAGTGGAGAAATACAAATGTGCTGTCAATATCAAACATAGCTCCACTAAGTGCTATTAATCATCAGTATAATTAATCACTAATTATCATAGAAGGAATATCCCCTCAAAGCCCGTCAATAGATTTCTTACCCGAGGTGAAATGATTTCGCACACTTGAAATTGCACATAGGTGAAACACGTGTCGAGGTTTGCCTCTACACGAGGCAAGCTACTCTTCAGTACTGCTGCATGTAAACATCCTCTAATGTTGGGAGGCTTCGGCCTACTATTTCCACGCTGGCCAATGGGTTGGTACAAGGTTCTATTTCGCGTTTTTCTACTCTCAATTCTCTCAATTTTTTAATCGGTATTTTAATGATTCGGCGTTTTGTAATACAGCATTCTGACAATCATAATGATAAAAATTTGGAATTTTGAAATTCAAATTTTTAATCAATAAGATTTATGATAAAACATATCAAAATTCTATCAAATATTTTTGTATCATTTGGAATTTTGAAATTCGTGATTGTGACTTCGTAATAAAGGTTTTCGTATTTATGTAGTGTACCCGTCCTCAAAACGTCATGAATAGCGCCATCACTACCGGTTTACTCTATCTAATTACGAATGCAAGTCGCGCAACCTTAAAAACAATTATTGCAAGCCAATTATACTATAATATCACATTTAACGACCAACTAGCAGGCTTCGTTCGTTACCCTATCAGAAACTGGAACAAGGAGTAGGTATAGTAACTGGCATATATCTTGATCAATATTACGTCCTTTTTTGTGTATCTTTTATGGATAGTACTTTTTTATATGCAAGTACTTTAATTGATTGCACTTTTCCTGATATTCTTATATTATGAGGGTGCTGTACAGGATGATTCCCGCCCTGTTGACATTGACAGTTGTTATATTCCCAGGTATCCTGAAAGAGAACTCAATTATGAGTGAAGCTGTCTTTGTACATAAAAGATCATAATTATTATACATATGTATATATACGCAACGACAGTGCGTGTTGCCAGTGATGACTTATGGCGCCGAGACGTGGACCCTCACTATGGGCCTCATAAGAAAGCTCAAGGTCACATAGCAAGCTATGGAAAGAGCTATGCTCGGAATCTCTCTGCTAGATCAAATCAGAAATGAGGAGATCCGTAGATGAACGAAAGTGGTCGTCGTAGCCTACAGGGTTAGCAAGATGAGTGGCAGTGGGCGGGGCGCGTAGCAAGAAGAACAGATGGCCATTGAAGCCGAAAGGTTATCGAAAGGAGACCGGGACATGGGACGGCCTCCTGCGAGGTGGACGGACGACATAGTCAAAAGTCGCGGGTACCCATTGGATACAGACCGCCTCCAACCGGACGGATTGGAGGTCGATGGCGGAAGCCTATGTTCAGCAGTGGACGTCCCGTGGCTGAAATGATGATGATGAACTAAAAAAATGTTTTTTGTACGTATGGGATGCTTATCCTATTTATAACCTTGTTTCACTCGCGACTTTGGCTCAAGATATGAGCCGGGAACTATGGCACAGGGTGTAGGTATGTGATGCTAATGAACTCGGGGTTCGATTCCATTTCTACTTTATGATCTGGGCTCTTTAATGGGCTAACAGTAAGTAAGTTGAACTGTATAACGAACGTACTTGGCTATTTTCTTTATGACTGTATATTATAAAATATAGTATCCGGGTATATTAGTGCCCTTAAATCTTGAAAATAAGGAAGGGGCTTGAACTTCTTAAAGAAGGTACATTTTTTAATACAAACATGGCCTCTGTTGATGGCTCTAATGTTGCAAACTTTCCATCAGGAGGGTCGTATTCTTAGTGGTTATGGAGGCGGCCTTACGGTCGAGAGGTCTCGAGTTCGAGTCCAGGCCATAACACTACCGACGTGAACCCACTTCTAAGACAAACCATTGAGTTTAGTTGGAGGGGTTAGAGTAATTTCGGTTGCTAGCTAACTTTTTAAAAAAAAAATTCTAATTGATTTTTGATCTCATAAATGTAAAAAGAGATGTTCTCAATTGAGTGGTAAATGCGGACTTCTTACTCCAAGTTAACAGTCTCGGATGCGACCGGAATTAGCTCAGGGATGATGGTGGTGATTACCAGAGGAGATAATAATAGGTTTAGAAATTAAAAATGACAGCAATATTACACTTCTTGTTTCATATCAGTTGCGTACCTTTTCCGAATCGATTCCTGGATTGATTTACACCAACTATAAAAATACTCGCTAATGCAACTATTCGGTATAAAAGTACTTCGATTCAGTTAAAGGAGTGGATTCAGGTAGAAAGGCCCTGAAGTTCAAGATCGTAAGGTCGAACTCCTGATACCCTAAGCTTTTGACTTCATGGTCAACTACCCTATTTGTGAACTCGTAAGTTTACATAAAATGCTTCTCATTTTACCGCACAAGCTCTATACCCGTAAAATATACAGAACTAAGTACAGTCAACAACAAAGTTGTTTGCCCTAAAACAATTACAGACACATAAGACGCATTTTTTTTTGGAAATTTTCTATCGAGCAATGATCCTGGGCTCTGAAGTAAAGTCTTCGAAAGCAACCGGCATAGTCACTAGTTTTATATTCCTCGGAGGATATATATTTAACATATTTCACGATAATTATTCACTAAGTAGACTTTCAATAAACAACATGGAAATGAATGAATTGAGAATTTATTTATATATTTAAAATTTGCACACACAGAAAAACATTACCTACATAAAAATTGGATGTTGAAAAGTAGTTACAATAGTACTGCTTATTTCTCCAAGAAATTTCTTCCAGCAGACCGGCGGCGAGAGGAGATCGAGAGGAAACAAGAAAAGAGGAATACTATACGGCATAATGGTTTGATAAAATGTTATTTTAAAACCGAAAATTTCGGGAAGAAGTATCGCGAATAATCCAATAAATTAAAATTACTAAAGCTATTTTCGTGTCGATTGTACATTCGCACCCCGTTCCTAGCATATCAAAGAGCTTATCTCTTATCCGTGGACGTGCAGCGCGAGTAATGCATCGCGTTCGCGCGCGGCGCCGCCTTGTTCTTTATTAGATACCGTAGAAATATATCAAGATAGAACTGGTAACGAGAGCACCTCTCATTATTTTTGCCGACTGCGCTGAAAGCAAAAAAGGTTATGTGTTTTATGTATAGTGATTCTGTCACTAATATTACGATATAAATTATATTTTTGTTTGCAACACATCAGCTCAATTTCTTCATGCTCGATTACCATTAGAAAGCTGCATTTTCACTGAGTAATTTAAACATAAGTAGAGGTCAGATGGTAGTCGCTTCACGGAAAATTTCAAAGTTCAGCTGCGACTCAGTTAGACCGGTAAAGAACAGACACCTTACACTGAGGTGACAGCTTCGAATGGATTAACACAATGACGATGATGATTATCAATGAGTGTCACAGGTTATAGGTATAGCATCACGGTACTAACGGTACTAACGCACGGTAACTAAGGCTACTATCAAAATTGCACGCAGACGGAGCCACGAGCAACAGCTATTGTTTAATAAGCTTGGCAGTATTTTACCGTCTCTACCATGGTGAATGTTCTGATGAAGTCTTCCAATTAATCCCACCCTCCCCTTTCCTACACAGAACAACGCGTGCAGGGCTTAGGTGTCACTCGCATACGGTACAGAATATTCCATCAAGAACCAAGCGGTTCGGTGAGTCTTTTCTCTGCCGTAGCACCATTGTAGCACTGAACGGGTTTGCAATGGTGACCCTCTTTCATGAGACTTTGCCCTCAGCTAAACATCAGGCGAGGTGAAGACAAATAGTCGTGCCATAAATAAAAAAAAAAATCTAGTAAAGTACTAAATGTCTGAATCAATTTTGGTGAGTTCTAAATATTTTGATAGGTTTTGTGTTATCTGTGGAAAGAAATTGTCCCCACTGCAGGGTCGGCAGTACGTGTGATTCGCCTTTGGTGTTGCAAACGTCCATAGACCACTTTCAATCAGGTAGGCCTTGAACTTGTCTGCCGCCTAAATCGTATAAAAATGACGAAAAAAATTAAATTATTAAAATAATAATAATAATAATAATAATATTCTAGGACAATCTACACAACGTCACTTAGACCCGTGGTAAGCATAGTTTAACTAGCTTGTGTTACGGGTTCTAGAATGCGGATAAACATACATAGATACATTTTTTTTTTTGTAAATACATACATATTATACATAGGAACACCCAGACCAATGCAGATATTCATATTCAAGCACACAAATATTTGCACTGAGCGGGAATCGAACCCGAAATGCCACTGAGATAGGTCAGGTTCCCATTACCACGCAAATGAAGTCGCCGCCAACAACTAGTTATGAATATTGTGTGTCTGTCTACCGTATTATTACCATTCATTCCCTTTTTATGTGAATCGTAAAAAAATGGATTGATATTTACACAAACAGCTTCTTCTTTTCTCTCAACGGTGGTGATGTGAAAAAGAGCGGTAACAGAGAGTATTTCACCACCCCATGTCATTTGTAGGATGATGATAAAGTTGGAACCGAGGTAGAGTCCCAGATCCTTTACTCTAGAGCTGAAAGGAATTCTTGTTCCGTGATAACTGGTGGCCGTGTTGTAGAATCGATTCCATTTATCAACCTGCCGGTGCCCACTATAATGGCCTGGCACTTTGAAGGGTTTACTGTTAAACCAAATTTAGTGGACCAGTTTCCCAGAGCTTTCACATCCCCATTCACTTAGTGTATGACTCGTGAGAGAAGTGAGAGAAGGAAAACTGGAAATAACCCTGTACCAACCCGTCTGACCAGCGTGGAAAGAGAGAGGAATAGGCCTATATTCAGCAGTGAACTGCAAAAGGCTAAGTGATTGATTCATGAAGGAAAATGGCGACCGCGGTAGCCTAGTACCCAGGTACTAGGCTACCGCGGTCGCCATTTTCCTTCGCGAGCCTATTGCCATTAACCAGTTAATGGCAATAGGCTCGCCACCTATTACATTGGGCAAACATAAATTGGAGAAATGTGGGTGCTAGCACCTCCGCCTACCCCTTCGGGGATATAGGCGTGATATTATAAAAAATTAAAAATTAAGGAAAATTACTAACCAAGTGTCTTTTGAATTTCTTTTACATATGGGTTTACATTTGTTGATAAGTATTCAGAATAAAAATCTTCATTAGAACCTCATCTGTTCTGTTCTACCCCTAATTTATAATAATCAGCAAAATTAAAATTAACCCAAAGGGGAAATTGCTCCATGAAGAAATTTTCACCTTGATTAAAATAATAAATACTCTTGTTCTCAACCTCATATCCTGTCGTATCCGCGATTCTATGTTGATGTGTTTCTGTGGTGAATAGGCAACATCCATTACTTTCCAGTCTTTCCGACTTTTACGGCTTCCATCAGATAACAAATACCTATTTTTCTCTTGGATCAACAAACGCAATAAAGTAAGATATCAAGTTATAAAATTAAAATACTTCCGACACTTTGAGATGTGGCTTCAAAGACTGTCTGTAATTGAATTTTTTCGCATAAAAATCTTCTGTGAAATGGGTTTGGATAAATTCCCGGCCTATGATCGAATTTCTTTTTGATTGATAGACCACGGAATCTTTGTGCTCCGTTCATGCATATTGTATGAATTTACACAGGCTTTTTTGTTTTATGAGAAAATGTGTGTTTGTGCTTAACGTTAAAAATTATTCTTTGACATGAATACTTTTGATACGGATTTGAATAAATTGAGCAACTGATATTAATAATAAATATCAGATAACAGTTATATTTTATTTCTGCGGATAATTTATATTCAGGGATCGTATCATGAACTCCTAAAAAGGGTCAATAATTGAACGGCTGTAATACCATCACCTGTCATGTAATACCATATGATCGGTATATATGCAGTTACTAGTATGAGAGCCGTTCATTTATTGAGCTGTTTTAATAGTTTATGGTAAGCCAGCACGTCGCTAAAAGGATTATCACTTCGAAATAATTTTCGAACTACGATTCAAGTAAAAATCGAATTTTTTTTGTTCGAAAATCTGAATAATAAAACAATGGAACGATTTTGTGATAAAAACATATAGAAATTTGTTAATAAGACCCCTTAAAACTTTCAGGCCCAAACCAACTAGACTTTCCAGGTGGTCGAAAAACCGGGTACTTGCGTTGGAAGATCAAAGTAGGTACTCCTGTAAAAGGCAAATAAGAACCACAAAAAAATTCAAATGGGACCTACCGCTTACAACTAGGATAATGTTCTTTGAGTGGTAGGTAATATACCTATAGCTTTCACCAGACCCAGAAAGCACTTTCGGAAGTCCTAAGCTTATAGTGTCTGGCTGCAATTAATTCAAATCTTAAAATGTACACAATCAAAAACAAAATAAAAAGTAGTTAACGCAGTAAATGCTTCTTTAATCAAACAAATAAATTTCTATTTATGCACATATTCCGCCGCGCATGCAGAGCTAAGGCTAATCCTCTTACCCGCAGAGTGGTATAAAGAGCGTTCGTTGAATGCAAGCCTATCAGTTCTCATTAATCTATGTATGAACAACCCTGATCCATATCTAATTAGTTCGGTGCGAGTGATTTAATTAACGATGGTATCTAAATTAGCGTCCGCAATGATAGTGTGAAAACTCGTTTTCCTGTAATTTTGCTACTGACAGGAGCAAGTAATGAGGTGTCACCTTAGCATACAACGCGCAGAGGGATACTGTAGCCCTTAATCCTAATGGAGAAAGATCTATTTAATATTCTGGTGTATAACTGTATTACCGATAAAGTAATTTGTGGTACTACTGTGTACCTGTTTGCTTCGTGCAGAAATCCTCACGGACACAACCCCACTGACTACGGGGGTGGTTATGTCGGACCACGGCTGACCTTAGGCCATCTACGTATTTGAAATGACCCCATCCAGCGCCAGGATTGGATCTCGTCATTGTGAAAGTCTGTTTCCGTAGTATTAATAAAGAGCCGTATCTGTCACTCCAAAGTCTGCGCCCGGAGAACCAACCGGTCTGCCTGTCCTAGACTGTGCCGTTGGAGCATGAAAGCAAATGCGATGCTGGCACAGGTACCTACAATTTTAATAAGAACTGTACGCAGCACTGAAAACACGTCGCGCACACAGGTCGGTCGGTCGAGGCAGAATCTTTGCAGGTGGTGAATGCGAGACCCAGGCTTAACCTCATGTGACTGCGGTGCCCCCGTGCAGTCCATGACGCACTTGGTTTCGTGTCACTTATGCCCTGCCTCCTGCACCAAAGATGACCTGAATGAAGCAACCGACTTGTTTTGTTACTGGGGAACTCATCTTTTCCTTGATGACTTCAGGCCATTTGATGTCTTCTTGGAGCCATGCTTCGTACTTTTTAATGAAAGTATGTCGCGTGCGATTACATGAGATCCATTTCCTTCTCAATGCACACACATAAGTTTGGCAGAATTGTTTCAAGTATCTCTTTTCATTTTCTGACAAATGAACACTATTCACAAACACTTCAAACAACACATTGGGATTTGAGAAAGAAGTGTTGTTAGCCACAAACATGAAAACATCAAGATTGGTACCAAAACCTTCCATCGCTATAGAAAATTGGAAATAACAGAAAAAATAAAGTTTACGCGCACCAGTGCTAAACGTTACTGACAGAATTCATGCCAAATATTATATTTATGTATGACTACCCTCATTAAGGGTGGGAACAAATTAACACGTAATAAATCTGAACAATTAAATAAAAAAACCATAAACACCCACTTAGCTAATGAGGTTATTATTGTAAAAAGTTATTTGTAAATTCAAGGCAAGTATTAGTTGCAGTGCTTTAATTAGTATTCGTAAAAAAACGAATTTCTAAAGTTAACTTATTTTCGGAGTTAAAGTAATTTAATTTATTATAACAATTATTATAACATTAGGCGCATATTTGCGACATAATATAAATATATTATTTCAAATTCCTCACCAACTTAATTTAAATGCGTCACATACTTAAAAAATTCAATACCGTAATTTCAAAATTTTAAAAAAATTCCTACGTGTGAAGCGGCACCTAAAGGTATACGAGTGGTATGTCAACCTAATCGCCTTAAGAATGCTCGTAGCTCGTATGAGTACCAGCCCTTCAGTTTCATTCAGTCGCGAGAAAATGTACTTTATGTAATTTCTCCCATACAAAAAAAAACTAAATATTTTTTTTCTCTGGCGTGGAGTAACTAAAATCATTCATACTACAATATGCATTAAAGTAATGTATACCTGACACGTCCCATATTTTGGTTTTATGAATATTCCACATTGACTTTCTATGAAAGGGGAGCTCGATTTTCAGACCACTGTGCGACGGTGCGGTCGACATGGCAAGATTTTATACTAAACCGGTATAAGCATGAGTGGATCATTGACACGAAAGGAGAAGAAGCACTGAAAAACCTCTTGTAAAAACATTTCTGCAATATTTTATTATCGTGGTTACTGGTTTTAAATAGCGCTAAGAGATGCGCTCTGTGAAGTAGCTGAACTGTTATTACAACTATAAAATACCTAGTCTGCTGAGAGCACAAGAAGAAGAATAAATAAAAATGGCTCGCAGAATTAAATATCGTTTAGTGGTACTGTTGCTTACTTTGTATAAAGTTACGACTTTATTCAGTCGTTCTGTATATTTTATTTACTTACTAGCCACCCGCCTTCGCTTCGCTGCGGGTAGTTAACAACTAATATGTATGGCTCTATTGAGGAATATCATTCTATCAAAAGATCTATACTAATAATAAAGCTGAAGAGTATGTTTGTTTTAACGGAATAATCTCTGGATCTACTTAAACGAGTTGGAAAATTATTTTTGCATCTGAGAGCTTAGTTCTTGCAGAATATCTGCTGAGACCCACCTTTTTTTTATTAAGGACACGTCAATTCAATATGCCTGATAGTAAGCTGAAGGCAAAGTCTCCGGAGAGAGGGTCACCATTACAAACACATACTGGCGCATAGCTTGACGGGCGGCCTCATCAGTTGCTGTTTCACGCCTCGATTAAATTACTATAGGAAGAAGAAAACATGTAAGCTGGTAAGGCATTCCATGAGTTAATGATGTGGAAAAGGTAGGATTCGCAGAACCGCTCAGTTCTTGATGGAATATTCTTTCTACCTCTCACCCACCTGAACCACATTAAATAGCTATAGAAAAAATATTTTACGAATTCAAAGGACAAATAAATTGGGCAACGACGCAGTTTTGTTTACAAGACAGGATTGCGGATAACAAATTGCTTAGGATTTACAGGGGGTAAGTAGGACGGAAAACGCTCATCCCATTACGCGTCATTATAACTGCCTCAAAGAAAAGATTTTCCTTTGAAAAAACGGTCCCTCCGCTCAAACCTTCCGTTCTACTCATGTCAAATATCATCATAAGTCTATGAATAGAGTATTTGACCCAAGAAAATAAAGTATTAATGTGTTACCGTGGAATGGGGTTAGTTTGATTCACGGGGTAACTTTGATAAAAACTTTATAATTTTTAAAAACAGGAATTGTTTTATTTTTGAACGCAGCTGAAAGATTTTGTCTTTTGCGTTGGCAGCACCGAATGTCACTCTTTGACATACTCAAGCGCAAGCTCGTACAAACAGATCGCTACCGGAGATTTTCATAAAAACCTGTGAGTATTGTATTCAAACTGTTTTAAAGGGTAAAATAACTTCAAGAGTACCAGATTGGATATGAATGAAGTTAGAAAAAATTATAGTTCATGTTGTTATGTATTTTATTAGCTTGCTAAAAAAGTTTTGTTTTGTATTCTAACCTCAACAATTTCATTAAATAGCGGTTTATCTTTTATACGGGGTGTCATTGATCAGAGGTATGGGGTAACTTTGGTCATTGATCAATCTCACCCCAAGACCTAGCAATATTGCTGTTTGTGCTTTTTAACATAAATTATCAATATATTTGCAATGATGACTGCTTTATATGCTTTCTTTTTTACTTTCAGCGCTATGCCAAGAACATATAAGAAGCGTTTGGGCGCTCGTGCTTATCGGAATTACAATGAAGATGTGTTAGATCGAGCAATAGTTGCAGTTGTAGAAGGTCGTATGACCTTACGTGCGGCTTCAGAGAAATTTAAAATACCGTATGGTACAATTTTTAACAAATACCACGGAAAATTTATAAAAAAGCCGGGTGCTCAGCCAGTATTCTCTGAAAATGAAGAAAAATCTATATTGAAAGCTTGTGCCAAATGTTCTGAGTGGGGATATCCCCTTACAATCTTAGATTTGCGCATGTTCGCTAAAGTTCTTTTAGACAGACAAGGCAGAACAGTCTCCAAATTTAAAAACAACCTTCCTGGACAAGACTGGGCATACTCGCTGTTAAAGCGACACAAAAATGAATATTCTAAACGGATTGCTACTAATATCAAACGAGCTCGAGCTGCAGTATCCCCTGAAAGTATCGAGGAATATTTCAACAACCTTGAAAGAACTGTGGAAGGCGTGCCTAACTCCAATATTTTCAATTACGATGAATCTAACTTAAGTGATGATCCAGGGAAGAAAATAGGCATATTTCGTAGAGGTGTCAAATACCCGGAAAAGGCGATGAATTTTTCTAAGAGTGCCACATCAATAATGATTTGTGGGTCTGCTGATGGAGTGCTTTTACCACCCTATATCATATATAAAAGTCTACACCTCTATGACACGTGGAAAGAGAGAGCTCCATGCGGTCCACCAAATTGCAATCAGCCTTGTTGCTCATCAGGATCACGATTTAACCGTACAGTCAGTGGTTGGATGGACGCCCCAACATTCAGAGATTGGTTTGTTACTAGTTTTTTGCCTCATGCAAAAAGATTGCCTGGACGTAAAGTTCTTATTGGTGATAATCTTTCATCTCATTTAGATGAAGAGGTCATTAAACTTTGTGGTGAAAATAACATTGATTTTGTATGTTTAGTGCCACATTCGACTCACATATGCCAACCTCTGGATGTGGCGTTCTTCCGCCCAATGAAAACAGCCTGGCGACAAGTGCTGACAAACTGGAAAATGCAAAATGCTAAATTGGCAACTGTTCCTAAGGATACATTTCCGTATCTTCTGACAAAAGCTCTCGAAAAAATGGACCAAGCTCAACCAAAACCAAATTCTCCTTATAAAGACATAAGTTCTGGGGTCAAACGTAATATCGTGAGCGGATTTTGTGCAACTGGCATTTATCCTTTTAGCAAACAAAAGGTTCTTGATCGCCTTCCAAGAGAACACATTGATGAACAGGAAGTTGAAAGCACTTTGACAGATTTCTTGAAAGAATCTAGATATGGAAGCACTTCAAACCAACCTGTAAGAAGAAAGAAACGTGTGGATGTGGCTCCCGGGAAAAGTATTGCAACGAGAGAGGACACGTCCCAATGTGAAAATCAAAAAAGTATTGAACAAAACGCCTCAGATTTCGATCATCAAGAAATAGAAATTCAAGCATTGGTTGAATCTGGTTCATCTCAAGCTGGAGCTGCAGGTGTATATAGTAAGGAAATCCCGGATAGACATCTGATTGAAAATGACCTTGATGAAGATATAGTAGAATATGAAGACGAGCAGACAGAATGTACTTTAGGAAGATTCTTATTGGTGAAATTCTTTTCGAAACGTGGTAAAAAGTCCTACAAATATGTTTGCCAAATTACTGAAATAGATCCTTTACTTGTAGAAGGTTTTAAATCAGTTGGAAATAAAAAGAAATTTAAAAGAATTCCGAATGATATTTCTGAAATAGATCACGACGATATTGTATCTTTTTTACCAAAACCTGTAGAGGAAGGTGATTTTTTTATTTTTCCATTTGATATTAATATTCAAGAGATTTAATATTTAGCATATTGACTGATTAATATTTCTAATTATGTTCTTACAATTAATATTTTTGATCTCAACGAAACTGTTTTGATTTTTGTTGACTTTTCTATTTTAATTAACATTTAAGAGTTGTAGGTACATCTAAGATGTTGACTGATTAATGTTCCTAATTATGTTTTTACGATTGATCTCAATGAAACGTTAAAATAAAGTTGATTTTTCAATAAGTATTTTTACTGCCATGATCAATGTCACCCCTTAACTTAAAAAAAATTATATATTTTTTTGTACTTGACAGATTTTTTTTGTTCTTTCGAAAAAGTATTGGTTTAAGGGGTTACTTTCATTTGCCGTTAAAAAAATATGGGGTATCAAAGTAACCCCACGTACGGTTTAGCATTGATCACTCACATTTATATTTTTCATCGTCACATTATTTATTTAAAAAAAAATCTAATTCATTGTATCGATTAAATAGTAAAAACCGATATTTCATTTTTTTTTCGTGTTCAATACGCTTGGTTTTTTAGGAAATACGGCCATTTGAATTTTGAAATTGATCAATGACACCCCATTCCACGGTACCAGAAAAGCGATCTTTCTTAAAAAAGAGTTTTTAAGAATAAGGGTTAGCCGAAGTCAATAAAAATTTCAGAAAATCAAAGTATTTTTTTTTATTTTTTTTTATATTTTGACTACCCTCCCTTACGGCCTCTCTGCCTATATAAACACCTGCATGACGTCATTTTCGGCCCCTTCATAGATGAGGGCAGCTTTTAAAGTCGTACGGGTAATAAGCGTTTATCTCGAATATTTAACAAGTTTATGATTTTTGTCGTTATTATTTTATAACACTAGATACAGTAAACATTTCTTCTTCTTGGAATCGCATCTTTGCGATACAATCATTGATAAAAATAATTGTACAGTTCCATATTCGACAATGTCACACTGGTAATGTTAAGGTGCGTCCACATTAACATGAACAACGGACGCGATTACGACCATCAGTACAGGACATGACTTTGAGTATGGACGGAACAACTCGCGACCATATCAACAAACGCCCAATTTGTATCCACACCACGAGTCGAGCGATGAATTCATTGAACTCCAATAACACGCAGCTAAATACTTTCATATTATAGAATTGTCACGGTAAAATGTTACGTAAATATGGACCCAGCATTATTTGTTGCGTGTGTTGTTTAACACAGCAGATGGGCTAAACGTCAAACGAACGAAACGAAATATAGCTCTATATATATAAAACCCTAAAAACATAAATAACCAAATTTAGTAACAGTTTGCTCACATGGGTCCATCGGAACTAAGGCATACTAATGTAAAAGCAAGTTTGTTTGTCCTTTTGGGTCGACACGAATACTTATGAGATACATGTTAATCAGTAACTTATCTGGGAACATGTAGGTATAAAGCTATTTCCTCAATGACAGCGGTGAGCGGAGCGACAGCATTAACTGGACCGTGACACTTTTATTTAAATTTCTTGTATGTAAAAATGTACGCGCATTGCTTCAGAACTACTGCGCCTAATTCTATAATAAATTGTTTTCTTGTTTGTTTGTAGAAAAGAAAATCTCGGCTCAGAGTTCCACACGTCGTTAGCAAAGCCGTGCGTAAAACTGTTCGGTAAAATAATTGTATTAATCAAAATCCGATCACAGTTTCAAGTCTAGTCGAACCATTGTCTTAAATCAAGACTGACCGTATTCAAGTTCAAAGAATGAAAAAATCAATTTCGTTTATTCAGTTTAGGCACATAAAGTGTACATATATGAATGTCAAAATTTTATAAATTTAATAAATATTTAAATAAAGTAAATAAACCATTTCAAAATGATTATTAGTAGTTGGATCTACTGAGCAGAGACAAGGTTAAATATGAAATTGCATGAATTATAACCAGTGTTATATGAAAACTTAACCCGCTACCTCTGCCCGCTGTTATAAAGACCGCAGCTTTAGACGCAAACAGAGCGCCATAAAAGTTGGACAAAGCTATATCCCAAACAAATTGCCAAATTTTATCTTTTTCGTCTTTAATAATTTTGAACATTCACAATATAATCTGTACACGTGAGCTTTTAATATTTTTGTATTTATTACGGTCGGATGGTTGACTTATGATGGAGAGAATTTAGGTTTGAATCCCACTTACGACGGTAGTGACATCATCCTTCTTATCGTATCAGAATTAAAGTTGCAATATTGCTGTACTTGTAGGATGTAGGGATTACTAGTAATGTGTGTCAATTATCATCATTTTTAATCAAGGTTAAAGGTAACACGGAGCAGCGTGGTTGAATTAGCAGATTCCACTACAACATAACTGTTTTGATCATAAAGTTATCATTACTTGCGTAAATAGAGCAACAGTCTCCTCATTACCGCGTTACCGAGTGTGAAATGTAAATATTTTTCAAATATGTACTTTTTATGAGAGCCTGCTATTTCTTACAAGTTGATAGGTTTATAAAAAAATGGTTCATATACTCTGTCACTTTCTTTCACCTAGATTTTATTTAAAGATGATGATGTATGTTCATGCATACAAATATTTGCATTGAGTGGGGATCGAACCCACGCCTCCTACTTAACAGTCGCGTTTACTACATCCACACCACGGAGGCTGTTACAAATCTCTATACTATTACTTCTTATTAAGATATGAGAGATAGGGGCAAACAGACACTAGAAACAGCGAGACACCGCCATTTACTGTTTCAAGATGTTCTCTTAGATGCAATAAATAACATCGAAGTTTATCTACCTTAACGGCTGAATATGGAAAACTATTAATATTACAAACAGGGCGTAATTTCCTCGAGCATACGAGGTCATCCACTCCTGAGACTAGTAACAAATAGGGATTGCGACGTAACCCTTGCGAATCCATACATCCGTTCACATCCTAGATATCTGATATTTGAAATAAGTATGCTAATTAGGATTGCCAACTTTTTTTATAGTTTTCTTCTTCATCTTTTTTCTTAAAATGCCTTGTGCAACGGAATCGCCGCATTTTGCCAGTTTCTAGTAAATATGGTAAACGTAATATAAAATTTATGGCGAGATGCCAATGTCAAGTTTTAAGAAAGTCTACCAGAGCCACGTTAGCCACGCCAGTGAATTCGTTTCTGTGTGTCCGCCCCCCACAAGATCAGGTAATCGCTTAGGACGTTTTTAGCTTTTATTATATGTATATAATATCATGGTGCGGAGCAGGAATGAAAAATGTTGCAAGAACGGGATGACGCTATTTACGCTAGTAATAATAACTTTATAGTTCATCGGCAGGTTGCATGCTATGAGCAGTTAGTGACGTCGGCTCGACTCCGAAGATATTAATAAGACCCAAAATACCCAGGAGTATTAAATATACATATACTTTTAAAAACAAACAAAACCACAAGTTGCACTTTTACAATGTAATCGCGGCATATAGTGTCCATAACACGTCATAAAAACATTGTCAAAGCCACTGACACTAAAATAAACAGATAATGTCGTGTAGAACACGTCTCCAATTCAGAGATAAGCCTGAGATGCTGTGAGTAAGACCTTGGACACGTCACATCCTCGCGGCACCTTTACCCTGAGATGGCGCGCGGTATCTTGCAAATAACGTCTCTAGACATTGGCGTCGATTCTGTTTTATTTATTGAGCTAGTCAATAAATAAGACTGCTACTAAAATTTTGCTGTTTGAATTTTGACCAGATTCAAAAATTGTTTATTTTTCTGGACAAGCTGTTTAGAACAAAATGTATGTCACGGTTCGGGATAAACCGAGAATTGGGAAGGAATAAAGGATGAGAGAGACGTTCAATAAGGCAATGAATTTAGAGAAACATGACGTTATCATGACAGCCACAAAATATCGATAGGAGCGAAGTTGCCATAAACACTCTACAAAATCGCCAGTATATTTCAATCCTATGAATATAGGATCAAAAGCAAAAAAAGATTATACTACGATCCCATGGGATCCAAGTGGCCGGAGGGAAAACTAAACAGAATATTAGCTATATAGGTCTGACAAAAAAATTGTGATAGCAGAATCGCCGCCAATATTGATGGTGATTATTGATAACATATGATAATGTTCTGTCGAATAACATTATAAGGACGAGAGAATCGATGTTTCTAGAAATGAAAATTGTAGCCGCAATGAGATGTTCATGAAACAACATTATTGTTAATTCGAAATTAGCTTGAAATATACCGTATTGTAATAAGGGAGCGTCATGCCGTCAAGTTTAACATATCTAAGGCTTTTCTGTGCCTGAGGACAATTTTTTTTATAAGAATATTAGCAACCCAACCCAAATTAATAATATCCCTCTAATCACTCTAACCCCTCGAACTAAGCCCAATGACTTATGATAGGAATGGGTTCACGTCGGTTTCACGTGTAATGGCCAAGATTCGAACTCGGGACTTTTCGATCGTAAGGCCGACTCCTTAACCACTAAGCTACCGACGCTTTTCATGTCTGTAATCCATTTTATCATCATCATCCTTGCGTTAGTCCCGGCCTTTACCTCGAAGTCGGGGGCTCGCTCCCCGGCTTTTTCTCTTCCACTTCGCATGGTGGTGAGCCCATAGGCACGCATGTCATCCTATGCGACGTCAAGCCAACAGTTTTTAGGTCTACCCTTCCTACCGGGACTTGGTGGAGCGTGGCCACATCATGATCATGATCGGTCTGTGCCCTTAGTCAACTTCTAATATTGCGTCTCAATGTAAAACTCTGCAGTAGGTAGCAGTTTCATAACATCACACAATTTTCTAAAAGAACTTGACATAGCGAAGTACCATTACGTGTAGTGATTGTAGTATGCAGTAACCACAAACAAAACACAACTTTTGGTAACTTTTTTAAAAGTCTCCTAATTAAAACTTTCTAGAACAGTAGAGATGTTTATTCACAGAGCTTATTTCTTTTTCATTTTTAACCACAGCTGTCGAAAATCTGGAGTTGTTAAAATTTAAAAATATCTTGCAAAGTAAGTATGAGCTCTTTTCCAAGGTATATTGTAGGTATTTTTAAACGTAAAGATAGACATTATGATAGAATATTATTTACTGTTGTAGGAAATTCGATATTGCCAATTCGGTTGTGGAGGTCTGATAGCAGTTGTTTCACGGAAAATATCAAATTTTGCGGCTCCTGCCTGAGAAGACTCCGGTAAGAAACTCCTCGGGCATTTTTAGTGTAGGTATTACAAATATTTATTTAACCTAGATACATTTATAAATAGCAAGTTGAAAGAACAGCTTATTTCTCTCCTTTATGTTGGACATAATGTAATTGACTTATCATCTTGCATGCACATTTAGACATGCATTTAAAACGCATGTCTAAACTTTGATTTGATTTGATCATTCAAATTATATTTTGCTAAGCATTTTTGGTATAGCTTCCTTCAAATTACATTTTTAAATTTCTCTACAGGTAAGTCCCTAATTTCATTAAGAAGCTTGTTAAAAAGTGTACAAGAATTAAATTTCCATTACCTACGAAGATTCTAAATCTCGGACCTCATAAACTTTGCACTATACTCACTAAAATAATGAAGGGTATTCACCTTATCTCAATTACTAGGTGCATAATAAAGACTGAAACTTATCCAACATGTCTCTGACATGTAGGTATCCACTCAGAAAGTAAATTATTGCCGGTTCTATGACATTGCTAATTAAACTTTACTATTTATGAGGCGAGCAGTGCATTTTACTATGTATGAGTTTGATCCTAAGGGAGCGAACGGACCTCTCACTATTCAAAGTCGAACCTAATATTTGCATTATGAAGTGGTCATTACCACTTTTCATTTACATTTAACTATACTAATATTGTAAATGTAATATTTTAAAACGTTGCCCGACACAGATCGCTTAGAGTATATATACCTATTTACATTATGCACTTTTACTTGGTGTACTATAAAGAAATAAATGTGTAAGTACCGAACTCGGTTTATCAGCCAGTCTGCTGTATGTTACTCTTTGACCCTAAACCACTGAGTCTATTTTATTTATAATATAAGGTCAGGAGTGGATTAGTAATAAGGTACTTAAAGGGCATATTCGGAAAGTCAAGAATTTCTGCGGCAGTCAAAAGGCAAGTCAATGAGTCAAAAACTTACGTGTCTTAAGAGTTAAAAAAAATAATAATTTTGATTATGTATGTACCGTATGAGACCCTAAAGTTTATCTGGTAATTAAAACATTAGTGATGTATATAAAAATATAGTATCTACAGACCTTTCTTTGTACTGCAGACAGGTACGGACTTACTGTAATGGATTATATCTCAATCGTTAGATTTTACTAAGTACAGTGCACAGTTGTCGGTCCCGGTTGCCATACGAACATCTATGGCAGTCCTTACGGGTAGTTGGGAGCCCTCAAAAGTCCGACTAACCTAACTACAGAACTTCTATATCGCCAATTTAGGCTGGAGCCCTTAAGAATGTTATTACTAATTATTTATTATGTGCTCATTAATTTTATCATTGTCTAGTAAAAATGTTATATACCTATATATTTCAACGCCACACGGCAGGATATGACGTTCTTATAACTTTGTTTTATAAAATCTAATGTATGACCATATTACATGAAGTAAAGTTTGATTTGATTTGAATTTGGTTGGGCAGGTCCGATAGCAGTCGCTACTCGCTTCACGCAAAATATCGTAGTTCAGCCATTTTAGTTAGACTAGAAAGCCAACCCCAACTGAGTTGGGAATAGGTTCAGAGAATGATGCAATCTGATTTAATTTTCTACTCAATCACATTCCGTCGCCTTCACCCTTAACTTCAGCCACTCCAATATACACAGGGCATTAGAAGATTTCTACAGGGTCGTCAGCATGAGTGCAACACCCCTGGTATTTCAAACGTTTGTGGCGATACCACATGTACCCAGCGCCATCTAGCGACAGCACAAGTAACTACTACGTAACTACGACGACGTCACTACTACGTCACAACGATCCTGCATCGCGAAAATGAAGTTCTCTCGCTAGTACACGTTCATACGCCACGGTAATCACTTTCTATTAAGTGGAGCCGTGTGCTTGTCTACCGCCTAAGTGGTATAAACAGAAAAAAAAATTACCACAAAGTATCTTATCAGGATGATGGGGATCTCATCAGGATGACGTCATCAATAATTTTGATTATGTACAGTCAAGGAATTCGATTCGCGTACCGTTCTAAGTCTAAATTGCCGATGACAATCTATAATATTAAGGGTTATCTTTCTTCGACGACGCTTTTGTTTACAGACATAGACTAGAAAGAGATATTACGATGATAATAAACCGAGCCAAACCGAGCTCTTCCGAGCTCACTGTTTGACATCTTTCGAGAATACTACCTATATTTGACAAACGATAAAGGGTTGACTTGACAAGGTATATAATTTTTACAAATTCTTTGAGGTTGACCGTGACCATAGAGTTATTTTATATTTTACAAGTATAATAAGTTTTTATGGTTGGGGCGAACATAATTGGCTGTTGTCATTCATAACTTCGTGGTTGTCATAGGTGACTTCAAAATATTAGCTGTGGACGTTAAAGTTTTAACGTCGACAAGTTTTCCCGCCATTGAAAACTAAATGCTACGTTATAAAATAAACATCAGAAATTGTATTCTTAATACTTTTAATACTTAATAATAACTAATACTGTCAGACACAGCTTGGTGTCGGGCCGGCATTGAGTCTACTATCCGACTACACAAATGTCTGAACCACGCAACGATTCTAACACAACGTGACAATATTCCACTAAAGTTTGCTTCGTCCTTTCTTGACCATTTTGCCACTTCTGCACCATAATTCTCCAATTATCTTCTATTGGGTATAAATCGGGTGATTTTTCTTCTTCTCCAAATAGAGTAGGTAATCCATAGCCTCACAGTGTTGTTCTCGATATATCTATTTAGTAACCGAGCTATGTCGCAAATGCCGCGGGCCTGCTCATGCAATGTAATTATTTGACTTCTTCCTTCCGCATTTTAAAATTTTACGTTTTTATCAAACACGTTCAATGTTTTAGTTGGCATTTGACTGTGTCACTAATTTGACATGGCCGAAGATTTTTTTTTTCTATTTGAAATACGAAACTAAAAATAGGTTAGTATTCAGATTTAATTTCACTATGTCAAACTGTCTTCAGTTTGACATAGTGAAATTGATCTAAATATCCTTTATCTAAGGTCGAAGTTTGCAGACCTATCAACCGAACATGTGTCATTTTAATTATGCAAAACTATTTTACCATAATTAAACGAATATAACCCTTATGATATTTTCATAGTTCGAGCAAAAAATCATCTGAACGGTACGCGAATCAAATTCCTTGTCTGTACGTTCCTTATAAGACCCTAAAGTTTCTCTGGTAGTTAAAACAATAGTTTTTTTTTATTCATGACACGTCAATATACACTTGACTAGACGGAAACTACATATCCAATTGAGACTTCAATATTTCAATATTTGCATTACGAGTATAAAACCATAATAAATGGAAAATAGTAACTAAGTAACTACTAACTACTTAACTGTTAAAACGTGATGAAAGGCAGTCTAGGTTGGCTGAATCTACGATGAAATCATACATACATACAAACATACATACATATGCTCACGCCCGTAATCTCCCAAGTGGTGTACCGTGTATTAAACCTTTTCGGTCCCACATAATAGGGGGCGAGTCTATTGCCGCCAATCGGGCACTTTGAAATTAAATGGGTATGCCGAAAATATTCCTAACCGAAAATATAGCAGCTAAATAAATTTGTTAAAAAAATGACCTGATTTCTTGCAATGTGGTGTAAATCGCATGGAAATTAATTACGTGCTAATCTGCACGAGCACTACTAAGTTACATCTTGGAGAGTTAATTCCCAGTAAATATATTTACAACCACAGAACCAGTAATAAGAGGTTTCCTATTGTTATTTGTAGCTTATAACTTAGATGTTTAGCGTGAGAAACATAAATGGGCTATACACGACAGAACGCCTAACTAGATTTGCAGGTGCTCTTTATTGCATATGCGGGCTATGATAAATTTTATTACTTAAGCTTCTAGTTACTACTGCTTTTATGCGAGTTGATGATTAGAGTTTCTTTATATAGTATCTAGTTACGTTTAACGTATGTAAATAACCTCGTAGGTTACAGGGTAGATACTCACATGTGTTCTGATAATTAAAAAAGTACTTAATGACTAAAAAGTCCAAATAAGTACACTTTATGGAAATTTGTATGAAATTAAAACGCGCGTGCAGGTTAAAGTAAATCTCACACTTAAATACTGTGATAAAATATTGTAGGACAATTTACACAACGCCCGCCACCTAGATCCATGGTAAGCATAGCTAGTTAAGCTTGCAATATAGATTCTATAGTACTGATAAACGTATTTACCTAGATACATTTTTATAACATACTCGTAGAAACACACAACTTCTATAGGATAAATAAATTAAATCTTCTATTCGAGACAGTTAATTAACAAATTTAATAAACAGAACAATTTAAAAAATATCAGATAAGCTGAAGTGGCTGTGGGCTGGGCAAATCTATCAGGACCGATGAAGCAAACGAATCCTAAAGTGGAGATCGCGAGTAGGTAATCGAAAAGTAGGACGCCACTCGTCAGATGAACTGATGATCTGAATAAGGTAGCAGGGGTGGACTGTGGGCTGAGAATTAGGAGGCACAGACAATTAGGACCGATAGGTTAACGTGCCGAGCCATGGAAGTACCCATACAAATGAAAATACATATATTGTTGATGAAAACAATTATTTGCATTGAGCGGGAAACGAACCCGCGCCTCTTGCCTAGCAGTTGCGTTAACTATCGCTACGCCAGTAACTATTTATTAATCTGTGACGCAACAAAGGTTGTCTAAATGATTAAAAATTAAATAAGTAAATAACTGTGTTGTCAGTGGGAAGACCGAGACCCATTTGTCTTCTGCACTGACAGCACAGAGACTCTCTTAACCTTCTCCCCCTCCCCCCCTTCCATCTCCTTTTACTCTCTTTTCTGTATGGTTGACAGCACGAATGTGACGCCCAAGGTGCTGCAAACGTACATAGGCCGCGGTAACCACTTTCCATCAGGTGGGCCGCGTGCTTGTTTACCACCTAAGGGGTATAATTTTTTTTTTTAAAACTAACATCATAATAATCTGAAATCTTAAAACTTTCAACACTAGAAAGGCACCGTTTAGTTGTGTTGATATTCAATGATTAAATCCAGCTTTAGTATTTTAAAAATAGAGATTACCGCCCATGTAACGCGCCGTAAAGTTATATTCATAAGGATGTATAAATAGAGTAGGATACGGCGGGTGGGGGGTGAGACTGAGTCAATATTTAGACGGGCCGGGTGCGCGTGCGCCGCTAGTAACTGCACCTGATCATACACACCGCCGGTTGCACACACAGGTTGATACGACAACATATTATTATCTCAAGTCCTTGTAGGTTATGGAACTATATTACGTTCATGAATACCGAAGTTAGGTAGCCATTATTTTATATTAAAACTAAAATTAAAAGCGTAAGGATCCATACCGAGATCTTCGAAGTCCAAGTCAAACTTTCCTGCAAACCGGTATACGTGACGTAGTGGTGGTGGTATCCGTAGGGATTTTGCGCACGATTTTAAAAGATATGGACTCCTAATCTACAATAAAACGACGGAAAGTGCAGTTGGTGTCGCCGAATTTTGAGTTGGGCGTATCTAACTTTATGTGTAACTAGCTGTTGCCCGCGGCTCCGCCCGCGTGGATGTCGATTATCGCGTTGTACGACTCTACTCGATTCACTACTTGCGTCTCTATACTACTTTTCCTTGCTGTCATGACAACGGAAATTGTTAGCGATATTAGCGCCAATGTATAGAAATTTACTGGATCAATTGAGATTTATGATTATTACTCCGCTCCCTTGTATGGTAGCGTGATGATATATAGCCTATGTTACTCCTAGATATTGTAGCCTTTTAGAGGTGAAAGAATTGTTTAAATCGGCCCAGTACTTTTTGAGCCTATTTATTACAAACATACAAACATACAAAAATAGGTACAAATCTTTACTCTTTATAATATTTATGTGTAGGTAATTGAAGAAAGCTTGAAGAAGCTTGAAGCTTTTCTTAGATTTGGAGGAGTTGCATATCAGTTGTTGATTCTTCATCTTCTTCAATTACACATAAAGTTGCGACACGCCCAACTCAAAATTCGGCGACACCAACTGCACATTCAGTCGTTTTATTGTTGATTAGGAGTCAATACCTTTTAAAATCGTGCGCAAAATCCCTACGGATACCACCACCGCCGGAGCCGGAGAGAGTAGTTATGTCGGACACGAACTGAGTAAAACGCACGCTGTCTTTGGGTCTTCGGTTGCTGGAGGTGAAATAATACAAGACATATCTCTCGCATCCCAGCAGACCCGATGCTTCTTTCATATGGTCTTCCCCTTACGGTGTCCGGAGAGCATATCCTAAGTCCCAAAGTGACACTTTAGATTTTCAGATACATCTGAGATGGGCGGTGAATTACTGATGATGATATGAATGATAAATTATGTCTACTTAAACGGCATGCCCAAGTATCATTATGCCTTGCGTGCCAAATCGTTATGCCTAAGTATATTAGCACATAAAAATTTATGCGACTCAGAGGGATTCTCTGATTGCTATCATCGCCTTATTGAAGGCGACAAGTTTTTTAAATGTGTGATATTCCAATTAATTTAGCTACATTGAAATGTACCTGCTGGCCGTTTCACGCTAGTTAGTAATGTTATAATTGAATGCTAGTGTTGTGGTAATTGATATTGCTACTGTCTATTTTATTATTTACTATTATTTTAAAATTACGCCTTTTATGTATAAATCCCTATATAAAGAAAAGACGTAATTTTAATATCGCGGAATTGTCATGAATACCACATAAATGGCAGACAAAAACACGTCCCAACAGGGCCTCGATCCTACTAATTGTCAACAATTGTCAAGGAACTGAGATTACAAAAAACGTCATTTAATTTTGGACTCTACCTTTACACCTCACACAGTTGAGGTTCAAAATTAAAGAAACACTGAATAGAGTGAATGAAAATATGTAATATACTCTTTTTCATTTCATTTTGACCTATACAGCAACGAAAATAAAGCTGAAATTGCCATGGCAGTTTCTGTGATCTGTCATGTGACTATGGTTAAAAATAAGTAGCATCGAGGTCCTGGTAACCGTGGCCTAATTGCGTCGTTAATTTTCGTGAAGCGACTGCCATTTGGCCTTCACAATATATAGGTATAGACGATATCGAAGTACTGCAGTCAACCAGTTGTAAGACTTAATAGGGCTCCTCTACCCGTAAGAACTGTTAAAGATGTTTGTATGACTTAACGTGCTCTGCGAGGCACGACCAGGTTAATGCAAGTAGCTTTATTCATGCATACAAATATTTGCACTGAACGGAGATCGAACTCGCCACACCACAGAGTCTATAAGCTGGTTTACTATACCTGCTATTTGAATTGCTACCAGCACTCGACAATCTCTGTTGCAAGCTTTTTTCTTGGGGTTAAGAAGCCACATGGCAGTCGCAACCGTAAAAATCGTAAAAGGATAAGAACAGTATCCTATACGTTTACTGTTCTTATCCTTTAACGATTTTTCGACGAAAGTCTATGAAAGTCATATAACATTTTGCAATCATTTTTTAAAAATCTTTTTACTGAACCGGGCCCCAGAGCAGTAGCGTAGTTAATCATTCTAAATCTAATTAAACTGCGGTTGCAGTTACATTCCAACTTAATAAAGATGGAAGTAAAAGTTCTGTCGTAGTATGCAATGGTGTAAGCCCACGTCTGATTGTCTCTTGCAACTAGAATAGACAGGTTGTAATTCCCAGTGCACTTATGAGTCCTTATTATCATTCAAAAGGAAAAAGTAATGTGTCGCTTTACAACTTTTATCACCTCATATACAGGGTGTAAGAGAAACACTCCCGAAGTCGAATGCCTCTACTCCTGGTACATAATATAATGGCATTTACGACACATCAATTTTTGTAGAAATTTTTTTCGTCATCGTACCAGTAAAACTAAATGAAACGAAAATCATAAAAAACATTTCATAAATTTTCATGAAACATGAAAAATAATTTATTTTTGAAAAATAACAATTATGGTCTCAGAAATTCGTTGAACATAGTAACCGATGAGGTGATAGGTAGAGCTTTGATAAGTGTCTCCATTATTATGCCATAGTAGTTATCCCGTTATTATCACTATCACTATCACTACATGTCACTACATAGTATAAAATAACGTCGCGTTTTCTGTCCCTATTTTTCTTGTCCCTTTGTATGCTTAAATCTTTAGAACTACGCAACGGATTTTCATGCGGTTTGTTTCAATAGATAGAATGGTTAAAGAGGAAGGTTTATATGTATATAACATCATGCTACGACTAACAGGTGCGGAGCAGGAATGAAAAATGTTGCAAAAACGGGGTGACGCAGACGAAGTCGCGCGGGTCAGCTAGTAAACTTATATTTTAAGAATTATTGGGCCATATTCAACAACCTAATATACCCACCAGTTACGAAGGTTATGGTCGCACCCCTCTGAAATTACTCTACAAATTTTACTATATAAATTCATCTACCAGATTTCACCCTCCTACACATTACTGATCAGTCGTCATCATCATCAGTCCGTGGCAATCCACTGTTAGACATAAGCCTCTCCCATGACACGCCACTTAGCCCGGTCTTGAGATGTCCTCCTCCACTCCCCACCAGCTACTCTGTGTATATCGTCGCTCCATCTAGTCGCAGGGAGCCCTACACTACGTTTGCCGGTTCACGGTCTCCAGTCAAGGACTCGTCTACATTTTTTTGATACCACTTAGGTGGCAGACAAGCACACGGCCCACTTGATAGGAAGCGGTCACCGTGGCCTATGGACGTTTGCAATAGGGGCGTCACACACGTGCTGTCTACCCTATAGAAACCTTTTAATGCCCTTCTTAAAGAACCCCATATTGCCGCACGGGAAAACCACGGCAGGATCATTCCACAGCTTGAGCGTGCGCGGGATGAAACTCCTTTCATACCGCACAGTGCGCACCGTTTCCGGTCATAGTGTGTAAGGATGAACTACCTCTCTATGGCCTACTGTCCTACGGCAGATATGATCAGCCCACTGCCACCTTAGCTTAAAATTCGTTGAGCTATGTCTATAACTTTAGTTTTCTACCGAATTACTAAGTTCTGGATTCGATCCCTCAGAGATATACCGAGTATAGCGATGGATCTGTCGTTTCATAAGTGTCCACGTATCGGCTTCGGATGTTATTACGGACGCACTGATTATAGACTTTTGTCTTTATACATTGTGACCTGGGTTGCGAAAAGTGACACCGACTAATTATTTAATTAACATCACCAAACAAATTATATCCTGAAACTTGCACAACCTACAAATTACATGACGTGTTCTCTAATTATTATTCAATGAAATTGAATTGTCCATTTTCATAAATGCACTACGCAATATCCGTGCCCATCGTAGGTACTTAGACAATGATTTCAATGGTTTACTAATGGCCGATTTACCGCCATTGCGCATCAGAGGCTTACGGGAGGCGATTGAGTGTAGTACCTGCTGTTAAGGGTAATTAATTATTATGCACTTTGTATTAGATCAGACACGCGTTATACTGCGGTCATTTAATACGAATAATCGCAAAGTTTTCCAGGAATTGTGAAAATTGATAATCTTCTATAAATGATGATGTGTTTTGTTCGAATTTTGACTTTGTCACCGGTCTCACAATTGTTGCCAATCCCGCCAAAAAATTGGAAAAAGGACGCCCAAAAGCAGTTTTCGACCAAAATCTTGTCTCCTATGGGATTTTTGCTTTTCTTATGTATAATAACCAATGTTGACTTACAAAAATAAGATAGACAGAAGGTAATACCTACCGAACTAGTGACTAGCGATTAGCGAGTGAAGCCACCCAAGGTAATACTAAAGTAATATCACGACGACCTCCGTGGCGTGGCGGTAGTGAACGCGACTGCTACGCAGGAGGCGCTGGTTCGATTCCCCATTAGTGCAAATATTTGTGTGCTTGAATACGAATATCTGCATTGGTCTGGGTGTTTCTATGTATAATATGTAGGTATGTATTTACAAAAAAATATCTATGAATATTTATCAGTATTCTAGAACCCGTAATACAAGTTACTTAAGCTATGCTTACCATGGGTCTAGGTGACGTTGTGTAGATTGTCCTAGAATATTTATTTATTTATTTTTAAAAAATCATTTCGCTCGCAATCGTGCAGACAAAAGGTGCGAACGAAATGGAATGACTTTTGTATTACTTTAGGTGGTTCCGTATCTTCCTACAAGTCTCAAATTTTATCTATTTTGTACAGATTTAATCCCTCTTTTATGCCTCTCAGGTGGCTGACAAATAAGAAAGGACGAATCACAGAAATTAAAAATAACTAAAGTTTTCCTTCATTCGTCTTATTGATTTTTTTCTTTCATTTTATACAAAATTTGTGTGAAGTAACGTCAGCAAGGAAAATGCAGCTTAAAATAATATTGCAGAGGGGTAATAAGATTAGTATTATTTTAAAGACTGGTGTCGCATTTTCAAAGTGCGATTTAAGTTCTCAACATATCACGTTTATTTTACCCGTCCTCACCGCCAGAAATATTCTGTTAAATGAAAACATATTCTGTTAAATGGAAACCAACTAGTATTCTAAATGGCCGTAATTACAGAGAATACTTAATTTATTGATGATTACCGTTCATGCGTCTAAAACGATTACGGTTTAATTGAGCCGATGATGCACCGAGGCCTGCGTCAGAAGCGTATTCAACGCTTACAGTAATCCTTAAATCTATGATTGTATAAATACAATCAATGATATTGCTCAAGTTCTTTTTTTAATGGCTATTTTTGATCTACATAATTTTTTCCACGAAAAGTACCTACTTCAAGTTTTCACGTCAAAAATTTTATCTATTCAATTAAAATGTCAAACAAAAACATGCGATCTCTAAATATATGGAGAAGGTTACTGACGTGTTGTCATTTACCTTCGTAATAATAGGTATCTTCAGGGATTGAAGAATTTCTTAGCGAATTTCTGGAATGACCACTATGTCGTAGACTTGTCCTAGGTAGACCTACCTATCTATAAAATCGGGTCGGCAGATATGCCAGTGAATTATGGACGCGGCTAAAGGGACGTTAAACTGATACAATACAACTCCTGGTGCTAATCGATTTATTTAATAGGTACTAGCTGTTGCCCGCGGCTCCGCCCGCGTGGACTTCTTACCCCGTTCCTGTTCCTTCATTTCAAGCATTTTCATATTTATTCACCTTTTAAACTTTCTCTGGACTCCCACAAATAATATTTCGAGACCAAAATTAGTCAAATCGGTTCAGCCGTTCTCGAGTTTTAGCGAGACTAACGAACAGCAATTCGTCACTATCATCATCATCACTACATAGTATAAATTAAAGTCGCGTTTTCTGTCCCTATTTTTCTTGTCCCTTTGTATGCTTAAATCTTTAGAACTACGCAACGGATTTTGACGCTTTTCAATAAATAGAATGGTTGAAGAGGAAGGTTTATATGTATATAACATCATGCTATGACTAAGAGGTGCGGAGCAGGAATGAAAAATGTTGCAAAAACGGGGTGACGCAGACGAAGTCGCGCGGGTCAGCTAGTTTATATATAAAGATGATAAATAAGTCCTCATTTTCTTTCTTGTTTTTGGATTATAAAAAAAGAAATAACTACAAAAGTCTAATCTAATGAGTATACGTATCTAAACAGACGCACAAGCTCGTGAGCCGCAGATATATGTTGTATCAACAGTGTTCTTATTATAAGATGCCGCCTCACCAGTCGTTCTCAAATGAATGAGTCACGTAAATCTAACTGAAGCCTTCCTTGGCGGCATGTTAGCTGGAACACAATAACTCATTTCGCGTGTCACTTTGTCAATAATATCTACCTACACAACACTACTATGAACAGGTTTCCTAGGGCAATGAGACCCCACGCAAATATCTTCGGGGCTAGCTTCACCTGCAAGGCGGTAGGTATACACTTGTTGATTGAAGGATGATATTTTGACTCAGACAATTAGGTACTCCAACTCTGACAAGAAAGTATTATCCAAGTTGGACTCAAAACTATTAATTATCATGTGAAAAAACTAGGAGAGCTGTGTGCTTATTTGCTACCTGAATGGTATAAAAAGGCATTTTAGAGTCAATCAGATATTTACAGTGTGCCAGTCAAGTGATTAACAAATTGTTTTATTTAAAAAAAACTGCGGACATTGATTTCATTGCTCGCGCTTGACAGGGCATGGACAGCAAAGTTCAAGTCGAAGACTTTTTATTGTCAATGTATGTAGTGACATCTATACATTCATGCCAAAATCAATTCAAAATTTCTAAGTTCTAGTAAACGGGTGTCAGTGCCATCTATTTATTATATAAGGCAACCTACATTATTCCACTTGGTGAGCGCCATCTATGGGATATCTAAGGTACAACTAAAACTAGTGTGACCAGTGTCTGCTCAGTTTAGTAAAATATTTAACTCAGTTGATGAATTTTTACATAATATACTTATTGAATGTAAATTGGAGGAAATTATTGAGTGTAAATAGGTTATAGAGTGTAAAACATATAATTTATTGTACTGTGCTGTGTTTGCAATAATCTAGCAACACTATACGGTTGTCAAAATAACAGCCTGCTGTTCCGCATCGTTTGTTTTGTCAAGCCGTCTAAAGTCAATTCAGTCAGTTGTCAACCGAATTTTGTGGATGATCGCGAGTGATAAACGGCTCTTCAGATAATAGCCGTATAAATGAAATACGATTATTTACCGTCATTTCTAAAGCCACGTACATGAAAATTACGTCGACGAATAATGAAAACAAGCCTGGTTAAAACTCAAATAATAAATACACATCCGGCTGAACAATAAAATTATTTTAATCTTACCACAATGGTGAAAGATGGACGTAAATATCGGTCGTTGTCGATCTAACTTGTCGTATTGACGCAGACGCTTTATGAAATGTGATCAAGTGCATCGGAACATAAGGATTCACACTATCGCAGTAAGTTATAAATGAATTGTTTTATCGTTATGTATATTTATTTGCAACTTTTTTGCCATCTCTTAAGGGTTTAATGTGCAGGCCTGTACCGAAGTTACTATCACTATTAACAAAACTCTTATAGGCACAGCAAAAGAATCTAACTTATCATTTTATCAGTTATTAATTAGATAATTTAGGCATTTTTTGTTCGGTTCTACACACTTGTGTGTCTTGTATGCTATTGTTTTCTAAGTACACTACTATACCTAATATTTTATTAGATAATAGATTGTTTTTAGAAGATGAATATAGTTGAGTTATTAACTTGGACTGTTGTATTTTATCAAAAATAATTAAAAAAAATCTAGTTTTTTTGCCAAATCTTATTACTTAGGTCTGTGCTTCTTGAGAGAAGTTAGAAAAACTTATAGATAAAATTAAATTAGACATAAGTGGACTATTTAAAAAGGTAAATTTTAAGGTCTGATGTTTTTAAACATGGAATTCTAATCAAAATTATACTTTATTTTAGACCTAATACTTTATGAGTTCCTCTAGGATACCTTTGCTTTACAGTAAGTACCTAGTGCATATTAAAAAAAAAGCACTTAAGTACTGTAGGTGGAATTATTAGTGCAGGAGTCAGTGCCTATTATTATAGAGAAGTCCTTTTAAAATTTTATTACATTTCAATATTGACTTCTATACCTTTATATTTATGTAAAGATATGTCCTTTACATAATTATGTATAATGCATAGAATTTAAGAATATTTTTCATTTATTTATGTTCAAAATCTATTAGATTTTCGACTTTTCTGTTTCCAAAAAGTCTAGTGAAAATCATGTCTTTATTAAGTAACTAACTTAATATAACATTGTTATTGAATTAAGCACAACATATATTTTATATTGTACCTACTTATATTTTTATTTGGTGAATGACTATTAAAAATATTATAAATTTTTACTAATTTGTTGACCTCAAGCCCGAAGTCATAATTTGGACACAACAAATATTTTTTGGTTCTCATTTCAAATTAATGAATGTGATTAATGGTTGTAAGAAATCATTTTTCATATTACGATAACACATTTGATTAGTTCTTGTTTTGTGAATGATTAATTAATTATTCATTCAAAAATTCCTACCTGCTCAAGTAGTTAATTGTTGAACAAGGTCTGTGATGAATAAATTATTATGTAGCAAACATGATCATAAAGTCTCCTTAGGCATTTGACTTTGGAGCCGGACTTATGATTCACCCACATTTACAAGCCACTTTACCTATATATCTCCATCTCACCCCTTAGAGAGATTGGTTCGTCCAGCTGTCACGGTCTTGACATTAACTTTATTATACATTTTCTAGAATCTGTTATTTAATTAATATTATGAATACCATCTTGCGTGATACTTTTGTTCTCAAAGAAGAATTGTGGATATCTATAAAACTTCATTTAAAAAAGAGAACATCTAAGATTAGACTTGAATTTATTGCAATCAATTTCTAAGGTAATGGGATACTCTACGATCTGAGCTACCTGAATGTCTTCTGAATGCTAATCTATGCATAATAGAGTAAAATACACTTTAAAAATTCTTTCTTCTAAATCCCATAGCACCAGTTAAGTTATGCTTACTTTTGCTCTATACTATATATTATACTAGTGCCGTGTAAAATATCATAAAATAATCATTATTCTCATAGTGATTGCACAGTTGAATTTAAAATTCCACTTTGGAGACGTGTGTCTAGTGATAATAATCTCTTTTATATTTCAGGTACGCGACTTCAATCATGACTGCCGACGAATCTAGCGTGCGTGTAGCCGTTAGGTATGTAACAGTATAAAAGTTATAAAAGTATCCAGGACTCTATTGTAGTCCTCTTTGGGTTTTTCGACCTCCCAAACCCAAGAGGCAAGCTTGTACCAGAACAGCGTCTGTTTAGCAGGTGTACAAATTAGCAGGTGTCAGGTGTACAGCCTAGCAGGTGAAATGACTCTACACAGTGTTTACTTTCTAACCGACGAATGACAGAGCCTTTCTTCCGTTTTCCCACTTGCCTTGGAGTAATTTGAAATGAGTACCCACATTACGCCAACTATTGTTTACGATCCCAACGAGAAGGCGGTGAGCTTATTACCGTCAAACCGGCGCCTATTCTTGGCGTATTATGAGCCCACACATCGCCAGCTCTACCTTTTTTTGTTCCTGTCGGCCCCACGTAATAGTACGTAAGCCTATTGTCATCTTATGCTTAAGTACCAAATTCTTTTATCGTAGCATCTTAAAACTTTTTTTGTGCTTGTTAAACAGCTTAAATATAATGAAATCAAATTAATACACTATCATAACGCAATTGTATTCAATCAAACTGATTTGTTTAGCCTATAGGCAGATTAGGCAGTATCAGAATATTTCTACCAAACTCATTTATATTCGGAATACGACGACAACAATCGGTGATCCCACAGGAACATAATCCTGCGATAGTAGGCTGTATCTGGTTCGAACTTCTACCTTTGTGCTGAACATGACAAATTCATTTTTATGTGATAAAGCTACTATTGAAAAACTCACTTCTTTTTTTAAACTACTGATGAACAACTTACTTAGGTCGTCTTTATTGTTCCTACCCTACATCTAAATATGCGTGCCTAGTGCGAGTTGCACATAAATAAATATTTGACTGTCGATGTCCCTTTGATGTTCAGCGAGAGTCACTGTCGCAAACTATTTATGAAACTCTATCTATCCGCACGTAAGATAAAATAAGAAAGACTGCATTAATATCGATTCATCCGTTTGGTAGCTGTTTCCCAGACTAATACACAAATACCAGTTCAAAAATAATAACCTCATGTATTTCCTTGGAACTCATTTTTTTTCTCTCTAGTACAATAGAACACACACTAAGAGAACTTTCAATTATCTGATGTTGTTTTATCAAACAATTACATAAACCATGCAAAATACTGTATTACGTAGTGTGACTTATTGCAAACAGGGTTGTACAAGCATCGTCAATAGATCACACATTACCAATAGCTGTGCTGATTGCATGTTCCACTTGTTTGCGCCAATGTAGTAAGAGCATGACCGAATAATACCTAATTTATGTAAATATATGACCTGAAGACCCAACTCCTTTATGAACTGTATGTGAACATCCGGATAAACATGTGTGTGTAAGTGTACATTTCTGTGTACATGCGCGAACAATAAGGTTGGTACTAGACCGTTTGAGATACGACGTATTCCAACAATAAAGTGATTTCGAAATTGAGTTATTGTTGCTGTAACGTCTTGTTGCATCAATAGAGATGTGTTTGTGCATAAAATGTTTTGTATACGTGAGTGCGACACCGCCCGCCTCCGTCTGTGTACACAGTGACAGTATAGTATTCTAATTGAATGGAACAGTGTAATTCACCGAAGTGTTCTAACACTACATAACATAACTTAAACTCACGCCTGTATCCCCGAAGTGGTAGGCAGAGGTACTAGTACCCACATTTCGCCAGTTCATGTTTAGGTCCCAATGTACTAATTGGTGGCGAGTCTATTGCTATTAACCGGGTACTTATAAATCTGCGATAAATTCTGTCAGCAAATATTACTTCTTGTAAATAACTGTGGAACTTTAAAGGATTAAACTTTGACTTTAGCCCTTCTAAAGGGGTTTGAAGAGGTTTTCAACCATGCGAACAGTTTAGCTGCTTGATAAGCATGATCAAAGTATTTTGTACCCAAGTACCTAACATACGTATACTCAAGCGATTTTTCCCTCATACACCACTTTCCTTCGGACTTATGAATTTTTGATGAGTTCTTTTATTAACCACTGACCCGCGCAACTTCGACTGCGTCACCCCGTTTTTGCAACATTTTTCACTTCTGCTCTGCACCAGTTGGTTGTAGCATGATGTTATATACATATAAACTTTCCTCTTCAATCACTCTATCTATTAACAAAGCCGCATCAAAATCCGTTGCGTAGTTTGAAACATTTAAGCATACAAGGGGACATAGGGACAGAGAACGCGACCTTGTTTTATACTATGTAGTGATTGCCACCTGTTATTTATCAAAGTAACAATGACCCTTGGTTCATATTAGACAAATATTATGTGGTACACGCAAAAAACAGAACGTAATGTACGGTATGAAGTAGGTTTGGGGTTCACGAGCTCTTAGACTATAAATGAGTGTCGTCATACAGTTGCATACATGAAATACATACGAAGGCCGAGTTGTACAACATTTTGACAAGGGATCTCAAGTGGAACTAATGAAAAGTACTCACGCTATTTTCTGAGAGAAGGTTCGCTTCACTTTTCCATACAATTTTGCTATAAAATTAGAAGCTTGCAACCCTCAATCGAATTGCTCTGAAGCCAAAAAAAAAACTTCTTGCAGAGTACCTTAATAAACATAACATAATATAAACTCACGCCTGTATCCCCGAAGGGGTAGGCAGAGGTGCTAGCACCCACATTTCGCCAGTTTATGTTTAGGTCGTGGCGAGCCTATAGCCATTAACCGGGCACTTATAAACCTGCGATAAATACACACATAACTTCGAAAAGCATTGAAAGTCATTGGTGTGTGCCATGGTAAACCTAGGATCGAACTCGAGACCTCGTCCCTCGTCAAGTCCATTACTCATATGACTAGGCTACCGCGGTCTAGCTTAATTCAATGCTTTTGTAATAGATTAAATTACTGAGTTCGGTCTGTGTTACGTTGATACATTTGTATGTATCTCAGTTTGATCTATGAGGGCCTGTTCGACTCGAAGGAATTGGGACATGGTATTGCAAACACGAAACCTTTTTTGTGCAATTGAGTAATTGTCATGCATGTTTATTAAAAAACTAACTGTTGCCCACGGGTTCTCTCGCGTGAACTTCTGATCCCGTTCTTGCTGCATAAAAACTTCCTTAGAGTTTGAGGAATTAAAAAAGAAAATAACGAATTGGTCCAGCCGTCTTCGAGTTATGTGCTTAGCCAACATATTTCGCAATTAATTGTTATTTGGAGAACAATCTACCTTTTGTTATTCATTTGTATAGCACAAATTAGTTAAAAAAGAAAAATTTAAAAAATTATAATATCTATTTTTTCATTCTTATGCTAGACCGAGACCGCAGTCTTTTGGAAATTGTGAACTACATTTATTTTTGTATTCCTGTAATAGACAAACATTACACCATAAAGTTATTAGTAACACCTTACACAAAATCTAGCGTGAAAAATTGACTGATTCTATGAGCCGCGAATGGTGTTTTATAACTCTATCGCCCTGTCAGACATAACCGGCTGTCATAAAACGTGCATATTTTAATTTGTTTGTTGAAAAGAGACTATTGCTCTATTTATGCTAGTAGTAATAACTATAAAGTTGCATAAGCATCATACCATATATTCCAAATTTGACTACATATTTGTGTTTGATCCGAGGCAATACCAAGACCAGACAATTCATTAAAACGTTTTGATATCAGTCGAAAAAAATATCAGTAAGCTTATCTAACAAATAAATACGAACTCCCACTAGTAGGTATAAAGATTTCACATCCGTAAATCAATTAATAACCTTTTATCTTGTAAAAAATGTGCGCAAACATACTTTATTATTATCAATTGCGTAATTTTGTATTGATTCTAGCTGGTCATCTCTGTACAGGTTCTATTTATAACATCGTTAATGTTTTTTATACTTACATGCTTCGTCAGTTAGTTATGTGACCTATGTACCTACTTACTTCAGCACATAATCACGAATTAATTCATAAATGTAACTAATACTTAATATATACCTATATATAGTGGCGTCGTTCTCCGTGCCGTGGCGGTAGTGAACGCGACTGCTATTCAGGAGGTGCGGGTTCGATTTCCGCTCAATGCAAATATTTGTGTGCATAAATATTATGAATATTTGCATTGGTCTGGGTGTTTCTATGTATAACATGTATGTATTTACAAAAAAAAGTATCAAAGTATGTTTATCCGCATTCTAGAGCCCCTTAACACAAGCTATTTACGCTATGCTTACCATGGGCCTAGGTGGCGTTGTGTAGATTGTCTTAGAATATTTATTTATTATTTATTACTTTATTAATATAATTATTTTCTGCAAAACATGCAGCGACTAACTTAAATTATTTTTCAGTGGTGCAAACGGTACATATCAGTTCCATTTGTACTATTGATGGTGCTGGCCAATGGTGCAAGTGAAACCACACCAAAATTGACATTGACTTTTTGAAAAATAGAAAAAACGTAATGGCGCATACAGTATATTCATTAGGAAACTTGTATGAAAGTCTGAGATTAATAATGGAAATAATTTGACACTGTCTGAAATTTCAAATTTGAAAATAAATTTGAAGTTCGTAGCAAGACTTGATCTGAACCATAAAGTTATCCATAGAGGAACAAAGTGTACGAGTGACATATCTTTACACAAAACTTAGACGTGAAAAAGTGATACAATATACGAACCGTGGAATGTTTTTATAAACCATTATCAACTTTGACAGAAATAGATAGATATATGCAGTGACGTTAATGTCTCTACACTAAAAATCACAAGTTACTGCCACTGACCTTTTAAATTCGGTAATACGGTAATGAAGTAGTCTGTGGGTCTATTTACGTTAGTAATATTAATGTCTGTGATCTAAACAAGCAAACCACACTAAGATCAATAAAAACTAGTAAAAACCAAACTTCAATCTGATTAACCTTGGTCAATGTAATAAATAAACTTGAGATATTTTTTTCGTATTTAACATTTTAACACTAATTCTGTGCAATTATTATCATTAAAGTATTAGCACATCAAATTACTTAATAATCTTCATAACACTGATGCCGGTGTCGTTGATGGTGGTCAAATCACTATCACTACATAGTATAAAATAAAGTCGCGTTCTCTGTCCCTATTTTTATTGTCCCTTTGTATGCTTAAATCTTCAAAACTATGCAACGGATTTTGATGCGGTTTGTTTTAATAGATAGAATGGTTAAAGAGGAAAGTTTATATGTATATAACATCATGCTACAACAAACAGGTGCGGAGCAGGAATGAAAAATGTTGCAAAAACGGGGTGACGCAGACGAAGTTGCGCGGGTCAGCTAGTAAATTATAAATATTAGGTATGCGTTCAGTTTTTTACGTCTCCACGGCTTTTATGTAGACTGGACAAAAACTAATAGGTAACTCAAAACTCTAGGTACATTGATTCTCCACTTAATGCAAAAGTTAACTGACAAATCAAAAGCCACCAGAATTACAGTTATCCCAGACCAATGATACATTACAGTTTGATTTTAACCTTGTATTTTCATTAGATGTATGTAAAAACCAAAATTACTAGTATTTCCTCTAACCCCTCCAGCTAATTTCAATGGCTTGTGGTAGGGAGTGGGTTCACGTCGATGGTGTACTGGCCAGGATTTGAACCCGGGACATATCGATCGTAAGGCTGACTCCTTAACACTAAGCTACCGATGATTTCAGTTTCCAACCAACCGACTCTTTTTTCATTACTACATAACCCAATTTTTGCCGTAACTTCTCTATGCACAAGTCTACAATACAAATAGGTGTAGTATATTGTTAACTAGCTGACTAGCAACAACATTTCTATTCCTGCTCCGCACCTGTTGGTCGTAGCATGATATACATATAAACCTTCCTCTTTAACCATTCTATATATTAAAAAAAACCTGCATCACAATCCGTTGCGTAGTTTTAAAGATTTAAGCATACAAAGGGACATAGGGACAGAAAACACGACTTTGTTTTATACTATGTATGTAGTAGTGATGATATTTTCAGTAGTATTAACATGCGCCTTATAGTTTTTTTTTTAAATGCGCCTCATTTAATAAAATATTGTATGCTCAGAATACAGAAAAAGAACTGTTAGAGGTATTCTGAGAGTCTACGATGCGTTATTGTGGGCGACGACGACTCGTCGCCTAATAAAAAACTTATTAAAACCCGTCAACTTTGCATGCAAGACACGTTATAATTTAACGCATTTCTTCCACAAGTTTTCGAATGCACGCAGCGCCCTTTTTATACCTTTTTTTTTTTTTTAAGGGATTTTATGACATGGTAACTAGGACCTTTATGTCAAGTCTTATTTTATTTTATAACACTTTATTCACTAATCTAGTTGGAATGATTCTTGATGATGGTGATGACGATGACGGATGATAGTTGCCCCAGTAAAGTAGTGGAGACTTTACTAGAAGCTTTCCTAAGGGAGTTTTGACACCAACACGAAAAATCACAATTCACTACAATATTCCACTTTCGTACACTTGTGCACTTTGTCTAAGCTGTTATGTCTAAAACTCCACCATTTTTACACATAAAAACTCGATTTTACACCAATATTAGAAAATGAAACACAGGAGCATTGTGACACTTTTCGCGTTCCCGCCAAAACCCCCCTTTTTATACCGATATCGCATGTGGGAGCTACTAAGATATGGAAATAACCGTTTTCGTGACTTACGTTGTTTGATTTATTGCCGTAAGACAACATAAAAAGTTTAATTCCCTATATATGCATTTTAACAATGGAAAACAAAAAACAAGTGGAAGTGTGATGTAGTCCGTGCGCGCGTGTCATTGCTGTGCGTATTTACGCACCGAAGGATAAATTCAACAATATGAACCTTTTTGTAGGAATACGCCTAAACTTTTTCGTTAATATTCAAGTTTGTTTGATTCAAAGTATGAAACGCCATAAATATTTTTTTTATTTAAGTATAGCAAAGTAATTGCTTTTTGAACGGTTTAAAAAAAATCGTGGTATGGTAAAATATAGTGGCCACCGCCTTTAAAAGGGTTAAGTGTTTTCGTTTTGTAGTATATGAGCTTATATGGCATTAAAGTTAGTATATAAATACGACCAATCAAAGGAATTAGTTACTAGTAATGCTCGGTATTATTAACGTTTTGGCGACATATGTTGCGCTACTGAAACTATCGTGTCGCATTTCTACTAGTTTTTTCTGTTCTGTGATTTTGACCGTTAATGTAGTTACTAACTACATTAACGGTCAAAATAAAAAAAAAAAAAATAAATAAAAAAAACTAGAACGTTCGCATCCTCCACTAACTACTAGTTAGTGGAGGATGCGAACGTTCTAGTTTTATTTTTGGCTCAGTACATTAGAGGAAATTATGGATGACGTCAGGCAGGCGACAGCTATTGTAAATCGTCTCGACATCCTTTTATAAAACTCTTAGATGTTAGTAAAATACATTATCAAAACATACGTTATACGAACCTATAACTCTAGTTACAAGTGAGGTAAGTGATATACTGAGTTTACGACGGCATCTAGTATTGCAGATATGACATCACGGCCTTGAGGCATTTAAAAATATCGCCGTCATCTCCATACTTTGCACAATCACACATTAAGAGATTTAAAATTGTGTTAGTTCATGTTGCTTTATGTACTTACTGCACGTTTGACACGATTACTATGTTGACTTAATTTGCGCAATTTTTTTGTCTCAAAGTATGTGTAGTGAATAAATGACAGATTGAAAACTTCCGTAAAACGGGCTTAGACAATAGACTTATTTGCAAAATGACCTGCAGTCGTTTTTAGACCTATTCGTGAGATACCCTATTCGTAAAACACCCTTTTCATGAAATACCCTATTCGTAAAACACCCTTTTCATGAAATACCCTGTTCGTAAAACATCCTATTCGTAAAATACCCTGTATAAATAGTTAAATTTAACACATGATTAAGTATGCAAATACAGGCATAAATAGGAAGAAAGTATACAATTACACAAGTGCAATTACTAGGAATTACTGCGTAGGTTACTCCACAGTTCCTAGTAATAGATGACCGTAACGGCACAAAGTTTTAGTCGATTCAATTCCGATGTAGCCATCTCACTATTAGCTCCAGGGAGCTGTTACTGATTGGGTGCTCGAAACCCCAAAATTGGATGTATTTTGGCCTACCATAAAAAACCTCATTGGTTTTGGCTAAATTGAACCCTCGAGTTACAGATTACTTCGTGGATAATCAGATAGTCAATTGTGCTCCTTGAAGCACTCACTTCTCTAAGGGAGGCCACACACCAAAGCAACACAAATTGTAAAGAAAAATGGTGCATACAAAAAGCATTTTTGCTGCGTAAATATAGCTAACTTTGCTGCTCTAGTGCATTTGCTGCTTCGGTGTGTTGTCATTTTCAAATTCAAAGATGGGAATATCCATTCGTTCCGTTCATATATACTTACCTATCTGTTGTTAAAAGAGATATATTCTCATTTACAAATTCCTTGATGACTTATACGATGTTATAAAACTTATCAGAGATAATAAGTAGCGGCACGCTAACCGGCAATTTTCCAGAAGGCACTAATTTGAAAATAAAGACATGTAGGTAATTACAAATCCATATTTCATGGTGTTTAACAATAAGGGGCAACCTTTGGTGACTTTGGGCAATCAAATATAAGTAAGGAGATTGGCTGATAACGTTCTTATTCATTCGTTCGAACTCGACACTATACTATATTTTTTAGTCAGACTTCCATCACTCACGTTCATATTAGGGGTCAATTTTATAAAATAATTCAATAAAAAGTGATAACTTTTATTGAATCACTACATACCTAGTATAAAATAAAGTCGCGTTTTCTGTCTCTATTTTTCTAGTCCCTTTGTATGCTTAAATCTTTAGAACTACGCAACGGATTTTGATGCGGTTTGTTTCAATAAATAGAATGGTTAAAGAGGAAGGTTTATGTGTATATAACATCATGCTACGACTAACAGGTGCGGAGCAGGAATGAAAAATGTTGCAAAAACGGGGTGACGCAGACGAAGTCGCGCGGGTCAGCTAGTATTTTATAAAATGGATCTGTATATGGGGATCTGTATGTTAACACAATAATTCTAAGTTACTGTTATGACGTAACAACTTTACCATACGACGGCAATGGCCTGATATTTTACTACGAGTACCTACAGTCAACAAAAAAATACGGTACCATATGTACAGTCAGAGCTCATAAGTGCAGTAGCACATCAAGGCTCAAAATGGTTTAGCGTGCGGCCGGCGCGCTTATATGTGTGTGTAATGTTACTATGCAATACGAGGCGACGCTGGCTTGTCTTAAAAGAAAAAGGTCACAAGTAGCGTTAGAATGTTGACGCTATAGTTGCGTAGGATTGCTACTGCACTTTTGAGTTCTACTGTACATACAACATTATGTGGAAAAGTGGTACCTACCGTATATCTTTTATCGACTGTACCTTAACGATCTAAAGAAGAAAACAATACAATACTAATATTTTTTACATTAAAGTACTTCATCACTGTTATAGTTATCACAACACGATGATAATGTTTATCTTGTGTATACATTCTTTTTACAGCTGGACATGCTCAATATATACTTTGCTTAAGTCCAGCTGTCGATGAAGTAAGAATAAAAACTATTGCAAAATTGTCGTCGACCCTCTTGAACTGTGCCATGTCAAATCTCAGACAATCGCCTTCGCGGACAAGACATGACCTACCCATGTCTTAATTCGAGACTCCTATGACACCGAAGCGTGTCATAATGGACTCTTTTAATGAGTTTGGATTAGTTAAATTTTAACGACGTACGTACGGGATTCCATAAAAGTTTTGCTTGTTTATTGCTCTAGCTAGGTAACTGTTTCATAACGATTTAAATTGAAAGAGTATACTTCGGCGGGGCCCAAACCCGCATTTCCCTTACATGGGGAATACTTTAACCACTGAACCCCAGAGACCCGTCTTGAGCATTTGAAATTCTCCGATACAATCTTGGGTTGGTATCTATCTCAAGCCGGTATAATTGCTTTTTTTTTTAAAAGATGTCACTGTAATAATAGTTTGTAAGTATTTCATTCAATTAACGCGTAGTTAATATTTATTACATACCTATAATCTATTTTACATATTAATTAGGTAAAAATCTTACTTTAGTTAATTAAAAAAATAAATGCTATATATACAAGAATACTAAAATTAATATGAATGTTAATGTAAAACTCGTGCGTTTTATATTAACATTCATATTATTTTTTTGTTGACTTAGGTCACTTTTAATAACAATAGTATAATATAATAACCTGGAAATTCCACATGCATTTCGTTTTAATGTTTTTACTGCATTTAAATCACTGGAAAATACGTGTGTGGTGGGTTAACCGTTTTTTTGCTAAAACATATTGATTCATTTCCCCGAGGGATACCACGCCCTTTAACGTTACCTACTTCCTGAAAAAGGCATATGAATTCGTCATATAATCGATTCTATTTCTGTTCCCATTCCGTTATAGTTCACATGAATGAGTTACAGAACTTCCTAAATTATATTATACGCACGAGTAACTCCCTTTCATTTGTAAATAACTTACCCAGTTTGTAATAACTTTGCCAATACTAATACTTAAGTAGTTTGAGGTTGTAGGTAAGTTGTTTGTTTTATTTGCACTTTTGTTGTTAATGTTACTCAAACAAAGTGACATTTATTTACAAACAAAATTTTTGAAAACATTATTCAACATGACGTAGTTTTAACGTTTCCACAAATATTTTTTGTATACTTAATCCCGAAATATGTTGTCTTCTATTTTATTTTTGAAGCGAGAAAATATTTTCTTTGGACAACTTTTCTCACGTGTTTGAAGATTCATGCCAAAATTTTATGTTTATTCCATAAATACATTTTTTTAATCTATTAGTATTTTTACATCATTTTTCAACAAATTTCGTAGTCATACTATAGTATACACTGCCGATTAATCCGCCTTGACACATTATATCCGATGTGAATTGAACAGTTAAACCGATTGTTATCGAACCGATATTGTATAATACCATTTATGAAAACAATTTACCAGTGAAAATCGGTTTATCTGTACGGTGTGAGTGTCGGCCAGAGTTAATCAGTTCTAGTCATTAAAGTGTTGCCGACGCCGACGTTGCAGCTGGCTTACTAGTGTCAGTCTTATCTGACTATTGTTTTTACTGACTGTCAATTACTGACCTCATTCTCATACAAAAAAAAAATATATTTCTGTATTATATGCTCACTAATCCTGCGCCACTGCTTTGTCCGCCAATCATAAGCTTAACTGTATAACTTAATTTACTTGCTAGGTATCATTAAGTGTGATATTTAATTACTTGCATTGATGAGGAAGTAATTTGCTTTTATGTCTAGCTGGCGCAAGGATCGTCCGCTTCCTTATAAGAGAAAGAAAAACTGTAAACCAATTAAAAAGTACATTATAGTTAGAATTATCTAACTCTAATGTAATTTTTAATTGGTTTACAGTTTAATGCACTAGCATTAAATTCGTAAATCGACAGTAAAGTTATCACAAATAGCATTATCAAAATGTACTTACTGCAGGCCAGTACTTGTGTACCTGACCTTGTGGTCAGCTGTTCGACGATTGAGCGTCTGGTACAGAATTTCTTCTAGAGGTTGGGGGGTTTACAGTGAAGAGTGCTGTCTGATACTTGCTCTTAAAAAGATGAAATAAATCAATTCATAAATGACGGAAGGAAGGACGACTTCAAGTTTTTAATGCAGGTAACCGGCATTGGCGTTAGTCGTAATTTGTAGAATATGGGGTTCTTCAAGAAGGGTTAAAATTTTTCTACAGTGTCAGCAGCACAAGTTTGACGCCGTTTTGGTCTTACAAACGTCCATAGGCCACGTTGACCACTTTCCATCCGGTGGGCTGTGTACTTCTCACCTCCAGCAATCATAGATCCATAGACGGCGTGCGTTTTAAGTCGGTCCGAGTTCGACATAATCACCTCTATCGATTTTGGTGGGGGCGGTATCCGTGGGGATTTTGCGCACGGAATAAAAATTAGGTCTAACCTACTTGTTTGTGTGGTTGGTATAACAAATTGTACCCTGATAGACATGTCACTGACTGACTGTCAAACGTCATCAAGATGAATAATTATAACAGAACCATTGAAAAACCTTACTTATAAAACCATCATCTTTGTAGGTATTTATAAATAATATCTTATTACCCAATTACAGTCATTATCGTTGCCTTTTTTGTATGATATCGGTAAATATAGCCTTATACAGATGAGTATCTAGTAACGGGGCTCCGACGCCGTATTGCGGTACCTTCTGCACTAGTCCGAGTCTCCCTTATATATACGGTTCAGTTTTTGCTGCTCATTCAATTAATCTTCGCTCATCCAGGGCGTTATTCGTGTCATTGGATGACGTAGTAGCCACTAACTACATCACGTCGGATGTTACTTCAATATTTTTGTTCGAATATTTCCTTATTATCCGTGTACCTAGTGACAGAGAAAGAATATCACCACTCAATTTCAACCGTAGGATGTCCTAAGAGGCGACTAACGAAAAAAATCGCTGACGATATCACTGCAAGGGAAGAAAACATTGTGGAAACAGTAGGACAAAATCTCCCAGCATTGGGAGAGGCCTATGTCCAGCTGTGGACTTCGAAAAACTAATTGATGGTTGACTTCCTTGTTATTGTGTTCTACTATAAATTGTGAAATATAAGGTAATTATGCCCTTCAATTCAATGATCTATCACAGATTAGCTCGAACGCTATTATTTCAACGTACTACCCTCTTTTCTTCTACGCATTTTCCTTTAGCTCTTTATAAAAAAAGAAGAAAAACAGTTGGCAACACGCAGAGGTTGCTTTCTATAACCTGAACTTGTCATGATTTTTAGGTATAAAAACTCGAACGAATATATTACTTATCGTCGTTAAACATTATTATAAATATTTTTTCTAAGAAAATAGAAATGTTATGTTTTTTCTTTATTTATTTCCGACTTGTGATAAAACCTTCCTGAGATTTCAGGGAGTAAATAAAGAAAATACTTGAATTAGTCCAGCCGAGGCGAGCCGAGTTTTGCGCTTAGCAATACATGTATATTGCGAATCATTTTGTTTTTATACATTTGATGGCTCGCATTTGATATGAGATTTTCTTATAATTCTTATTTATATAGTAGAAGTGGTACTCTTCTCTATGTATTATATTGTTACATTTAAATATACCTACATAAGAGTAAGCCCGTTTCAGATCGGCAAATTTTTTGTAATCACAATTTGATTGCCAATTCTAATGCAAATATACATCTGATGATATAATTACGTTAACAGAGAGGCTCGCCATCAGCTAAATTAAACTAGAGTTTAATAAATAAACTTTGTAATTAGTCATTACTTTTTTGCTAAGGTACTGACTTAGTTCAAAACGTTTCGTGACTTCAATTCTTATACATACTGATGATTAAATTGCCATTATGAATTTTTTCTTCAGAAAATCTCATTAAAATGAAGTTCTCGTGTGATAAAGGGTGAACAAACCTGATATTGTTTATATAATATTCATCGGAGACGTAGCATTATCACGAAAGAAAAAAAATACTAGATAAGTACTCAGACTTCAACACCACGATACCAAAAGAGATTATGATAGATGCCTTCTTTGAAGTGTGAATGAATAGTGTAACTACCTGTCATGTGTATCTATCTTCTATCTTTCTTGTACCTATTCTTATACCTTGTATCTAGAATACAAGGTACAAACTAAAGAAGATACGAAAACTAAAACTGCACGAAATCGTATAGACTTATAAGTGGTCTTCTTGCTTAATTTTAGATTTAATCTCACTGTATTAGCTGTAAATTTAAAAAAAAATCAATCAATCAATCAGCCTACTGCAGTCCACTGCTGGACATAAAGCCTCATCCAATTTCCGACATCGCGCCTGACCCGCGCGTATAGTATCGTATCGTATAGCCCGTATAGTGTCCTGATGGACAGGCAACCTGTAAAAGGTACAGGTCGTATGTCCATCTCGCTAAGGGCCGCCTTACCTGTATATCTGATTAGTATTTTTTATTTATCAAGTAAAACGTATATCACACGGTTGGTAGTTGAATGTATTCCTTGTGACCGCAATACTCACTGAGATAAAGAGACACGCTCGGCCAAGCAAATATTAATTACACGCGTTACAATTACCTTTTATGACTCATTCTTAACCCACTGGCTACTGTGATTATCGCGTTTAAAATTATATAAATAGTACAGAAACTCAACTGTATATATATGTGCGTGTTTGTTTGTCTGCGATTGTATAGTTGTAAAAACTCTAGCATTAGGTCGCGTCAACACAGTATGATATCGTAACCGACAACATACGACAACTGCAGACAATGTGTCGTTGCGTCCTATCGACACACACAACAACATACGACAAATGCAAACTCGTATTACAGTTTCCATATTATCTTATTGGCAATCTATAGGTATTCATACAATCTCGCTTCTTTTGTGGAGATTCGTGCCACACGTGCTCATGTTGTAAGTGAAATGAAGTACTACATACTACATAGACACTGAGTTAAAGAAAACTTTATATCGTTTAAAGGAATCATTCTTATAGCGTAGGTTTGATACACACAAACCTACCCTATTAAGGTTAAGGCTGTACCTATCTGCCGTGCTATTCTATAACATCGTTTATGTATATTTATAGCTGAATTCGCGGTGAACATCTATTTTTTATGACAAATATGATATTTCACCTCGGAAAACGCTAGCGGAGCCAGTCTGCTTAGGTCTTTACTACAGGCCGCTGACCGCAGTCAAGTGCCCTATTCGCAATTTGCAAGCGGCTATTAGATTCTCCCGCCGATAAACGACCAAAATCGGAAGTTGTATTCAAAATTATTTAACCGTCCGCGTAGCAGAAACTTTACTAACTTGGATATCTTCAAAATAATTTATTGACGTTAAGTACTTACTAAATGAAGGAATTAGCTGTATTTTTATTATTCAAATGGTCCAAGGTTCGATTTCCGAGATTCGCGAAGTGTTATTGCGAATGCAATTTCGTAGAGAACGCATTACTAAATCAAAGCAAGCCAAACTTAGTCGGAATCTCGGTCTTCTTCCCGATTGACGTGTGACTTAAATCTTCTTCTGTCGAATCGACGGCTTTTTGGAGTTGCCATCGTGGTGTAGTAATTTGTTCCACGGCAGCGCCGCAACTCACGGAGAGGGCCCGAGCATAGGTTTCGCTCTTCGGGAAGGCTTACTACTTGCGTGACTTAAATGAACAAAATAGGTTCTACTCTTATCTACACTAACTATGAAGACGAGAAAAAGAAAACTGACAAAGTGCTTTTCGCATTTATAAGATAGATAGGCACGAGTAGTGAAAGTGTGCTCAAAATGCGCTTAATACACGCAATACGCGTTTTTTGGGTTATCTTTTCAGGATACAGCGGTAGTGGACGAAATCTACCAATCATAGATTACGAGTATATCGAAATAATCTTCGTGCACCTGGGTCTCTTTTCTCTCGCCACTTAGGTCCAAGACACGTGCCGATAGGTATAGGAATGTATGGTCAAACAGAAGTTATGCCCGCCAGTATACAATTGGCACTGAAGGATATCCGTATATTCTTAAGCAAATAAGAAATTATGCCACTGTTGTGATGTAGAGCTGACGACTAGAATTGACCACTTCTACCCATTTATAGTGTTACATTTTTAGTTTAACACTTTGATTTAATCGCTTAGACAGATGATATAAAATAGTATTTTACGAAGATTTTCTCAGATAAAGCACTTGTCCTAAGCATTAATCTTCGACTTGATTAAATATCACAAGATAAAGAAACCATTATTGTTCTACAATTTACCTAATGTTTGGACTGAAGAAATATTCACAATACCAAAGAAGAATTACTGATAGCGATACACGATTATATTTACATACAAAACAATAAATGATCGATAAGTGTACACAGTAAAGTGAGGCCATGATCAAACTTAGTATTCAACTATTTTAAATATTGATGCAGACGTCATCGACGTGGGTGGGGAATGTCGGCTGGAACATGTGTCTCTATCGATTATATTATACTTTATTTGTTCTAGATAGTAATGGACTAAATTACGTGATACTGACCCATATTCTATGAAAAATAAAAAAGTGTAAAGAGAAACTGTTAAAGAATGCCTTATTTTGATATTTTCAGAATTTCTTTTGATTGTTTTTAAAATCAGATGGCTAATGCTAGTAAACTAGGTACTTATATTATATATATGAAAAAGTGGCAGTGACGTGCAGAGACTTTTTGATAAGGGTGTACCTACCTAAGGTAGGGTCGCATAATGAGACAAACCTTCTTTTTGACTCTATAGAATGCCCATGAAAAGTTGTATTCTTCCTTGTATTAGTACTTACAATGTTTATATTACTTAATCTTTTATAGGACTATTAGAATGAATGATATTAGCATCGAGTATTGAAGAATAAGAGAGTTTCTTTGCTGTCAGTGCAGAAGAGAAAGCAGGGTGTCTTGGTCTTCCCACTGACCACGCTATTCTGAAGGGCGCAGGTACTTCCCCAGTTGGGTTGCTCAATTAGGACGAGGGATACTGTCATTTACTACCTCCGTCAAAAACTATGTGTACCTATAGTTAGCATATAGGTACAGCTTTTTCTAAGTAAATTTAGAGGTTATAGCAAACACAAGAAATTTTATAAATCTCCAAAAAACTAGTGAAGAACCTCAAGAACGTATAAAGTCACATTTATCAGATAAAATGCACATCAAAATATCATTAACTACACATCAAATTATGATCTCAATACACTTTACCTATTTGGTGAGTAAGGAAAGTCATAAACCGTACAATAAATTTGTATACGCCTAATATGTAAATGAAGGTATTTAACTTCTAGGCTTTCACAAATAATTGCGGAAATACAACGCGTAGTACACAAGTACAGCAGGTTGGTGTGAACGCCAAACTGACCTCAATGTTCCAACACTCAATGGCGACAGAATGATAAACAACTGATACTAATCTATTACAGCTAACTTCCTTTCATTTACTGCATCGAAGAAAGTACTACAAGGAATTAAAGGCGTTTAATTACCCTTTGTTTTATTAGAAATTAATTCTTTAACTAATAGTACGGAGAACAGATTTATCGCTTTCATGATTGATTTATAGATACAGTAAGTCAGTTTTCGGGTATTGCAAGGGTTCATAAGTACTGCTATGATCTAATGTTTTATATATTGGGTATGAGTCATTTACTGAGTAAACGATTAACGCCGTTGTCTCTCTAGTGTAGGCGAACACAACCTTTCTCTATTCGTTTCTGCCCTCACTCACTTCAAGAACTTCGTCATCAAACACTTCATACAAGCCGACAGGCTTTAGGTGCTTCTAACCAGCCTTTTTACGTGAGTTATTTGTGTTTTGTTTTTATTACGGTACTAGTTTTCCCTCGACATAGGTAGACAAAAGTTTAAACTTCCATCTCTATTCTCTTTACTTAGGTGGCAGACAACACCTGATGGAAAGTGGTTACCGTGGCCTATGGACGTTTGTCACACTCGTGTTGCTAACCCTGTAGAGGAGAGAAGGAGTAAAGCTTAAGAGGAGTTTCTGAGCTGTTAGTGCAGAAGACAAAGCGAGGGTTTTTAGGTCTCCCCACTGACAACACAAAACGATCTCTAGTGAACTCCATTCTTCTATTGAACCAGATATAACTTCGCCGCGATCTCATCTCAACTGTGTCAAGAGTCAAACCCAATTGTCAGTACATTGTGTTACATTACGTTGGGGATCAGGAAATATACTAGCATTTATCAATGCTTTACTAACAGTCGTATCTCTGTGCCTTTAGGTCAATAAACTGGTTGTCGTGAACTCATATTTTGTTTGTTTTCAGTTGTGGTTTTAGCAAAATAAATATAAACGAACAGGCCGGACATAAAACTTTATTTAGGTAATTAAGACATTCGTATCTATTTCCCAATGCGGTTTCTATACGTTTCTGTACGAGTATATCACGAACGTTGCTCTATATTTTCGCAATATTTATTTAAGTTCAATTTGATGTGAAGCATTTGCGAAGGTATCTATCTAGACAATACTTACAAAATTAAGGTGCCTCCAGAAAACAAAAATCCAATCTAAAAACCAACATGAAATATCGCGTTTGTATTTAGAACTTTGGACTGAATTATCTGTAAGCCCTATACCGCACAAGGTTATCAAAACTTCTTGAGGCTCGACCAAAGTTAATCTCATGATCATGTGTCCACGGCCCTAAGATACTAGATACGAAGAAGTAACTGTAATGTATATTAACCATTTGACAATTCCTGTATGCATTGTTTATTGCCATTTTATGGTATACCTAGACATAGCACATACGGATATATAATACGCACAGTCTGTTTTAGGGCTGTCTTTCGAGGATGGTACGGCGTGTAACGGTGTGGTGGTTGAGCTTAAATATACCAATCAGAGTATAAATCTTTGTCAGAGAGTATATCAACGCAATTGGCGCGCGTCAGGGCCTTGTTGCTCTCGCGATTTTTAGTCCATTTGTTTAGGTACTTAAATAAACGTAAATATCTTAGTGTGTCTTTTTAATATGTCTTGTTTAAAAACGACGCGTAAAATACTTTTCTGCTTAGTAATGCATTTTGAAGAGTAAAAACCTGTATCGCACTACTAGTTAGGTAGTCAGTGAGTAAGCCTTTTTTTTATCGTGCGCAAAATCCCCACGGATACCACCACCACCAAAACCGGTGGAGGTGATTATGTCGGACTCGAACCGACCAAAACGCACGCCGTCCATGGGTCCTCGACTGCTGGAGGTGAGATTATAATAGACATATCTCTCGTACCCCGGCTGACCCGGGAACATCTCTGTTGAAGTCAGTGAGTAAGCCTAGTTTATTTGTTTAACATGTGTTTTTATAAAAAGTTGCCACAAGATTGTTTACCTTTATTTAAGTACCTAAACAAATATGCAAGTCCAACAAAGGTCCAAGATCCGTGACGATATTTATAGGCCTTGGGCTCGTTTAGTTAAAGCCATACACCATTTAATGGTCATCGAAGCAATATATCGTAACGTGTGTCTTAAAGCCATTACATGCACAATAACTTCGTTCGCAATCCATTCAGGTTAGCGGGAGGGGTTAGGTACAATATTGGTAATTCCGGTTGCTAATATCCTTCATAAAAAGCAACAAACTTACTACGAGATCGAGATTTCTGCAGACTTTTTGAAGTAAAATACCTATTATTTTACGGTTATTAAATAATAAAATATTGGCCACAAATCGATACGGGGAGCATTATTTCAAAGACGTAATAAAATGCTTTTGTCTTTATTTCATCGACTGCCCTACCCCCAGCCCAGCCCCATAGCAACTACTTATTCGATTCGCCGTACACCGGAAGCTGACCCTTTTTGAGGGGTGGTTAGTACCGTTTCTGCGTTAAAATACAGACATCAACCATCCCGTCAAGTATTGATTGAAGTAATTTATTATTTTTGACTTTAATAAAAGGCTGACCCCGTTTATACGGATTATGCCCGGTGTCCACCACCAATTTGGCCACCACTGGTGGACAGAGAGACAAATTATGAAATTATGTCCCGCTGTCCACCAGTGGTGGACAGAGCAACATATTCTGAATTGTCCACCAGGGGTGGACATAGAAACAACTTTTATAAACATTTACCTTAGCCACCACAGGTGGACAGCGTCACTATTAATACCAAAAAAATATCGTTCTAATATTTATTTTGTATGTATATGTATGTCGTATTCATACCTTAAAATTTTCAGATTCATGTACACTCTCTTTGCATTGAAATTCATTTGCAGTAATCCTGCTTTGTCTTCTGCACTGACCGCACAGAAACTATCTTAGCATTAACCCGTCCCCTCAGGTGTAACGCCCCTGCTGAGTTGCTAACACTATCCATCAAGTGAGCCGCGGGTTTGTCTAACGCATGGTAAAAAAAATACACTTTCCCTTAGCAAGATATTACGCGACTATTCGCCACTGTACGTTTACGTTTCAAAGATTAACTGATATATTCAGTCCTATTCCTAAATTATTCTTACTTCTTCCTAGTTGATTGTATAGATTAAAGCGCGTTTCACACATTACGCGATGGCGGGTCGGACGCGTGTCATTTTGCCATCCATCGCGGTTTTCATAATATAGTATTTTTTAACTTTATTCTGTAAACGGCGATGGATGACAAAATGACCCACGCCCGACCCGCACACGCGCTATTGTGAATCGCGCTTTAAGTGCTACAAGTTGCAACACTTCTTAGTGAAAACCTTCCAACGCGGAAGCCTCGTGTGTTTATATTACACTTATCTCCACACACCTAGTTTGTTATGCGGGCCAGTGAAATTAATAATTGTATAGGCATAACGCAATCTAAACATAATATTTACTTTGATAGTCACAGTTTGTATAAGAATGAATCGTTTACACTGCGAGACATTTGAGTGCTGCTGCTTGAAGTTGGTATATAATGTTAAATAATTTATTCTCTTCAAAGAGAGAGGTATGAGTCTCGGTTACCCATTGGATGCATACCGTCTTAAACCGATCGAATTGGAGGTCGATGGAGGCGGCCTATGTTCAACAGTTGATGTCCTATGGCTGATAAAATGATAATGAAGTTGATTTTTGGTTTCATTTAACCATATTTTGGAGGTAACACACACACTGCCCATATGTCTGTTACTAGCTATTAATTCACTGCGATATTTTACGACTTGATTTAACACTATGCTAAAATGCTGTTCGATTCGGTTTATATACAGGTTGCACTTGTCATTCCTTCACAGATATATAGCTAAGTCAATGAATTATTTATATTAAGCAATAACTGTAGTTTATTATTCCCACATCCTGTTTACTTAGGCTCTACACCTTTGTATCCATAGATTTAGAGTAGACTAGATAGCTCAGAAAACCGCTGAAAAGCAGTGGCAAGCACCCTATAACCAGATTCCAGTGGGCTTCCCAATGTAAAGCATAGTGGAAATAGAGGTTAAGTTTATTTTCCATGTCTCCTTTTCGCTACTGCTATGCACTGCAACAGTTTGACTGTGGACAGTTGGAATGTGGTATCTGACCTAATCTAAATCTGTGGTTTTATACACCAATTATTATTCTCTATACGGCTTGTTAACCAAATAATGCATTTATTGATTTTGACGCAGCACAATTACGCTGCAGTCATGCTAACACCTACAATGTTAGAACATTCGGCGCCTACGATTCGCACTCGCCCAATTTATATACCATCAAAATGTTTTATAGTTATGCATTCAACTCGTGCTGTAATTTGAGTAACCGTTAAAATGACGCGGTCCTTATTACGAGCCGTTATAACCTATATTTGTGTGAATTATTTTTAATGCGAAGCTATTGTTATAGGTTGTGTTGAAGTGCATTTTGGTACACGTTTAATTGCAAACGAATTTGCGTACGTATAACAGTGTTAGTTGGAGAACCAGTTATGTACTTATTTATACGAATGTTACATACTACGAAAGTTAACTAATTTATCAAAAAAATAGGACAAGTTTGCGTAAGTCTCGTAATTTAATCCCGTTTTCGCTATCTATGGAAAAATATTTACGGGATAAATGTAGCCAGCCAGGCTCTAATCTATCCCTGTTCCAAATTTCACTCAAATACGTTTAGTTGTTAGGGCGTCATTGAGTAACAAACATCCAAATATATTCACAAACTTCATATTTATAACATTAATCGTATATAGTAGGATATGCTAATATGATCATTAGGTATGTGTCACTAATTCAACCTCTCTCCTTCCAAGAACGTCTGGTTGACCATCGTTGTAGGACTATGAATAACGAAAGGTTATAATTTCTACCCACAACAAGTGTCAATGAGCCAGTGGGCGAGCATCGCAAAATATTTGGGCTCAATTCCACCCACGCCTGTTCTATTTTGCCTTATGCATTATACTTACAATTATGCTTGACTATTGAGTTGCTTTTGCAGCTGGTTATATTATGATGAAGGTAATCATTTTGTTAAATACCTAGTTCTAGAACCCGTAATAACTCTATCTTGGCAATCCGCGTCAAAAAATCTTGACTCCAATTCTTTTCTTAAAAACAATCGCATTCCGAAACTAGTCCCATTTCTGATCAATATTAAAAAAAAAACACATTTGAAACTCCATTTAGTAGTCTTTACCTCCCAGCACTAAGCTGTTGAATCGAAGGTACGTTTCCTGGACGTAATTGTAAAATTAAATTTGTATCCTCGAATAGCACTTGCCAAAATTTTTGATAAATGCCTTACGTGAACTAGGCTAGGTACTGGGCTCTTAGTGAACGATACCTTCATTAATTTATTACTTAATTGTATTTTTATTAGGAAGGGATAAAATCCTGTACCAACACGTCTGGCCAGCAGCGTGGAAACAGTAGACCAAAACCTCCCAATATTGGGAGACGACTATGTCGAGTAGTAAGCTGCGATGGGCTAGTTGATTAATTGATTTTTATTCATGGCAATATCCAAAGGCCACGTCATAAATGGGTGTCACACACCCCTCGCTATGTTCCTATAACATTAACAATTCCTCTCCATTCTCAGTAGTTACTGCCTTTCACTCGTACACGTTCCATTTCACACTAATCAAACATTTAGATTTCTCAGTTATACATCAATTGTCCGATTGTCTGAGCTGTTAATGAAACACCTCTCAAATCACACTCTCCATCAACAATGCCCAAGTATACCTATTGTTCACAGCAGCGAAGCCTAGACTATTGTGCCTTGTATAATATTGCAGACCACTAGAAAGTTGAAGACTGAATTTGATTCCAGACGATTTCAATCTATATATTAATTAGATAGATAGATACTCTCACATAATAATATATGTAGGTACAGTAGATAGTCTTAACGCAATTCGCAATTCTGTCGCAGGATCCTACATTATTACGAATAAAGGAACTCGTTTTATCTATCGCGATAATACATCGCGATATCGCCAAGTGTTTTAGCTTTTCTTTTTTTAAATTTCTTTATGAATCCAATATTACATACAATTTTTGACATAACAGCATTCCTTAAAATCACGATGGATTCCAATGGATGTCAAAATTGACGTCACACCTAGATAGGCAATTTAATCCGACAATACCTGCAAGCAATGCCAGAGCTAACCAATAGTAATCCTCCTGATGTATTGCTTGTATGAAATAACATTGCAAATAGTTGCGATTGATCTAAATGCATTCACATCTGGTAAAATATATATTTAGACTTGGAGCTAAATCCATGTGTTATTTCGCGACCTAAGTTTGAAAATAATTCCTGTGAAGTACAAGGATGGCATACCCAGGGGCTAGGCGGGGACACCGTGGTCCCTACACCCTGTACACATCACCTTCGAGATGACCTCGGGGTCTACCGGAGTGCGACGGACATGTTGCCAACTATCTCACCTCCGGCAACTTAGGAAAAAAAAACGGCATGCGTTTTAGACGGTTTGAGTCCGACATAAACTCCCCAACCTGCTCTGTTTAGGCCGTGGCAGGGAGTGGGGTGTCTGAGGGAATATTTCGCATGAAAAGGAAAGAAGGATCTGCAATCCTGCAACTTCAATCACTCACTACTAAGAATACGTTCGTTTCCTTCGTACGGCTATGTGAGGCCTATTGTGCTTTGTGTTACGCCACAATGAGTATAGAAATGTCTACTCGGTGTTATTAAAGCACAACCACGAATCGGATATCATTTCGCATAATACGTACGTAAATAATAATAGATACGTATTGTCGGCTTTATCGTAGCAATTTGTCACTTAAGTAATTTCGTATGAGTCAGCTGATTTTCATAATGACTTGCGTGGTTATTCTTTAAACGGGAAATGAAGTAAATTGATACACCATTTCCCACGAGTTCGTTTACTCGAAGCCTTGAATGTTGTTATATCTTTGTTTTTATTTACCAAACAAAACAGTTTCTGCACAATAATGTTTGTATTTGTACCATTACTATATATGGTCATGCTGTCCTAGTATTGCACGCAAACATTAATTAAATTCTCATTATGTCAACCGTCAAACCTATTAAGGACACTTGAGAATCAATAACTGAATTTATTGCAACTGCAATTATAGACTTCATGAAAACAATGGCATTAAATTCTATGAACCGATTTCGCTGTGCTCTTCGAATACACACCCAATCTAAAGGAGATGGTGTTGCAAATCCTACAGCAGTAAAACTCTACAGTCCGTGGACGATTGTATTGAATAGAAAGGAGTCAGTACAGTATAGTGTTCAAACAAAGCACTTCCATTTTAAATATTATAACATAACTAACCTATGCCTGCGGCTCCGCCTGCGTGGCTGTCGGTTATCGCGGCCTAAGCGCCATCTGTGTGTTAAATTCTATATTACTAATCATAACTCTAGTTCTACTTAACCGATTGCAATCAAACAAACATAAGATTTTAAGTTGGATCAAACCCCTTCAAACAAAAATCCGCATCGAAATCCGATCAGTAGTTGCACTCCGGCATAGAACCAGACATTCTAGCCGTTTTAGAGACAGTTTGATCTGACTCCAACATAAGAAAAAAAACATGTAACCAAACATCAAAAGATCTAATTTTAAATTGAAGCAATATCTACTTAAATTGGATGTGCCTTCAAAAGCAAACTCATTTTTTGCCAAGTACTGCCACAGGGAATAACTGCGATGAAATCTTCAAAGCAACAAAGCTCATACTTAACAAATAGCCGCTGTACCTGGTCATTAAGACCATGCAACGTTAGAACAATCGTTGATAATGGACATAGTTCTTGGTTCTTGAAGCCTGGTGCATAGCGTGTGCATTATTTCCACACGGACGTTCGCGTGCCGTTCATTGTATAACAATCCAGTACAATCGCCTCCCAGCAGCTAAATATAAATATGGGTATAGACTGGACGAATATAAAAAAATATTTCAAGGAAAAATACCACAGCTGTAGACTATTATTCACCTGTTGCTGTAAGTGTTTGAGTTCACACGAAACCAGCATTACGTTTTAGTGGGAAGAGGCGGAAGGCAAAAAAGGAGATTAGATAGTCCTCACGCAGTCTTACCAAGCTTACGAATACAATATACTGCAACTGAACAATGTATTTGTATCACGTCTCTCAGATCAGACACCTTACTTCAAGTATGTTCAAGAAGCCCAATAATGCTCAATTCGATCAGCGCAGACGTATACCTTTCGTGATTGGATGCTGGTGCCAATAAAGACCGAGGCAAGGCAAGCAAAATATTGAAGAAGAAAAAAATACGCGTATTACACTTCTAATCTGAATAAAAAGTGGATATCAAGTTAGATCCTACTATCGATTCTATTCGTGCTGGCATGGATTTGTTTCTAACAAATACTGCTACAATAAAACATTCAAATACAAAACACAATGTCAGATGTCGGTATTTAAAAAGACAAAGTCAGAGTCTTTGCATTTCAGGTTAATTGCATTCGTCATACGCGACCCAAATATACAAAGGGGAAGCATGTGCTACCAAGAACGAGAGAAAAAGTGTATGACAAATATCCTAATTGCAGCTAATTTTAATCTTCATCAAACGAGCGGTATACTTCAAAACCATGAATCATATTCAAAAATGGATGGAGGTAGGAACATGACAGTATCTCCCGTCCTAATTGAGCAGTCCGAGTGGGGAAGTACCTCCACCCTACAGAATATCGCGGTTAATAATAACCTTAACCTTGTGTTTCCGGCGTTGAGTAGGAAAGCCAGAGCTCACTGGAGACGTATTGTGTTATCAGTGGGAAGACCGAGAAACCCTTCTTTGTCTGCTGCACAGACAGCACAGACTTTCTTAACCTTCTCCTCTCGCCCCTTTTACCTCCCCCTTCCCTTTCCCACATCTTCTCTATATGGTCGGCAGCACGAATTTGACGCTCCTGGTGTTGCAAACGTCCATAGACTTCGGTAACCACTTTCCATCAAGTGGGCCACGGGCTTGTCTGCCGCCTAAGTGGTATAAAAAAAAGAAATGGAATATTTTATGTAGGTACATAAATTATTCCACTTCTGAATATCTGATTCCGCATTGTACCGCACGGCTTGAGTTCGTACGGTCGTCGGTCCCTAATGTTCCCTTTTGAACCAGTAATTGACGCTTCCGTTCTTCATTAAACTGTGGAGGTCTAGGTGCACGTCTGTCATGCCGTTAGAACACACTGTGTAGAACGTAAATTAACTTGCATACTATTTTTAAATGCAGTGCGTGTTGTAATTGGGTCCTTGACCGCGGAATGGCTCAGTAACATCCTGCTCTCGTAGCACGACACTGTAGATTCGTGATCTTTTTGGCCACGAATTGGATGGATGGTCAGAGAGGCGCGAACTTGTATCCACGCTCATGACGTTCATGTGTACAGTATATGCAGCACAGTGAGTGATTCTGTATTTCACTTATTATAATACTCGTAAATACATATTGCTGAGAGTTCATAATTAAACTGATCTTACTTGTAAGTAGTAAAGCCAAAGGTCTCTAGGGGTACGATGTCATCGGCAGAATTGTAGCAAAAAAGTCATTCTGTACAGACATCTCAGAAATTGTTTTAATCTTTATCATATCTTTTTATAATCTTTATAAGCCACGGGAACCACTTTTCATCAAGTGGACCGACAATGTCTGCCGCTTAAGTGGTATTTTTTTTAAGTCGAACCTGAGTCCTCTTGAATCTTAAGGCCGACTCCTTAACCATTAAGCTATACCTATATTTTTAGTAAGAATATTAGCAACCGACTGCTAGCTGTTCCTGTTAGGAGTAGGTTCACGTCGGCAGTGTAATGGTCAGGATTCGAACTCCGGACCTCTCGATCGAAAGGCCAACTTCTTAATCATTAAGCTACTTGCGCTTAAATTAAAATAAATTCAAAAATTTCATTAACTTTGGCTTAAAATAAATAAATTGGTTTAACCCTACACTCACAAGTACAACCTTATTCTATGATAAAGATAACTTCTTCATGGACCTGTTTACCCGAGAACAACGTAATTTTATCTCGCGACGATCAGCTGGGTGTTGCAACTCTGACCTTGACTGTTATGTACCGTTAGACCTTTGTGAGATCTTGTTTGTATCTCAATGATTACCTTGGCCAACCTTGGCGGAACGCACCTACCTACTTATGTAGACTTAATTATTTTTATAGACTTTTAATTGATATTTGTCACTAAAAGGTACTACTATGTACACTTTGTTGACTAAAGATTTACGATGTGTGATAACTTTGTCAATATAATTGTAGATAAGTGCTTATATACAGTGATGTTACATATTATGACTAAAAATTGTCACAATAGGTGCTAAGCGGTAACGGTGTCGTAGTACTTTTATCTCAAAAAAAAAACAAAAATTTTCAAATCAGTATAGTTCTAGTAGCTGGTATGAAACACACAAGTGTGATGGCATGCTTATTATTGTTAAATAGTTAAGCATTAGTATTTGATAGTATGATTAAAATATCGCGTAGTTCCCAGCAGAGTAGGTATAAGGTGACTGGACAGAGCCCAGACAGGTATATACACTCCAGACTTAGTCCCAAATGCATAGGTGCCCTAAATATGGGCTCACTCCCTATTACATGGGACCGAATACAATGGTTGGTAATATGTGAGTGTTAATCCACCTCAGCTTACCCCGAAGGGAAATATCCCGAAATGAAAGGAAATGAGCATATTGCTTATTATGTAAAAACTATAATAAATATTAATATATTTGTGTCGCTCATCTCCCATCCCATCATTCTTTATTTATGGTTACTTTAATAATTTATTTCAACTATAAAAAATGTACCCAATTGAAGTGGTAATCGTGTGTTTCCAAGGTCACAACTGTCACAACACAAGGTTAATATAAAGACCGTGTCGTATAATTTTAAGGAAATCCTTCACGAATTCTTCTTATTTCATTTGCACAGGTGAGATATTTAAATATCTGTAGTAGGTGTACAAATATAAAATAACTATTAACATTAAGTAGTTACATCGTAATATTTGCATTTCTGAAAGTGTGGCTATATCTGACACATTCACGTGTATGCTGTCGATGTAAGGTAATAAATGCTACGTGACTGTTGTATTCAATGAGACCACTTGAAGATTAACACATTTGTATGATCAGCAACGAAAGGCGTTTACGATTACACGGAAATAATATAGAAAAACAAAAAATCTTACCAGAGAGTGATGTTTTACCGTGCAGTATTCCGCTAATGCAAAGGACATAAACTTCGACACGTGTTTCGCCTCTACACGAGGCATCTTCGAAGCGAATTCGCTTGATTGCTCCTGAAGATGCCTCGTGTAGAGGCGAAACACGTGTCGAAGTTTACGTCCTTCGCATTAGCGGAATAATATAGAAATCTCTATCCCTTATGAAAAGAAAATCTACATACTATTTTTTTAATATTCAACCTTTGTGGTGATAAAGAACAAGACGCGATTAACATCAATGACGTTTAGTGTGTTTGTTTACATATACCGCTTCGTCTTCTGTCGAATCAACGGCGTTTTTGAGTTGCCATCGTAGTATAGTAATTAGTAATTTGTTTTACGGCAGCGCCGCTACGCACAGAGGGCCCGAGCATAGGTTTAGCTTGGAGGAGGCTTACTACGTTCCCTCCCGCTACCGCTATAGATACCGCTAACCTTGTGTCCTTTATAACAAGTATCATAGCACTGCTGTATCGTTAAAGGTATGATCCCGTACCCGACCGCATACCACAATAATTGCAGTCGCATGCGGCAGATACAGTGGACCGTAAATGGGCTTGAATATAATAATACTGTTTATTGTTTTAATTCCTTGCGGCTTCTCAATGGGGCTGTTTACCCATATCGGAGTTTAACTAGTAATGTATGTGAAAAATGAAAATGTCGGATTGCGAGACTGACAATCTTTTATTTCTATAGACAATATGTGCGGTCTAATGACTTGTCATGCATTACTTGTTATACGGATAAATAGCACCATTGTTAAGCCGCAATGAATTAAAACAATAAATAATATTATCTTCACGTCAATATAACACGGTACCTTATAATTATCTGCTGCTGCAGTCTGCGTTCGGCTAGGGAAGCATACCTTTAAACTGCACCAATAAACCGAAGCATATTGGGAAAAAATCACAGCAATTTATCGATGCCAATAACTTCGGTAATCCATTTCGATAAAAACTTCTTTATATCTAAGTAATTTAAAAAGCTGCCATTCTTAGCAATGAAGTGCCAATATATTGAACAGGTGGTTACGTATTTGCGTTGTGTTTCGCAATCAAAGATCCATTGATCAACCAGTGAATGTGTTGTTTACACATCGAGACGCCACTACGTCTGCGAACGTGTTTAAGTTTAAGGGCCCAGATTGCCCAGACGCAACATCGATTTCGCGCGACCGCAGCGCTACTGTTTACTGAAACAACCGACCGGGGCGGGTGAATGACCCAGAGAGAGCCACCTTTTTGTATTCTACTTACCTAAAATTCCAACTATGTATTTATTTGTAATTTTACTACCACAGTTTATTCTTATTTCGTAAAATATTCATTCAATAACATAATTGCAAATTCAGTAGCAAGTACGGTCGAAATAACATCGAGCCTTTCCTCGCTACTGTTTATCTATACGCAAGGATATGTGCCTATTGGATAAACTCAAATAATTACTTACTATTTGTTTACGATCACCTTGATATCTTAAAAATCTCCTAGGGTTTTACAAAAAAATATCAATAAATGAAACACAAGTATAAAAATGATTCATATAATTTAAAAGTAGGTAAACAATAACAAATATGAGTCGCCAAGCGTGCTAGGGTTGTGCAAAAATTTGTAAAACAAGTTTATAAATTATTAATATACAAATTAAAAGTAAGTAAACAATAACAAAATTTGAGTTCAAAATTCTAATGTTTAAAGTTGTTTAAATAAATTACTGAATAAATTCTGATTTCTGCTAATTTGATTATAAAATCAATTGCTATTGCAAAACCTATCAGAATGAAAATGTTACCAGATGCCCGATTCACGTAATAAAAACCGTAGCGTGGTGACTTCAAAATGTCACTTTGTTTTTTTGCAAACAAACCCTTTTAACCGACTTAAAAAAAGAGGAAGATTCTCAATTCGCTGTATTTTTAAACCGATTTTGATGATTCTTTACACCAGGTAACTCTTCAAAATTGTATAAGAATTGTACAGTAATTGATTTATGACAATCCAAGACTAGATAAGTAAGTGCGTTTAAAACAGAAAACCATAAGGCGATTTCTAAGTTAAAACAACTTTTGGATGCACGTGTTCATCTCCATTTGCTCCTTCCAAAATTTGACACTGTCACTGCTTACTTTGCTTCTTCCTTGACAGCTTCTGCCATGGATTGTGCTCCTGTCTTTTCCCATCAATCGCAAACCGTATTATAAATTTCATTATATAATGAAGGTGACATAATTGGTAGGGCAGTTAATGTTTTTAACTGAAAGTAGCTCCCACCAGATGATATGATACCAGATACAATTTGATGATTCACTTCCATGCTATCTTCTTCCTTTCAACCAAACACACAGTAAATTTCATATTACACATACTAATTACACATACATTTCATGATGAGTTTTGAGTCCCGACCAACTTTTACTTCACCTATTATACTGAGGATACAATCCATTGGACCGCGGTCCCCTATGGCCTGAACAGCTTTAAAAAAAAAAGAAATATCTGCTACTCTACGCCCAACTTCCACTTCAACCACCTTTCTTTCTTGACGGTTTTCAATTACTAGTTCCTGTAAAGAAAGATAATGGCTTGATTGTTTTTTTATAAAAAATAATAAATAAAGAATGGGCCAAATTTCTTCAAACATAGCTAAGAAGTCCCTTAGAATACATCTTTGAAACATATAGATCAAAAACATAAACGTTTTGTATAAAATGTAAAGTCGGTTTAGGATAATAATTTTACGGGATAACATTATAATATTATTCTCCATCGCTTGTTCCATGCTCTTGCTTGACCCTAACGTGACATAATGTGACACTTTTTCGTGCATGTTGCCTTTGTTCATCGATTTATAAGACATTATCACGTCAAAAAATAAATAAATCTGACTACATATATTATAAATTTCCTTTACGCTATAGGTGTTGGTTTTTTATGACGTCACCTACTCTATGTCACTCGGGCTTAGAAGACAATTCTAATGATTCTAAAATCATCAAAATCGGTTAAATAAATATTATTTATTATACCTACATACATAAAATATGGGATTCTAACGAGAATTTTCTTTTGAGAAAGCAATTGAGAACTATTTAGGTACTAATGTGTTTGTCACCCAATGAAAATAATAAATATTGCAAGAAAAAAATCTATAGGTACTGAGATTTTGTCTTCGCCCATCACTAACTAGGTAGTTCGTTTGTGTCTCCCAATGAAAATAGTAAATATTGCAAGAAAAAAATCTATAGGTACTGAGATTTTGTCTTCGCCCATCACTAACTAGGTAGTTCGTTTGTGTCTCCCAATGAAAATAATAAATATTGCAAGAAAAAAATCTATAGGTACTGAGATTTTGTCTTCGCCCATCACTAACTAGGTAGTTCGTTTGTGTCTCCCAATGAAAATAATAAATATTGCAAGAAAAAAATCTATAGGTACTGAGATTTTGTCTTCGCCCATCACTAACTAGGTAGTTCGTTTGTGTCTCCCAATGAAAATAATAAATATTGCAAGAAAAAAATCTATAGGTACTGAGATTTTGTCTTCGCCCATCACTAACTAGGTAGTTCGTTTGTGTCTCCCAATGAAAATAATAAATATTGCAAGAAAAAAATCTATAGGTACTGAGATTTTGTCTTCGCCCATCACTAACTAAGTAGTTGGTTTGTTTGTTTATGTAACAAGTCTAATTACGTATAACAACTTACCTCTATACAGCGCGTAGCAGTGTTGCTCGGAGTCTCGGCCTGAAGGTTTTCTTTATTTTCAATACTGGAAATATTAATCATCAATAGTATCCACTTTTATTTATTTTGTAATTTTTGTACAACCCTAACCCTAACCAGACTCTAGGCGCGGTGCGCCGCGCGCGTCTTTGACGGCAGCGAAGTATGTACGCCCATGCTATTTCAGATAGGAAACATACCTACTTCCACAATCTGATATTTAGACAATATGATGAACATGAAAACGAATATTTAACTATATTATGTAATAAAATTAATTATTATGAGAATATTCCTATAGAAATCGACTTTATTACTTATAATACAAACCAATATTTACATGCAACAACAACAACAAATGCGAATATATTATTATTAGTACTTAGACATGATAAAGCACTCAAATAAAACTAGAATTTTTACATGACACTTTCACACAAATCTCGTAATTTTTTTCCTCGGTATTTATACCTACTTTACAAGGTTCATAAAATAACCTCCTCAACAAACTACGTACCTATCTAAATAATTTTGTATTTTTTACGATTTATATCTAGTTCCATCATGGTTTTCTTCCAGACATTCATTATATCGGTACTTCCTACTTACTAAAAGTGAATTAGTTATAAAAATGTTATACTTACAGTTTTTCACAAAAAACACAAATTCACAACACGTAATATTGCTGGCGCATACGACACGCGTGGTGTCACCTTGAACCATAAAAACGTACTGCCGATCAGTAGCGATGCGGGTTACTAAATCATAATATCGGGATGCGCGTGATTTTTCATACATTTTTCTATGGAGAATTTACGTAGAACATATCTAGATTTTAGGGCTTTAAAAGAGGAAGTCTTTGTTTGTAAAGGTACAAAAAAAAGTACATAGGTTTAAGTATTGGTTTCTTCAGTGTTCAAAAAGTGTTTCTTTTTATCAATTTGTGTTGATTTATTGGGTAATATTTGAAAAATACGAAGGCATGTTTTTGCATTTTTGTCAAATTTTGTGCGTTTGTTGACGTTTATTATATAGCAATTATTAGGTTTTAAGGATTTAATATAAGACTAACATATATTTTGGTCTTTGATTGTAATATATACAAATTATCATTGATATCAATCATATCTAAATAAGTTAAATATGAAAAATCGTAACACTCTTTTCGGTGATTTTCACGATCTGGGCCCTTAACCACGATGTCGCCAGTCTTGTTTGAAGTCTCGCAACTTGTCTGATCGGTGTCAAGATATGTGCAATGAAGTTCTTTTTTAATGTCGTTTATTGCTGTTGAATACTTACGTACTTTACAATCGATTACTTTTAAGTGCAGCGCAGACTCATTAGTATGGAAATAAATTTCATAAGCTCATCACAACAAATCAAAAACGACTTATATCATTGAATCATTAGATGAGCGATTTAAGCTAATGTAGAGCCATTATCTCAAGTCTTATGCTATCATTGAAAGTTTTTTTTTCTGTCTATATAGATCTAACCGACCCGCGCAACTTCGTCTGCGTCTCCCCGTTTTTGCAACATTTTTCATTCCTGCTCCGCACCTGTTGGTCGTAGCATGATGTTATATACATATAAACCTTCCTCTTTAACCATTCTATCAATTAAAAGAAACCGCATCAAAATCGGTTGCGTAGTTTTAAAGATGTAAGCATACAAAGGGACATAGGGACAGAGAACGCGACTTTTTTTTATACTATGTAGTGATGTCTCTTAGATCTAAACATTACAAATAGGGCAAACCAACTCTGTAAGCACTACCTTGTTCATACAACAAATGAAAACATCTTTACCACCCACGCCGTAAAACCTGTTAAAATGACAGATCAGCTGTCACTCTAAGTGGAACAATTTGAACTGAGTTGAATACTAAGTTGGAATGAAATGATAAAACACAACTTGTATTTTGAGCTATATATTTTGTTCAATTCTAATAGGACAAATTAAAACTATAAACTAGTAGCAGTATCGAAACCATACCGTCACTCAATTCGACCCTAACGCCATCTAGGGAATATCGGGTAAAATATGGCAACTTTAAACTATAAACTAGCAACGGTAACGAAACCATACCGTCACTCAATTCGACCCTAACGCCATCTAGAGAGTATCGGGTAAACTATTTACTTCCGTCTTGAACATACCGCCCCCCAAGGGCATTCAGTGAGGGAATGGCCTTCGATACAAGTTACAACAAAATTAAGATACATTACACATAAGAACATTGATAACTGATAAAGAACAAAAGGACTGTAACATAAAATTATAAAAACCTTACATGATGAGTACGTACTAAGTATTTCTATATAACATAAAAACCTTCAATTGGTTGAAATGGGTAATACACACAGTTTTGAAGTTGGTCTTTTTAAAGTGGAAGATTTGGTGCGCAATGTGACCACACGGGTAAGATTATCATTACCGGGATGTTTTTGTTCTATACGACCAAATAACCAACGACTAGGGGGTAAGTCATCCTCTTTGACTAAAACAATGTCACCGATCTCAGGTTCTGATACCTGCTTGGACCACTTATAACGGTGCATGAGATTTGTCAAGTATTCTGATGACCACCGCTTCCAAAAGGATTCCAACATTCTTTGCACAAATTGCCACCGCGTTAAACAATTTACATTTGAATTTTCATACGTGTAGTCAGGCACATTTATTATAGGCTCACCGATTAAAAAGTGACCCGGAGTTAAGGGCATCAGAACACCGGGGTCAGTTGTATTGACGACATTTATTGGCCTTGAGTTCAAACAAGCCTCGATCTGAATTAACAATGTACTTAGCTCTTCGTAAGTGAGTGTTGATTCCCCAATAACACGCTTTAAATGGAACTTGGTGGACTTCACTGCAGCCTCCCACAGCCCACCAAAATTAGGTCCGTGCGGCGGTATGAAATGCCATTCTGTCCCGCCAGCTTCGAGTAACTTAACTGCTTCGGACTGACAAGCAGTTAATTGTTGCAAATCTTTAGCGGCTCCGACAAAGGTAGTGCCATTGTCACTCCAAATCTTCTCACAGTGTCCACGGCGAGACACAAATCGTCTAAACGCGGCTAGGAAAGCTTGTGCGCTCATGTCGCTAACTACCTCTAGGTGAAGGGCACGAGTACACATACATACAAATAGACAGACATATCCTTTGTACGAATGATGTCCGCGACCTCTCGTCGTTCGTATGTTGATGGGGCCGGCGTAGTCTACCCCGCTATGTAAAAATGGTCTAGCTGGGGTGCAACGAACGGTTGGAAGTGAACCCATCAACTGATTCTGGCTATTAGCTCTATGCCTGATGCATTTGATACATTTTCGGATGTGTTGTTTCACCAGATTTTTAGCACCGAGAACCCAATAAGCAGTTCTTAAATAATTTAGCATAAGTTGTGTACCTCCGTGCAATGTTTTATTGTGAGCATCCGCAATTATAAGTTTGGTAAGATGAGTAGTACCGCCGGGTAATACAATTGGGTGCTTAGTTTGTTCTTCTAAATTCGATCGCTCAATCCTGCCTCTCACTCTAATTACACCATTATGGTCGAGGTAAGGGCACAACGATTTTAGATTACTTTTAGATTGTATGGGTTCTTGATTTTGTAGGTGTAAGTATTCTGCTGTAAACACTTCCCTTTGTACCTTTTTTATACAAATCTCTAAAGTTTTTTCGATTTCTTGCTTTTGTAAATAGCTTGCAACGTTTTTCCCCTTGTTAAGGAATCGTCGACAATATGACACTACTCTGAGTAACCTAGGCAGTGAAGAAAATCTTTCTATTATGGTGTTGTCTGGAACAACCGTTATATTATGCACTTTAATTGATTCTTCTAAATCAGTGTTCAAATCCTTTGGCTTCTTAAATTTTATATTTTTATCATTAAGAAATGATGGTCCCGAGAACCATATTTTACATTCTAAAAACAAACTGGGTAGTAACCCGCGTGAGGCACAATCTGCTGGGTTGTCTGTTGTAGGGACATGAAACCACTGACTTGGTTTGGTACTTGTCAAAATTTCAGCTGTGCGGTTGGCAACAAAGGTTTTCCACCTGCTCGGATGGCTATTGAGCCAGGCGAGCACTACGGTGGAGTCTGTCCAGGCTGTAATTTTCTCGGACGAAATGTCCAAAACCTTCGCGGTCTCTGTCAGTAACTGTGCCAATAGTACTGCCCCACATAATTCCAATCGCGGGATACTTATTTGTTTAATAGGGGCTACTCTAGTCTTGGAAACGAGCAATGAAAGATGTATTTGGCCTCTCCGATCGATTCTTCGTAGGTATACTACTGCTGCATAAGCTACTTTCGACGCGTCACTGAACCCATGCAGTTCCATATCATCTTCTGATTTAGTACCAAGCCAACGAGGTATCCGTACCTTTGTTATCTGTAGGAGTTCATCGCGGTAAGTACACCATTCCTTTACTAAGTCTGTGCTTAGTTCTTCGTCCCAGCCAATGCCTGTGAGCCATAATTTCTGGATGAATATTTTCGCTATCACCACACAAGGAGCCAGCCAACCCAAAGGGTCAAACAATCTAGCGATTTCAGACACTACAGCTCGTTTTGTTACAGGCGAAGTCAGCTTTGGCGGAAGACTCACTGAATATTGAAAAACGTCTGCACTCCGGTTCCAGGTAAGTCCCAATATTTTTACTGTATTATCTAATCTAATTTCGATCTCATTTTCAGCTATGTTTTCATTTATCTGCCCTTTAAGCTTGTTGTCAGTTTCATTGCTTCTTATTTCCTTGTCCTGTTTATATTTGCTTATTTCATTTGCTTGCTTGCTTTTCATCTGATCTATTTCCATTGACTGAATAACCGCTAACATCTCACTACTATTGCTATTCCACTTCTGAAGTTCAAATCCGCCCTTTTTTAATAATTCAGTAGTTTGATTCATTATTTCGGTACCTTCTGCGACAGTTTCGCAACCAGTCATTAAATCATCCATATAGAATGCATTTAAAACCCTACCGGCCGCCAGTGGATACCTTTTTCCTTCGTCGTAAGCCACCTGATGAAGTGTGCGTACGGCTTGGTATGGTGCCGAAGCCGTACCAAAGGTAACTGTTAACAGTTCAAAATCTTGAATTGGCAGATCAGGATGATCTCGCCATAGTATGCGTTGAAATATGGAGTCTTCTTCAGTTATATTGACCTGACGATACATTTTTATAATATCCGCTATAAGCCCAATTGGATGATGCCGCCATCTTGAAATTGTATGTCGTAAATCAGCTTGGAGCGTCGGGCCAACCATTAGGGTATCATTTAATGATATACCTTTGTTATTTTTTTCAGAGGCGTTGAAAACCACACGAACCTTTGTCGTAGTTTTGTCCTCTCTTATCACGGCGTGATGGGGTAAGTAGACTGCTTCTCTTCCTTTCTTATCATTTTTCTTTACTGGTCTCATATGACCTAATGCAAGATACTCGTGGATCACCTTTGTGTATTCCTTCTTTAATTCTGTGTTTTTTTCTAATCTCTTTTCTAGAGACCTAAATCGAGCCTCCGCTATACCACGTGAATTGCCTGCTTTGCATGGAGGGTCAATATCACGGAATGGAAGACTTACGATATAGCGACCGTCAACATCTCTTTTTGTCGTCTGTTTATATAATTCCTCACATTTTTCTTCTTCGGGTGTAAGTAACTGCTTTTGTTTTACAGGTTCCTCAATTTCCCAAAATTTCTTCAGAATATCATCTTCATTGATCTGTGCGTGCATAACGCTTATATTCCTTTCTTCGTCATTATTTACCATATTCACTGCACCAGACAAGACCCACCCTAAGGTAGTGTTTTGCGCGAGCAAAGTGCCCAAGGGACATTTAATTATTCCTTCCTGTATAATATGGCTGTAAATATCTGCCCCCAACAGAAGATCAATCTTGTTTGGTGTATTGAACTGTGGATCTGCGAGATATAAACCTTGAGATTTGAACCAGTTGAAATTATTTGTGTTAATGGCTCGTTCAGGCAGGTAAGAGGTTATTTTGTTAAGTACATAGGCGTTCAAAGGCAGCCTGACTTGTGGATCAGCGCGTGACTGAATTGTAACGTGAACCATGTGTTTTGCTAAAGTCGATCCATTATTACCTAATCCTGTTATAATCCCTTGAGCTGGCATTCTTTTCAGTCCTAATAATTGCACTGTTGCCTCTGTAATAAAGCAAGCCTGTGAGCCTTGATCGAGCAAGGCTCTAACTATTTGCTGATGACCCAACTTAGATTTAGCCTTTATTAGCGCGGTGGCTAATAAAACCTGTCGTGGTTTAGGAACCGTGCCTGTAGATAGGCATGATACTATGGGTTCATCTTGAGTTGCATTACTATCTTCTCCCTCAGAAGATTTGGTTACGTCGTCATTGCCGCTGCTGATGGGATTACCAGTATAAAGATGCAACAAAGAGTGGTGACGCTTTTTGCAAATCTTACAAGTCGTGGATTTCCTACATTCATAAGCACTATGGTTACTACCTAAGCAATTGAAGCAAATGTTTTGCTTAGCTACAAATTCGCGTCTGCTATCCACAGATTGCTTAGCAAACTTTTGGCAGAAGCAAAGTTTATGTGATGCCTCCTTACAGTATTCACAACAACGTACTGAATTTGAACTCGTAGCCAATAAAGCCTTAGAATTGCTCGCTGACTCTTTGCCCTGATGACCTGAAGCCTTGTCGGGTTCTATGAACTCTAATGCACGATAACGATTTTCCAGAAACGATGTAAATTCCTCTAGCGATGGCAATTCGTTCCCTTTGGTGGGACCAGCACTCAACTCCCACTGTTTCTGTGTCTCAAAATCTAATTTAGAAGCAATTACGTGAATTATAATCATATCCCCAGTGGGCACATTAGCAGACAAATTCTTTAGCGCATTTAAACACTCATTGGTAGTATTATACAGTTCCTTAAGAGCTGCACCTGACTCTGAGACTAAGCGTTTTTGAGCAAATAACCGTTTAAGAATATTTTTTGCCAAATATTTTTTATTATTGTAATGTCTTTCCAAAGTTTCCCAACATTGGGCATAATTGGCATCGCTAATTGGAGTATGCCTGAGTAATTGCTCAGCCTCTCCTGTCAGATGGGTTTTTAGATAATGAAGTTTTTGACAGTCTTCCAAAGCTGAATTTTTATGAACTAACGTGTTGAACAAATCATTGAATGTTGTCCATTCGGTATATTTACCCGAGAATGTTGGCAGTGACATCTTAGGGAATTGAGCCAAAGAGTCTGATTTCTGTTTCGTTTCAGCAGAATTACCTTGGGTTGAAACTTTGACTGATAATTTGTTCACTACATGTTTTATTGAAGTTTTGTAATCAATATAAATATTTTCAGTTGAATCATAAAGTTCATCTACCTCTTTGGTGGTTCCTTCAGAAGCAGAACTGTACTTTTCGTGAAATTGACAGTGAATTTCATCAAATTTAGTCCAATTTTGTTCCAGAAGTTCCCGCCTTGTTTCAGCATATTCCAAGGTAAGTCGCTCTTTCGGACTTTTCTTAAAATTACTGAACCCCTTTTGGATGTTATCCTTTAGTTTTTTCATAATATTAATCAACCCTTCCATAATTAGCTAACTTTAGTGTTATCAAGTAAAGTTACAGGTATACAAGTTTAACCAATATAGGCTTGTAGGATTAATCAAATATAAACTTATCAGTTAGTGTTAAATTGAACTTACTTTTAAAACTTAAATAAACAGTTAGACAACCATCAAAGTCTCAAGTCCCCAGTGCTATTTACTATATTTACCAAATTTATAAGTCTTTGAGTTAAATAATACAAAGTCCTATAACAGTTGAAAATTCTAAGTCTAAAGTCAGTCGTGAAAAAATTACAAGTGTTTGAACTTGGTTTACTATCGGTGGCTAACCGGCATAGATTCACGGTTCCCCCGTTTTCTATAAATTATTCTAAGTCCTTAAACTATCATGCACACAAGTAACATAAGACTAAATATTATAAGTCCAAATTCTAGTAAAATCTTCTATTTTAAATGCTTAATGGAAATAAGGCACTGGTTTGCTTGATTTCAATGTGTTCTTCTTTAGAGCACTGCTACCAATTAATATTATGTAAATGTACTCACAGTTTAGCACTTCACTTATCCTTCCTTCCATTAATAAACTTCGTGTGGCGCCCTCTATGGCCACGTCGAGTAGGTTGGCTGCTGCTTTGTTCGTTGGCTGCTGCTTTCTTCGTTGGCTGGGAGTTAACTTCACTCGCACGCCCCGCACCGCAGTGCTCCGTTCCACGTACTCTTTATGCGCAGCGATCCACTGCGAGTACGGGTGGTCTAATCCCTAGACCGCTTGTTCACAAAAATTGCACTTTGCACTTCCGGATCCGGCTCCGTAGGACCAATGTTAAAATGACAGATCAGCTGTCACTCTAAGTGGAACAATTTGAACTGAGTTGAATACTAAGTTGGAATGAAATGATAAAACACAACTTGTATTTTGAGCTATATATTTTGTTCAATTCTAATAGGACAAATTAAAACTATAAACTAGTAGCAGTATCGAAACCATACCGTCACTCAATTCGACCCTAACGCCATCTAGGGAATATCGGGTAAAATATGGCAACTTTAAACTATAAACTAGCAACGGTAACGAAACCATACCGTCACTCAATTCGACCCTAACGCCATCTAGAGAGTATCGGGTAAACTATTTACTTCCGTCTTGAACAAAACCCAACATTAACATGTCTAGCGTACACTATCGAACGTCAATAAACGTCACTGTCGTACAGGTAAAATGCAAACGTAGTATGAAAACAATTACTGTTAAGTAAGCTTTTAGCGATAACTGTGGTTTTTAATATGTTCCAGCTACGTACCTACATAATTATGTGCTTGAAGGATCGTTTGAGATGATGCCTACGGCTACTATAGACTATTGAACCCCTGCTTTCGCTGTAAGACAAAAAAGGTCACGTTCTGAATGGTATGAAAGAAAATCCCTGGCCCATTTTCGAAATTATGACATGAATTTCCTGGAAAGGTGTTTTTTCTAAAGGGCGATAATCCTGCAGTTGCAAGGATGCAAAGGCGGTTTTTGTGACAGTTTTTCATTAAAAAGAGAAAAAATACATGGTACATGGACTTCACCACAGACAGGCATACGTGTATGCACGTCTTTTCTATAAAACTGGATAAATATTTATTTTTATTACTTATTGTTACAGAATCCGGCCGCAGACCCCAGCAGAAGTCCTTGAGGGATGTGGAATCTGCGCTCGGGCAAATGGCGCAGCCGGCGAAGGCGGAGTATCCCTGGGATCAGAACGCGCTTTCACCTTCGACTTCGCATTCGAGCCGTCGTCATGCCAGCAGCACGTTTACGACACCAGCGTCAGGAAGCTGGTGGAATCAGCTCTTGATGGTTATAATGCCACCGTACTCGCGTATGGACAGGTAAATCTATTATGAAATCAGCTTAGTGGTAGCCTTACGATCGAGAGGTCCCAGATTCAAATCCTGGCCATGACGCTACCGACGTAAACCTACTCCTATCACAAGCCATTGGAGGTGTTATCAGGAATATAAGTAATTTCGGTTGCTCATATTCTTTACTTAAAAATATATCGAGTAATAATCAAACGAATATGCATGCAGCTAATATAAAATTCAATCTAAAGATAAAGCAAGGCAATGCAATTCAATTTCACACAATTCTGCAGCGAACAATAACCTTTTATGATAAAATAGCATTTAAAAAGTTCAAAGACCTGAAATCTACCGGTAGAAGCGAAAGTTATAGTTTCGTGTACAGTGGACTCCAAAAGTTTTCTGGACACCTTAAGATATTTAATCCTTTGAGAACCTAAGTGTAATTTGATCAAAAGTAACATAGATAGCGAAAATAAACTATCCATGTCTTGTTTCTTTATAAGAAAATAAGTTAATTCATGCAATTAGTAGACTAACCTTAATTATATTAATAAGTATCTAGTAATTTCTAAGACTACATTCAATTCAATCTAAGCATTCAAAAGTGCGCTATTACAGTTGCATCGCTAACATTAAACTATTAAAATTCATATTCACTATCAGCTTCTTACTCGTCGCGGCACTCCACTGTTCGCTGACAATTTAAGCATATCTATTTAAAGGTAATAAGTTGTATTTAATAAATTACTGTTCGTTCACTAGCCGAGTTAAACTTTGTGTTATAGTAAAGGAAAACCTATTATTAGCCTTACTTTTAGTTTATAATGGTTTGATTTATTTACTGCATCGCTGTTGGTTTTCGAAATAAATAGTAGTATGTAATGGCATCATTTCATTTTTTTTTTAATTGTGCAGAAACTTTTGTATCCCACTGTACTTTTTATTTCGTGACTTCAAGAAAAAAGCTTGAAACTTTCTGTCTGTCTGAAAGCTTTTCTAGTGTTTCTGTTGTGTATTCGTAGCGGTCTACTTTTGACCTAGTTAGCTGTTGAGCTAAGAATATAGCGCGTATAACTGCTGTCGTGGGTTTGTTGCATCTTGACGAAATGTTGACGACGCCGACGCCCTGAGCCGTTCACAGTTGAATGCCCATTGTAGAGTTTTCGTTTCAGTTATGGTTACAGGGGGTTTATTTGATATTTTAACACATGTAAAATAGATAATTTTATTAATATCTACATACATTCTACTGCTTATAAATCAAATAAGTTTCTTTGAAATTTGTATAAAACTGTAAGTATTATGCAACGTTATAAATGAAATTACAAGGTGTGATGTTATTAAATTTTTTAATCTGGTATGATAATTTAGATTTGTTACTGAGTTTAGTTTATATTTTATGTATACTTTTTACTTAGATACTTATACACACAACTAGGTACTGTCTTATCCTACTTTCTACTAATTAGAGTAATAGGCCACGTATGCTATTTATCCGTGAAAAGGTTCCTACGGGTTCTGGGAACAAGATCGAAATACCATGCGGAGCCGGAGGTTATCAGCTAGTTAATAAATAATACATTAAAATAAACATTATATTATTTGAAGTACAGAATACCATCACTTTATTTTCATCATAATATTAATATTGTACATTTGTTTTGCTTGAGTTGTGTTCTACATATTGGGTTCACTTTGGGCTAGACCCATGAATCACCCGCGGAACGCTTGGCAGCCTGACAGCATATGACTCCATTACGATAAAACCAAAAAGGAGTGTACAAGTTCGTCTACATCATAAGATAAAGTAGGCCGTAGATATTTCGGTTTGAATCACGAATCCTTGGAAAATGTGGGCAGTCACGCTACCCAACCATTTTGTTAGAGAAGCACTGTGGAAAAATGAATAACGACACGCTCTGATTAGCTAGACATGTTTAAAGAATCTTTGTAGAATACATAATATTACACGGGCCTACGGCAATTTGAAGAGACGAAATTTGAGATATTTGAGAAATCTATATGGTGAAGTCAAATTGATATGTTCTAAATAAAAATTGTTTCCCCTATAAACGAAAGTCTAGGAGAAACCTTGGCAAAATATTACACAATCTTGTATTCATTGTAATAAAATTTCCGGCAGCTAGAATTGAAATATAAGATCCAGTTAGCTACTAAAGTCTCTGAGTGGGAGTCGACTTCCGCTCCTAAATCTCTATTATGTCCGGACCAACTGGAAGGAATGTCGTATTGATTTTTACGCAATCGCAATACGACAATCGAAAGTTCTGTGAGTTACACAGTTTTACTTTTGGCCAAACTATATCATTATTATCATCAAAAGAACACTATTTTAGGTTTTTATTTATATTTATGGATAATCTTTCTTAATTTTTTTATACCACTTAGGTTGTAGACAAGCACACGACCTACCTAATGGAAAGTGGTCACCGTGGCCAATGGACGTTTGCAACACCAAGGGCGCTACACTCGTGCTGCCCACCCTGTAAAAACTTCTAATGGCCTTCTTGAAGAACGCCATATTGTAGTCGCTTGGAAAAACCACAGCAGGGAGTTCATTCCTCAACTTGAGCGTACGGGGAATGAAGTTCCTTTCATACCGCACTATCCAATCAAGTCAATCACAATGCTCCGTTCTCTCGATACCTTTACATTATGAATTCGATAGTTTTTCGTGCTAATCGCTCTGTTACCGGTCATAATGATTGAGGATGAACTCCCTGCCTACAGCAGTGCGATGATAGAAAGTAGGCGTGGGCATCATGTCGAACATTTCTTCTAGATAATGTAAGGTGTGGCCCTTGCGTGATACTATGGCCAGATTATAATATCAAGTGTTCAATCTCTAGACTTATATCTGTTATTCTGTTATGAGTTATATAGTAAACTAGCTGATGCCCGCGGCTCCGAGCGCGTGGATGTCGAATATCGCGTTTTACGACTTTACTCGATTCTCTACTTGCCTTTCTTAATATTTAGCGATATTAGTGCTAATGTATAGAAATCTATCGGATCAACTGTCATTTTTGATTATTTCTCCGCTCCCTTGGGTAGTAGCGTGATGATAATAGCCTATGTTACTCCTAGATATTGTATCTTTTCATAGGTGATAGAATTATTGAAATCGGTCCAGTAGTTCCGGATCCTATTCGTTACAAACAAACAAACAAATCTTTCCTCTTTATAATATTAGTGTAGACATGCATAGTTTGTATTATGCGTTGAAGGCCGCCACCTGAGCGCCTGCCATTAATTACGTAGGCACACCCGTGTTCTAAGTCTTATGTTTCAAAATTATAGGTCTTATATAGGTTTACTCATTAAGAACGACCTGTGTTACATAGTGATACAGAATTTAAGTGCTATATGAGAGGCCAGAGGTCATCAGAGAAATTGGTTTAGTGTTTATATCATAAAGTTATTATTGCTCGCGTAAATAGAGCTACAGATTACATTACAGAATAGAGCTACAATATTATCGAATTAAAATGTCAAATGAATTTAAATATGTGCTTTTTATGACTATCGTCTATATCTGACAAGTTGATAGGTTTATTAACATATAATCTGTCACTTTCGCACACCTAGGTGTTGTGTAAAGATATGTAGGTATGCCACTCGCACACTTTGTCCCTCTTAAGTATCTATTACTAATAACTTTATGGTTTATATGTATACTTACAAGAAAAAATTATGCATGAGCATGTTCATTCGCATTTATAATACATTATAATCTATACTATTTGGCGCTATGTAATAACGTCATAAATTGTTTATTAATATGTATTCGTAGATATTTATGCTTCTGCGTTTATGGTATAGCAATTAATGTATTATGTTCCTATAGAACCTTGCATGCTTTATTCTTGGCCTTTAAACTTATTACGTCGTAAATATATGATGCAGATGTATACTATTGCCACAGATATTCGTGACTATTGCTCATTTAGGTAATGCTAAATTCTGCGGAAGGGACGGATGTAAACAAAAACAATATGAAACTTAACGCCGTACATTGACTTGGCGTAAATCCCCAGAAGCCTTATTCGTGCAAATCCGATGGCAATTAGAAAGGATAAGTGATTTGTTTTATATGTCTTATAAGTATCCCGTAAACAAAAGGTCTACATTATATGATATTGTGAAACTGTTATTTTATATATATAATATAGCCGCTGTAGCCTAGTGGTATGGGTAATGGACTGCTGAGACGATGTCTCGGGCTCGATCCCAGGTTACCATGGCACACACCAATGACTTTTCGGTGCATTTCGGTTCAGTTATGTGTGTATTTATCGCAGGTTTATAAGTGCCCGGTTAATGGCAATAGGCTCGCCACCTATAACATTGGGACCTAAACATAAACTGGCGAAATGTGGGTGCTAGCACCTCTGCCTACCCCTTCGGGGATAAAGGCGTGAGTTTATGTTATGTTATGTTATGTATTATTTTATATTGCAATATACCAGAAACTTGTCTACTTATAGAGGCAATGAGTAATCACATTTGGACTACAATTCCGTAGATTCTCAAAACAATATGGCGTTCGAACGAATGACTTGCCTCAACCGGGTAATACAGTCAATCAATCAAGTAGCCTATTGCAGTTCACTAATAGACATAGACCTCTTCTAATGTACGTTACTGCTTCCGATCTTCCGCCCTTTTCCCATCCAGTCTGACCCAGGTGCCTTTTTCTGGACATCAGTCCATCTGGGGGTAAATCTTCCGTTTGCCTTCTCGCGATCTCTACTCAAGACCTCGTTTGCACCAGCGGCCATTCGGTCCATTGGTAAATGTGGCCAACCTACTGCCACTTCAGCTTGGTTATTCTGCAAGCTATGTCGGTAACTTAGTTCTTTGTCGGTTGACCTCATTGTGAATTTTATCCTTCAAAGAGACTCCAAGTATAGCTCACGTAATGGCCGCTGCACGACTTTCATTTCGTGGACCCCACTGTCAAAGTCCACGCTTTGACACCGTACACATTACGATCATCTTCTAAGCTAATATTGTGAAGTTTGAGGAAACCTTATTTGACAAAATATATCAGTAAACCTGCCACCCAGCTGCCAATTTGTTTGCACCCTTTCGAGGTTAAGGCTCAAATTAAGTAGGACTAGCAAGTATGCGACTTCCGGATATGTCTACGTATAGTAGGTGTAGTATACCTTAAACCTTATTTTATATTCTGTGGGTGTATCCAAGGTAGCAGAAATAATGGTGCAGAATATTTTAAATCTTAGGTCACACATTTTTAAATAGCCCATTTGTTAACGTCTGATTTGTAAGCTCATAATATCAATATAGTGACCGAATATTTCTAAATTTTATTGCTCACAAGAAGACATAATTTAGGCTAACAATTTTTACGTAACTAAAATTTAGTTAGGTACAATTAGGTCAAGTACGATGAGATGTTTATGGCGTAGGTTCAAGGCTGTGTACTTAATTACTAATGCCTAAGAATTTCATGTATCGCACACGCAGACCCTCTAAGAAGTATCCATGACCTGGGGCCCTACCACTACCTCTTATAAGTAATATTATTTCAATCTTACTTTACTTCCATAGTGTGATTCGGACTCGAACCGTTTGTCGTTCATCGCTATTTGTATACTGTATCTTGCAAGATAAGTGTAAATTCTAATAAATTAAACATTTAAATAAAGTCCCACTATAGTAAGATACCTTTGGATCCATTTTAACATATAACACTAGCATTCTTTGTATTCTGACGGAAACTGGTGGTCCGAATCATACTATGGAAATAAAATAAGATTGAAATAATATAGCGTTTAAGAGATGGTGGTAGGGCCCCTGCTCTTTTATTGTGTGTACTAATCGAACCACAATGTTTCCACTTTGTGTCTCTAGTCATAATATCTGAACTCTACTAATATTATATATGTGAATATTAGTGAAGATGTTTGGATGTTTATTACTCAATAACGCTATAACGGCTGATCTGGCTGATATTCGCAGCAGGGATAGATTAGAACCTGGAATAACACATAGGTCACTTTTTAAAGGGACAAAGTTCCCATGGGCTGAAGGAACGGAATTGAAATTCAACGCGGGCGAAGACGTGGCCATTGCCTAGTATTACCTATACCGTTTGCATACAAAGTCGGCACTTTTGAGCCCGGAGTGTGCTCCACCGCTCCTATGCTCTTTTGTCTTTTACGGAGGGACCCCAATATTGTGTCCAATATCTCATTAATATTTCGAGCCAAACTACAAGATTATTATAACCTACATCGATAGGAAACCTACTCGTGCTAAAAGGAGTTCAAAACCAAAACCTCGACCTCGGCTTTTAATATAGCGTGACTAATATTTATTAATGAACTCTTACACAATTGAAACTTATACAATACATTTGACATGCTATCAGCACTCTAATACAAAAATCTAGAACTTGGCATCAAGTATTCATAATCTGAATTAATACTTACCTTAATTCGTATATTTACAGTCGCTTATAAGTTTCTTGCTTATATATTATTTACTAGAACTTTTTTATTTAACCGCCATGTTCGTACTGTTAGATAGTAAAATAAAAATGAAATAGGTACCTGTCTATTTCATTTTTATTATTATGCCTAGAGATACGCCCACAGATTTACAGCACAATAGATTTGATGAATAATATACGCGGGTTATTTAGGGACACAATAAAGTACAGAAAAGGTTGATATAATGTGCCGAAAACCTGTACACAGCATTTGTTAGGTGACAGGTGGAGCCAGCTGGTAGGGCTAGGGGTGACAAGTGGAGCCGGCTGTTACGTTAGTAAAAGCAAGTTGCGGCGGTGGCGCTCCCGCCTACTTGGGCAATGATGTGGCTACTGATATCTCGGGACGACATACACACACACACACACATACACACACACACACACGCACGCACGTTCGCACGCACGCACGCACACACGCACGCACGCACGCACGCACCTACACACCCCCACACACACACGCACACACACGTCGGGGGTTAAAGTCTATTCAGCTAAACTAACTTCAGATGTTTCACTAAATAACGTCAAAAACTCGCCGAACAAAGCAAATAATGTCAGAATTCGATAAAGTGTAAAATATCGAAGACAAAATGTCCATTACTCTCGTTTTTGCACACAAATGTAACGGTCTAATTTCACGGCACAATTTTGCCCACATCTGAATGAAGTCAAACGGCTTATTGGCATTATCACGACCAATTTGTCCTCGTTCCAGCCTGTTTCATACGAATACTGACTGTTTCACACTGAACATGTGCTAATGTTTAGCACATACTTATTATATGCATCTGATTACGTTATATCTGATTCTATAGATGTGCACCTACGTATACAGTCGCCCTAAGAGACGTAATAAATATTATGCTAAATTACGGAGATCACACATCAAAGCAGCATTTCCTACGCATACTGTCGAGAAAGAAGTAAATTTACTGCTTTGTTTTTTTTTTTAGTTTCGTTGTGTGGCCGCTCTTATTGGTCACCTTACCGTAGACAGATAAATTTTTTAATAAAAAAAAATATAATGAAAAAAAATTCTAGGAGAGTAGAGACGGACTCTAAACTGTAAGTTTTGAATGCAACCGATATACACCGATGACGACAATATAAAACACTTCTACATCAACGTAAAAAGCGAACCGCGGTAGCTTAGTGGCATGGGTAATGAACTGCTGAGACGTGGTCTCGGGTTCGATCCCAGGTTTTACCATGGCACACACCAATAACTTTTTGATGATTTTCGAAGATATCGCAGTTTAATAAGTGCAGTTAAGGGCAATAGGCTCGCCACCTATTACATTGGGACTTGAAGAAAAACTGGCGAAATGTGGGTGCTAGCACCTCTGCCTACCCCTTCGGGGATACAGGCGTGAGTTTATGTTATGTTATGTAAAAATCGTTTGTAAACTTGTTAGTGTTAACAGACTTTTGTGAGGGACTGTATAACTATTACACATTGTGTTGTAGACAAGTGTAACGTTACGCCAATTTACAATGTAAACCGTATTTGTTCCCTACGGACTAATGGCGGGCTCTTTATTTACGGATATGAAATAGACAGGAAATGTCGACAGATGAGGGGAAGTAATGTCTGTAACTGTTACTACTTCAAATACATTGTAAAATAGAGGATATGACTCATTGATATAAATCAATAACCAACTACCACTAACCAATAATAGGTATAGATACGAAAATGTATTTGCCTCTTTTTTTGTTACTCAATTTCGCGTAAATTGCTTCGTGAGTTTTTGTACACTAGTAATTGGACCCCATTATTGAGAAAAACCGAAATGTACGCATTCCTTACTTAAGAAAATAGGTTGCATGGACAGAGTTTTCACATCGTAGAACTCACGCAACGGCCTATTTTTATTGATCGTGCTAAACATCCCCACGAACCGACTAAAACGCATCGTCCCTGGATCTTTAGTTGCAGAAGGTAATACGTTTTGACATTACAAAGAAAATATAGTAAATAGGGATTACAATACAAAAATTAAAGACTTAGAAGATTAGCACGCATTCCAAGGTACCAAGAGGTATCTCCTTATCGGCGCTTACGGCCCACGTGTTACCTCTAATTATGTTACATTACAAAAACTCAATGACAGAACAGATCACCATTTGCATGCGGTGTCATAATAACAATAAAAGTTGAACGTAACACTCGGGGTGCGCGGGCGTCGGTCCTTGCCGCCCGCCCACGTCGACCTCCTTGCGGTAATACATTTTTATAGGGTACGACACGATATATTCATTTTAATAACTATTAATACAAGTATAGTCAACACTTTCTTTTTTTATCAAACATTTACTTCGTTAAAGAATATTACTTTGTGAATAACCAACCTTATAATAATGAACAGTGACGTATTTGTTAAAGTTTATCTGTGTTATATTTTTATAACACATATATACTTTTAATGTCACAAGTCACATTGATAGTCGTTTCGACAACTAATTTCCTCATAGACGGCTGTAATAAATCCGGGTCGTTTCAGCGACGTTTTCACTAAACAACATTCATTAAGGGCAACTGCTTCCATTCCTAATTAACAGTAATAATTATAGAACATTTTTCAGTATAGGTCATCATACCTGAAGCCTCGTGATTCCCGTACAAATATATCCAGATTTACAGGTCAGATGTAGGTCATTTGACCTATATAGGTACTGTATCAAATTCATTGTCTAACCGAGAACATCAACGCTACTCGCAGTACGAATTTAGTATTTCAATTCATATCACAAGTATAAAATCGTGTCGGTGTCGTCTCGTGAGTTGCAGATGACCGATGATGCAGTATGCCAACCACGTTGCTAATTATGCAGCCAGTTAAACATGATTGGTTTATATTAAGTGTTTTAACTTGGCCGTTCTTAATCAACAAGGCATTTCTGAATAAGGTAACGGATACTGCCGGCTTTGGTCGTTAAATACACTCATTATTTTACAAGATGAGATTGCAGTTTTGTAACTTTACTGGTTCTTTGCGAGACGTAATTTAGCAATGCAGGCCGCGGAAAAATCATCTCTTCTAAATATCTGCATATTCTAAATTTCATAGTTGGACATAGGTATACCCATATCATAAGTCCTATCAATTTAAATTTTGCTTAGCGTGTCGTGTTTATAATAACTGTTACCCGCGGCTCCGCCCGCATGGACAGCTGATCCCGTTCCCGCTGCTCCATGAAAACCTTTCGTAGAGTTTAAGGAACAAATAAAAAAAGAATTACTTGAATTGGTCCATCCGTCTTCGAGTTTTACGCTTAGCAACATATTTCGCGATTTATTTTTATTTATATTGATAGAAGTAGAAGACTTATGGACTAGTAGTGGGTACTAAGTAATTTTACGATAGCTCTTACAGAAAATAATGTAGTTTCTATCAATTGACGTACGAGAGCCGAGAGCTGTACTTTCAGAAAAAAAAACAGCTAAAAATGCATCACTCTGATCCAATTCTGGTATGTTTACGAAATAAAACACTACATACGCTCCTTTTATTGTTCCGAAGTATCCGGCAGACCATTAAGTCAATATTTACGTGTACGAGAGGGGGCTTTGATGATTATTTCCTTATTTATTCAGCCACCCATATTGAATTTTCATGACCAGAACAGATATAACCTAGCTCATCATCATTCTCTGAACCTTTTCCCCAAGTCTACTTCTTTTCGACGATACTGTATGTCTGCGTCACCTCGTTTTTGCAACATTTTTCATTCCTGCTCCGCACCTGTTGGTCGTAGCATGTTGTTATATACATATAAACCTTCCTCTTTAGCCATTCTATCTTTTAAAAAAACCGCATCAAAATCCGTTGCGAAGTTTAAAAGATTTAAGCGTGCATAGGGACATAGGAACAGAAAACGCGACTTTGTTTTATACTATGTAGTGATTAAAATTATGTTGATACTAGTTCCCAAACTAGACCAGAATCTGTATCTTGGAAAACAGTGCTCTTTTAACTATTTGTTACATTTTAGGACACAGTGATGCTAAATTACAAAAGTTAGTCTATAAAGTAAGTTTTTAAACATTGTTGCGATTTGAAAGCCGATACCAACAATTATCGGAATCGGCTTTCTAATCTAACTGTGATGCATCTGAACTTCGATAATAGCCTTTTTTCTAAAACGGATAACAGCAGGCAAAGATTTCGGAGATGATGATGATGGCTAATACAAACATAATTTATGTGTTATAATATAACACTGGTCATCATTCTAATAGAAACATTTCAAAGGACGTCTTACGGAGTGATGCCGTGGGGTATTTTAGTAGAGGCCGCATAATATATAATCTTGGTAATGATTGATGCTTTGCAAATAATGATGCATACAATAAACATGTAGGTATAGTCGTCTACAAAAGTAGCTATAAAACTCCGATCCATCGTGGATATTAAGCTAAAAGACACAGTAAAATACAATAATACAATTACTAACAAAGTACCGATAAAACAGAAAAAAATATACTTACTGTAAATTTTTACAAGGCAGCTAAATTATGGCTAAGGTTAGGTCTTTTCATCTGTTCTCGAACATACAGCCCATGAATTAAGCAATTAAAAGCCATTAAATTCACTAACGTAGACATTGGCCTTTGTTGCTTGAAAATAAAGAAATTCATTCATTCATTTACTCATTCTATCTACCCCTTGGAAAATTTACAAGTAAGATGACACAGACCTCTTTACCACAGCATGTCATCACTCTAGCTACTTGTCTTGACAAATCACTAATTTCCTCCTAGACTTCTGTAATAGTCCTGAAGCGAATCCAGCCATGAGTCAGCAGAGCCTAACACTATCCACAATTGAGTGGATTAGCTCCGAGAGCGTCGACCTTGCCCGTGAACTTGAGGAATACGTCACTATCTCTAGCAGTCTTAGGAAAATGCTACACAGGGCTACTTTGTTTTAGTTCCTTAAAAACTGTAGGTATCAAAGCTTACTTAGATAATTGTTGGAACCTGTAGACAATAGGTATTCTGTAATATTACAAATTCGATATCGAGTTTCATTCGAAAGAGGATAACTTCGGATAGGTTCAGGGATCTTGCTGGTGCTAAGTCAAACCCACGGGTTCGTTTCCCGATCAGTGAAAATATTTAAATGAATGTAATGTAATTTTATGCATTATAACTATATCTTATCTTATCTTATCTTATCTTATCTTAAAAAACTGCGTATATCCGCATTCTAGAACTCATATTAAAAGCTATGCTAAGTTTTTCATTCAGTGTATGTCCTAAAATGTTATTTCGTATTACGTATTTAAATTAATTGGTTATCACTAATTAGTTCGTTACTTATTTAATCCAGTCCACCTACATGCATTCAGACTTTTTTAGATTTAACATAACTTGTTTGGTTATGTATAGGTATCAATTTGATGCATTCCGATTTTAATAACATTATTTTATTATACAAAGATGAAAACGTAGCTGTCACTTGTGTTCATCCCACTGCAAGGTGACCGACTTGACCAGGAAAACTAACTTCTCAATTAATATCAAGCTGCTTAATTCTCGGCTAAGCTAAATCTTCGATTTGGTACGGCGAGAAGAAGAGTGAAAGTTCGACTAAGATCGTTTGGCTTCGGTTTTTAGAGCGTATCTTTATAACACAGCGCATGTCTACAACTTAATAACTTTTTGGAGCAGATATCACCGAAGTTCTACTTTTTAATAAAGTCAAACCATTTCAACTATTCTATGAATGTCTGTGTGATGTTTGGTAGACAATACGCTTACAATATGGCAGGGACCGAATCTTACAGAGTCCACGTCAGATATGTGGGTATACTGCGTTTTGTGCAGATGATATACACGAAATTTGCCCTAATTATGTGCTCAAAATAAGCACACGCATGCTTGCGTATGCATGAGGCAGTAGACTGTCCTAATCACTCTCTTCCTCTTTCCATTATGCCACATCAGAAGACCTACAGTTCCTCTTTCTCATTTTCACACATCATCCCTAGAAGCCATTCCTACACATCAATATGACTTCTCCACGACTGATACCATCTCAAAGGAACTGAAGATAAAGTCTCAGCTTGACTGTTTCATCAGCGGATCATTCACGATCCGCTTAAAGGATCCGGGACTGTAAAAAGAAGGAAACACGAGTGCCGATAAAGAATTCCATGACTTAATGGTGCGGCAAAGAAAAGAGGCAAGAGTAGATACCATTGTCTTTCAACTTCAGCTATTAAGAGATATGAGACCAGCGACCTTGCGCCTGAACTTGGTGAGCACTACAAGTAGGTTATCTTATCTCGACGTTCAACTGTAAAGTAATTGCCACAATAAAACCTGTTTAGTTTTTAAATTTATTGCCAGTAACAAACCGAAGTTTGAAATACTGTACGTAGAAATGTTCCGTTATACGTGTGTTGAGTGGGTGCGGGTAATAGACAAAATTGTTACAATTATGATCTCGGAGTCATTGAAATCGAAGTGCTTATAAAAATAATGCTGCTTGCAGATTAGTGTGGATTTTTAGCATGATGTCGTTGCCATGATTTCGTAGGCTGCGGGCAAGTAATGCTCGAGAAGAAGCTGACGAAATGGTTTCGGAGTAGACTCCGGACCCGCACCGTCACGAGGTTCGCGGGACTGAGGGTGACGGGCCCATGCCCAGGAACAAAACGGGGACACTGTGGTCTCCACACCCGAAGGGGACCATCTACGTACACCGCTTTTGTTTTGGCTTATACTACTTTTTAAGAACGATTGCCGTCTCATCTGTCACCTGCCATAATGAAAACCTGTGTTAGAGGTTCGTCGGACAACCAACATGTTTAGGTACTGGCTTACTGGTGTGGTTTTGATGACTCCGAAGATCCTGGTGTAACTATATTCTGGGTCTATATTCAACTAGCGCCTTCTTCTTCTCTTCTTCTAGCGCCATATTGATTCAAACTAAGTACAGTCACCTGCAATAATATGTATACACTTTGGAACCTTGTCTCAATAATAAATGACAAGTCAACATTATGACATGAAACGGTAAATTTCGACAAGTTAAATGTAAAAAAGTTCTAAAATGTATACATATTATTGCAGGTGTACATAGAATAAAAACACCTAAAACCATTCAAACCATGCATATTCATAGTATAAAATATTTACGCTGAATAGGAATTGAACCCATAACCTTTAACCTAGAGGTCTAACGTTCTACCGCTACATCAAACAGATAGTCCCTCATTGTTAGAAACTAATCAACGTAATTCATTGACAATTAATATAATTTTTCATAGTCATGCTTGGCGCATAGACAGAATATCCGTTGTCTTTGTCCGCGGGTGTTATCGGCGGATATCCGGCCCTACGACGAAGCCTTTTGTGACTGATAAAGGGCCTCAGTATGCATTCAAATTTGTAACCATTGAACAAAGGCGTTGAAGTGCCATCAAATTTTATCGTAAACTAACTTGGCGCCCTGACTACGCCACGATGCAACTCCAGCACACAAACTTTGGTCTAAGTGCCCAGAAAGTGTGGTTAATAAATGAATTATCCAATTTGGTGCCAATCAGTGCAAAAAAGTGTTTTATCTTAAAATTCTTCTCATACTAAATCGTAAAGAATTCACCAATATTATAAAAATATTTAAGATCCTGTTTCTAAATAACTATGATTTGATTTACATAATCTCATAATTCTCTTAACATAATCCAATCCGTTGGGAAGTCTAAATTTAAATAGGTACTACTCATTGACTTTTAAGAATGTGAGCCCTTCTCAATGAACCTACTTAATTAAATCTACAGTACGGCTATTATAATTGTACACACATAATCACTTTTTATAATACACGTATACGCCATCTTTCTCTCCCCATTTACTAATTTACTGACCCGCTAGATACATTTTTGAAACGCCGCCTTTTTTATTAAAAAGGTCACCAACTTACATAGTGTAGTTTTTTTTGTAAGATCGATGCCAACCGACTTGCTTTTTAGTTTGTAAATCAAATATTCATGTTCATAATCCCTCCACGCGCGTTTTTATTGAATATTAGTTTTTCCATCGCACAACTGTCTTCATTTCCCCGTAAAACGACTGTTCTGTGATTAGAACCAATGTCGGCATGTTTGAGGTCGCTGACTTCTCGTATCGATTGTCAAAACTGCTCTCAGACATTGTGACAGTCGGGACTGATGAGTTTACGTACCCCAAAACATTGCGGCTTGAGCTTGAGTAATGAATTCTTATTACATACGACATTGTTAAACATTACTACGGCGTTTTACATCACATTAATAGCTGTTACCGCGCCTTGTAAAGATATTCTGGACAATCCATACAAAATTAAATCTTAAACTACAAACAAGAATAAAGATAGGAAGAAGTAGAAAAGTTTTTCGAAAGTATTTCTAAAACGCTACGAAACGTTATCGAGGTATCTTTTCAAAGATACAAATGTTATTAACCTGTGATCACTATTTATGCGTAGAGATGTTGCGTCCCTGGCAGTATTTTACCGTCTCTACCATGGTGAATGTTCTGATGAGCTCTTCCAATTAATCCCACCCTCCCCTTTCCTACACAGGACAACACGTGCAGGGCTTAAATGTCACTCGCATACGATACAGAATATTCGTATTCGTATTTCGTATATATGTGGCATAAATAAAAAAAAAATTATGCCTATCGAAAAAGGTCGATCACCATCCACCAATACTAGTTTGAGATTACCTATAGATTTGAATTAAACCGTCCACGCATAACTTTCATAATCATTTGCTAATTCCATTATGAATGATACTAGTGCAGGTGTTAACGAAAATATTTCGGTTCATGAATAAATTTTGCATGAATAAAGCTTACCTTGGAATGTTCTAAAGTAGGCGTAATGTGCCGAAATATTCGCTTCTAAATGTTAATATTTCTGCAGAGATTTTTTCATTGTATCCAACATAAATGGTAGTAATCAATTATTTGAGCAATAACTTCTGTTTGTTTGTTTTCGTGGTATTGTGCCATAAAAAACCTCCTAAATTGCGACTTGCCTTATAACTCTACAAGTTGTGTTCGGTAATATTGGGTAATATACTTTTCGTGTTTAGAAACGATGTAACCATTTTAATCATATCTATTTGGAGACCGACAACCTCAAAAATGTATAGTTATTGAAACCGAAACGGTCAAAGTTAAACCAGAGACAAAACTTGGATTACAAGCAATATAATTGTCAATACCTGCATAAAGTTTTGTAACTGTTTCACATCTCTAGAAATTTTTTGAGCACCTCCTTTAGAGCTCCAAATTGTTGTCCTTTCGTAATGCATTTATTTAGGTGCATTCTACCAGTACACTTCCCCAAACAAATGGGAGCAGAACTAAATATTGGTATTCCACAGCTGCTGTTACCGAGCGTTTCCTTCCTATAACAAAATCTAGTGACAGAACACTGCAATTTAACTCGGCCCAATTTCGATATAAATATTTTATAGTTAGATAATATTTTTCTATGACAAAAGTATTATTTTGTGTTTTAAAGAAAGAAATACGACCGATTAGAAAGGAGTTACGGACAAAAATCCGTATCACATAAAATATTTAATCAGTAAATAGCCATGAAAATTCAAATTCAACAGCATATTTTTTTTTTTCGTTTGGCATGTAATTAGTTTAGTAAAAAAAACTTTGTACACAATTAACTAGGAAGTTAATGGTTCTTACCAACTAGCTTAATTATCTCAGTTAAATACTTAATTAGGTGAACAAAACTGTAAGTTTTATTATTAGTTACGACTGTACTTTTACTCTTTTTATTTGACACAAATATGACATTAATAATGTAGTGTTAATTACCGCGCGAGTTAAGCGAGTGGGAGTCTCCGTTTCAACGTAGCGGCCGCTTTTGCTTTTGTCTGTATGCGTCTGAGTATGTCAGTTACGCTTTACAAGGCACACTTCTTGACCAATTTTCAGTAAACTTGGCACACGTGTTCTTTGATTTAAAATAACTTCTGTCGCATTAATTATGAACCGATTTATGAAAGACACGATTCCTCATCAGTGTTCTAAGTTTAATAAAAATCCGTTAGTACTCGTAAATATGCGACCTTTACGTAAAACAAAAAAAGTACTTTATTGAGCAGCTTAAATTTATCTATTTAAACACCTATTTTAAAAGTAATAAATTGTCACAATATTGATATGAGACTCTCCCGGTGTGCCACTGTTTTTTTCCATAGATTACACTTGAATACGTGTTACAACACTACCTCTTTACTATCTTAGTATTCTGACATACAAACATACAAGTATTGAAAACAACGATGTTAACATTTATGGACTACGGACGACATTAGCGCCAGTTCCGTAAATGGAAGGGCGGCTCGAGTCTCTGATCTATATCTGTTGCGTACACGCAGAGACATTTCCTTCTAGGTGGCAGCTAAACGCGTATAGCACATTGATACTCTCCTAAAATGTCGACTTGATATAATAGTACACGGCCTAATCCTTATATCGAAACACGACACACAAATCAAATGGAAAAATTAAAGCCACTAATTTTCTTTCTGTAAACTTACTTATAGACTCATACTTATATGTTTGCTATGGTGACCCTCTTTCATGAGACTTTGCTTTCAGCTTAGCATCATGCGAGGTGAAGTAAAATTAAAAAAAAATTGCGTAAATCTTTTTTCGTGCTGAAATTAGGCATATCGTGTTTTGCGATACTTACGAATTATAGCATAGTGCAAGCGTTTATGTAATATCGATGAAAATAATTTCTTTTCATCACTTTAAATCAGCGTGTCGAAGTCTTTTCTCCTATCCCCTTTCATGTCCACATTATTCCACTATCTTTGTCAAATCGTCACATATCAGGCTCATCTCATCATCAGTCGTTCACACCTTTCATTTGCTAAATCACAATCTCCACTCTCATAACAACATTTGTATACTATAGAAAACCTATAAAAAACGTTGATGATTAATGAGTTTTTATACATCATAATGTTCTGAGCGGTCATGCTTAGAATCGATTTTAAGTAGCGTTTTTTAAACATCATTGTGCCTAGTTGCGAAGTAAACAACAAATATACTGCCAAACTATCAAATCCAGGTTCATTAACTATCTATTGATATACAAGTACATTTTTTTTATTTCCATTGAACTAAATTAATCTTCAGCTCTTTTACTATTAGGATCGAATGCCAGTCTGCGATGTTCGATATAGGTCAAAGAATTTATTGTCTATAACCCTCAATGGCTGAATTACACAAGGCCTTTGTAACATCTCCTGGAGAGAAATCGAAACGCTTATATAAGCCAAATACCAGGTTTACTCCGTATTTCAGGTACTATTTACTATGTGTAAGACGATTACACACTCACTGAACAATATCCTAATAACGCGACGTAATTTGCTTCTTACGTAAGGCGTTACGAGTTAAACAGTGTGTTACCGACCTTATTGTTTATGTTGATTCATTCTCTTAATATGTAAATGGTACGGTCCCATTTCATGCCTTTTAAAGTGTTGCTCTTTGTCGGGCAATGTACTTAATAGGTACAAAAATTGTTTTGGTTAAAGTAATGGCTGCCTTGATGATTTACATATTTTATACTTAATGATGTGTGATTTATTTAATATATATTGATTGTCATAGAACTGATTGATTGTATATGAATAATGAAACATGAACATTGAAGTTTTGCAATGTGTTTTGTTTTGTATAATTTTATTAATGTAGTTAGGTAGTAACTTTCTTTTCTAATGAACCTTAGGTAGTAACTTTCTTTTCTGATGAACCTTACCAGTGAAGTAGTCATCTATTGCCGCGTTTACATTTACGTGACATTTTGCCGTGACCGTGTCAGAAGTGCGTGTCCGTCGCGTATTCAGCTGCGTGATAGCTGAGCTTAAATGAAACCATCGATCGACTGGTGGTCGTGTTAGCACAACTCTAGTTTGTGTGCCCATGTGCCACAAGTTGTTACGTCCACACTCTACGTCATGTCTTGATGCTACACTGTCCAGTACGCTGTTCATGTCACAAATCTGGACACTTCTTATCGAATCAAGTGTGTCGGCACACCAGGCGTTAGCCGTGGTATAACAAGCTATAGTATATAGCTGGACATGTTAGGCTTTTTGATTACATGTGCGGTGAAAAAAACAGTTGTCCGCCTTTTATAAGGATTTTAACAACGTATCCCAGTGAGGAAATGGCCTTCGTTAGACTAATTTTGGGCCGTTCATACTTTTATAGTCATTGATGAAAATCGCATCAAAGATGCAGACAATGTCTCTGTAAATGACGTACAATTAGTTTTGGTGACCTGGTAACACTAAGCACCCCGCTTATTCAACGGCTCGCTGCCGCTGTTGTTGTGTGTTGTTAGGGAGCACAATCATACTTATAGCGATTTCCCAAATTGCTTTCAAACCCTGAGTGGAAAGTCCCCACCTGATTCCCGTGCCGTTGTAGATCAGATTTGCAGGTGAGGTTGGCTTGGATCACAGGATCCAGAGGAGGTTGGTAGGGCCCACAGATATTATTCCAGGTGCAACAGCCAGGTGTAGCAGCAGGTGTAGCAACATATTAGGCTGTAAAGCTATACAATGGTCGTGTTAGTACATTGGAGAAGTGAAGGAGATAGTAATAGAATAGTCGCTCTGTAGCGGTCCTGCAAATACCTCTCCCCCTGATGCCCTACCCTTGTCTCCTCCAATTTATTTTCACACTGGGAATATGCAAAGAAGATTCAAAGATATTAGCCAATATTAAAATCTTACGAGTGGAACCAGAGTTACGATCAAAAATCGAGATAACCGACATTCACGCTGGTGGACCCTCGGGCATAGGCTAGTACTTTAAATAAGGTGTCTGTATTGATTGTGTGAGACAAATGCTGCTTCACTACCTTGGTGGTACAAATCCTTATCATAATTAGGAAATATTAACGTACGCTATCGATTGTGATCTGTAGTACAATTAAATGCGTATGACAATCGCTGGGAATGGATAATTTCGTCATTATCGCATCGATTAGTGTTAACGATGTTTTCGTAACTCGAACAACCGACTTAAAGAAATACTTGGTAATGATATGAAAGATAAAGTTAGCTAAAATCTGTATTCGTTTTTATGATTTGCACGAGTTATGTCCAAAAGGAAAAATGTCCAAAACCAATGTCCAATAATAAGAATTTCTAATAATATAAATGTCCAATAATAACAATGTCCAATTTATCACTACATAGTATAAAATAAAGACGCGTTCTCTGTCCCTATGTCCCTTTGTCTGCTTAAATCTTTAAAACTACACAACGGATTTTAATGCGGTTTTTTTAAATAGATAGAATGGTTAAAGAGGAAGGTTTATATGTATATAATATCATGCTACGACTAACAGGTGCAGATCAGGAATGAAAAATGTTGCAAAAACGGGGTGACGCAGACGAAGTTGCGCGGGTCAGCTAGTATTGGATATATTACTAACAAGTAACATCGCAACATTGGTCAATATAAGGGGTTCGACTCATCGAAGCATTCATGAACGTAGTAAAATGATTAGTAATATAATTTATCGTTATTTTTATTTATGAAGAATATCTCGACGGTCCCTACGTATATAAAGACATGTCAAAAACCGAGGTTTACAGGAGAGCGTAATTTATGTTCAAACCGCTCTGGAAATAATTCTATGTACAATCATAAATACTTTTTTTCTACAATGTTTTATTAGCTTTAGGAACTTTATAATGGCATTTATACATATTTTCTTTTCTTACATTTTCTTGGAAAAACTGATAGATGACTGTTTCTACGTTAAGATTAAAATCAAAGCATGTCAGACATGTCTCAGATACCTTTTTATACGCAGGAAAGAAGAAAACAGTGTCTAAAATAAAATTTAAATAAAATGTTTTATGAAAACGTAGAATTATGTTATTGTTTTCTAACGGATAGGTTTAAAATCGTCAGATCGCCACTCATGGATATAAAAAATACATCTATGGAAACATATCGCTTTATACGCGGTTTCATTCATTGTGGGTAGGACAATAGTTCTTGAAATGTAAACAAAGACATGTTCTAAGATAAAATTAACAGGATTGTTTTTTATTAACTAAACAAGGTTTATAATTGATAATTATTTATTGTTAAGTATAAATGTTCCTATCATCTAAATAATAAGTACTACTTGTAGCCTCATCGAGCTGTGTGTTGATAAGGTACTCGAAAACCTTGCACAGTACTGAGGTGACGGCTATGGTTCGATAGTTGGCTGGGTTTGAGCGATCTCCCTTCTTGGAAATCTACATTCCGTACATTCGCCTCTTTCCACGCCGTCGACACTGTACCCGAATTGTAGGAGAGTCGGTACAGTCGCGTGAGCATTGGATACAACTTCACTGCACATTTTTGAAGAACCACCGCTGGTATACCATCCGGACCACTGGCTTTCCGGACATCAAGTGACTGCAGTACTGCTCGGACATCGCGTTGCCTGATACGGATATCAGGCATTGCGTGGTCACTATTGGGTAGAGTCGGTGACTGCATACCACAGTCGTCGATTCGGGAGTTGGTCGCAAAGAGATTAACCAGCAAATTTGCTTTCTCTTGCGGCTCATGGGCCAGGGATCCATCAGGGTTACGCAGGGGAGGGGGGCAGCGAAAGCTGGCAGAAGTTAGCTTGCACGGCTTTGGCCAGTCGCCAGGAGGCACGGCTGCCCGTGGGATGCGCCACTAGTTCTTGACCAACCCGTGCTATGCGCTGGGCATCCGCTCTGACGTAAGCCCTCTTGCAGACCCTAGTGGCTTTGTTGTACGCTGCCTTAAAGTACCCTATGTTGGAATCGTGCGTAGCGCGCGCCCTTACCCAAGCGAGATACGCAGACTGTTTATGATGAACAGCCTCTGCGCATTCGCGCCCCAACCAAGGGCGCCCTCCGCGGGCACCAGTGACATCAGTGTATGGGATATAGTACTCAATACCCAGGCTGATCTCACCGACGACAGCAGTTGCACTATCCGATGGGTCCTTACGTTCAAAGCAGCGCTCAACCCACGGGATGGACGCAAAATAGTTACGCAGTCCATCCCAGTCCGCGAACGTGTAGTGCCAGAGACGACGATTTCCCTGTACTGGTCGTGAGGGCGCTATGATAGGCACCTTGGAACAGACCAGACAATGATCGGAGTTGCCCAAAGCGGCTTGCACCGAAACATTGTACTGGTCTGGGTGGCTTGTCAGCTGAAGGTCTAGCAAAGAGGGTGCTTTGCCCGACCCTCTTGGTATCCTAGTGACCTCGTGTACCAGTTGGGTCAGGCCGTGAGCCAGAGCAAACGCGTGGGCGGCTCTTCCCGCGTGGTCTGATTTGGAGGAGCTCAACCAGATCTCGTGGTGGGCGTTAAAGTCCCCCAAAAATACCAATTCAGCGTTCGGAAACCGCTCCTGCGCAGTGATATTCAATGAGTCGAGTTGTCTCGGCATCTCCAGTATGGGAACGGTAAAGGCACACATAGATTTGAGTCGTACAGACATGGTCTACGTATAACTAAAACACACACCAATAAATGTAAACTGCGTCAAAACATTAATTTATTTCACCACGCGATCGAACAAGACGTTAAGTCAAACATAACCGCGTGGTTCCGAGTGGCGCACATTTTAAAACACCGCGTACAAAACTATATGTATAGATATCCGCATCTACGACACTTATTCGTTGTAATTGTAATACTTGTTCCCTTATACGATTTGTAAATGAAGTGAAATACATCATAATTAGAAAAAAAAAATATGTAGATATGTGCATATGGACAATCTAAAGCGAATAAGCAATTAAAAAAAAATGCTGTTTTCGACATGTCTTTATGTACGTAGGGACCGTCGATCTATCTTGTAACATCTGACATCGTGAATGCACACTATAAAAATAGTCTGTAACACAACATGTGCATCGTAAATGTGTAATTAAATAAAAGTAGTCTCTCCCCTCGTCGTATTCAACTATCCGAGCTTAGATATACATTATACTGGTATACCAATGTATTCCTTTTAACTCTATCTAGCTTAAGTAGGTACCTTAATATAGCTGGTAATATTGGATTATAAATATCAATCAATCATTTATTGCTGGACATAACCCAGTCCCAATGTGCGCCACTGCTCCCTATCCTCTGACCTCCGCATCCAGTCTGTCCCAGCGTAAATATACAGGCTATTTTCATCATCATCATCATCATCATCATCATCATTATCATTACAGCCATAGGACGTCCACTGCTAAACATAGGCCTCCCCCATTGACCTCTAATCCGACCGGTTGGAGACGGTTTGTGCCCGGGTATCCGCAACTCTGACTATCTCTATATATTGACTATCTTTCATCTCGTCTTAGGCCGTCGTACGTCGTTTAACAGTACGTGGTCTCCATTCGAAAGCCTTTCGGTTCGAATGGTGATCTGTTTTTTGGAAATAGATACATATAGAACTGCCCAAATCAAATAAAACAACTTTTTAACTAATTCTAAATTTAAAACGAATTTCAACGCGATTTATCTGATATTATACATTTAGACCGACGATCCGGCAAACTTTTTGCAGTTATGGTATGTTCTGTGCGTGCTACTAGTAGCCTTATGGATAAAGACTTCCGCTATGAGAGTTTATTGGATGACTTGACTTTGGTTAGTGTTAATCCGTCGGTCAAACATGACTGCATGACGTGGAATATTACCTTAAAGTACAGAGTTTACGGCAGCGCCACTTATAAGGACTTCATAATAATAGACTTAGCAAACATAACACACATAATCTCATAATACCTGACTCATACCATACTGATAACATCAAATTCGTAACTTCGTCACACTTCACCGAGATAGATACTGCAAATATACATAGAAAACAACGTCATATGTACTATATAAGAACTTATTATAACGTAGTAAGATACATTTTTGGATGTCATCATTTCCATTTCATGGTCATTCGTGACCAGCTATTGAAACCTCGCGAAGGGCTCCACCTGTCTAAATAGTTAAAATAATGTGTTTACGTTTGTACAGTCTGAGAAATGCTTTAATGTTGTTTGCAAAGGTGATATTAGCAGAAAGCGATGACACAATTTAACATATGCAAACAGTTATTTCATTATTTGATTTATAAGTGTGTTACCTCTATTTAGTATATACTGCTCCATCAAAGATTTGTTAGGTTGCTGTTAACGTTCAAAAGTAATAGTCAGCATAATCCATACATGTTTTAGCTTTCAAACATTGTAGAAAATTTATAAGTTTTGTGAATATAGTATAAATTTGATCAAAATCTAATGAACGATGTGAAAAGTATTGCTCTTACACAGTTAGTGAGCCTAGTTCTGCCTCTCTACTCTACCCTACTAACTACCCAGAGCCATCAAAAGTCCTCTAGGGTGTGGGACTACGGTTCCACTGAACACTACCATCTTTCCTCGACTAAGGAGGGGCGCTGCTCCTGCTAGGGTGACAGGTGGCTCCACCTGTCTCCCCCAGGCCCACATTCCGTGTTCCGGCAAGAAAGTATCTATTTAGATACCGGAATTTGTTTTGCATATTCAAAATATATTTCGCAAATCAGTTCCAACATATCCATTCTAGTTATCTGTATACAATCTCTCAGATATAATCACCGATGACATGTTATCACAAGATAACATGCTACTGAAATATATATAATCATGATATTCTAACAACAAATGATATTGTAAACACGTGAACTAGTGATATTCTCCTTTTCAACATCAGGGGTCGTTGATTGCACACCTTTAAACGAATATTCATACCAAAGCTGATAAAAGAACAGACAGATTTAAAATAAGAAGAGATAGAGAAAGCTCTATTTTAATCTTCATTCCATCCGCCATGGGGGTGATAGGTCTGCGTGTCTTTGATGCGGTAACTTTGCCTGCGTGAATTTGAAGCGGTAACTTTGCCTGCGTGAATTTTAAGCGGTAGCTTTGCCTACGTGAATTTGAAACGGTAACTTTACCTACGTGTATTTGAAGCGGTAACTTTACCTACGTGTATTTGAAGCGGTAACTTTACCTACGTGAATTTGAAGCGGTACCTTTGCCTGCGTGAATTTCGCATCCTGTGTAACGTGATCCATAGAAATCTATTTCCAGGATATATAAAAACAAATTCTATCCATCTCTCCTTACAAAGTTTTACATTTTACAGTACGAAGAACGTATACAAAAGTCAATTACAAGTAATAAGATGGCCAACCATATACCTGTTGGCCAATTTATTGCTTCATTACGATTTTATCAGTCCAGCTGGCGATGTGGCTCGATATGTTAACAGTCCTGACCTTTGAGAAAGATGTCGGCTGAACTCGTGTAGCAACAACTGAACTTTATCGACCCATAAAATACGTCACGCGATGAATCCTTGTTGAACACACATTCCCACGTGTCGAGAACACATTCCCACGTTGTCTCACACATCCCTCTCCATATTAGAGAGGACTTATCACTAAAAAAGTATATCTTAATGTTCAATATGTCGATGGACTGCTCCCTGCTAGTTTATTTCAAAACTAATAATATGCGTAAATATTGTAAAACATGAACTGCTAATATATGCGTAGTTAATACAGCATGCCACATTTAAATCACTTATACTAATACAAAAGGTAATAACAACAAATGCATGTGCAATTAAGGTCAAGCTACACTGCGTTTATGTCGTGCAATCGTTTATTAATTCACTAAGACTAAGTACATACTGTTAAATATTTAAATTCCAAAGGAAACTTATGTTTGTAAACAACTTCAATAATAAGAGGATAAGGTGTTTATGTGATTAGAAAAGTGTAATTTAAGATTTATTGTCAGATTTTTTTCTTATAGGTTTTACTATTTTCTTGTGATTTAAGCTGCACACAGATGTAAAATCAACGATCTCGTCCTCCATAATTGTTACTTCATAACGAATTGTGACTTTCATGAATATAAATTTTGATTTGATCCGGTGCAATTTAGGTAATAATTAAATAAACCGTACTGTGGTCTGTAAACGTTTAAAACACAAAATATATCATTCAAAGGGAAACAGTCAGCCGTTCATACGTGATTACCAAATTCCATCAATCCATCGTCTAAACTTTCGCAGTAATGAATAAGAATATGGCAATATGCAAATATCAGGTCCTCCGATAAAAGTAAAAAAATAATGGAATGAAAATTCGAAGTGTAAAACGTCTTCAAACCCAATACCTTAAAGGACACGTGATGTGCTACGGTAATTTAAGTATGTTGCCATATAATGTTATCTCATAGCAGGTTAGCAGGTGACATCAGAGTAAACAAAACGATCGTGCTCACACCATTCAGTTTATTACGGCGCCTATTTAAAGCACAAGCAGTAGCGATTTTACTAATCTCTTTTTGATACCAAACCTTGTCCAATTATGGAGGTTTTTTGGTGTTCTTGATACTATCGGAGACACCAGAATTAAATAAAAGCTCTAAAAAGGGTGTTAATGTAACGGCCTAAAACTATACTGATACAATGTAAAAGCGGTTACGGTTAAAAATCTGTATATAACTACGCCAAATCAGCTTTAATTAGATAGAAATCTACACCGTTTTCTACTGGCAATACTGTCTTCTATTTCTTAGGACGCAGTAACAATATGACAATAACGAAAACCTCTCAAACTAAGCGTTATTCAATAACAGTTTGCATTGCACCATGTGCAACCATTTATATAAAAACAGTATTAATATTGCCATGTAATGTTTTCATTGTGTTGCATATTACTTATTACAAAACAATTATCGTTTGTCAATATCTTACAATGGTTATAATCCTCCAGTGGTCAGTGACCGCTGATGTTTTTATACTTCGGTTATACACTAACGAATTCACGATATGATATCATTTTTTTTTTTATTCTACGTAGGTGGCAGACAAGCACACGGCCCACCTGATGGAAAGCGGCCACCGTGGCCTATGAACGTGTGCAACACTAAAGGTGTCACACACGCGCTGCCCACCCTGAAGGGAAAGGGGGAGAGCTGGGAAGTGGTGGGGAGGCTAGGAAGGGGAGGGGAAGGAGGGGTATAGTGAGCTCTGGCTACCCTACTTACCGGCGGGAACATAACACGATGGTTATTATGACCGCGGTCTTCTGTAGGGCGGAGGTACTTCCCCAGTTGGACAGCTCATTTCGGACGGGAGATACCGTCGTGTCCTACCTCCGTTATATATAACTAGCGCACGAGCGCAACTTTGTCTGCATCACCCCGTTTTTGCAGCATTTTTCACTTCTACTCCGCACCAGTTGGTCTTCAATCACTCTACCTATTAAAAAAACCGCATCATAATCTGTCGCGTAGTTTTAAAGATTTAAGCATACAAAGGTATATAGGGACAGAGAAAGCGACTTAGTTTTATACTATGTAATGATAAATATAGATAACACATGGCACATCGGATTATTTAAACCTATGAGTACTTACAATATCAGTTAAAATAAATCAACAGCTTGTACATTAGAAAATTTCTTGTGACTTGTACCAAAACTGAATTATGTAAGAACATACGTAAAAAGGAATTCCGAGAAAAACTGGTTTTAAAACGTGATTTGTACCTTGACCATTGATTAACCATAAGTTATTATTACCCCCATGGTGTACCTCTTTATACAAGTTATAGTCAAGTTTTGCGATGAAATGTGCCTGTCGATTCCATCGGTCCATATGTAATTAACAATTTAACACTAGAGCGCACCTGCGTATTTAATCGTATCTCTATGTTCGTATGAACCAACTTTTTGATGAAGCAAAGATACTGTGAGAGAAACAGCCTCTATGGTGTGGCGGTAGTGGACGCAACTACTACCCGGATCTAATTCCCGCTCAGTGCAAATATTTGTTTGCATGATCTAGTCGTGCATAAGAGAGCACTTTATGCCGTCGGCTCTGGCTGTCATACGAACATCTTTGGCAGCCGTTACAGGTAGTTAGAGCCTTAAAAACTCTTCTAAAATATAGGTATAGTTATGATGATATATTCATAAAACTCCGATTCGTACAAATTGCCCAACCGAAAAGCCAAATTTAGGCACAAACTGAGCCAAAAATATATTTGACAGCTAATTTAAAATCACGTTCCTATTTTATTAGACAGCTGTTAATTTGTTACTTGTTTAACATAAACCACAGGTGCGTTAATAAAGTAAATTAAACGTTAATCTTAACCTTAACAGGCCATTTGGCGCAACAGCACTTTAAAATCAAAGTTAATTTATTGCTCAGGCAACACGCCCACCACACAACTGGCGCCTTAATAGACAATAATTTCATTCATGCGTTCATTCATTATTAGCAATATAAAACGCGATTCACACATAGCGCGGATGCGGGTCGGGCGCGTATCTATTTGCTAGTCCTCGCCGTTTTCTTAACAATGTGATTTTTAAAAACGGATCCGCGCCCGACCCACTTTCTCGCCCTATTTGTGAATTACGCTTAAGCTTGAGGATAACACAAGTACATGCTTCATGTTCATGTGCATGTTCTGTACATGCTTTAAATTTCTAATTTCTTTTAAACGGTTTTGGAACCCGTGGAATCAAATTTCGGTTCGAGCCACATCACATTGCAACGCAGTAATCCGCCTGTCATACGCCTTGTATGGCGATGGCGGGCGGATTCCGTTCCGCCCCGCTTCTAGTCGACGCAAGTGCAACTCAATTTTATAGGAAACTAGCCTATGCCTGTGGCTCCGCCCGCATGGCTGTCGGTTATCGCGACCTAAGCGCCATCTTTGCTACTTAAATTCTATATTGCTAATCATAACTCTGATTCTACTCGCAATCGCAATCGGTTAGATTGCAATCAAACAAGCGTAAGATTTTAAGTTGGACCAAACCCCTTCAAACCGCTTCGAAATCCGTTCAGTAGTTTTTACGTCCATCGCGGACAAATATAAACTTTTAACAAATATATTATACTATAGAATAGAATAGGGCCCGCCTGCCTCTTGTACGACAAGCTTATAAGTAGGTTTAAACCAAGTCATACCATGACCTATGTCTACATTACACTTGAATAACAACTCAATTCCCCTGGCCTTCTAACCGATGTTTGTACCGCATGTTTTCGCCGGCAATTGATAATTGTTTTGCAAATACACATGAACAATCTGTTTACACAAGATGTTAGAACTTCGGCGTAATGAGTGTGTCGGCCAGTTTGAGACCGAAGGTTTGAAAATATTCGGCTGATGTTAAAAATAACGTCATCAATATCCTGATTGCATCTCCGTCTTCGTAGAATATATACTCGGGTTTTTTTTTGTTTTGTGGGAGCGGCTGCCATCTGGCCTCCAACCCCAAGAGATATACCGGCATCAAACCTTCGTTCCTAAGTCAGCAGATGAGGATGAGGTTGACTTACTTTCTGAAGATCTTGGTTGAACCTCATGCATCCACCTATAATATAATGTATCTACTCTAACTATAATGTATCTACTCTAAAAATCGTTTGACAAAGGATTTGTAAGGGCTTTGAATAACCCCTATTTAAAGGCGGGAAAAACTGTGTCCCAAATAATTACTGTTACCTCTAAATTTCCGCTATGTACAGACAAGGAATTTGATTCGCGTACCGTTCCGATGATTTTTTGCTCGAACTATGAAAATATCATAAGGGTTATATTCGTTTAATTATGGTAAAATAGATTTGCATAATTAAAATGACACATGTTCGGTTGACAGGTCTGCAAACTTCGACCTTAGACAAAGTAAGTTTAGATTAATTTCACTATGTCAAACTGAAGACAGTTTGACATAGTGAAATTAAATCTGAATACTAACCTATTTTTAGTTTCGTATTTAAAATATGAAAAAAATCTTCGGCCATGTCAAATTAGTGACACAGTCAAACGTCAACTAAAACATTGAACGTGTTTGATAAAAACGTAAAATTTTAAAATGCGGAAGGAAGAAGTCAAATAATTACATTGCATGAGTAGGGCCGCGGCGTTTGCGACATAGCTCGGTTATTAAATATATCGAGAACAACACTGTAAGGCTATGGATTACTCGATTTGGAGTAGAAGAAGAATCACCTGATTTATACCAGTACCCAATAGAAAATAATTGGAGAATTATGGTGCAAATGTGGCAAAATGGTCAAGAAAGGACGAAACAAGCTTTAGTGGAATGTTGTAACGTTGTGTGGGAATCGTTGCGTGGTTCAAACATTTGTGTAGTCGGATAGTAGACTCAATGCCGGACCAAGCTGTGTCTGACAGTGGAGGTGGTTATTATTAAGTATTAAAAGTATTAAGAATACAATTTCTGATGTTTATTATTAAGTATTAAAAATATTAAAAATACAATTTCTGATGTTTATTTTATAACGTAGCATTTAGTTTTCAATGGCGGGAGAACTAGTCGACGTTAAAATTTTAACGTCCACAGCTAATATTTTGAAGTCACCTATGACAACCACGAAGTTATAGATGACAACAGCCAATTATGTTCGCCCATTGATGTATAAGGGGGGGGGATGGGCCCTACCTACAAAACGCTGTGTCCTACCTACGTTCCATTTTTATGAATGGACGTTTTACTACGTTAGTGCTGTGCCTTCTACTATGGCAGAAGTGGTCGATTTACGTATACTAATACGATTGTGTTTACTTATCTTTTAACGTGTATTAACTTAACAAGACCGGTAACATGCTACACTTATGAGATAATATTATAATTCTTATTTTTATTATAATTTATAGATTTCTTACTATTCCAAATGACTTTTATTTTTTAATGAATCATACACGTAAACACAACAAAACACAACTGGGACCGAGATAAATGCAATATTCTCTTGCACTTCATGCATTTGCACTACTTACTAAGAAATCATGCCGTCACTCACACAAAAACCGTTTTCTAGCTGCTCGTTTCAATTTTCGAAATCAAATATCTTTAAAACTACATATTTGTGTTAAGAAAATTCACTTTAACAATTCTTCATAATCATTATGGATATTAAATTTTAAATGAGCAGTCATCGGTTCATCGTTCGTCGATAAATCTTTTTCTTGAAGTACGTCACTAGTATGCTAGCTGTAGTAAAAGACTAGAAAAAATTATGAATGACGGGGCGCAAAGCATTCATAAATTTTGGTGACCTTGGCACGCTGTTCTTCCTTATAATAGTGCGTTAGGGCCGCCCTGTGTGTTCGCCCCAGCCATAAAAACTCATTATACTTGTAAAATATAAAATAACTCTATGGTCACGGTCAATCTCAAAGAATTTGGAAAAATTACCTTGTCAAGAATCTGGTTAATTACGAATCTGGTAAATTGCGAATCTGGTGAACTGCTTCTGAGCGAAGTCAACCCTTTATCGTTTGTCAAATATAGTATTCTCGAATGATGTCAAATAGTGAGCTCGGAAAAGCTCGGTTTGGCTCGGTTTAGTATCATCGTAGTATCTCTTTCTAGACTGTGTCGGTAAACAAAAGCGTCGTCGAGGAAAGATAATCCTTAATATTATAGATTGTCATCGGCAATTTAGACTTAGAACGGTACGCGAATCAAATTCCTTGACTGTACAGTCTTAAACGTAGGCCACACTGAATACGTAGCGAAACGAACCTAAATCTGTTTTTCGTTAGATTACCTACAGCGAACTACAGAGCCACAGGCCAAGGAGCCTCCTTCAACTCCTTTAACTGTTCTGTAACAGAGCCTATGAGATTTGACTGCAATTGAGGCAAAATGTATTCTTACTCAGTTCGAAAGTAAGTTACTCCTTATTTTATTTATTTATATTTGATGATGAGGTCTCAGGTTCGATCCCAGGTTTCCCATGGCACAAGCCAATGACTTTTCCAGGTTTTTCGAAGTTATGTGTGTATTTATCGTAGGTTTATAAGTGCCCGGTTAATGGCAATTGGTCGCCACCTATTACATTGGGACCTAAACATAAACTGGCGAAATGTGGGCACACCTCTGCCTACCCCTTTGGGGATATAGGTGTGAGTTTATGCTATGTTATGTTACGTTTATATAAATACATTATGCTCACGTCTATTTCTCTCCACGGTAGGCCCGCCAATTCATAATATTTTTGTCCATTTTCATCATCTTGAATGTTATATTACGCCGTATGACACCAGTCTACACCCAGGTTAAAAGATAGAGACAGGATAATTTGATATATCCTTCAAATTTGATGTACACGAGACGTAACGTCTGATCGCAGGCTTGTAAAGTGGGAGGTAATAAAGTTCAGTCTGACCTTCTGAGAATTTGGCACGACTAAACCTCTAGTGACCTTGCCCGTCTTATACAAAAACAACCATATTAAGCTTTAATTCTATTTAGCCTTTTATTAAGTCATATTGAATAGTCTATAAATATGTATTAAAAGGTAAAACGAAGTGTATAAGTGCCTTAATAATGGCGCATCCAAGTCGGTATATCTAACAACTTTTTAGAGCTAAAAAGTCTGATGGCAGTTTCTTCACACAAACCCAAAGAAAGAAAAGATAAGCTGACCTCGGACACTCGGAGAAAGAAAAGATTTGAGCTTGTAAAAGTGACTACATACCTATGCCTCTGATAGAAATTAATGAATTATTATTGCTCGACTTATTTGGCAAGTTGTACATACCTAGTATGAGAACAATTCCTAATCTATTCAGGATTGCGACACAAACAATCGTCTATGCTAACTGAGTGTTTGACGTCATTTATTGTAGACCTATATATGCGAAGAACTAATTACAACAGACAATATGACTGTTGACATATAGACTCGCAGCATACTAAGATATAATATAACCTTTTATAGTAACGCTTATTCGTCGTAATTGGAAAATTTGAGGAATATGAGACAGTGGGAAAAAAAGCCCTCATCAATAGTTGGATACCTACTTGAGAATGATGAAAGAATTGACTCTTTACCGGCACCTACCCTATTACGACAATTTAGGCTTCCCCTATGATTTTTTATTATTTTTTTATTTATTTATTCAGGTACACAAAACACATTTAAATCATATAAAAATAATAAAATAAAAATACAGTTCCGTTCTGGATTGTAACATAAATACATGTGTACACAGTTAAAACAATATGTAAATACAGTAAAAGCTCTTCATCAAACAAATTGGAGAGAGTATAATAATGACGTATTTTTTTTTCACTTACAAGGCCGAACTGTTATGGAGGATGTCCTTCAGAATTTTAACAAATCTATTCTGATTGGAATCAAATATGATGTTAAATCTAAACGTAAATCTCATATGTAAGTACCTACCTTTTCGAAAACATACACGAGCTTTACAAATACGTCCTCAAAACATATTATTGCAATCTTAATAAACTTGCATAGGACTCCGACCGTTGTCGTCCATCGATATTTGTGTACTGTACCTATATTGTTAGGCAATCAATTTAAACTAATTAAAAGAGTACCTGCCACCCAATTAACCTAAGTGGTATAAAAAAAGTTATAAAAGTACTCTCAACTGTTTTTAAACACCTCAAATATTGTCTGCACCTCTTTGCAATAACTAGAAATCTTTTAACCCTCCGTATTCGGTATTAGTGTCAGTTTTATCTTACAATTATAAAAATCTGTGATTTGAGATGCTTCACTGCCTACGCTTTCTCTCTTTGTTCTGTCTCTATCTGATGGAGATGTTATAATAATTGTTCGCTCGCTGTCATGTGTTTATAGGGTTGATCAGATCAGTCTTTGCGCAAGCCTTAACAATAGTGCCCTTTATCCGTATGAAAGTTTAACAAGTAATGCACTATTACCGAACCCCACATATTGCCCATAAAAAAAAAATGTTAGTTCAGCAATTCGCTCATTTGTATATATCTACACGTATTTATTTTTCACATACATTACCCGAAAGGAAATTCGGATTTCGATATCCAGATTGAGAAACAAATTTTCATTGCTTTAATCCTAATGATATGTTAACTCCTAGTATAAAAGATATAATTATAATTGTTGAACGAGTCTCACAGTCAGTATTGCGCTCACGTGCTACCGCTCAGGCAGACAGACAGACGCCCAATGTGCAAACGATGTAACAATGGCTATTAACATCGGACTTATAAGTACGTAGTCGTGTATTGTGATTACTATCTATTTCTAATCGAACACCATCGTCAATGTGTGTGTTACCATATCCGGAATATCCGGATAAGGATCCGGACAAGTTTCTATCTAAACGGTATTTCGATTTTAGTCACAATCTAGTTAGGTGACTAATCTTCAATATTTAAATGTTAGTGAGCTGGCGTTGAAAGTGAAAGTAATAATAATTTTTTCATGACTATTATTTTGCATTGCGACGGGTAATTACAAATTCAACAGAAGAAATCTGTTGAAAACGAAATTACTGTTTTAAAATAGAATGTATTGTTGTATAAATTTGTAGATACCTTATCCAATCTGGTCTAATGAAATGTCTAAACCAAATAGACTTCATTTAGATGCTAGCGAACCCACCGCAATCTATAATTTATCGAATCCAATTAGAAATTAAACTCCTTTTTTAAACTCTATTAAAATCGATGTTGCTTGTTTGATTGTCTTATATGCGTTGCCGCTGTACTGTTAATCGAAAGGAAATACTGTTATGAAGAAGTTAGTTTTTTTTTTCTTTTTTTTAATAAGAATATTAGCAACCCAAATTACTAATATCCCCTCTGACCCCTCCAAGTAAGCTCAATGGCTTGTGTTAGGAGTGGGTATTTTGGCGTAAGTTATGTTTTCCGAATTAGGTGTTTTGCGTATAGGGTTTTTAACTTGCATGCCATTATGTGTCAAAAAGGTAGTAAAAATGCTGGCACTACACAACTACTAGAAAATAAAAGTGGAATTTTTCAAGTCGTACCGGAGTTCCAGATGTTGATTTTCCAAACGGAACAAATTATTCAGCTTCAGAAAAAAACTAGTTGAGTACTTGTTTTCCGTGTGTATTATAAGTAGGAATTGTCACTCAGTACTCAGTACTCATTAGTTCTACGTGCCCAAACAACCGCAGCACACCCTTTCAATTGTCGCCACTCCGTCCTCTTTCATTGTATTATGCATATAAATGAATATTTCTTTGTTTACTTGTGCCATATGCGTTCCCATACCATTCATACGATTGCAATGAAAGCTTGTACAGTGCACATGACTCATGAATGCAGTATTACCAACTCAAAAGAAATTAGCTAGTATTTAGCCTATTCTTTTTAAGTCGTTACAGATACACCGTACAGTGACTTGACTTTAATTTATTTGTCTAACAATGAAATTCTCATAGACAATATCGGAAACGTAAAAACTTATTATCTTTTCGCTGCCGGCAGCTTGAAGACCTCTTGCCAATCTCACATAGGTTGTCTTCATATCAATCAACTTTAATTTAATTGTTATTGCTAATTTCTTCTTTAATTGTCATAGAAAGGAATGCCAAATCGCACCCCTCAAAGCAAGTAAAAACACTTCTTTACCAGAGGAGATATGATATATCTCTGCACGAGGCATGTTCAAGAGCGCTACCAAGTGCAATGGTTGGTGAAATCTGGTCTTAGTAGCGCTTCGCACGTATCAACCATTTACCACTAGCAGGCAACCGTGTCTTCGTTAGCTACCGAAATAGTTAAAGTATGTATTAATAAACTGTGCATTAATGAGACAACGCATTACACTTTCGATTTCAGAATGCGGGCACCCGTATGCTATACCTATGATACCTATGGTTAAAATCTAATCATAGCACAGTTGTGCCTTTTTATTACATATTAAAACTTACGCACCGAAGGAGTAGATAAATACCTCAATGTATTAAAACAAACAATTTCCCGAAATAAGTTTTTCGGTCTAGCATAGCTCTATAAATTCTTCAAATTTTTCGACACCTACGAGAAGAGATGTTGTGAGACTTGTATTCACGAATCGTCCAATCTGTCTTACAACTAATAATAATAAATTTCTATTTATACTTTCAAATTATTAACTCAGTTAATATTCTACTTATTCATGACTGCATATCAAAAGAGATAAAAACAGTTTACTTTTTAATGCTCAATTCTGTTTCGATACCAAAAAAATGTCATTAACTTATTGCTCGGGTAATTATTTCAAGCGTAACTACACGCCATCAGGAGAGCACCTAACTTGTCTTCTTTTACAAAAGCCTAAATTGCCCTGCATGTACAGTGGGTACCGAACATTCTTGGACATCTTAAGATCTATAATCCTTTGCCAGGCTAATTCTAAGTTAATCCAAAGTAACATACTCGTACATATAAATAGCGTTAATAAAATAAACTAGATCGATGTCTTGTTTCTTTATAAGAAAATAATTAAACTCATGCAAGTAGTATCGTAACTTGATTACATTACAAAGTAGATCTATTTACCGGTCTGTTGGAGCTCCAAATCTGGTCTGTGTTTCTGAGTGAGGTAAAGGTGAGTATCATTATCATTTTCATTAAGCTTGCCCTTTGGACTATTTATACTGTTGATGGATGGTACTTGGTGGAACTTATTGTTATACATTAATTTTAGTGTACTTCATTTTAGTACTACCCACATATGAAAGATCTTATCAAGTTGCTTTTAGTAGTTATGTAGTGGCAACATTTTATACAAATTTAATTTCGAATTGTCCAGTAAGTTTTGAGGCCCACTGTACGTGAACCTATATCTACACTACCAGTACCTGTATAACTGTAAACGGACCACCATCTGTGTCATGTGTTCTTACTTTCCAAAGATTGCCTGTAAGGAATCGGTCATTTTAGAATTCTGAGTTTTGACCATAACCTGCATGAAGACGTAAAAGGCATTAGAGAATTATAATCTCTGTGGCACACGTAAGTCACGCGTTTAGAAAGTGAGTTTGGTGTGCACTAGCCGTGACCGTGGGAACTCTGCATCGTGAATTAGCGACGCCCATTCCTACAGTTTTATAAGTGATTAGCGCAGCTGTTCCGCAATTCGACGCTTCCGGAACATTCAGATGTCGCCGTTCATTATTAGCGTTTAATTGGCAGAAACGGTTACGTTTTTGTTATCGCCGTATCTTTGTACGCCCACATTCTCACTGAGTACCTTACTATGTGGGTAGAACAAAACTTTCTCGAGTAGGTAACTTATTGCATCAAAACATTCTTTCGTTTAATAAAAGTATCGAGGTTTTCCTCGCCCGTTCTTTTTGTATCTCCTTAATTTTCTTCCTTTTTTCTTTTACGAGTATGTTATGCAGGCGTTCATGAAAAGGGTAAAAGTTTCAGTAAAATAAGAAAGTATTGTGTCAACTTACCATTGCTGCTTCCCTAGTGCTCAGGACTTTCAAAACGTTATAACTAGTAATATGACATTAGACAACCAATTCAATTTCGTCAAGAACTGACAAAATCCTTACACATAACTAGAATCAAAAATCAGAAATAACGAATTTTCTTTTTTCTTGTTCACAGACGGGCTCCGGCAAAACGTACACAATGGGCAGTGGTTGGGAAGGTGAGGGGGATGGCGATGAAGACAGGCGCGGGATCATCCCTCGCGCCATCCGAGACCTCTTCGCCGGAGCAGAAGCAAGAGCCGAAGCTGCGCGTGCGCAGGGTCAGCTACCACCGGAGTTCTCAGTACAAACGCAGTTTATAGAACTTTACAACGAAGATATAGTTGACCTGCTTGATCCTGCTAAAGATCCTTTTGCTAAGGTTTGTATCTATACAATAATGACTATTAACTGATATTAAAGAAGTACATCTAGCAACCATTGGAACGGTCTATTAAATAATATTTAGTTAGGAAGCAAAAAAGTGAAGATAATATGCTACGGAATCCGAAATTGTGCTATAAGGCTATAGCTAAAGCTATAAGGTTACCCACAGAATGGAGAATAGAAGCTTCAGGGTGGCTGCACACAGCTAATAAAATATGAGATGCCGTCGACTCGACAGAAGAAGAATAATAGTTTAACTAATAGCATCAAAAACACTTGTAATATAGGTTCCAAAATTCGTATCTTTTTTTTCTGTATCATTCATGTTCAAATACATAGAACATGAGTATATAGGTACTTAAAAAAAAATGAAGTAGGTACTTTCTTTTTTATTTTACACGTACGACTGTTAATACTTTGGTACAGATGTATATTTATGTTATTTACTACATTCTGCGACTACCGGTCCACTTGCCCAACAAGGTACTATGCAAATATCTTATACGCCTGTGTTTGTTTACGGTACCTACGTACCATATATGGTACATTTAATCAATAGTTAAGATCCGTTTCTAAGTACACATTGAACTATATCACATTCTTCTGACAAATATGGCACATCAGGAACTACTATGCTATAACAGAATCTGTATTCTGCTAATGGAAATGCCCTTTTATTGGCTGAGCAGCGAGAGAGAGTCTCCGTTTTGACAAAGTGGCTGATTTTACTTTCGTCCATATATGTCTGTGGATGTGTCAGTTCTAGTCTACTGGACACATTTGTTAACCAATTTCACTAAACTTGGCTTGTGTTTTTTGGATAGGGAGGAAAGTGGGAGAAAGCGTGAAGTATTTATGAACAGATCTTGATGAATTTTGTCTGAAACATTCAGGACAATATTTCACGCATGGTGGTGAAAAAAAAGTACTCGAGAGCTATACTCTTCACAGAAAAACTATTTACTTATTGGTACTTTCTGAGTTACGAAAGGATATGCCTTATATAACATCCTGTGTAGCACTCAGGTAGTCAACTATTTTATTCATAATATAACATAAACTCACGCCTTTATCCCTGAAGGGGTAGGCAGAGGTGCTAGCACCCACATTTCGCCAGTTTATGTTTAGGTCCCAATGTAATAGGTGGCGAGCCTATTGCCATTAACCGGGCTCTTATAAACCTGCGATAAATACACACATAACTTCGAAAAGCATCGAAAAGTCATTGGTGTGTGCCATGGTAAACCTGGGATCGAACTCGAGACCTCGTCTCAGCAGTCCATTACCCACACCACTAGGCTACCGCGGTTCGTTACTATTTTATGCGAACTCATGAAATATTACTCGTGCAAGAAATTTTTAAATCGGCTGTAATTTTGTTTGTTATAAGATGCAAAAAGATTTCTTAATCATGTTGTGCGACACGATGGCCATACTGTGACTTTACTGACCAGGCCTTTGAATTCTATTTTCTTTTTTCTAGGGCGCCTTAAGAATAACAGAAGATGGTTGTGGTGGTGTACGTGTAGTAGGAGCTTCAATGCGAGCTGTCCGCGGAGCCAGAGAAGCCTTAGGAGCCTTACGAGCCGGTGCCCTAGCCAGAACCACAGCAGCTACCAACATGAACTCGTCATCATCAAGATCTCATGCTGTGTTCACTCTCCTGCTTAGACAGAGGAGGTTGGCGCCAGACCAGGAAGTTGTGGACAAGGAAGCTGATACGGACTCGCCTGAACAGTACGAAACTTTAACGGCAAAGTTCCATTTTGTTGATCTGGCTGGATCGGAAAGATTAAAGCGAACAGGTGAGTGACATCATCGTTTTCTTCTAGGGCTACGCATTTTAGGACCCAGTAATTGAATCTGGGTCCAGGTCACAATCGCACATTAACATTAGTACAAACGAATGTTACAGAAATGGGCAAGTAACTTGGCAAGAACTGTCAGCGCATCTGAGACGATTTTTAAGTCTTTTTTGCGGTAAAGCAGACATGATTCAAAATAAATGATGGCATTCTGGTGAATGAATAGAATAATGACAAGCACTTTTGTGCCTCTAAGTGTACGATGCGCGAACTTACCCCAATGTAGTAGATACCGTGCACTGTACGTAATCCAGAGATATTTTTATACCCCTTAGGTTTTACACAAGTACACAAGTTGTTACTGTGGCCTATGGATGTGTCCATCAGGAACCTTGTAGGAAAACGAATTGATCGAGTTTTTATGAATTACAGGAGCAACTGGCGAACGCGCTCGAGAAGGCATCTCAATAAACTGCGGCCTATTAGCTCTCGGCAACGTGATATCCGCTCTAGGAGACAAATCTCGCAAAGTCCTCCACGTTCCTTATCGAGACTCCAAACTGACTCGACTGCTACAAGACTCCTTAGGAGGCAATAGCAATACCGTCATGATAGCTTGCGTCTCACCCAGCGATAGAGATTTTATGGAGACCCTGAATACGCTGAAGTATGCTAACAGGGCGAGAAACATCAAGAACAGATGCATTGTAAACCAGGATCTGACGTCGAGGACTATACATCAACTGAGGCAGGAGGTCGCGAGGCTGCAGTTAGAATTGACTGAATATAAACAGGTGAGATAAACTAGATTTTACTGAAGTACCTATATGTATTCAAACTCGCACACAATCGAAGTCCATTCCAAGGTTGCCTGGAAGAGATCGCTTCTAGCGAAAAGCCGTCAAATGTACATACAATAATTTACCTTTTGTTCCCAAAGGACCACTCAATCCATCCACCGAGGTGGTCAGCTAGGAATTTCATTCCTATTAAACCACCTAGTGTTTACATGGGTACTCAGTTAGGAATATTTGGTAGTAACCAACCACCTTGTTTTCCTGGGTGGTCGGTTACGTGTACCTAAAATGCTCTCTCTTTTGGTGTACAATAATGAGTTATCTATGTATGGTCTATTCAGGGCATGTTTAAAGCACAATTTGCAAAAGTATTGTGAAATTCGAGGAATAAAATTCACATTGCAGGGTTATTCATTATTCCAAAATGACGATATAGAAACCATATCGTCCATTCCACCTTTCCATTCCAACACAGCCACTTCTCCTGATCTTTGATGAGATTTAAGAAAATGTTTCGGTTAAACTGGATTTTTTACACGTATAATAAACTATCGTGTATATGGTGACGGAGAAAGAATACCTACGCCATCTCATCTCATCCAACAAGTAAGAGGCGACGACTACAGTCGATATCAAGGCAAGAGAAGGAAAACTAAATAAAACCCTGTACCAACCCGTCTGGCCAGCGTGTAAACAGTAGACCGTACCCTCTCAACATTGGGACACATATACGTCCAGCAGTAGATTGCGATGGGCTAGTTGGTTGATAATATACTAGCTGATCCCCGCGGCTTTACCCGCGTGGATTTTTGATTCCATTCCTGCAACTCATAGGATAAGAGTAACCAATATGTTTGTAGCGATACCACATGTACCCAGCGCCATCTAGCGACAGCACGAGTAACTACTACGTAACTACGACGTCACTACTACGTCACTACGGATCCTGCATCGCGAAAATGAATAGCTCGCGCTGGTACGACATGTATACAACAACCCAACGACAACCGTTGGGCCGCCGCCCGCCAGGCGTGATCACCTTGCCTGGTCGGAGGATCTTCCCTTTGTGTTGGAGGGACATCACATCCCGTTCCTCCCCATGTTATTCAAAGCTATATTCTATTCCTGTAAAAATACAATTTCCAGCCAGACCTGTTCAACTGTTAAAACGTGATTGAAAAACAAACATCCAACCGAACATCTGCACTAACTTTCAGATTTATTATAGTAGTAGAATTCGCGGTCTTTCGGTCTCATAATTGTGGCCTACCTAGATACCAGGTCATAAAATCTCAAAAAAAAGGTCTCATAACTTTTTTTTGCGTTTCAGGGTAAGCGCATTGTAGCGGAAAATGGCGAAGAGGGCTGGAGTGACGTTGTCCAAGAGAATGCCATCCTCACGGGCGAGTGTGAATCTCTACGACGAAGAGTCAAGGCGATGCAGGGGACCATAGAACAGTTGTCGGCTCGGAACAGCGAGCTGTTAGCACAGAAGGCACTAGGGAACTTCGCGCCTAAAGATGGCAGCCCTGATGCGAATGATTGCTCGCTTACTTCGTTAGTACAGGTATTATTTTTACATGTTTATTATTACACTAGCTGACCAACGCAACTTCGTCTGCGTCACCCCGTTTTTACAACATTTTTCATTCCTGCTTCGCACCTGTTGGTCGTAGCATGATGTTATATACATATAAGCCTTCCTCTTTAACCATTCTATCTATTTAAAACCGCATCAAAATCCGTTGTGTAATTTAAGCATACAAAGGGACATAGGGACAGAGAACGCGACTTTCATTTTATACTATGTAGTGATACAAATTCAAAGAACTTTGCATTTATTCTATTAGTGCGATTTCAAATGATATCAAAAACAATCTTCTACACTTTCTGTAAAATATTACTAATTTTTTATAGGGTTATGTAAGCGAAATAGAAGATCTGAGAGCTCAACTGATGGAGTCGAACGCGATGTACGAAGCCAGCAGACGGCGGGAGGCGACTGTTGCAAGGACACGACACGACTCCGTACACGACCCGTCGGCCATCATCGATGACGCTAAGCGAGAATTATATAAGGTGAGTTGTCCTTTGCATTACCAGTTAAGCTAGCGTGGCGTTGTAGACATATTCGCTTCTCTTTTTTATACCACTTAGGTGGCAGACAAACATACGGCCCACCTGATGGAAAGCGGTCACTTTGAACTATAGACGTTTGCAACAGGCGTTATACTCGTGCTGCGAAATCAGTGAAGTCGATGAGATCATAACGTTTTGGTCATCTAACACCTTTTTTCAACGATTTAATTAATACCGCGGTAGCCTAGTGGCATAAGTAATGGGCTGCTGTGACGATGTCCCGGGTTCGTTCCCAGGTATTACCATAGCACACACCATTGACTTTTCGATGCTTTTGGAAGTTATGTGTGTATTTATCGCAGGTTTATAAGTGCCCGGTTAATGGCAATAGGCTCGCCACCTATTACATTGGGACAAACATAAACTGGCGAAATGTGTGCGCTAGCACCTCTACCTACCCCTTCGGGGATATAGGCGTGAGTTTATGTTATGTTATGTCATTAATTGAAGAGATATTCACCATGCTGCAGCTGCACCCAACAGCTTGATATTCAATATCTATTCGGTTATTTTATGTTTATAATTTTGGTACAGGAAAAAGAACTTCTAGCACGCAGTATGGGTGAGCTAGAATTCCAACGCAAGCTGAACATGAGTGAAAGCATGACAAGCGCTGTCGACGACCGTATTATAGGAGAGAGGGAGAGGGCCGAGGGAGAGAGTGCTGAGGACTCGGAGCCTTCCGATGGAGATGGGGAGCAGAGTGACTCGGAAGATGAGGATTCGGAGACTAAAGGTGAGACTTTATTTTCCGTAGTAGTTAGTATACGAAGCCTCCTTTTCGGGGCAATATAACCCCCCACCACATATTGAGGGGGGAGTTTCGAGAAGATTTCCAGTTAGACCAGTTTGTCGGACTACCCGTTACGACAGGTTAACATGTACTTCGAAACTCCCTATTTTGCGATTTGAACTAGCAGTATCTAAGATTAGCTCGTTCATCGCAACAAAACGTTCAATATGTTTATAATATCAAACTCTATTCATACTAATATTATTCACATGTACCAAAGTGCCCCTGATATTTTTTTACTATATTTTCTTCGTCCATGGTTGCCTGTTAGATACGATAAGGCCGCCAGTTGTATGTACCGCATTAAACTGTACCTCTAATCTGTAACATTTATATCCTATGATGTGATCAAGACATTTGATTTTTGTTTCACACTTTATTTTTAACTAGCTGACCCGCGCGACTTCGTCTGCGTCACCCCGTTTTTGCAACATTTTTCATTCCTGCTACGCACCTGTTAGTCGTAGCATGATGTTATATACATATAAACCTTCCTCTTTAACCATTCTATCTATTGTAACAAACCGCATCAAAATCCGTTGCGTAGTTCTAAAGATTGAAGCATACAAAGGGACAAGAAAAATAGGGACAGAAAACGCGACTTCATTTTATACTATGTAGTGATTTTACATTTTTAATTTTACAGGTCAACGCGTCCTCTCAGCGCAACTAGCCGCTTTAAGCGACGATATCGACACCAAAGCCCGTCTCATAGAACAGTTGGAACTGTCGCAACGTCGCTTAGCCGCACTTCGAACCCACTACGAACAGAGACTGGACACACTGCACCATCAGATCAAGGCTACCAATGAAGAGAGGGACAAAGTGCTGGCTTCGCTTGGTGAGTACTTTTGATACATAATATAGGTTGCTATTGTATTGATAAACTAATCTCCTTTCTAGGGCGTATCTGGTATCCCGATAAAAGCATAGACGCGTAAAAGAAGAAGATAAATGAAGTGGTAGCTTGGTCGGCGGAGGAAACTTTAGTGAAATTGCTGTAGGATGTAGAGTGGGGAAAGAAGTGGAAATATTTTAAGGGAAGCTTGTCTTTGCCCAGCAGTGGATAGTATGGCCACAGTGTCTATTTAATCGGTTTGTGGTCGACAAATTTGACTCCGGCGAAACAGTCGCGTTCACTACCGCCACGCCACAGAGGCTGTGGGTCTACTTACGCTGGTTTATTAATGTCTATGGTTGGCATTTTCCAGCCTCTGTGCATGGCGGCATTGCACGTGACTGCTACGCATGGGGTGCGGGTTTGATTCCCGCTCAGTGCAAAAAGTTGTAGGCATGAAAATGGCTGTTTGCACTGGTCTGGTCTGCTCGGAGAGCACGTTAAGCCGTTAGTCCTGGTTGCCATACAAACATCTATGGCAGTCGTTACGGGTAGTTGGAGCCCTCAAAAGTCCAACCGGTCTAACTTGAAACTTCGATATCGCCAATGGTCATCGGAGCATTGGTTGTGGCGGTCATATGACAGTCGCTTCACGCTTCACGGAAAATATCGAAGTTCAACCCCATTACAGTTAGACTGGAAAGCCGACCTCAACCGAAGAAAAAAAGGTTCAGAGAATGATGATGGTTGGCATTTATCTTTATGTATATCGCGGTATTATGTACTTATTTACTGTTGCTGTTTACTGATATTATGTAATATTTAATACTTATTGTCTTGCCTATATATAAAAACTTTTAAGTGGCCTTCTCATACTATACTATTACAATTAGTTGTAAGTTTTCCGTAATAAAATAAAATAAAAAAAAATAAAAAAAAATTCCACAGCGACCCAAGCGTCTCCACCGACGGAGAAGCTGAAGCGCGTGAAGGAGGAGTACGAGCGCCGCGCGGCGAGCATGGCGCGGGAACTGAAGCGGCTGCAGGCGGCGCAGCGCGAGCACACGCGCCTGCAGCGCTCGCAGCAGCACGCAGCGCTGCAGCTCAGCACCATGCGCGCCGAGCTCACCAGCATGAAGCGCGACAAGGTGAGCGATCACCTGCCACTGAGTCTTCTAGGTCGGGGCCGCGTTTCGAACTGGTGGTCCATTTGCATTTGATAAAATATTGTTGATATTGACGTTTTGTAAGTGCCGTTTACTGGTCTATGCAGAATAAATGATTTTTGATTTTTGATTTTGATTTTGATTTTGATTTTGATTTTGATTTTGATTTTGATTTTGATTTTGATTTTGATTTTGATTTTGATTTTGATTTTGATTTTGATTTTGTCTGCTAATTTCTGTAACCCTTTCGGCCACCAATGTAACTGTGTTTTGTAACCCGTTACAACAGAAGAAAATGTTATTCGTTACCTAGTTACAAACCGAGATCTTTTAATCTGCCTTCGTAACCGCTTCGTTTGTAACCGCAACGAGGTTACAGAAGAAGAAAGTTTTTTCTTTTTTTGTTACCAACAGACAGACAGGTAAACAGTTTGGTTACAAAATAAGAACAAAAAATAATTTCACGGTAACTACTTATTTAAAAATATTTGGTTCTTGGTTTTTACTCGTAACTAGGTAACGAAAAAAAACATTAACGGGTTACAAAACACAATTATATAGGTGACCGAAAGGATATAGACTAAATAAATGTTTTGTATAAAAACATGTTTTCACCAAAAAGTGAAAAGAAGAGATAAAATTCTTCACAACTTATAATTTGTAATACTTTTCACAGGTTAAACTAGTTCAACGAATGCGCGAAGAGTCTAAACGTCACGCGCAATCTGAGGCAGCCAGAGCTAAGGAGGTGTGTATACTGTGTTTACTGAGTCACCGCCTTCCGACATCTTGATCTAATAAGTATGGATATAATTAATGTATTAAATTTGTTAAAGGTGGCGCAACTTCGTAAGGAATCTCGTAAAAATGCCAACTTGATAAGGTCTCTAGAAGCTGAAACTAAGATGAAAGAAGCTGTAAGTGAAATTGAATTTATTTTTTTATATTTAAATAATAAATTAATATTTTAATACAATCTACGTAACACCATCTAGATATTCAGTTATGGGTTAAGGGTTCTAGAATGCGTATATACATACTTACTCTTTTTAATAAGTTGTGCAGAAAAACTTAGTATACATTTTTTTCGGTGCTAAGACGCATTTAAAAGACTATCGAACCTCTATTTAGTCAGTTAGTTACCCTAGTTTATTTGTTTAACATGTGTTTTATAAAGATTGTTCACCTTTAATAAGTACTTAAATAAATACGGGTATCGAAATCACGTCTACTCTGTAGCAGTGGTGTTCACTAACGTCACATCACAAAGTCTTCAAATACAAAAAATGTCTTTTAATTATTAGATGAAATGCTCTGCACTTGTCAGCCAAGCTATATCCTATACATAGCTGACAGTATATTACAAGTATCAGACGATAGAAATCTGGGGATAGAAATTTGAGATAGACAATATGGAAGGCAAGTACGTGTTTTCCACAAGGAAATTATAAAGTACAAATCAGAATGCCATACATTAGGAAATCACGTTCTCTGTCATAGTAAGAATAATGCAAGTCAGCACGATCCATAGGACACGCTAGGCTAGACAGAGGAGAACTCAACTAGTAGTATATAAGATCTGTTGTTTAATATGTAAGACAGTGCACTGCTATTACTATTACACTGTATTGATATATCAAATAGAGTCGGTAATATCTAACTGTGGTATTCCAATTATCCTCCGCATGAGTTAGACAATATAAAAATATATTCCATTACGGCCATATTCCTGCGGTCAGATCCTTTCAACCGTTATAGTGTGATGGAATATCAAACATCCAATCATCTTTTCAAATTTAGCTACTGATAAATTTATTGTTTTTTCTTTGACGAGGTTTTACGCCGTAAACAAGAAGAGGTGTCGTTATTAAGGCGAGGACACCGAGACAAGCTCAGCAATAAAGCGGCAGGCCGTTTGCACGGCGGTAAGCGCCATCTTTCATTTTATTATGAGATTTCCTTTGCATAACAAAAACGGTTTACTAATGTTTGCCATAATTTTAAATGCCATAATTTTATATGCCATACTGGTAGTTGCCATAATTTCATTAGAAATAACGTTTCAGTTGCCATAATCGTGAAATAACATAAAATCACTTTCACTAATTTCATTGGTCATAATCGATCAAGTGTCATAATAATTAAAATCCATAAATGTATTTGCCATAACTTTCGTTTTCAATAATGTCAATTATACGACACAGATTTTTTATTCACAATTGAACCTGAAACTAAACCTCATATGACGTCTACTAAATAAGCTCGACCGAGCCCGCTTCGCGGGCTCCTACTTCTGGATGGTTTAAAAAAAAAACCACGAAGACTAAGACGGGAGCTCCGCTTCGCTTCGCTCCCGCCTTAGTCTTCTAACCTAACCTATCCGAGTCGGATTGCACTGAGTCGGGGTGTTAACGATAATTAATTTTGACCTAACAATATAATGTATTAATTTCATAATTACATCAAATTTTGATTATGTCAAGAGTCGATTATGAGATGTGTTACTTATGGAAACTAATTATTATGATATATGTTGTTATAGAAAGTGATTTTATGGCAAATAAACGTTATGACTGTTGAGTTGTTATGTCAAACGTTATTAGTATAAATGATAATAGTGCAAGTAAATATTATGACCGGAGATGATTATGGCAAACGAAATTAGTGCAAATGAATTTATGGAAAACGAAAGAATACCAACAAAAACACAGAATAGTATATCTATCGGCACGGAGCTCGTCTCGTTCACCACCGATGTATCCCGTGCTATCCTCAAAAGGCAGAAAACCGTGACTAATAATAACCTTGTGTTGTGTTTTTGGCGGTGAGTATGGTAGCCAGAGCTCACTGGAGAGGTTTCGTGTTGTCGGTGGGAAGACTGAGATTCTTTGCTTTCTCTTCTGCGCTGACAGCACAGAAACACTGTTAACCATCACCTCCTCTCCCCCTTTCTTGCCCCGACATGGCCGACACGACAGTGTGACGCCCCTGGTGTTGCAAACGTCCATAGGCTGCAGTAATCATTCTCCATCAAGTAGGTTTTGTGTTTGTCTACCATTTAAGTGGTATAAAAAAGGTATCTTAAAAACGCGTACGGTGCGTATAGAGCCCACTTTGAGTTCACATCTCGTGCCTTTACCTATGCATGTTTATTGTATAGGTCTTGCAAATGAAAGTCGTAACTGTGTTTTTTTTAAAGAATGACAGGTGACAGGTGAATGCCTGTGACAGGTGATCACGCTCTTCCATGACTATGCAATTTTCAATTTATGGTTTTTATTTTGAGAATTTAACAATAATTAAAAGAATGTGCGTGAATGTTTGTGTGTGTGTGTGTGTGGTTTTCTATAGAATCAAAGAATCAATTTCGTTTATTCAGTTTAGGCACATAAAGAGCACTTATGAATGTCAAAGTTTTACAATAATTATGTACCTACATTCGTCAAAAGAGTATTATAATTTATAATAAATAAAATACTTAGTAAATAATGTATATGTGCTATATATAAGTTAAAGTGTCGTTGTGCGTGGGCAGAGCGCTTGCGCATGCGCATGCGTGGTGCGTACCGCGAGTGCTGGTCGCGGCTGGGGTGCTGGGTGTCGCGCGCGGTGGCGGCGCGCTGCACGCAGGCGGAGCTGGAGGGCGCGCTCGAGCACCTGCTGCGCCAGCGCGAGACGGCGCGCCGGCCCGACGCCGAGCCCGACGCGCACCACCTGCTGGCCTACCTGCGGGACGCCATCGCCGACACGCAGGCGCAGATCATGCAGATCGAGGTGCGGGGAACCACTGCCATCTGGCGAACTCTTGTGTCAACTAGTTTACTCTAGATGGCGCTTAGTCAAATTTCAATAAATATTTTTTTTTTATAATTACACGCCTATATCCCCGAAAGGCAGAGGTAGGCAGAGGTGCTTGCTTGCACCCACATTTCGCGAGTTTATATATAGGTCCCAATGTAATAGGTGGCGAGCCTATTACCGCTTATCGGGCACTTATAAACCTGCGATAAATACACACATAACTTCGAATAGCATCGCAGTCATTAGTGTGTGCCATGGTAAACCTGAGATTGAACCCGAGACCTCGTCTCAGCAGTCCATTACCCATACCACTAGGCTACCGCGGTTACTAAATAAATAATAGTTCTTAATAATATTTTTTTGCCAAATTCGTTCATATAATAGAAAGAAAATGCCAAATTCGTTCAATTATTTGCAATGAGCGATAATTGAAAGTTCGACCTCTGAATTGGCTGTTAATTACCAGTAAGATATCTTATTGGTAATTAACAGCAAATTCAGAGGTTATCATTAATATATATTAAAACAAAATAAACCTTTTTACACCTCAATTTATTACTGATAACGAAATCTCGATTGGGACTCTTTTGTGCGCACCTAGCCTCCCTTTTTGTGCCATTGTCCGTGCTTATGAGAACTTACTAACTTACTGTAGTCGTTCTTATTTTTATAAATTAATGTGTAGCTAATATTCAAGGTTTATTAAATACGATTTTGTTAATCAGGAGCAAAATGACGAGAATGAGCTGCCCCGTCTACTGGACAAGATCGAGTCGGCGAGCGCGAGCCGCTACGCCTTGGAGCGACTCGTCGCCTTGACGCTGCAACACGCGCAGGACGCCGCGCGACATCTCAAGATGTTGGAGGACACGCGCGCGCAACTCAAAGAGGTTCGTCAATATGAACGGTTCATTTAGCCAATAACAGTAACATATGTGTGAATGACTAGGTATTACGTATTATTATTATTATTATAATGTGTGCCGGCCCTTAGCAACATCAATTTTTATTAATAAGAAGATGTATGTGTCGCGGTGCCCCCAGCTGGAGGAGAGCAGCGCCCGCACGGCGAGCGCGCTGCGTGCGGCGGGTGACCACAACCTCAACGCGTGGGGCCCCGGCGCGGGCCCCGCCGCGCTGCAGGCGCTGCTGGCGCACGTGTCGTCCGGCACGTCCACGCGCTCCGTGTCGCCCGTCGACCCCAGCCTGCACCTACAGTACGTGCCTCGCTACCGTATCCATATTCATATTCATTTATTTCTCGAACAATGTTACATTCTATTGAAAATCTTAATCTACTAAACAACAAAGCTAATAACAATATAAAATAAAGATAAAGATTAAATAAAATAATTAATGTCCCAAAGTTTCATGTCAAAAGAAACATTTCAAAAAGATGTTAAAATTACAATAAAAAGAAATGTATAATTAACATAGATGCAAAAAAAAAATACCGCGTACCGCCATATTTGTCTACACATGCGTGTGCGCTGAATTACAGACAAATTTTGCAATTGATCATACGATGATTGAAAGTGTGCGAGTGACACGTAGCTTAACACAAAATCTAGGTGTGAAAAAGTGACAGAGTATACGAACCGTGAAACGGTATAAACCATTATCAACTTAGATATTGCATTGACGTCAATATTGTTACAGTAAAAGTTTCAAGTCACTTCCACTGACATTTTACATTTAGTAACTCAGTAATGAAGGAGTCTATATGTCTATTAACGCTAATAATAATAACTTTATGTGTAAAAGTGACAAACCTCTGTCTACTCAAATCAAAAAAACATGATGCAGTTCATGAAACAGTTAGATTTAACTGCAAGAAGGGATGCGCTACACACCACTGTGTTAATAGGTTTTGGAACTCACATTGTGTAGTTAATCTAAGCTTTATAATACTTTGTTATACGATTTGTTAACAGTGCAATGGTTGAATCCCGACCACCTAATGGCATTCGGGAATCGAACACGGCCCCCACGTCTCCACCTGATGAGAACGCGCCTTCGCCCTTCCAACGAAACCTGTAAGTGACAAACACTTTCTAACAACTTAATTCGGTACAGAGCTACATGTTTCTAGTCTTCACATAGCGAAATTTCGAATTGCAGACTCATCAAACACCTAAATGAAATGATAATAAAATGATACCTACATTAATAGACTATTTGTGAACATGGTAACAATAGGGGGCTACAATCGGGTACGCATAAAACACGAACGAAAGATTTATCTATGTAAATGTGATAGTTTCTTCGGATTCTATTGCCCAAATCTTCGATCTGTATTACCCCTCATTTTCACTAAATTTTAAAACATGTATTTATTCGACAAGTTGCAATATGTTGCAAACTTCAGTGTGAACGAAAATGTGTTGCAAACTTGTTTACAAGTTGTTTGAGACAGTCTCAATACATGTATAAAACGGTAATTGTGTTCTAACAAATCGACTACAAGTTTTTAACAAATATTTAACCATTTTTTTTCATATAGTTGTCTACTACCGCCCTAGGTAACAAGCCCTGTATCGCGAGGGACTTTACAAACATACAACTAACGGACACAAAGTACACTCAGAACAACTATTTGTGGGTCACACAAATTTTTGTCCTGTGTGAGAATCGAACCCATAACCTCGTGCACAGCCGTCGCATACTACGCCCACATCCACGGAGGCAGTCAATTTTGTATTCAACATGTTTACAACTTGTTTCTATGTGAAAACAAGGTGTAACTGGAGTTGTTTCATGGTAGCCCCCCAGTTTTGTCAAGTTTGTCCGTTTGTTCCAGCGTCCGTCGCGGCTCGGTGCGCCTGCGCGACCTGGGCGTGTACGGGCGCGAGGACCCCGCGGACCCCATGACGCAGTCCATGATCGAACCCACGTCCCCGCGCCCCGTGCCGCTCAGCCGCGTGCCTAGCGCGCCCGGCAGCCTCAGGTATAGCCCACCGCACCCGAGTAGTGCCTTCGACAACACACACCACCATAGATACTGTTGGTTCTCGAATGATTTTTTATAATGGACACGTCAATTTGACTTCTCCCTGATGGTAAGCTGAAGGCAAAGTCTTAGGAAAGAGGGTTACCATTACAAACACGTGAAGTGTTACAATGGTGGCACTCAAATTCACGGCCTCATCAGATGCTTTTTCACGCGCCGCCTAAAGGATGTTTTAATGTAGTTTTTGTTTGTAATGTATTTTACACCATTTCGGTGGCATTGTCTGCCCATATGGCCCACCTAATGGAAAGCAGGGGCGTTACTCTTGTACTGTCTACACAGTAGAAACCTTCTAATGCCTTCTAATTTGGATGTCCATCTACGGTCTATAATATATTTTTACAATTACTTACATACATATATGCTCACACCTATTTCCCTCCTATATGCCCTCTTGTTCGACACAACATGGGAAGTCACGGGATGGGGTGGGCCAAATTCTACTCTACCGAGAACCACACGGCGTTACGTCGTCACGTATCTCACTAGTCTCTTTTTAAATAATAAGCAGAAAATGTTGTCATTGATAAATTTCATTTCGTCCTTTTTTGAACGAGAGTTTACAATACGCGACATTTCCAGGTAGTATGACAATATTATCACTATATATAAAAAGAGACACATTAACTAATATTCCACAGAGGTCTCCAACCAGTGACAGTGACAGGAGGAGTCCTGGCCTCTCCAGTGGCAGTCCGCCGGCCTCCAGCTCCGCCAGAGAGTCCTCGCCCGCCGCGGAGGCACCACAACCTCTCCAAGCCTGCCTCATTGTACGTATACCTATATCTCTGATTGAACATACTCTATTATTGGTGAGGAGCTCTCGAGTTATTGCCCAGATCTAACTCGAGTTGCAGGTAATTTGAGTTGCACTTAACTCGAGTTGCATTTAACTCGAGTTGCACTTAACTCGAGTTGCATTTAACTCGAGTTGCACTTAACTCGAGTTGCAGGTAACTCGAGTTGGATTCTTTTTAACCTGAATTGAGTTGTACATGACTTATTAAGACCAGCCTTGGTGATCAGACCTGGTGGGCGTAATCAAAGGCTTAGTATTAAACGTAGATAAATCGTAAGGCTTCCCCAAACGTCAAAACTTAAATACACCGTCCTTAAAATGTGCTGATTGCAAAGTAACATCAACTAAAGTATAGCTATCTCACTTTACCATACTAGATTATGAATGTAGGCGAAAGGGAGGTCGTTAATAGTTATTAGACCTCTGAATAGTGATTAGCCTATCGCAGTCCACTGCTAAACATAAGTCTCTCCAAATGTTAGTTTGGCCTACTGTTACCACGGTAGCCAGGCGGTTTGGTACAGTTTTCCTTCTCTCCCAGTGATTTTGGCCCTCAGTTATCTAATTCTATTCACATTTTACTTTTCAAAGCAGGCCAATCAGTATAGTATAGCCATCTCACTCTCACTCTACCGCATTAATACACGTAAGTGAAAACAGGAGCGAATATATTTGCTCTCTTTCAAGTGCTATGATACGTCAACGTTTAATACTAAGTATTTGGATCTAACGGTTAATATTCGCATGTGTGTGCCTCCTTAAATAGTCACATCATTAGTGTGATTCAGGTTCTATAAACGATAATGACGATAGCGATAGCACGGGTTTAAATCTCACTGAATGGAGTTCACCAGTGCATACTTGTTTTTCTAAACTGAGTTCTCACGTTTTACACAATGAAATTCATTAACTAAAATATGGTAACGCCGTTTAGTTCGAATTAATAGTTGTTTTAGTTGGATATGCTTATAAAACTACTGGGAGAATTCAATGAGTGATAGTACCCACAATTTATAAAAATTAAAAAAAAGCACAATAGTACAGCCGTTATCATTTGAGGCGCGTGATCATAGCTCTTTGCTTTGTCTCGCTCACTCTCAATGGTTTTAATTAATACCAGGAGCGTAATGATAATGAACGTTGCGTTGTGACGTATATGGCCGGACGATTCACTTGTTAACGGCCGGGCCGTAAAATAGAACAGTAGTAATGAGTTACAAAACTCACACTGACCATTACAAAATAACACTTGAAAAGTTCTACAATATTTTTCTTTTATTGTAGTACACTTATGACGCTATGCGCTTACAGAATATCTTTTTTCTTATATTATTTTTACAGGTTTATTAAAATTATGTCAAAAAACAGAAACATAATGAACAATTCCTTTATCCATTCATAAAAATATTATTCTGAGGGCAATTTCTTTTTAACAAAAATGTGATTAAAGTTCAGTATCGATCTAATTCGTTTGACATTAGATCGAATCTCATATTTTTATTACTAGAATATTATTGGCCTTCTGTTCTTGAATTTCTATGATTATTGAATGTTTTACTCTTTTCTCAATGATTATTGTTTTCTTTATGATTGCATAGACAGGTAGTGTAAACAGCGCTTGAGTAGTTAGTGTCTGTCTCTATCACTCTGGTTACTGTACAATATCGCTGTCCCTTACTGCATGGTACATCGCTTGGGTATATGTGCAACAATGTAGAGGTGTGAGGTAGTTACAAGTAGAACTTTAGCTGGGACTTGTGTTTATTATATATGTTTCTAGATATAAGTACCTTTTTCTATATATCGTGTAACTTTATGTGCTAAAAATACATTTGATAATTATTTATGTGGTTAGTATCCAAGCTGCCGGTTTTTTTGCCATGAAATCTCCTATTCTATTCTTCATTGTTAACTGTAGTACCCAATACATTTATTGCATTCCATAATTTGATACAGTAAGGTCTAAAATTTGGTTACAATTATGAACTCTGTCGAATTTTGATAATAGATGATATCTTTTATGTATTTTTTTATTTTCGGCAAACGGGAATCTATAATCGTATTTGTCTGCATAATATAAACAGTGTTTGCCAACTTACATTCACGGCACGATTCTCATAAAATATACATTAAACTTACCTTATGTAAACTATGCTATGAGTCTGATATCAAAATATAATTTCATTGCTACTGAATTTAAATGAGATTAAAAAAAAATATTATGCTACATGAGCACATACAGTTACACGATGTTAGCAATCGGGTGAGGTGGGTTAGCGGGCTGACGAGTATGTTTTTCCAGCCTGCTGACTGAGCTCTCCATAGTCGAGGACTGACGTCACAACAAGATGGCCGCCACACAAACAGTTACTGTTTCTAACACCAGATGTCGCTGCATGCTTTTATTTATTGCTTTCTACGTTCAATCACGTATATTGTATAGTAAATATATACGTACGCATTATCACGGACGTGCACGTTTAGTTCGTGTATAACTGCGTCCACGTAACAAATTTTCTTTTAACAGGTAGTTGTTATAATGTATTATGGCTACCAATTGAATTAAAAATGTTTGTAAGTATTTAAGGTGCTAAAATACGGGTATCGAACCAAAATAAATCCAAAGATGCTTGATACCGCAAACAATTTACTGAAGTAAATCATTAAAAACAATTTTATACTTTATTGTGATACGGCATGTAACAATGTCATTAACCTTCCAATGAATTAAGTGTAAAAATAATAATTATCAATAATCTAAATATATTTAAAAAGCTTTTAGTGTAATGTTCGAAGATTCTATAGCTTTCTCCAATTATTAGTAAATATCTATTTGCCAGGTTAAAAATACCACAGAAATTGTAAAATATTATAAATGAATCCAGAATATTCGATCATACGCACTAAAATCATACTGCATTTTTCCTGTATTATAATAATCAACGAAATAGTATCTAAGTTATGGTCACAAGTGTAATTTAAGCTTTAACTCGAAGATGTACTAAGTATATGTATATTTGTAGGTACAATAAATAGATGCAATACAGCTTGTGTTTTGTTATATACCAGCATGATGCACCCACGCTACTTCTATAGTTACCGGCATATATGATGACTACAAAACAAGACCTTACCGCACTCTGCCGTCGTAGCAATCTGTATTTAGTTCAAACGAGTCTCATATAGACTACATGTTGTGACGTGCTTGGGTCTTCTTATACGCCGGTAACTATACAACTCATTGGAAATAGTCATCGACTCCGCATGACCTCTATATATGACTGATTTGGAAGGAGTTCTGTGGTATTTCCGTTGAGATGTAGATATATTTTATACTGCATGACCACTATATAAAATATTTCTGTAGTTAATTTAACGAAAGTTGATAGATTTTTGAAATGCTTGCCTTAACAGACAGACAGCTAGATCTTATTACTGCTCTTTCAATTATATCTCAAAAGGTGTTAGGCAAGAACATGTAACTTCGTCTTATTTTTTAATCTTCATTTTAATTGGGCGTTTTTATCCATAAAGGAAACGCCAACTCCATCGTACCTTTCAATATTACACAGGAACAATAGTTTATTACCGTGAGTATACACATTAGATGCATCAATTCACTGCTGAACCACCAGTGAACTTCGTCTTGATTGTACAATCTTTAGCTAGAGAGAGTGTACCTAGATGTGTTTAGACTGAATAAGGGAGAGTGTGTGAAGTTTATGTTCATCATACTTGCCTCGTTGACTGATACGTTGCTAAAAATGTTAACACACGACAAATGTAGCCTTAAAAGCAGAATGTATTAAAACAGATATAACGAAAATCATAGTTCTTAAGATATAAGCTTTTATTTTATACAACTTAAGTGGCAGGAAGCTCACGGCCTACCTGATGGAAAGTAGTTACCTTGGCTTATGGATGTTTGCAACACCTGGGGCGTTACACTCATGATGCCGACCTTGTAGAGGGAAGGGGAGGGAGAGGGAGTAAGAGTTTAGGGGAAGTTTAAGAGAATTTCTATTCTAGTGTAGAAGACAAACAGGGATTCATACCATTACATAGGGGTACAACTTAGCCCTCGGTCTTCCTTCTGACAAAAAAAGGAAGAACGATAGAATATGAATGAACCCTTTTCCCAATGGCATTGTGTCCAATTTTTAATATGCACCTCTATTTGAGAAATGTATCTAATATGTGCTAGTAAGAGAAAGCATTTTTACTGGCGTGCAAAGTTGCTTTTCGAATCCCCCCTGCCTACATTAACCTTTACGGGATTCAAATGTTTCTGCCGCTATGCAGTCTTTCACTCAGAGGGTGAAAAAAATTTACACGGTAACGAACAGGGTGTAGTTTTCTTTTATCAACTCTCCGTTCAATATGCTCTCAATAAACAGATATATTAATTATTCTTCCGATTAATTCTATAGAAATGTATGCAAGGCAATTACACCGAATTCTGAATATCTAACAATGTTGGTATTACACTATGATTTTTCCTAGCATTTTATGTGTTTTAAAGCACTATCAGTTTTTGGTTATCAATGTAGTTAAGGAAAGTATTATTTGTCTAGGCTCTTATATAGTTATTGCAATTAATAAAACGTTCACTCAAGTGTGTGTAGAAATAAATACGTGGTTGAATTTTCTAATAATAATTTAAGCTAGTGATGGTGATCCACTGCCAGCTATCAGTGCGATATATAGCTTAGAACGTTTTAGCATACATAAATGCCAGTAAAATAATTTACTCAGAAAACCAAGTAAACAGTTTTAAATCAAGACAAGACAACCGTCCTTCGATGAATATAAACTTGTTAGACACCGTAAGTATATAATTTTCCGTTTTTAGTCAGCGTCCTCATTAACTACCATGTTCATTGAATGACCTACCATTGTACCTCATGAATTTCATAACTGTACTTATGTCCAGATTCATTTTGTTTGTCTTATTCAAAAAACCTATCTGTTTGTGTCTCCCAAAGTTTGAACCATCCATTATTACTTCACATAACGGCGGTTTGAAAATAGAATCTATATTACTCACGTAAATAGATTAACAACCTTCTCATTACCGCGTAACTAGATTTAAAATTTCAGTGGCAGTGTCACTTTTAGTGTAGAAACATTGACGTCACTGGAATATCTATTTCTGTCAAAGTTGATAACGGTTTATAAAAAAATTACGGTTCATATACCCTATCACTTTTTCACGCCTAGGTTTTGTGTAAAGATACGTTTGTCACTAGCATACATTGTTCCTCTGAAGATATTTTTATGGGTTTGAAGTATGTTTTAGACAAAGCCTATATTTCTTTTCGAATTTATTCCTTAGCGAAACTAGAGATCCCGGGCTCTAGTTACATAGTAGGTATTGGCATATCATGAGTAATTTGTCACTGTTCTTAAATTGAAGTCATCATTAATGAATAAAAAAAAGCATAAACACCATTTACCATTTACAAAAATGCGCAACTAATCAAAATACTACATTATCATGAGTTAATACTTCAAATATCCAAATTAATATATCCTTTAACCCTAATAGTTTCAGGAATATTTTATAAAGAATAAATATTAAGTATTATCAATTATCACACTAAAAATCAATTACATGCACTCGCCTAATCACGTGTGGCTAAAATATGTTTGAGGAGTGATCAATAGCTTTATAATGAACACGCAGACAAACGAACACGAGGCATTGTCACGCCTATCTAACATAGAGCAGCACACATAAGTTTTTATACAGTAGAATAACTTACTAACGGGGCACAAAAAAATCACCAATGACAGTTTTTGAAGTCGCCAATTTGTCTAAATGTGAAACAATTAGAACCGAACAAATCGCATGCAAATAAAATCACTCATAAACTTTTTATGGCGATTTATTTGGTATTTAAATTAAACCCGAATAATACCAAATTAATATAATATATTGAAGTTACATGGCCAAAATATTGCACATACGAAATCATATCTCCTCGGGTAAGAAGTTTTTTACTTGCTTTGAGGAGTGTGGTTTGGCATTCCTTTCTTTGATAATTAGTGATTTTTGCTATTGCTATCCCCTTTCTCCCCCAATATATTTTTCTTTACTAAATTAATCGCAATAAAATCTGCAAAAACTTGTTACATTTCAATTAATATATTGGCATAAACTTCTGCTTATTGTGATTATAGTATGTCTGCTTCATAAGAATTTGCTGCTACTAGGTATATTCTATTTTGATATTTTTATTCATGGTATTATTGTAATGCTAGTTTTGTTTACATTATATGTGGCGCCATCTACTAAATAACTGATATTGACTATTGAATTTACAAGTAATAATTCATTCAATTTATATAAAGTTATGTGTGTTGGCCTACCATTATCGTGTGATATAAGCCGTGATGTTGATTGCCGTGCTAACACCGCTACTAACGCAGAGAGACGTCGGCGAACTTGAGCACGCCGCCTGCGTCACCCGGCGCCACGCGACGTGCCCGGGACGACGACGTGTTCCTACGACTCGCCGGGGCCGGACACGACAACACGCCCCAAGGGACCGTCAAGGAGATCGCTCTAAAGGTAAAAAGTGTTTGGTTTGCGAATTAAATCACATCCTATAAAACATGTTCGTGCAATTCATTATTGCTCATGTTTCCGTTATCTGTGCTTTTCTATGGACTGTGTTATAATCCTGTATTGAATATGATATGTCTACACCAAATGTTATCCTTTTTTATCTAGCGAAAGAAACTTTCATCAAAAGATTTCTACTCCTAAATATACATTTGTACCACCAAGGTTTGGGCCAAGGCCACCCATTTGTGGGCCAAGCCGAACTCACCTACCGATGAACTGATGACAGTCTGACGTAGACTTTCGTCTCGGTGGGAGGTTAAATGGAAATAGTGGTCATAAGACCTGTTTAAGCCAAACCAAATGTACTCCGAATTCCGAAGTGAAATATGTACTATTTATCCCCTCGGATACCCTCCGCCGAAGTCAGACTCTAACCGACTAGAACCATGATATTATAGCTCTCTGGCATATCCGTCACGCAAGTGAAATATATCTTGAATGACTAATTAATAAGTCCATCATAAGATATCTGATTGATACCCAGACACTGGTTCCTTTACATGGAACGCTGAACTGAAAAAAACCGTAAAAGTCATTTCTCGTTATAATAATATAATGATGTTCAAAAATTTCATTTTTCTCTTTTCATTGACATCGTGATAGTTTTTGACGTTTGAGAGATTGCAGTTAGATTGAGACGGAGTTTTGAACTTCTTTTTATTACGAGAATTGACCTTAGACTCCTACAGAATAGTGCAGACTCATCTAATACTTGTGTACTCACAGCGGGTGAGTGGCAGTGGCGGCAACAACACGGGCGTGTGGCTGCAGTGTACGCACGTGGCCGAGGGACACGCGGGCGCGGCGCTCGCGCTAGCCGCCACCAACGACATGCTGTACAGCGGGGGAGTCGGTTAGTATACTAATATTTATACTATAGGCTCGTTCTTGTCATTAATTAGACGTATTATATTAACATATATCTGTAAACTTCAGTAACATACCTTTTTCGCATCACTTTTGTTCAAATTATTCGGGAGGCGCGCAACATATCATATTCTGCCTACTACGATTTTTCTCACACGTCTACCCTACTGTCCTTTTCCTTTATTCTTATTGTAAGTGATTTCAGCTGAAGATGAAATCTTGTATCACACACAAGCTCCGGCATCTTAAGTGATACATTTATTTAGATCAAGTTCTGCTTGTATGTGTTTAATAAGTAAATAATTATAAAATAAACCTTATTTCTTCGGCCTAGATATAAACTCTTTGTCCTGTTATACACACATTCAAGTTTTGTATTTGATACAATTGATATATTTTATAGAAACAAGCTTGAGAGTTTAAATCTTAAGTACCCGTCCGAGTGTTTGATTTTAAATTCTCATGATCATTTATACTAATATAATAAGAGTAAAATACGAGTGAGAAAGAGGGTAGACCGATACAGTTGGCCCAATAAGAATTAGCTGGGCCGTCGTCATTACACCGATATCATAGCACTGAAATATCAGTTAAACTCCAAAACCAAGAAACATAGTAACTTTAATATCTAATCTGAATCTGAACCTGAAATCTAAATTGATTTTAAGTTTGAACTTATACATCACATTTTAGCTCCACTTATCATTTTTAAAATAGTGCGCTCTGATTGGACAAAGAATAACGAAGCTTTATATTTTTATATTTTTACACATAATTCGGTTGTGGATCGTTGGTGCCTGTCGTAGGTAATTACCTGTATTATTGGTCACCAGGATTCCACGATAATACAATGACTATACAAATCAAGTGCAAAAATCTAAATACAGGAAGACTAAACTATATTCATTAATTAACATTTCAAAAACAACTTATTATAAATATTATGTGTGTGTTTGTGTGTGTGTGTGTGTGTGTGTGAATGTGTGTGTTAATCGAGAGTCATTTTAAGACTTTCAGAAGATTTTCTGTATCAGAATATGTTTGGCAGAGAAGCCATTCAATTATTGCTTTGCACTTATACCCATTTAGACATAACACAACAAGCTATTGAAAGGATTATGAAATGAAAATGTGATTGTCCCCCTTTTTTGGTTGTGCCCTTGAATCGTGTTGTGTCGTCCGCAGACCGCACCGTCCGCGGGTGGGACTTCACGGCGGGCGCGGAGGCGTGGCGCGGCTGGTGCGGCGGCGGCGTGGGCGCGCTGGCGGCGGGCGACGGCGCGGGCCGCGACCCCCGCCTCGTGCTCGCCGCCGCCGGCGCCGCCGTCAGGCTCTTCGACACGCGCTCCAGGACGCCCGTCACCACGCTCTGGTACGTTCTATATGGTGATGGAGAGGGGGACGACTTGGAAGAGGAGGACTTGGAACTTCGATATCGCCACTGGTCATTAGATCATTGGTTGTGGAGCTCATATGGCAGTCGCTTCACGGAAAATATCAAAGTTCAGCCGCATCACAGTTAGACTGGAAAGCCGACCCCGACTGAGTTGGGAAAAAGGTTCAGGGAATGATGATGGAGAGGGGGACGATGGAGGATTCCGTTGTGAAGGTCCGATGGCAGTCGCTTCTCGAAAAAAATTGAAGTTCAGCCGCATAGTTGGCAATAGGCTCAGAGAATGATGATGACGGAGATGTTGGCAATAGGCTCAGAAAATGATGATGACGGAGATGTTGGCAATAGGCTCAGAGAATGATGATGACTGAGATGTTGGCAATAGGCTCAGAGAATGATGATGACGGAGATGTTGGCAATAGGCTCAGAATGATGATGACGGAGATGTTGGCAATAGGCTCAGAGAATGATGATGACGGAGATGTTGGCAATAGGCTCAGAAAATGATGATGACGGAGATGTTGGCAATAGGCTCAGAGAATGATGATGACGGAGATGTTGGCAATAGGCTCAGAAAATGATGATGACGGAGATGTTGGCAATAGGCTCAGAGAATGATGATGACGGAGATGTTGGCAATAGGCTCAGAAAATGATGATGACGGAGATGTTGGCAATAGGCTCAGAGAATGATGATGACGGAGATGTTGGCAATAGGCTCAGAAAATGATGATGACGGAGATGTTGGCAATAGGCTCAGAGAATGATGATGACTGAGATGTTGGCAATAGGCTCAGAAAATGATGATGACGGAGATGTTGGCAATAGGCTCAGAAAATGATGATGACGGAGATGTTGGGCAATAGGCTCAGAGAATGATGATGACGGAGATGTTGGCAATAGGCTCTGAGAATGATGATGACGGAGATGTTGGCAATAGGCTCAGAAAATGATGATGACGGAGATGTTGGCAATAGGCTCAGAGAATGATGATGACTGAGATGTTGGCAATAGGCTCAGAGAATGATGATGACTGAGATTTTGGCAATAGCCTCAGAGAATGATAATGACGGAGATGTTGGCAATAGGCTCAGAATGATGATGACGGAGATGTTGGCAATAGGCTCAGAGAATGATGATGACGGAGATGTTGGCAATAGGCTCAGAGAATGATGATGACTGAGATGTTACAGTTAGATTTCTCTTTACAATCACGCGTTGTCAGATGCGGGTGTGAAGGAGACGCGCGGGGACATCAAATCATACCTCGTCCCCCGCGCGTCTGTTCGCCTCAGTTACACCCCTCCTACTTTTAGGAAATCCATCTAATATAACATATTGAAACCTAACACAATTATGGACTTGCAATTTTCATTTTAGTTCACTAAACTCTACAAAAAAGTCCGGAGACTGGCGCCTACACTAGGAAGAATCCTAACCTTAAATTTTTTTAGAATTAAAAATCTCTAGTGTTTTGTTTGTAATCGATTTATATCGGAAAAAGTTAATGCTGCGACAGGACTAGAACATGCCATATTTCTCTTACAGGGGAAATGGTCCAACCGCTGTCGAGTCACGCCACAAAACTGATATATAATTTAAAAATTGTGTAAAATAAAAGTTTGTATGCTACTATGAACGGCTAAACATGTACTTATATCTAAACTGTAAAATCATTCTTACCATGTTTGAAGGCAATTAAATGATTATAATTATTATTATTTTACAATTGCATACCTAGTGTTCTGTGCTGAGTGTGTGTGTTGTGTCTTGCGTACAGGTCGTCGGGCGCGACGGGCCCGTGCCCCACGAGCCGGGGCATCGCGGGCGAGGTGGCGGTCACTGCGCTGGCGCTGGCGCACTCGCACCGCCTCTACACCGCCGCGGGGGACAAGCTGCGCCTGTGGGACCTACGGATGTAACATTATACCTTATGTACCTTATAACTAGTATAACTAATTATATTGAGGAAGGCAGGGGAACACACCACTTACCAACTACTTACCACTACTTTAGCAGCACGTGTGTGACGCCTCTGATGTTGCAAACGTCCATAGGCCACGGTGACCGCTTTCCATCAGGTGTGCCGTGCGCTTGTCTGCCACCTAAGTGGTATAAAAAAAAATCCAACTGTTTATCAATACCAAAAAGCACAATATCACTTATTTTTATAGAGAAGAATGCCAAACCCCTCGAAGCAAGTAAAAAGACATACTCGACGATATTATGATGTGTGTGCAATATTCTCTACTAGCAGACCCGCGCAACTTCGTCTGCGTCACCCCGTTTTTGCAACATTTTTCATTCCTGCTCCGCACCTGTTGGTCGTAGCATGATGTTATATACATATAAACCTTCCTCTTTAACCATTCTATCTATTGAAAGAAACCGCATCAAAATCCGTTGCGTAGTTCTAAAGATTTAAGCATACAAAGGGACAAGAAAAATAGGGACAGAGAACGCGACTTTATTTAATACTATGTAGTGATTTAGTATAACAAATTATATTGAGGAAGGCAGGGGAACACACCACTTACCAACTGTTTAACAATAATCACAATATCACTTATTTTCATAGAAAGGAATGCCAAACTGCACCCCTCGAAGCAAGTAAAAAGACTTCTTACCCGACGATATATATGATGTGTGTGCAACCTCGACACGTGTAAGAACCCCTCTTTCGTCGCCTATCGGCTGACCTTGAGTTATCTACGGTGATTTAAGAAGACCCTCACGATTGTGGGAAGAACGAAGTACTCGTAGCAAATTCCGAAAACGAAGGTTTGCTGTCCGGCCGTCCTGTCACCCCCACGCCTCCACTTGGAGCACCACCCCGCCCCTCTTCCTCCCCACTGAGCCCTCTGCTGCAAAACTCTACAGGGTCACTCCCTGCTTGCTCGGAATTGACTACAGGCGGCAGTTTAGTATCAGTCCATATATATCTTGTTTTAACAACAGGTTGCGAATTACCTATATATTTAGCCTGATGTTAAGCTGAAGGCAAAGTCTCATGAAAGATGGTCACCATTGCAAATACGTTTAGTGCTACAATGGTGGCGCTCAGCTTGGCGGCCTCATCAGATGTTATTTCACGCCCCGCTTAAAGGACCCGGGACTGTAGGAAGAAGGAAACACGTGCGCCGGCAAGGAATTCCAAGACTTAATGGTGCGGCAGAGAAAAGACTCACCGAAACGCTTGGTTCTTGATGGAATATTCTGTACCGTATGCGAGTGACATCTAAGCCCTGCACGTGTTGTCCTGTGTAGGAAAGGGGAGTTACATTATGGTCGTGTTCCCAGGATGGAGTGCGTGTGCAAGCTGTGGACCGGGCACGCGGCGGCCGTCATGTGCCTGGCGCTGGGCCGGGCGCCGCAGGGGGACCTGGTCGCGACCGGCTCGAAGGACCATTACGTGCGGACTCTGGACATGCAGCCCCAAGATACAGGTCACATTTTATTATGTATTTTATTAATATTAAAAAGTCTAATACGAGATCCTGGATAATAGGAATCCTGGCTAGGAGTTTTAGGCGAGAGCTCATTACTAATTCAAGCTTAAGTGAAATGATTAACGGTAATACTAGTAACTTTGGAACTAGTGTTCTCTAAATAAAAATTGGAGAATTACATATCTAGGACAATTTGACTTCGGACAGTATCGCTGACTGACCCATCGAACTATAAGGAAATACAGATCGTCGTAGTTCGATTGATCGAACAACAAGGACTTAAAATTCCTGATAGTTCGATTAAACCCAATTGATCGAACTACAAGGAATTAGAAATCTTCGTAGTTCGATTGATCGAACCATAAGGAAATAAAATATCTCGTAGTTCGATTAATCGAACTGTGCGATCGAACCTGGCGGCCGGAAGGTAAATAACTGACTACCTATGGTTTTTTTTTATTTTTATTTTAAGCGAACATGTTTTGATGTAAATATCGGATGATCTAAAATAAGTTCCCATTGCAGGCAGCTGGGAAGCAAGTAACCGGTGGCTGTTGGAGCCGCCGCACTACGACGGGGTGCAGGCCCTGGCTCTGTGCGACGACGACACCGCGCTGTACAGCGCCTCCAGAGACACCAGCCTCAAGCGGTGGAGCCTCACCGACCATACGCTCACACATGTAAGTTGTATGAACTTTTTTTTTTGTTATACCACTTAGGTGGCAGACAAGCACACGGCCCACCTGATGGAAAGCGGTCACCGTGGCCTATGGACGTTTGCAACACCAGAGGCGTCACACACGCGCTGCCTACCCTGTAGAAACCTTCTTGAAGAACCCCATATTGTAGTCGCCTGGCAAAACCACGGCAGGGAGCTCATTCCACAGCTTGAGCGTGCGCGGGATGAAACTCCTTTCTACCGCATAGTGCGCACCGATTCCTTTAATACTGGATTTTGATAAGTCTAGATTGTACTGTATTGGAAGAACCAAATGGACACCAAAACAGTTGAGCTTATACTGGTTTATTGTTAGGATAGAGAAAAATGGCGGGCGATATATACTTATGCAAACAGGAAGAAGTGCTATCCTAGTAGGGGAAACTGGGGACACTTGATCCCTATGGGAGACAAGGTACACCAATATTTTTTAAATTACTAAGTGTATTAGACTATTTTTTAGTGTGGTAACACTAAGTAAACATTATTACCCTTAGTGTTACCACATTAAAAATAGTCTAATACGCTTAGTAATTCCAAAAATATTGGTGTACCTTGTCTCCCATAGGGATCAAGTGTCCCCAGTTTCCCTTATATGAAGACTACCTTAAGTGTTAAGGAGGGGACATAGTAAGCCTTTCCGTAGAGCGAAACATATGCTCGCCCTGTCTTTGAGTAGCGGCGCTGCTGTGAAATAAAGGTACCACTACCTTTATTTCTCCTTCCTTTAGTCCTCTGTCCGCAGGGAAATTCTCATCGAAGCAGGGTGTACTCATGTACACCCTGCTTCGATGAGAATTTCGTTGTCGTGAAGCGTTCGTGTTCTTAATAAAACTCTTTCGACTTTTCAAGCGGGCTCTATAGTCCATTTGTTCAGATATTTAAAAAAACGTAAATAATCTTAGTATATCTTCAAAACTCAGTATAAAATACTTAGCTGCTTAGAAACGCATTTTAAAGACTAAAAACCGGTATCTACCACCCAGTTAACCCAGTTTATTTGTTTACTATATGTTTTTATAGAGAGTTGCCACAAGATCGTTTACCTTTATTTAAGTACCTAAACAAATGGAGTGTAAGTGGTCAATGTCCATATAGGCAGCCTAACCTACCTACTAGCCGAACTCCAACATGTGCTTTGTCCTTTGGATGATAAACAAGCCTGGAAATGAGCCGTTCACTCCACTTGCTACTCAGCTAAATTTTGTATCTAGACTAAGTAAACTATTGTAAATAGACTAAAAAAAAAGAAAAGCCCGCTGAGTTTCTCGCCGGAGTCTTCTCAGGTCGGGGCCGCGTTTCGAACCGGTGGTCCATTTGCATTTGATATTGTTGATATTGACATTTTGTAAGCCTACGCGGTAGCCTAGTGGTATGGGTAATGGACTGCCGAGACGAGGTCTCGGGTTCGATCCCAGGATTACCATGGCACACACCAATGACTGCGATGCTTTTCGAAGTTATGTGTGTATTTATCACAGGTTTATAAGTGCCCGGTTAATGGCAATAGGCTCGCCACCTATTACACTGGGACCTAAACATAAACTGGTGAAATGTGGGTGCTAGCACCTCTGCCTACCCCTCCGGGGATATAGGCGTGATATTATAAAAAAAAAATATTGATTTGATCCGCAGGGAGTGATGAACGCGCACAAGGGCTGGGTGACGGGCGTGTGCGTGGTGGGCGGTGCGGGCGGCGCGCTGGTGGCGAGCGTGGGGCGCGACTGCGCGCTGCGCGTGTGGAGCGCCGAGCTGCGCGCCGCCGCGCCGCCCGCGCCGCTGCCCGACCTGCCGCACGCGCTGCGCACGCACCCGCGCGCAGACACGCGCGCGCTCTACACCGCCGGCAAGTCAGTACGCTCTGTTACACGATAACTTTTATACTGATTCATTTTGTAGCGGTTTCGGAAAAAAAGGCTTTAAAAAAAGATATATATATTGGGGGAGGGAGGAGGGCCCACCGCTCGCCCGCGGTTCAACACTCCAACAATATATATTGGAATGTCAAACCGCCCTCTTCAAAGTAAGAAAAACAAAAAATCTTACCAGAGAGGAGATGTTGTACCGTGCAGTATTCCGCTAATGCGAAGGAATTAAACTTCGACACGTGTTTCGCCTCTACACGAGGCATCTTCAGGAGCGCTCTCGAGCCACAATTTCGATAGTAAAATCGTAAGGAAGTAATAATTTGGCGAAAAAATATATTTTTTTTTTACACGTCCCATTCATTTTTCTGTTCACCTGTACTTTATTGCCATTCATAAAGTAATTTTTTATTCTTTCCAGTCGATTTTGCTATCAAAACTGTGTGTGAAACAAAATATTCTTTTTCCGAAACCACTATAAAATCACCGTGTATAGTCGTCGTTCTTGAACTGTACTTTATAGTGTTATTTGTGAGTAGCGGTTTGCGTCGTTAACTGTTGACTAATTGTGATTTTGAACAATTTTCTAATAAAAAAATATGGAATTAAATATATTGAGAGAGGGAGGTGAATATTTTCTTCCGATGGATTTTCACCTTGGAACGTTTACTTCTATATCTAATAATAGGAAATGAATTGAGTAGTACCTAATATAACCCTTTGCTGTATGAAGTCCGCCTTCAGCACCACTACCCTACCTAATTACAAACGGTGTTAATCACGCCCATCCGTTCTTGACTAAGCAAAATTATGCTGAGAGGGTGCTTCACAAACTTACCCTCTAATATACTTGTGCTACATATATAGTTATCGGTGTATAAGACAACCTCAGTCGCATCACAAGATGTACCCTATATGAAAAGGACAGGGTGCAGGTAGCGGAGGCACGCGAATCTACCAATCAGATATCAAACAAATTCACACGCGCCAGAGTTTTGATTCTCTCGCAACTCAGGATCATCATATGTGCCGATATCTATACACTAATATTTTCATATTACTTAATAACTCCCTGTATAAAATAAAATTAAACATCAATCTGAATACAGTGTTATGATGATCAGTACAGTGTAGTGCAGTACAGTGTACAGTGCAGTGCAAAAAATCTGTAGGTGTAATAAGAGATATAAAGTTGAGTGTGTTGCAGCGGCGGTGAAGTGCGTTCGTGGCGAGTCACCGTGGAACAGTGAGCGCACCGTACCGAGCGTACTGAGCGAACTGTACGCCGCTCACCGTACGCCTCACAGGTGTCGTACCGCTAGCTCTATCCCTCACTCGCGAGTAATCTGCAGTAGCCTTAGATACCGCCCGAATTCATAACTAACTCTACTTCGGTTGTAGGTCTTGTAAATAATTGAAGACATTTCATTTCACTATCATTTCATATTTAACTTTGGGGTCGAACGCTTTGACTACATAAGCATGTTTTATACTTCTGTACCGTAGCGGTAGTGTTCGACTATTTATTTAAAAGTCGCCTCGGTTCCAGCTCCATTCAAATATTTGTGTCCTTGAATATGTATATTATATTTGATATATGTATTTCTATGTAAAAATATATTGATGAAAAGCTAGTTAGAAGATGCTAATTTCGGTTCTAGATCTAGATAGCCCTATGTGGAATGTTCTAGAATATTGATACGTTAATCTGTAGAACCTATCACACTATCTATGCTGTGACACTGTCAGAAAAACACGCAGTTCGTAAAAAATCTTCCTACTTTTTTAGAAATCGTTTAAACCCAGGTTGGTTTTACAAAATTGAAGTATTTATAGAACTGTTCGATTTGTATAATACGGATTGTATCTTTTCGTTAGACATAATGTGTTTCGAGTAGGTACGGTAGCCAGACGTCATTGGAGAGGTTTTCTGTTGTCAGTGGAAGAAAATCCCTACTTTATCTTCTGCACTGACAGTATGATGAGATAAGACATGGTCTGCAGTACGAGTGTGGCCCTGGTGTTGCAAACATCCATTGGCTACGGTAACCGCTTTCCATCAAGTGGGCCGCGTGCTTGTCTGCCACCTTAGTGGTATGGTATGAAAAAAATAATAGTCTTCTTTCCTTAGAAAAATGTAACATTTTATAATTTATTTTCACCTCAATACGTACTGTGGTACATGAACAAGTCCTAGATATTTGAAATTCATATTCAGAACTTGTCTAAGTGACAGTTAGTATTCCTAGATAGGTACTGGTTGCGGGTTCAAGTCCTAAATTTCGGTCTTCAAACAAATTTTTTTATTCTTTTAGAAAAGGTTTTAGTACTGTAGTAAATAATTTAAAAAAAATATCTCCCAATTCTACTTTGAGTGCCTTGTCTACGAGGTAGCTAAGTGACATGTAGTTAAAGATTATGTCCTGTTGTCTATTTACATGATAGAGTTTATTAGATTATAGATTTCAATTCCGAGGCCGAGAAAAATTTTTATTTTGGATTTCTTATGTCGGGAATCCCCAAAATATGCAATAACCGTTCGAAATATGATTTGTTACTACACAACTTCTTATGTCTATGTTGTCTGTTGCCTATTTACAAGTACATAAATATTCCAACGCACTTCTATTGATAAGTTCTCCAAGTATTTTGATTCGTATGTTTACAAGTCATATAATATATAAAACATACTTGTACAAGCGAAAAGACAATCAAATATCGGAAAGATGACGTGTATGAAAAGAAAATGTATTGGCTTTAGTTACAAAGAGTTAGAAAAATAGAAAGTAGAGTAGACAGGAGAAGAAAAAAGAGATTAAAACACGCACGACGCACTGAAGTGTTACACCACAATGAGAATTGAACTACCCAAGTTCCGTCTCGCTTGCGCACGCGCCGCCGCCGCTTCACCCCTCTCACTCACACAAGCAAACTGCCCTTAGTGTTGTTTTCTTTAACACGTGTGCTCTATATGTGCTTTATAATTGTTATAACAGCTTTCCACATATATTTTGCTATTGAACAACTTGAATTATCTGATACTTAATTGCTGTAACAGATTTATGCTTCAATGTTGCTATGGTGTCACGTTACAGCGTCTCAATATACAGTAGCACTAGCATGGACTCCTATCTAATTCGTAATGTAAAGGTTTCAAGAGATTGTGCATTGTGATTGGCAGTCTGCCTCTTGTGAACCTGTGTGCGTGTGTGGCCCGCCAATCGCAATGCTCCGTTCTGTCGATACCTTTAAAACTTGTGACGTGAACTGACCTCTATTTTTGTGTAAATCCTAATAGTGTTATCAATTATCATACTCATACGTATTGGTGTAAACAGTAGTAATTTTCTTGCGCATTGTGTGAATCGTAGAAATGCCCTTGTGCACTTTGCGTACAGGCCGATTACTAAAGTTTTTTGCATATGTTGTGATTCTCAAAAATACCCATGTCTTGTGCATTGTGTGCCTACTTTGTGACTCAGGGATATTGTGTATTTAAATCTTGTGAATATATAACAATTATATCAATCATATAATATACTAGCTATTGCCTGCGGCTTCGCCCGCGTTAACTTCTGATCCCGTTCCTACTGTTCCATAAAAAAACTTAGTTCAAGCAATAAATAAAGAAAGAAGTCTTCGAGTTTTAGCAACATATTTTGCGATTCATTTTTAATTATATAGATAACAATTTTATAATTATACTATAACAATTATAAAACCGTAAAGAGATTACATGTAACAAGATTACTATAAGTGTTTCTTCATTTCAACTGTGACTAACTTAGTGCTTTGTGTAATTACTAACCATCGTGTGACTTAGGGCTAGTGCACTTTAACGACATCGGCGAGGAAAAGAGTCATACCTAAGGACATTGCAACATGCCATACCATTCGAACAGTGTTGATGAGTGCCGAAAAGCCTATTTTCCTTGCCGATGCCGAAAGACCCTGTTCCTTGCCGATGCCAATAGTGTGCGCCGGCCTTTACTTTGTTGTGGTTCCAAGGTTCAAATTCTTGTAGTCCATCAAGTCATCACTAACCAACCAGCTTTCATTGTTGTTTGTAGACTATTTATATTATAATTTAATGTAAATTACAATTTTGAAGTTGATGTTTATAATTTATAATCCATTTAGTTCTGTAAAATAGTACAACATTCTCCTTAAAAACATTGATTTGTGGTCCATAATAATGTTAGTATGTTATATTCAAAGACTGCTGTGGCTCTTGTGAAGAAGTTTTGGGTATTGTAATCGCGCACTCCGCTATTATGGGATTTCTGTAGACCGTTGCATTTGATCGAAAATACAAAAGGACTACCCTCCTTTACCGTAATGGAGACTGTTCCACTACGGTAAAGTTCGGCTCAACATTTTTATTTTCTATGTGTAATAAGAATAAGATAATCGTTTTGCTAATAATATGAAAAAAAAAACATATCAATAGAAAATAATTTGAAAACCCATTTATTGCATTTTATATATTTATATTTTATAAATTATGCACTACTAGCACAGTATTATCGCATCGATGTGTTTCTGCTATATTTTTTTTCAATCATGCGTGTGTGTTTTCACATTTTTTATATATTGAATTTACAAAATATACAAAACCCTAGCTGACGGACGTAACTATCCTATGTTTTGCAAAAATATGCCTTAAAAGCATGTTCTAAAGTGATGTTTCATTTGGTACAGTGACGGGCGCATTCGCTGTTTCCGCGTGCGCAAGTCGAGGTGACCCGCGGGCCCGTGCTCGCCCCCGAGCGCCACGCCGCGCCGCCGCGCCGCCCCGCTCGCGCGCCGCGTGTGGCGGTGACCGCCGCACCGGACTGCCGGCCGAGCACGACACACTGGTGGAGTGGCCTAAGCTTTGGCTGTCACAGCAACACTCCGATTCTACTATTTGTTATTATCAAACCACTAAGATTACAAAAAATACCAATTTTAAACTTTACTGTTATTCTGTCATAGTCTAAAGTTAAATGAAATCGTGTAGATAGACCGAGAAATCCTTATTTTTGTCTTCTGCATTGACAGCACAGAGACTCTTAGCTTTCTCCCCTCCCCCTTCCCCTCCACCCTTCTTCTATATACGGTTGGCAGCTCGAGTGTGACACCCTTGGTGATGCAAACGCCCATAGGCCACGGTAACCACTTTCTATCAGGTGGGCCGCGTGCTTGTCTGCCACCTAAGTGGTATAAAAAAGTGAACGAACGATGTAATGAATTGTTTTTTTTAATATTCAACTTCAAGTCAGCCAAATATTCAACGGCAGTTTTTGTAATCTCAGTGGTTAACAATCGGTAGATTCGGGCCCTGCTGTGATGCGCCAGCTTTTAAAGACTTGTTTGAAATTGTTCATCTAAGTTTAGACGGAATAGAGCCGTGTAGATCGTTGAAATGTGTTTGTGTGGTGAAAGTTACAGTCGAAATATTTTGTGTATTTTTTGTGACGATTTTAACTTTTCTAAAATGTAATTTTTCGGTACCTTCTAATTGTGGTACCAATAGATGCGGATTTATTTTAGTTCTATCAAACATGCATAATTTACAAAATAAATTATTTTACAAATATAGTTATCAATGCATTTACAAAGAAGTTTACAAAATTTGAACAAATCCATGCACTGCAATGTGAAACACACATCAGTAATGGTATGTGTGCGGTTAAAAGTTTAACCTTTAGTCGAGAGTTAAATATTTTTTCCTTTTTATTGTAAGTTTAGGACCAAGTGTAGGTAACGTAGGAACAATTTTATCGTAGTGAGGGTTTGTTCTCTACTCTGTCCAGTAGTGTGTAGTAGTTCCAACTTAATATATTGCCTACATAAGGTAAGGACCTTTCAAATCGGAATGACTAAACTGGAATTAAAAAGACGATTTTACTTTTAAGAATAACTTGATTACCTGTGCTTGATCTCAAAAACATCACAAAAAGATAACAGTGAAGAAATGAAAATTGAACTTAATTATTAAAGTCATTAAGTTCATTTTTTGCGAGCAAAAATGTTATGATATGCCTCAAATAATTCGAATAATAACGTTAGTCCTTCGAATGTACCTGGACGATTTGAACGTCACAAGAAACTTTTCATTGAAGACAATAGACATTCCAATATGTAGTGCATTTTGTACGTAACACAAGTTAAGAAAGTTACTCTAATCGACAATGTAAGTAGGCCTAACTATAGGAAAAATAAAATGACCCATACTCCATTTCTTTAGGTAATTAAAAAAGGTAAACAATCTTGTGGCAACTTTTTATAAAAATGCGTGTTAAAACTAATGGTTTGATACAGCTTTTTAGTCTTCAAAATGCGTTACTAAGCAGAAAAGTATTATTACGCTGAGTTTTTAAACAAAACAATAAGAAGACACACTAAGATTGTTTACGTTGTTTTAAGTACCTAAACAAATGGACTATACATGTTTTAAGTAGCTAGGGCTGAGTAATATGTTATCGAACCTCACACTAAGCAATTATTAGATTTTAAATTTTACCATTTGTATACAATACCTATATAATAATGATGCGTTGTGGAAACAGACAGTATATCGCTAGATGCAGATGCCTTTTTACACATTATATTACGTTATTGTGATCTGAATGTATTTGATAACGTTTGTACTTCTTTTTCCGTGCGCAAAATTCCCACCAGAGCCGGTTAGAGAGGTTATGTCGGACTCGGACCGACTAAAACTCACCGGAAGACCCGGGGCTCTCTCTTTCGAGATGACCCCCTTCGGGTGTAGAGACCACGGTGTCCCCATCTAGTCCCCGGGTACGGGGTGGCGCAATTTGCGTCGCCGCCGCGGCCTGCTTCTGCTAGAGTGACAGGCGGCCCCACCCATCACCCCCAGACTCGCAAAATTATAACTTATGTACTGAAGTGATACGTTTATTCCATTCCAAAGAATTCGGATATCATACATGGTTTTGTGTAAAGAATCTCAATTGTAAATTTATATTTGTATACGAACATACACTTACATAGAAAAAGTAGTTCATCTCAAGATTTGAGTAAACGAGATTTTTATGTCACAAGCAACATATTCGTATTTATTTCCCCAAAATTATATAGACGAATAGTTACTGCATCAGACATTATATTATGTACTTTACACAGTATGTATGTAGTACATAAAATTATCTGATTTGGGTGGGATGCAATTATATGTACCTACTTTAAAAGTAACGTACATAAGGTATGTATTTTAATCAAATAAAGTACATACCCTACCCAACCCAAAACAATTATATTTACGTGTTTGGGTAGGGTATACTGTTTGTGCACGCGCCATCTTGTAGAGTGAATGGAAGAATGTAATTAATTCTTTGCATTTAATTTTGGATCTTAAGAATATACTAATACTAATAAAGTCTAAAATTTAATAATATTACTTGCAGCTTCTGTGATTTGCCAATAGATGTTAATTACTAAAATCGGGTTCTATACTTTTTTTAAATACTTATCCAATTTGGTCAGTGCATGTATCGCGTGTAAAGGTTCACAAAAATATCACTTCACTACATAAGTCGCGTTGTATACTTATATCAAAGACTTTAGCTCAGCTAACGGAAACCTGTGATTCTTTTAAAAGTTATACCAATACATTTACTTGTCGGTAGGTAATATTCACAAATGATTAGAAGCCAACGTCCCATGCCAAATTGACAAGTATATCCCGGCCAATTTTAATTGAAATATTATAGAACATTTCGTTAGCACATACGTTTTTATTAGGGACGAAATTATTGATAACCATTAAGTATGTAGTAATTAGTAAACTCTAGCAAAATATATGAAATTACAAAAATCAAAATGTAGTAAGAAAGGTAATGAAGAAATGTTAAAATATGACGATAAAAGAAAGAAAAAACTGTAAAATCAATATGTTTGGTTAGACATCTTTGTTAGTAAAAAAAATTGTGTTAAATAACGTACCATAGACAATACGACACAGACTATGAAATAACAATTTGAACTGAAACACAGTTTTAATCCAATGAGAATTACTATCTCCTAGAAATTTTCTCTATATAAGAAGGGATTCAAATGATCCCTCTGGCTCCTTCTCATATAGAGAAAATCTTTAACCTCCTTGTGCCACTTGGAACAATTATTTGGAAACTGGTCCACGTTTAGTATTAATAACGGTAACTAGTTTCAAAATTATGTGCCCAGAGATGCCTAAGGGGCTTAGAGCAGTCTGTGACATACCAATAGTAGAAGGAAGATATCTTCTACTACTGTTACTTAGAACTGATACAACAATTATGATATACCTGTGATTAATCGAATAATTAATTATATTTTTGTACATTCCTGTGCTACGGGTAGACAGACGTCATAAGCATGTAATCACATAGATTAGTCAATAGTTAACGGTCAAATTACGTAGATTTATACGACTAATGTACTAATGTCCGAATAAATGTAACTTTAGCTTAAGCACACCAACGGCTATGAGTTTTAAACAAATAACATTTTATTTACAATAGATGAAAGTTTATTTTGTATTGTATCTCCTCAATGCGTATTTCAGTATTAATATTTTGAAGGCGGCTGCCTTATGTATTTTAGTAATAGTCTTTATGTAGAATCACAAATCAATAATATATAATTTTGAATATAACTGAAGTTATATGAAATGCAGTAGATGAACGCTTGAAGCTATTGCTGCGTTCGCATCGAACCTTGACATCAGAACATTTGAAAGATCTGTAGTATACGTCAGGGCATATATCTTGAACCCGAAATGTGCTCTATAGGCTCAGTACGCGTTTTTTGTATGTTTTGAGGGTAGCACGGTGGTGGTCGAGCTCATACACGATAGATACGTGCCCCGAGGCGCACCTGTCTCCGATCTGATAATGTTTTCATGTTTAGGTGTTCACGGACCTTAAGGTAAATGCTGGGAGCTTTATTAACAATATAAAGATATATATTATGTTGTAACTGCATAGTATAAATATGTAATGCCTTATCAGAATGTTTAGAATTTGCAATAAATACTTTAAAAGTGATATACTGCCTTCGATAGACAGGCATAAGCAGACATTGTATTTTAGTAACTCAACATACGTTCGGCCTTCAAATTATACGGAAGCCTTCAAATTATATGTTTTAAACGGTTTTAGAAGAAAAAAAAATCACATATCGTTTTCTTTTGATTTTGACAGATTCTAAAGGGTTACATATCACAATCCCGAAGTCAATAAGAACAATGGACGAAAGGCCGAATGACTACAGCCGAAAATTCAATGAGATTTTTTTTTTAATTCAAATTCCGAATTATTTAATTCGATATTTCGTATTCTCTCTCTTGGTATTTCGTACATTCGATATTTCAACCTTCGATGTTTAAACCCTAAGGTTTCTGAACTTGGGGATTTTAATAAGTAACCTTCTAAAGACGTGAACAATATTATGAATTTAATTATGTAAATTAGTATGTAACGAGTCTGCGATAATGTCCTGGCAGCTAGTCATGTAGTGTAGCGTGTCCCTAATGTGTAATGTTAATTATTTTCATTTTTAAACCAATTTTACGCACACAATAATGGAAGAATCGTCATTTTATAATTATTTTTTTTATATGAATTATATTAATTTCTGAGAACTTTTTAATAGTGAGTTTTATTTCGAAACTTATGAACACTCTTTTCATTGTACTAAGTGTAACCGGTTATTTTTGAAAAATAAAGCAACCTACTTAACAGTTATAATTTTTACCCGACTGCGCTAGCGAGGGTAATGTTTTTATGTATAATATTTGTTTTATATCTCCAAAAAGTTAGTTTTTCTATCTTCTATATTTATTATCTAGATAAGCTAAAGCATTCATTTTAATCATACAATGAAAACCATTGACATTACACAAATATTTTATATACATAATAGTATCGTTGTTAATCTTGCGTCAGGGAGTAATAATAATTATATGAGATTAACATTTTAAATGAATTATGATTTGTGTTCTCAGTTTGTTTTAATACTGTATAAGGAATGATATTAGAATTTTACGTTTCTCATAATAATTTGATTGATACGAATGAGATGTTTATTAAATAAAATTTTACAAAATTACAGTGACATTTTTATTTATACATATATATCCACGCTTATTTCCCTGCGGGGTAGGCAGAGACAACAGCCCACCATTTTACTTTATCCTTTCATTCTTCACGAATTTCCTCCATTGTCATTTAGCCTTTCTAGCAATTCAGGTTTCTCAGAACTACTCGAAACCTGGACTGCAGTACTTCTGACCTACCCTATTTTTAAAATTTTTATTTATGTATTCAATAATGTTCATACGAAACTCCCGCCACATTTTTCCACATCAGCTGCTTACCAATTAGTAAAAGCCGTACATCTTGGAACTATTATATTTATTAATCTAGTGTGAGATAATCTGATGATACAAGTTGGAAATAACCGAAGGGCTTGTCAAACTAGGTGACATGAACTCCCTGCTGTGGTTTTCTCAAGCACTTACTATATAGGGTTAAGAAGGCATTAGGAAGTTCAAATTCAGGGTCAGCAGCGGTAGTTTAACGGCCCTGATGTTGCAATAGGCTACGGTAACTAATTTCCGTCAAGCGGACAGTGTTTTTCTGCCATCTAAGTGGTTAAAAAAGTACAAATATTCACATAATTATTTATTCACTTAAAATATTACGTCGTCAGTCCTTTGTCAGTACTTGTACTTGGCGTGTTTGCTGTGTTTGCGATGGTGGTGAGCGGGGGGCGTGGCCGGCGAGCGGCGCCTGCGCTCTCTGTCCCTCTCCCTGTCGCGCTCCCTCTCTCTGTCTCGCTCTCTCTCGCGGGATCGCTCGCGTTCTCTCTCCCGCTCGCGTGAACGGGAACGCGATCTTGACTTGCGTTCACTGCACAAAAAAATACTTTTTTTATATACAACTTAGGTGACAAGCACGCGGCCTATCTGATGGAGATATTCTATCCAAATAGAGTGGACGTCTTCCAAAATCGTTTCATGAATGTGATAAATGTATGCCAAAGAAATGAACGTCTTCCAGCTTTTGACTGTGCATCTTGGGTTTTTTGCATTTCAATGAGAGTTAGGAATCCTGTGAGAAAAACCTGAATTCAAAAGTTCAATAAAACCAACTTACCTATATCTAGATCGCTTTGGCGGCGGTGATAGCGACGGCTCTCTTGATTTTTTCGACTTTTTGGATGATGTCCTGAAAGAGAAGCAGAAAGCTATGATATTGTAACAAGAGATGTCGCTTCTGCACAAACATGCAATTAACTGCAATAATGGACATTGGTGACGTCATAACACAGTTAACTCCTTACATTAGGAAATTTTCAAGATGAGAGAACTAGTGTATTTAAAAAATGGGCAGCGGAACTGCTTTTTTATCCCACCAGGATCCCAATTCACTGTTATTACAAGAAATGCCATTGAATTATCTGCTTTATACGCTAGACTCAGAGTTAAAAATTAAATGAAAAAGGGTTCATAACATCGTTTAATCACTACCGCGCTACCCGATGCCATTTAATTTTAGACGTTAAAAGTACAACTGTAAAGTCTAAAATTCAATGGTATCTTTTGTAATCCCAATAGTTTGACAATCGTTGATAAATTAGTAGAAACGACGCCATATATCGCAGTCAGCCATGACTAGTCAAATGTCAAAACTCAAACGAAGAAAGATACACATTTGAAACTTTCCAGTATAACCTGGTTAATTAGCTCATAATACAGCATAATTTAAACTGAGTATATATTATAACCAAACTTGGAAAGAAATTGGCTTACTAGAGAAAATATATGGATTTTTCAGTAATCTCAGCCTGCGTGAGACAAAATTCACGAAATTAAACCACAAACCACGAGCAAAAAGCAAATAGTTTTAGTTACAGGTTTCTAAGCTGTAGCTGTACCTAGACAGCATTTTTTTTTTATTTATGGCACGTCAATTTGACTTCACCTCGCCTAATGTTAAGCTGAAGGCAAAGTCTCACGAGCTTTTTTATGTGAATTTGTACTTTTTTTAACCAGGTGGCAGAAAGTGGCGCTTTCTCGGTAAGCATCGGACAGAGGCCACTTTACTGTTGGTCTATCATTTTCATAGTAAAGTGTCACCAAACTCGATTCTAGCGACATCTATGTCGACCTTCGACTTTATCTCGCCATCGGAAAAAGTCTTAGGTTCCAGTTAAATGCGAACAAATGTGAAGTCTCGTCACTTTAGGGCCGTTCAAATATTACGTAAGCAGTTTTTTTACAATTATTTACACCCTCCCCCCCCATTCCCCTTGACAGCAAAAGTAAGCAAAGGTTACCTCCCCCTTTGCTTACGTAAACATTTTTAATTATATTTTCTTTATATTGTATTGTAATGATGTATTATAATTTTATTTTTAAAATTACAATACGTCTAGTCGCTATAGTATCCAAACGAAACAATACACTGACCAATGACAGACTAGGAAATTTAGACAGTTGAATAGCGCGCGGTAATTCCCCTAATCGGTTCTAAAGAGAGTGCCTAAACGTACGTATTTTTTACGGGAATCCCCGAAAATGCGTTTCGTTTTCAAGCATAGACCATACTACCGATGACGTAATTATCATCTAGACTCCCCTACCCCCTATGTCATCCAAAATAAGCAAAACTTAGACCCCCCACCCCCCATGGTGGCTTACGTAATACTTGAACGGCCCCTTTCCAGTTAAAAAGCTAGAACGGTTTATTTGTATCCTGACGAGTTTTAAGTACTGAGATAAGATGATACGTACGTTGAATAGGCGTCTTCTTCGGGAGGAGTTCTCCTCCGCACGTCAGGAGAGTCTCGTATCTCTTCGATTGCTTCCTTAGCTTCCCGTAAAGCCTGGTAAACATAGATTAAGCTGGTTAAATAGTTTGTTATTCAAAGTGTAGTTATTATCTCGCAGATTAAACCTATTAGGGCACATTTTTCAAAAGCGTTTGACCATGTCGATAGCTACATATGGCTCCTAATTGGCTAACATATAAATGATAGGTGTAATGTCAGCCAAGTTTTAATTTCTAAGCTCCTGTTTTAAGGTCACAGTGTACTTATCAAGCAGATATGAGACAATCCCATTCTTAGCAACGGCAGGTGTACCACAAGGTTCAAATCTGGGTCCGTTACTTTTCGTATAAGTCAATGGTTTGCTCAGTCGAGAATTTGAACAGTATGTAGTGTATAGTGTTCCGACTAATCGTTCATTGGTATACAAATTCTTTTTTTAATTTTATTTTTTGTAGAGTGACCGTTCCACGCACTAACGTAGTGTGTACGTAGTGTAGTGCGGTTCAGTGGCGCTACCTTCTTGATGAGTTTCCGTCGGTAGTGCTGTATCTGCTGCGCGTGCGCCAGGCCGGCGCGGCGCGCGCGCACGCCCGCCTCCAGCTCGTCGGCGTACTTCAGCACGCGCACCTCGATCTCGCGCAGCGTCTCGCGCTTCAGGGCCATCTCCTCACTACTATAAACATTGAAATAAAATTGACAGACTGGTACTGCGCCCTCCGCCTCCCCGGGTAGTCCCCCCCCGTGCTCGCTACGTACGTGTCGTGCGGCGGTGCGGGCGCGGGTGGTGGTTGCTCGCGCGGCCAGGCGGCGGGCGGCGCGGGCGGCGCGTGCGGCGCGGGCGACAGGCGCTCGTCGGCCGCGTCCAGCTCCACGCTCTCCCAGCGCGACGGCACGAACGTGCCCGCCGCGCGCAGCGCAGCGCCGCCCGCCTCCACCTCCAGCGGGACTCCGTCGATGTCCTCGTCCACTGAAGCGGGCAGATTTATTATTCAAAATTTAATATTCGCAAATCATTTATTCTGTATAGACCACTAAACGACACTTCTATTTTAGTGAGCAAATAGACCACGACGAAACACGGCCCTGGCCTGAGAAACTCAGAGTTAGTTCTTTTTTTTTTGGTCATGGTAATACTACACTACACACAAAAGATATCGGGAAACGTCAGGCAATTCGAAAGTATGTAAATATATCGCGTGATGACTACAAAAGAGCCATTAATCAAAAAATATCAGAAAATCGTTTTACTACAAGAATATGGTTGAAACCGATTAAACTTTACGGCAATATATCGTGCAGTGTGTATTAGAGCAGTGTAGGGGTGCTGGGCACTGACCGGGCACGCCGTCGATGTCGTCGGTCGCGGCGCGGCGCGGCTCGTGCGCGGTGTGCTGCGCGGCGAGGCGGCGCAGCGCGGCCCCGTCCAGCGCGCCGCCCGACCACGACTCCTCCGACGCCGACGAGCGCGCCGGCGACGCGCCCATAGCGCCGCCCGCCTCCGCGCCCGCCGCCCCGCCCGCCGCCGCGCCCGGGACCTCCTGGGTGTTCGCCACAATTAAAAATATACATTTCTGAACAACGCTCTATGTAAGTATTTACCATATTTAATATTAACGCTTAAGTGGCTGATTAAAAATAAATAAAAACAAACGTATGTTTTCTATTTTTGGTCCTTCGAGCCGGATACAAAATTACATTCGCTTTTAAATCATCCATTATTTAAATGCATAAAAAATATGTACTTTTTGTAAATATTTTTTTACGCTTTTATCTATTTTTAAAAAACTCAGTAAACTCTTTTATTTTAAGTAAATGAAACTACCCGATTAGAACCCTGCAACAAAGCGCGTACTACTAAAACGCAGTAAAGCTAGTCACACTCACTTTGTCCTGGCCTAGGAACACGTCGTTGATGTGCATCAAGAAGTCAGTGGGGTACACGGCCCAGTCGGCCCACGCCTGCAGCGTGCGCGTGACTCGCGCGCGGAACCCTTCCGCCTGCAGGCGTGACGTCATACGCGACAGGGCCAGGTGGCACTGGCGCATTATTTCGCTGAGGCGCTGTTGGAACCTGAGATAGGAGTATGAATTATTGACTTCTTTTTCTCTTTAGAAGGATGATTCTTAACCAATAAGACAATTGTGTGTATTTCAGAGCAGTTTTTATAATAAGCTATACAAATGTCTGTGACATTCGTCACGCCCCCAAAAATTGTAACAACCTGCGGGTTATAAAAGTCTAATAGCAATCGTTTCGACAGTATCAAAGTTCGTGCATATCATGGTTAAACTGAAACAGCTAACCCCAAATATGTTGAGAATCAGATTGTGACGTGAAATTAGTTTAGTTGTTAATGGCAGGTCGCCGTGGTCCGGCGTACTCACGCGCTCCGGTAGGCGCTGGCGTTGGTGAGCTTGGCGCCGGCGTTGTGCAGGATGTCGGACACGAGGTAGAGGCGCGCCACGCGGCGGGCCGGCGCCGTGCCGTGGCCCGCCAGCGCCTCGGCGATGCAGGCCGACACCTCGCCCGCCGCCTCCGCGTGCTCCAGGCACCACGCCATGGCCGCGCCCACGCTCGCGCGCGACATCGTGAGCCCGCGGATCAGCTCCTCCAGCCGGTCGCGCTGGCTGCCGGACAAACGTATGGATTACACGCTGTACGACACGAAGGCGATTCGTCATATACGCAGTTCGACATAATACGAATACATTTGACACCATCGCTATAGGTCACGACGCTGATTGTCTTACACGCAGTTCGTCACACACGCATTTTGTCTTACACGCAGTTCGTCACACACGCATTTTGTCATAAACGCAGTTTGTCACTTTATTTTATACCCAGCTAGCATTTAGATAGATCGGTTTGGCGTTTTTTTTTTTGGGGAGGCCTATGTCCAGCAGTGGGCGTCTTTCGGCTGATATGGTGATGATTAGGTAGGGGGAAAATAATGGCTCAAATTATTTAGTAAATCATCATTTCTTACTATCAAACCCGCCGAACTCCGTTTCGCCATGTGAAAAAATATTTTCCCGCTTTTCTGTTGAAATTTATCCTGAATTTTCTTTGCTATAAACCTCACGGAGCCCGAGACCTTTCTAACGAATGCAAAACCGTGGAAATCGGTTCGTGTGTCCTGGAGTTACAGCATCAGGAAGGACAACTCAACTTATTTTTATGTAGTAGTTAACCCCTCGTTTTCACCAAGGTTTAAAAAATGTATATGATGCAAATTTCAGTGTGAACGCAAATGTTAAAACACATGTTTACAACTTGTTTAAGAGTGTCCTGACAAGTCTTTTACAAGTTTTTGAGAAATGTTCAACCAGTTTTGTATTAAATATGTTTACAGGTTCGCGATGTTGCAGCTCGAAGGGTCATAATTTAATGAAATCGGCAATACGATCGACGAAGGGCCACAATGTACGGTGTGTCCGGCTCGAAGGACCAAAATATAGTAAAGTCCTCAGTAAGCAGTTCGACAGACAAAAAATAACTTCGAGTTGAGCATAGTCCATATCGAAGGACCAAAATTTATAATAACATCAGATAGTTGGTGAAGCATTTTTTTATTATAAAATCTTAAATCTCACACACAACTCTTGGCTACATCCTGAAATCGGCTCAAACCTAATGGAAATAATTATTAAGTTTTACTTACTTGTTAGATAAAGTTCCCCTAATATTTTCCTTGGCGTCCTCTTCTTCCACGAGCTCGTCAGGCATGCCTGCCGTGTACAGATTCATGACAGGCGGTCGCCATACTGAACCACCTGTGTGTGAAACAAGAATAGAAACATTTTTCTACAATATATGCGCACGCGTAACAACAAATATATAAAAAATATTTAAATCGTATTTTTTATGCCAGGAGTACTAAAAGGGCCCGTATATTAATTACATTCTTTAAAATTACCTTTAAACATTCTAAAGTCTTCAAGCGACCATTGTTTAGGCGAGTCTCCCTGCAGCATCGAGAATAGTTTCCACCTATAGTAGATGTGCGCAGGCGACTGATTCTCGAACAGGAAGCGGAAGAACGGGTTGTTTAGCTCCTTATTCATGATGATCGCCTCGAACATGGGGCCCTCACGGATCACGAACTCCACCATTCGGTGAATTAACATCAGAATGTTTCTGAAATAAAGTTTTTTGGGTAACAATCACGAGATACACTATCACTTGGAAAAAAATCGATCCGGCTCGAAAGACCAAAATGTACAGGGGTTGGAGTAGTTGGAGAAGATCAGATGAAATGAGTCTGTCGAAGAAGGGACTCCGTACGGACATCATTCACATGAATTATTATGAAGTTTAATGGCGTATATTTGTCACCGCTCGCAGTGGAAACCTAGCTTAATTGAATTAAAATGTAACTTTCAATGGAAAATTCATATAATTTTTTTTTTTAATTATGATATCAATCAGTCTATCGCAGTCTACAGCTGGACATAGCCCTCTCCAATTTCGGAAGGCTTTGGTCTACGGTTTCCACGCTGGCCAGACGGGTTGGAACAGGGTTTTATTTCGAGATTTCTACTTTCACAGTGATATCATGTGGTATTTGACCGTTTGTCACCTCTTACGAATTTCAAATCTATTCCCGTGTTAAACCGGATTGTGATCCCCGAGACGATGTTTTATTTTAACATATTTTGAAGACCATGACGCCGTGAATGAATTTGAATCATAATGAAAGTCCTGTAAAACATCACAGTAAAACAATAATATACCCATAACCCAGGAAATAAGTACATACACCCTGTAATCGAACTTGTGAGAATAAATAATAGTATGTAAATGTGTATGTATTATTAAATTTAAATGTGTGTAGTATGTATTATAATATTGCGTCCAAATTTTTTTTTATACAACTTAGGTCGCAGACAAGCACGCGACCCACCTGATGGTAAGTGGTTACCGTGGCCTATGGGCGAGTGTAACACCAGAGGAATAACACTCGTGCCGCAACCCCTGTAAGAACAGAGACATTCTGTGTCGTCAGCGCAAAAGATGTAGGACAAGCATTTGGTTTACCCACGGACAACACAAAACCTCTCTAGTGAGCTCTGGCTACCCTACTCACCACCGAAAACACAACACAAGGTTATTAAACGGCGATATTCTGTAGGGTGGAGGTACTTCCCCAGTCGGATTGCTCGATTGGGACGGATATACCGTCGTGTCCTACCTCCTCTAAATTAGAGAAAGATCGCTATACTTAATTTGTAGTTCAATCTTCCTCAATGTATCTCTGTATCACCCTAAGGTTGACTGTCAGATAGTGCTATTGGCATTAAGTCCGCCTTTGTACGATTATTGTGCATAAAGTTTGAAACTAAATAAAGATGTTTACATGCGACCGAAGTTATGACAAATATTTCTAAACTAGCTGACCCGCGCAACTTCGTCTGCGTCACCCCTTTTTGCAACATTTTTCATTCCTGCTCCGCACCTGTTAGTCGTATCATGGTGTTATATACATATAAACCTTCCTCTTTAACCATGCTATTTATTAAAAGAAACCGCATCAAAATCCGTTGCGTAGTTTTAAAGATTTAAGCGTACAAAGGGACATAGGGACAGAAAACGCAACTTTATTTTATACTATGTAGTGATGTAATATTACCACATACCTTTCTATTGGTACCACTACTTTGACTATTGATTGCGAAAGGATCTGAAATAAAGAGCAGTGCTTTAATCACAAAATTATACTTAGAGGCACAAAATGTGCGAATGACATACGTATCTTTACACAAAACCTAGACGTGAGAAAGTGAAGGATTTTTTTTTATCTATGGCACGTCAATTTGACTTCACCTCGCCTGATGTTAAGCTGAAGGCAAAGTCTCATGAAAGAGGGTCACCATTGCAAACCCGTTCAGTGCTACAATGAATAATACGTGTTCACGTGAAACGTCTTTTTATAATTATACATCAATGATAACACATTTCATACTTTTATAAACCACAATACAACACAGAACTATTGTTGGTTATTACCTTAAATGCATTGTAATTACCTGTTCGTAAATTTCTTTATCTTCCGGGTCATTTGGGTAATAATCGCCGAGGCGCACGCGCGGAATCTAGATAAAAAAACAATATATTAAATAATATTTAGTGATTTAAAATTAATCTTCATAGATTATTCCCACCAAAAATAAAAGATCATTAATGTATGGCGTTTTGGGTACTCAAAATCATGTTTGCTTATACACTGACGGACTCATAAACTGCATCAAAGTAATAGACGACTTTGAAATAAATATTTTAACCAAGTATGCATACTTTCTATACAGATTTAAATTGAAACCTCTAGATTGGTTCGTGAACTTTAAAACAGCGTAGGGTCATATCTTTAAGTTTAAGTTTATGTACTGGAAAGGACCTTAAGACTTTTTTTGAAGAAAAAACAGAAATTTAAGAAAAATTGGTTTAATTAAAAAATTGGTTTTAACAATAGACACAAACTTTATGCAAGGGTTTATTTGTGTTTTAATAAGGTGTATTACCCCCACGTGCCCTTATTACGGATTCTAATCGGTTCCGCATAGATTTTATAAGGGTTTTTAAAAGATCTTGCGGAATATTGTCCCATTCTTCTGAAAGTGCTGTTCTTAGTGCTGCCACTGTCGTGGGCGAAGGGTTTCTCGCATATACAGCTCTTTTTAAATTGTCCCAAACATGCTCGATGGGATTAAGATCCGGGCTGCGTGCTGGCCAATTCATTGTACGTATCCCAACCTCTTCGCAATAATGTTGAACTTGTGCAGCTGCATGCGGCCGGGCATTATCCTGCATTAAAGTAAAATTTTCGCCTATGAATCCCATGTAAGGCACCACGTGATCTTCTAATATCTCTGTTATGTAGCGATGTGCTGTCAAACCCCCTCTATTACCGTTTTGACGGACCATGTCTATGAACACAAGTTCTGTTCGCCCGTTCATCGATATGCCACCCCAGACCATACATGAACCGCCTCCAAAAGGAACACGCTCCTCAATGCAACTTTGAGCATATCGCTCCCCACGTCGACGATAGACTCTTCTGCGACCATCTGCACCATATAAACATGTCCTACACTCGTCCGTGAACGATACAGAGGCCCACTGCTCTTCTGTCCAATTCAGGTGATGACGCGCAAATCTTAAGCGAGCTTGTCTTTGAGCTGTTGACAACTTTGGACCATTTGCTGGTCTAAAAGGGGTGATATCCGCTTCCTTTAACCTTCTTCTTATTGTTCGTGCACACACGTTTACTCCACGCACTTCATTAAGCTCGGTTTTGATGTTAACTGACGTGAGGAAAGGATTTCGCAGGGAAGTTATAACAATAAATCAGTCATCACGACCTGTGGTTGCTCGAGTTCTGCCTGTACCACGTCTCCTCCTGTAAGAACCTGTCTCTACAAACCTTCTGTATATTCTAGAAACCGTAGACTGGTTTAAATTTAAAGGACAGTGTCCAACATGTATAAGCCCTTGGCCTGATATGGACATACAATAATTGGGCAAATATGATACAGGTTTGGTAGTTCATATTAGTAAGAAATAAAATAACATCATATGGTTGTATCAGAATTCATCATTTATATTATATATTGACCATAGCATTTAGTCAATTTTTGTTAATTTAAGATTAGCTGTATTCATTATTTCTTTATTATTGGGATACATAAGTTATTAAAACATTATTCAGGAATTAGGCAGGTTGATTTACATTATCTTGGTACCGTGCCCAGCTCGAAAACCAAATTATTGTCATGACAAGAGCACAGCAACTTACTTAGGTACTATTCTTCGTCCGACAATACAATAACAGCAGTAAACATATTATTACTTGCGGTGCAATCTATTGCCCTATAACAGATGCCAACTCTTGCAAACGGAGGTCATGTCTTCGTCTTTGGAAAAAGTTGATGCCACTATTCACACATTGTCTCATCGTGGGATCTGTTCCCATATTCGTGCCAGAATTATCGTTATGAACGGGTTCAAAGTCGGCAGGCTCGCCAGGCTCGGTGATGAAAGATTTATCCGGGTTCATTTTCCAATGAAAAATAAAATCAGCTTTCACGAGAAATAGAATAATGTAAACAAATCAAGATGACAAACGAATGACATTTTTATTTTTTTATAACGGATTTCTTTCCAGTTGCCATATACAAACTCAATCGATTAAAAATACATTCGGCTTTGAATCGCGTAGAAACAGTTTTAGCTCCATTATTCTAAAACAATGATCAAAGATGAGACCATATTAAAAGATTGTTATTATTTACTACTTTTTCGTATCTATATCGACTATTACACAATAATATCTATATATATATATATATATATACCTACTTACTTGTACAGTCAGAGCTCATAAGTGCATTAGCACATCAAGGCTCAAAATGGTTTAGCGTGCGGCCGGCGCGCTTATATGTGTGTGTAATGTTACTATGCAATACGAGGCGACGCTGGCTTGTCTTAAAAGAAAAAGGTCACAAGTTAGAATGTTGACGCTATAGTTGCGTAGGATTGCTACTGCACTTTTGAGTTCTACTGTACATTAAGTCTAATAAATAAATAAATAAGCTCATTATTAACCGAGTATAATACATAATTACTGACATATCTCTACGTTTTCGTAGTCGTTCTTAAAAATCTTATGTTTGACCGTTGAGTAGAACCGACTTCCACTCCGGCGCGGAAGGCTATTATAATATGAAAATCCTTCACATCAAATCGAATCACTTCACGTTCGCATTCGAGTCACATTCGGCGCGTATTCAATATCATTTAGTTTATGTATCTTTTGACGTGACAACGTCTTATAAATTGGCTTGCCGGGTGACACTTCAAGAAACTGCGTTACGCTCCGCTCACGTTATGCGCTCACAATGAGAGCGAGTGAGAGGCACGCGTCCCTTGCCCGAGCGAGAGAGACAGAGCGAGAGAGAGAGAGTGAGAGAGATAGGCATACACACCGGTTCATGTCTTCTCAAAGTCGTTGTCACGTAAAACTTTCGCCCGTATACCGACTTTACAGGCAACCAATTTTTTTTAAGTATCAATTAGTCATAGGTTTCAAATCAATACTTATATCAAGTCAACCTATCAATTCCTTATGAAACTCTGGTGTCCCATACATTACTCTGTATCGATATATTAATATGTCTCAAATAAAAAAATCGATTGTGGTCTTTATTATAACTGGCAACATTTTAGCATTGGGGAAAAGAGAAAGATGGTTCCAAGAGTATAGAAATATATACTTCCGTGAGCTAATAGAGTAAATACTAATTATTTAAAGATATATCTTGATACTCCAAGAATTCATGGTTAGTTCGGTAAAAATTAAATATGATTATCGATCAATAGCTACATTTGCGTACATCGTGTCCATGGAAGGCCAGTTTTGGATATAGTCCTTTCTACCAATCGTTCGTTGATCCAAGCCCTCCCGCACCAATGCTACAATTTGTGCCGCTTGTTCGGACGAAGTATCCATATTACGGTTCAAAAACTCTCGATGTGTTAAAAAACTAACCCAACAATTATGCTGGTAACAATAATTCAATTGACAAAACAAAAAAAATCAATGAGAATCAATTTAAAACTTTGCTATAAATAACACGCAAATCTGATACTACAAGTAAATTTTCTTTTCCCGGCTATATTCATTTGTTTTACTGCAGTTCTATTTTTAAATTTAATTTTTTTTTAAGATTAAGAGCTAGTCTTTCCATATTTATATAATTTAATCTAAAAAGTTTGCATACTTATTATAAAAAATCCTTTTAGAGTAAACCTGAACTTTGATGCAGTTTATGAGTCCGTCAGTGTAGAAAAATGAATTTTCAGAGGAACACATAGTAGTAAGGAAAAATTGCTCACGTATGACGTCACGCACTGTAAGTCGTGTGAGCAAAATATTGTAAGTAACTTACACACAGATAAAAAATGAAGAAATACATTTAAAAATTATTGAAACCATATAAATAAAAATGAACCGCGCAATATATTGCTAAGCGCGTTACACGAAGACATGAACCTTAAGGAAGGTTTTTATGAAGCAGCGGAAACGGGATTAGATGTCCATGCGAGCGGAGCAGCGGCCTACAGCTAGTTAATTATATTAAATGATTGTTCGATAAATATTCGTAACACAGTATTTATTTTATCTACGTACATTTTCAATTATAATCTGATTCCCAATTTTTATTGATATAACACCGACTCCTATATTTCGGAACTATGTAGTGCGTATTACGTACGTATATTTACCATTTTTGTTGGTATCTGAACCAACATACATTTTTATAAGAACAGCAATAATTAATCTTTTTTTTTTTTTTTATCGTGCGAAAATTCCCCACGGATACCTCCCCACCGGAGCCGGTTGGGAAGGTTATGTCGGACTCGAACCGACTAAAACACACGCCGTCTTTGGGTCTTCAGTTGCCGGAGGTGAGGTTGTAGCCAACATATCCCTCGCACCCCGGCAGACCCGGGGCCTTCTCTTCGAGATGACCCCCGTCGTGTGTAGGGACCACGGTGTCCCCGGCAATAATTAATCTGGCTTCTATGAAATAAACAATACCTTGTTAGCGAGATGTTTGGGCGGTTGTGCGTTGAAGGGCAAGCCGGAGGGCGGCGGGGGCTTACTGGGGGTCTGCAGCGCAGGGGGGATGTAGATAGGGACTGGCGGTATCACCACCGCCTTACCCCAGCCCAATTTCATCTCGTAGCTCATAATTTCTTTACCTGAACATAGAAAATGAATCAAACTTAAAAATGGTAAATGGTAATATTATGAAGCTATTTTAAACTAGATACATTTCAGTCAAAAAAATCATTGAAAAAAAATACAATTTGATAATAATGTGACTGACATACATATCTTTACACAAAACTTAGGTGTGAGCAGTGACAGAATATGTGTACCATGAAATATATTTTTATAAACCATTATTAACTTTGACAGGAATAGATATAACAGTAAAGTCATTTTGTCTGCACTAAAAGTCATAAATAACTGTCACTGACATTTTAAATTCAGCAACACGGTAATGAGGAGATTGTATCTCTACTTGCGCTAGTAATAATAACTTTATTGTAGAACTCAATCTCTCTTCCTCGGGATTGTGGATTTCGACAACACAATCGCCTATTGCACGTCATAGTAGGATTATTAATCACGATTCTCATTTGATTGATCGAGCAGCAAAAATAACTATAAATGTTTATTACCATTTATGGATCTAAGGGCTCTCTCCCCATCTTTCCTAGACATAAAAGCGACAAATCCACAATTGCGGCCGCGCGCCTTCTCTTCGTCAGAGCGCGGCCACATGATCTTGATACTTGCTAGGGGGCCATAGCGACCAAATATTTCCATCAACTGCTGTTCTGTAATCTAAATGAAGGAATATAATTGGACAACCATATTATAGACATGTAAAGAACATTTGAAGTTTGTTTTGTTTAAATTTAGTCAGAAGACCTAGTCAAAGTATAAAACTTGTCAGAGGCATTTTAGTAATATCTGTAATAATGTATAGGGATCTGGTATTCCCATTACAGTTTCCAAAACTAATGTGAATTACGGATTCCAATACAACAATCAGCTTTTAGAAATTATTGTTTATTTATATAATTTATTTTATTTATTATATAAACATTCACGCATTTGTGAAAGAAGAATTATAAGAATACTGTGGTCCCATTCCCGGCACAATAAAATTAGGGCCACCCCATCTCTTCCCATGCAGTATCACATAAGGGGACACCTCTGTTTACCCCAGAAGAAATAGGAGTGAGCATATGTATATGAATTTAGTGATACAAATCTAATGAACAAGACAATGTGTGGTCACTGGCATTTAGTACTTATACATAAAAATTCCAATTTTTCCTTTATGGATTTATTAAAGTAATGGTATCTTAACGGTAGATACTAACCTTTGGATTTAAATTGCCCAGGTATAAATTCGTAGTGTTTGGGTCCCCTGTGTCATAAGATCCAATATCAGGGATAGCGTCTAAAGCTAGCTCAACACCTGGAACACCCCGTTCTCTTAGCACATTCTTGTATTTGTGACGCTCGGACCTTTCTTCTTGGATCCTAGTGAATATGGAGTAATTTTGAGTAAATGTAATCACTATGATAATGACTCCAAACTTAAATAACAATACTCTAAAGGGGGCACACATTAAAGCAGCAAGCACACAGCAAACTGCCAAAAAATATGCTTCTTGACACTGCATACACATAGAGCTGTTTGTTGTGTGTTTGCTTGTTTTGGTGTGTGGTCCGCCTAAGAGACATACAGGCTGGGCAGATTAAGTGTCATCGGCATGGCAGCAGAACAATGATATATTTGAAAGTTTAATTAAGATGTACTGATCTAAGTGGTATTATAAACAAAATGCATAATTTAAATTGTACAAAAAAAAGAATAATGGAAATGAACATAATAAAATGTTGGCAAAAACTTAGGCACACTTTTTTTGGAATATTAGTAATCGAAATTACTAATATTCTCTCTAACCCTTTCAGCTAAGCTCAATAGCTTGTGTTAGGAGTGAGTTCACATGGGTGTGTTATAGCCCAGAATACAAACCCAAGACCTCTATACATATTGTACGGTTGACCTCAACCACTAAATTAATAAATAATAAATAAATAAATAAGCCTTTATTGCTGTTTAAATAGTACAATGTGTCTTAGTGATTAAGTAAGTTGGCCAACCACAAAATTACCGAGACTTAAATATAAAACATGTTCTAAGACAAAAGTAAGTAAATGCAATATCACGCTTTCATATTTCATGAACTTACTGTCTGAGTTCTTCCTTAAAAAGTTCCAAGTTACTCTTTTTCTTATCCTGTCCTTTCTTCTTTGGATGAGGTCTGCCTGGTGGTTCTGGTCTTTGGACTAGGTTGCGCACAACCTCTGCTTCCGAAGGGGTTCGTTTCTCATCCAATCGGGAGACAGGTTTGTATAATTTACCTCTTTCGGAGGTATCTTCCTCTAAAATAATAAATAGAAATATGTGTTAACATTGTTTTGTTTGAATATGGTAAGTACAAAATGGTTTTGCATTGCTACTACTATTGCAGTTGCTTGCAGTCAGCAGGAACCATGTTATAGGAATTTATATCATAGTGCAAGCAGTGTAAAGTGTTATGCATATGACGTTTTAATCATTATATTACTAAACATAAACTAACTTCTCGCTCCTGCATCATAGGTGCCAGCTTTTACCCAAACTTTGGTCGTAGAACTGGGAACTTCTTGAAATGTTTCCACAAATTCTTTGAACACCTGGAATTTAAATAACTCTTTAGGAATATGTGGTAACATTTCTAACACAACATGCTGTAACTTTCAATACTACATAAAGGTACACAAAAAAGCTTATAATACTACAGAAATTTCATAAATCTGCACAGATCTTGTTTCATGTTAATATAACATGAGCGAAGTTAAACATTACACAAATTTTAAACTACTGCTATTATAGATAATATTTAAGTTGAATATAACATGACTTTGGAATATCAGTACATATTGTATAGTTAAGAAATTGAATGATTTGCACTCAGATAAATAGATAAATATATTTTATTTATTAATTATTTATGACACGTCAATTTGACTTCTCCTCGCCCGATGTTAAGCTGAAGGCAGTCTCGTCAATTTCTGGTCACCATTGCGAACACGTACAGTGCTACAATGGTGGCGCTCAGCTTGACGGCCTCATCAGATGCTTTTTCACGCCCCGCTTAAAGGACTTACATGAGCCGCTGCTTCTTCCTCTTCCTTTTTCTTCAACTCTTCAAGTTCTTTCTTAGTGAGACCTCTGGAACTCATTTTACCCTTGTTTTATATCAGTATCAAGATTAACAAGAGAGATTTCCAGTTGAAGACATCGAAACGTTCAGAATTATCAGTAGTAGAACTATTTATTACGTAAACTAAATAAAGTCCCTATAATATTTGCTGAATTAATCATCATATATTTAGATACAATTTATAAGGCAAATAATATTGGCTATTCAATAAAACCACAACATAACCTATACGCCAACTATACGCTAAATAAGGCCACAGATAAAATATATGTTATATTTTGGCTTGTCAAATATGTCAAAAAAGGTATTCCATTGTCTGTGGTAAATTAGTAGCATGGCAACTTGTTTGATGGTAAGTTTCAAACACGACTTATGAGACTTCTTTAACTGTATTCTATGGAAATCAAAACGAATAGCAGCCCTCGATCAACATTTTTTTAGGAGCGGTAAAAACTGGTAAATATAAGCCCCTATATCAGGTTTCGAACACCTGCAGGTGATGAACACCTCCTGCGAGCAAGTATTGTTTGAAAAAGTAACGGTGGAGCTGGTCCGGAGAAGACTGCGTACCCGCACAGCCCAGGATGAACGGAGCGTCAGAGGTCGCAGAATGACCTCCATCCTCCATGAGCGCGGGCCTGTGGGTAATGAGTGGAGCCACCTGTCACTCTAGCAGAAGCCGAATGATATGGGGAGAAGTGCGTCTCCCCTATATCAGGGGGCTAGATAGGTACCTACACCATGGTTCCCACATTAGGGGAAGGGGGTCATCTCCTTGAGATGTCCCCGGGTCTGCCGGGGTGTGAGAGATATATCTTGTATACCTAATCTCACCTTCGGCAATGAAAAACCCATAGACGGCGTGCGATTTAGTCGGTTCGAGTCCGACATAATCACCTCCACCGCCTTGGCGGAGGAGGTGATTATGATGATTATGCGTGGGGATTTTGCGCACAATAAATAAAAAATTGTTCGTAAACCAGCGTTAAGAAGCCCTTTCATACGGGTTAAAGCACGACTAGACTAGAGCTAGTACCTACCCACGTTCGACCCTGAAATGCGGTCGCGTCAGGTCCCAGGATGTTGTTCTTGACTCTGAGCCTTCGCATCACCAGTTCTACTCATAACCAAGTGACCTCGGGTACGTCGTTCATATCCACGACCACAACCATAAGGTTAGGCGCGTCTTCATGGAGCCCCCCACAGTATTGCCGCGATATTTATAATTAATCATGATTGAGGCATTCGTTTGCAAAGTTTGAATTACTTCAGATATTTTTTTAACAGAATATTTTTATATAATGAGTTATATCTCTCTACTCTACCCACCATTATTTTGTAAATCCACCTTCGCGCCATTATCTTAAGTGGGTTTTAAACCTTCCTGAATTTAGAATCCGATATTAGTATACTGTTTAGGACAAGAAATTAATCTTAAATGCGAATAAACTTCTATGAATTCAGGACATTCTAAAGTAACGGATTTTTTATATTTAAAATAATGAAATTTAGGAAAGTGTAATACCCCTTATAGCTATGATTGCGTGCCTTGGACCCTCGGTTTAAGATTAGGCTCATTTGGGTTTAGTCCTATTAATTTTAAGTTTAGCTTGTGTTATGCTGCACTTTTACAATAAAACAATAGACAGGTATAAAATAAAATACATAGGTGGTTACATATTATTTATTGAAAAAAGTATACATCAAAAATGTTTCGATGTAAAATTAAAAAAAAAAAGAACGTGTGCGATTTATGAACGAAATTCGCTCAGGTTTAAGAATTCTGCCAGCTGAGACTGAAACCGTCGATTACTAATTTACTTGTGAGGACATTTTAGCTCAGCTGGTAAACATCGTTCTGGGGATTGGAAAGTACTAGCTAAGGGTTTATTAAACACGAGTCACTTTTACAGCCAAGCGGTATTCACGTCCAAAAGGTATAGCTCAGGGGCAAGGAAATTAAAAAAAAACGTGCTTCTGAAGACCATAGCGGCGCAAAATATCCTTTCGAATCTCTTCGACCAATTAGGTCGTTGTGATACACGAAGTTTACGTCAATGACACCGTTCTTGAGCGATTTCGTTGGTCGAAGAGATATCTTGATTTCGTTACAGGCTGTCATGCTAAGGTTGCTGCTATAGATTTATACTAGGTATCGGAATTGACTATAATGTATTTACTACTGTGCAAACTAACTACCTATTGGCTGTAAAATCAACTATTTCGTCTTTTTATTTGTTCCTATTATGAATATGTTTTACAAATCGTTATTTCAATTTAATACTTACATTTAAAATACATAAATAATACAACTCGATATTAACAAAAACATTGAAAAAATTTATGCATTGATTCATTTTTATAAAATTAAATTCTTAATAAAGTATGCATGACACGCGACTTTGCAGAGGAACGATGGCGTAGTCCTGCAAGCTAACCATAGTCATACCTATGGATATCGCCTACCACGAAACATATATCCGAAGTTGTGGAACGAAGTTTCGGACAATTGGCAGCATTAAATTTTGCAAGTGCCACTTGTAACTTCATATCACATATCCCTTCGAGTTTTGTGCGAGCTCAAAGTTCCGTGTGTAAATTTCATGGTAGCACATAAAACTTATAATTCAGCAGTAGAGACAATAGGACGGCCGAGCGCCAAAGAATACAATACTTTTGTGCATCATAAAGCTCACTATACAATAAACATGCCACGTAATATACACAACTATTATACTGTACACAGTGACAGAATGATTATCATAAGACGTTGGTGTGTACTCGCGTTAGGAGCTCGACAGAGCCACCGCTAGTACACAGACGGATCAAAATATAAACCCCTTCGTACATTAGGCAACTTACGACGCGAGTCGCGAACTAGCGTCGTCGCCGTATTCACATATATTTAGATACATGTGCAACTCGCACACGAAGAAACCTGAGTCGTAAGTTTTCGCGACCAGTTTTGCGGACCTGCACAATTCGAGTCGCACGCAATTCGCATCCAATCCGCGACACTCAAAAAGTATCGACAAGATGGCGGATTGGCGGAACAACAATTTGATGTTCAATATTAAATACAAGAAATTGTGAGAATTTCTTTCTTGTTTCCAGATGCGCAAGATTCCAGTCGTGTTTCCATAAAATGCGCTTGATTCTTTGTCACTTTTTAGTTGCGTAATGTAAGAAGAGCATAACATACAGCGATACTAAAACGTACTCTTATATTATTTGTTTTGGTACCGTGATCATATGTATATTGGTGGTATTTCGAGCTGCATTTTCGTTACCCGCTAAATCTAACAACCAAAAAATACCAAAAAAAGCTATTTTTTTAGTTGGCAATATTTTGTGGTATGTATGACTCACATATTTCGCTTACAGTTTATGGTAAAGTGCGTTATCTATAAAAATATTCCATTTACTATGATGTGATTATATTATTATTTATCTGCGAAATTATAAAGGTACAATAAACATAATTTATAACCTTATGAGTAACTCATAAACAGTAACATAATTTCTCTTTACACATAAATCATTGCAAGTTTTTTTTAATAATTCCTTGAAATAAAGAATATAGAATCAAATCGATATTGATATTAAATCAAACGTACCTAGTATATTTTTATCGATACTCTGTACGCCAAGACGGCACCTATTAAATAATACTGGCATCTCCGTATCAATGGCGTTTGACTCGATATTTTAAGTTTTCAATGTTTATATGTAAAGGAAATAATTAGAAACGGCAAAATAATATTAAATGATTGGAAGATAATAACAGGTTTGAGGCCACAAGTATGTACAACGCAATTGAATAACAAATACTATGCTAAAACCAACGATTCCATGAAGTGGCTAAACTCGGAACTACGTTGTAAGTGTCAAATGTATACTATTTTATTGCAAATCAAAGGCAATTTAGCAAAATTTGACAATATTGAAAGTGGCAGCCTTCTTCGGTTCACAGATTTGTTGGGTTTACTGTAAAGTTATACAATGAGTGACACACATTAATATAATTTATATAAATGTTGCTAAATTCTGTTACGAAGGCCACGTGCGGAGTGAGGGAAAGCGGTGTTGAGCGGCCGCGCTCCACCGCTTGTACTGTCACTGTGATGACTGACAGATTTGTCGACGGAAATATTGAGCCAATACTAGTATCGATAAAAATAACAGGGTAATACTCGCTTGCTGTATCTACAGTACTAGTATTAAGAATATGGGTATAGCACGGTTGTAGATATCTATATTCTATCTATAGGTAAATACGATTGTATATTAAAAAAAATACCATTGCGCACAATTTCGTTCGGATATAAAACTATGATATTTATAGGTTGTATTGTTATATTTAATTTAATTCAACTGACTTTTCGTCACGTTTTTAGAATTAGAAACCAAAATTTCTACAATTTCAGTAATGTGGAAGTAGACAAGTCGTTTCATAGTACCGGCTTGAAGGACCATACACGTCAAAAATAATGCCACTTTAAGAACATATCGATATTTATCATGCTTTACCTAATCTTAGTAGGAAAAAATTTAAAATTCAACCTTAAATTGAAACAATATAATGTCGATTTTCATCTGACAATCATCACAATGATAGCATGTAACAGTACTTCTAACTCCAACATCAACAATAACACATACAACGACGTCACCATCGGAAAGTAACCCTTGCAGATAAACACCACTCCTGTATAATAATAAATGCATTTTATCGAATATTGTACTACTACTCTCCCTAAAAATCAATGGCCAATGATTACAAAATTAAAAAAAAGAGAAAATAAACTTGTACTCCATTATTTGATCAATAGACAACTATTAAAATAAATTTTCACATACAATATACATTGAATATAATATAAAATTCTTTATTATAATACGCTAGTAGTAAACGCGCGTTTGCCAGACGCCGGTCGGTCTAACAGTAGACCGAAAGACCGTCTTCTATCAGTAGACCGAAAGACCGTCTTCTATCAGTATACCGAAAGACCGTCTTCTATCAGTAGACTGAAAGACCGTCTTTCCGGGTCTTCCGGCAGACGCTCGTGATATATTGTGAATAGTCAAATCCTCTCAACACTTATAGGTACACTGTACAGGGATTGTGAATGTTCATGGACAGATTGTTTAGCATTTTCATTCGTTTCCATTTTTATGCGACATACGACACCATATGAGAAATATTTACGAGTTACAAATAATTACAATATTACATCAATTTCAACTGTAGAAACCATTACTTGTGTAACAGACCGCAAATTACTTCATCGTCATACAATATCGTACGAAGTGATATCGTGGATACTAATTCGAACTTACGTAGTAACTGTATATAGACGCGCCGATATATAAAGATAGACGGTACCGGCGTTGAAGAAACTCGGTCACATCCCATTAAAAGGGTTCCTGCTGAAATTGGTAAACGAAGATGGCCGTATATTCGATGTAACAATCCAAACAGGTACCACAGCGAACATTCATTATCAATCTAATGCCGGTTTTCCACGGTGCGAGGTTTTACGGACGCGTACGCAGACACAACATGTTTACTATGAACACCGTGTCTGCAGTATCACGGATGAGCTTCCCACGGTGCGTAGTCCGCGGAATCGCGTCTGTAAAATCGCATATCGGGGAACGCGGCCCCTACACTCTTTCAATATGAAAGTAGGTAAAGCGACCTTTATATTTCCATTCCTTGTACTCGATAGCTGGAAGGCTGAGCCGGTGGTAGGGCGCCACTGTGCTGAGTGGGGCCCGCATCAGTTCAGTGCGCGTGAGTCGTCTCAGGCGTCTGCGTCGGCGCCCTTGAGCCGCAGTCGGGCGAAGTCTTCGAAGATTATGTCGTCGTCTTGCTCTTGGCCGTTTTCATCTCTGAGATCACATAAATATTGTGTTACTATTTGCATAGTGGGTACATGTAGGTGAAAGGCGAAATTACATAGGATTGCATTCAATAATAATGGGGTCAACATTTCGTTCAGAAAGAGATAGGACGGTATCGGTTTTCGTTTGCGGATTTCGTATAAGGAGAGAAGGCAAACATACTGTGTTTCATACAGGTCAGAGGGGGCAAATAAACAGGGAATGGAGAGGAAGAAATATACAGGATTTTGATCAGCCAAATACAGTTAAACAATATAGGACTTTGTTCGGGATGCAAAAAGTATAGCAAATATATAGTTATAGAAGATTTTGTTTAAGGAAAGTGAACAAAATATGCCAGCATTTTGTTGACGGATGACTAGTTTTAATTTTTTTTCGTCATACCCTTGTCGTATATTCGGTATTCGCCTAATACGATAGCGTGGCTTACTAATCCTAGTAAAATAAACAATAATAATAATAATATAAATTCAAAACAATCAAACCATCTCTCTACATATAGTAGTTAGGGTTAGAAGTCATGAGGGGGTAGAAAGGGATTTATGGAAACATCCAGACCAATGCAAATATCCATATTGATGCACACAAATATTTGTCCTGCGCGAGCATCGAACCCGCGTCTTCTACGTGACAATCGCGTTCACTATGGCCATATTCAGGGTTCATCCATTGACAATAACTCGTTTCATATATTCTGTGATTTTCTCACGCCTAGGTTTTGTGTAAAGATACATGTATCGTCGGTGACACAATTAATTCCCCTACCCCTCCAAGTTTACACCAAGAAATCAAGTTGTAAACATGTTTGATAAAAAACTGGTTGAATATTTGTTAAAAACTTGTAGAAGACCAGTCGGAACACAATCACTTTATACACGGTGATTTTATAGTGGTTTCGGAAAAAGAATATTTTGTTTCACACACAGTTTCAGTAACAAAATCGACTGGAAGTTTTAATTTTGAAAGAAAAAAGAATTACTTAATGTATGGCAATAATGTACAGGTGAACAGAAAAATGTATGGGACGTGTAAAAAAAAAAATTTTTTTTCGCCAAATTAGGACTTCCTTACGATTTTACTATCGAAATTGTGGCCAAAATCGTTTTTCCGAAACCACTATAAAATCAACCGGTATATGTATTCTCGCCGTTCTCCAACAAGTTGTAACAAGTTAGCAACACATGACACGTGGCGGGCGGCGGGCGGTGGCGGTACGCACGGGTGCGGGTCGAGCTGTATGAGGTCGAGGTCGGAGGCGCGCGGCGCGGCGTCGGGCGGCGCGCGCGGCTCGTCGTCGGGCTTGGGGTGCATCAGGATGAACGGCAGCTCCGCGCTCAGGTCGCTGCGGGCGTACACCAAACATTACACACTTTTGTTTTTGCTAATAAATCTCATCTTATCTTATCTTATCTTATCTTATCTTATCTTATCTTATCTTATCTTATCTTATCTTATCTTATCTTATCTTATCTTATCTTATCTTATCTTATCACTTTGTTGTGGAACATACATGGGGAAACTGGGGACACTCGATCCCAATTACGAAAGCCTATTATTAGACTATTTTTGGATGTAGAAACACTAATTCAACGTTGTTGCCCTTAGTGTTACCACATTTAAAAAAGTCTAATACGTTTAGTAATTCAACAGTGTTTTTAAAAAAAATATTTTACGGCCATGGATACACGTCCTTAAAAGAATTCAACAGTGTTGCCCTTAGTGTTACTACATTAAAAATAGTCTAATACGCTTAATAATTCAAAAAATATTGGTGTACCCTGTCTCCCATAGGGATCGAGCGTCCCCAGTTTCTCCTACAGAGTCGGTCTCTTAGATCATTCGATCAGCTATGTTCAGTCATATTAGCATGCAATTTCTGGAGGAATTCACTTATATGAGATATTAAAATTCAATTACAATAATATTCAATATCAAGAAGGTACTGATTCTTACGTTAGGTAACTAGAAAGAAACTGTTGTTCCGTCAAATTCAATTGCGTTTTATGGAAAAGCTGGAAGTGATGAGGCTACTTTATGTGACTGAAAACTAGGATTTTTTTTCAGTTTCTTGTAAAAATTGAATGAGAAATTATTGTTCCAACAATCCGTGGGATCCGCCATCTTGTCTATAATTTTTAGACATTTTTGCCCCAGGCTTTAGATCCTCTCTCTCTCTCTAGCTTCGTTACAGTTGCCTAATGTAAGGGGCTTAGCAACTCTAGTCACTTTTAGTTGCCTAACAGGTTAAGACAGATTAAAAAACGTTCAACGAAACTTACAGAAACATTGATAGCACACTCTTCATTCAGTATGTTTCTATAGTTAAAATGAATTGCTTACGACATAAATTTTAGACTAACCCGCCGAGTGGTCCTAAACACAGCTTCACTTTGACCTTGTATTGCACTATGATACCTAAATTCTCTCGTTGCGATGGATCGGCAATCCTGAAATACATAACAATTTAGGTTATACTCTCTCAATTTAGGTTAAAACAGAGATATTGATTAAAACGCCGTCGTCAATGACAGTCGTTACGGGTAGTTGGAGCCCTCAAAAGTACAACCAGTCTACCTTGGAACTTCGATATCGCCATTGGACATTGTGGAGGCCAGATGGCAGTCACATCACGGAAAATATCTAAGTCCAGCCGCATCACAGTTAGACTGGAAAGCCGACCCCAACAGTTGGGAAAAAGGTTCAGAGAATGATGATGATGATGATGACAATTTCATAGCGCAATGCAGCTAATGTTGTCCGGTAAGGATTATGGAGACAGGGCTTTTTCTGTATAAGTTGCACTGAGAAGTTTGAACAGTAATGATAACATCAATAATGGTACATGTAGGTACTTACAGTGTGCTCGACGCCAGGTTAGTGTCTTCGTGTTTGAGCTGTCCGTCAAGCGCGAGTCCCCACTTGTCTTTATTGTTGGCAAGCAGCGGCGTCACCGTGAATACTTTGCTCAGCGTGAAGCCTGGACCGACGGGACATCCCTCTCTGCAACGTTTTAAATAGTCACCATCTTTATTTTTATTAAACAAGAAGTTTATTTTATTTTATCAAGGACACGTCAATTTGACTTCTCCCCGCCTGATGGTAAGGTCAAGGCATAGTTTCAGGAAAGAGGGTCACCATTACAAACACGTAAAGTGTTACAATGGTGGCACTCAGCTTGACGGCCTCATCAGATGCTTTTTGTTCACACTACTATTTCATGGACTTAATGGGTCACATCAAGATCACAAGAGTTCAGCTAAAAAAAGAAGAAGTGAACGGTCTCCAAACTCCAAGTTGAAAGCTTTAGATGCAACCTGGAATTACCTACTCTAAGAAGATCGCTCACCAGATGGATTCGCTCGAATATCATGTCGAGCTTTATAAATTCAAGAGCTCGATGATGTTTTCGTGGTTTTCAATAGGTATCAGATCTGGGACCAAATTTTGACCAAATTTATATGGGAACACGTTACCCGACTTCTTGACTTTCCATAGCGTGGTAAAAATGCTAAAATTTTCAATATATGCAAGCTTGCATATACACCGTACCTAATTTTAAAAACAGCATGAAACATTATTCCAAATTAATTTATTTGATATGAACATTACGGTAAATTACTTGATATCGTAGCAATTAGTAACGATCAATCACCGCATTCGTTTAAAAACAAAATCAACATTCGTTATTAGTTTTTAAAGTTGTTATAATGTTCATATTTTGTTACCTAAGTCCCAATCAAGGAAACTAATCAAGGAAAACTTATGGGTGATATCCAATACTTTTTAGCAACTGATTGCCAAATGGGTGATATCCAATACTTTTTAGAAACTGGTTGCCAAACTCAGTTGCCATGGTGGCCGGAGGGGAAATGACCACCCCGCTGCTGGTATAGGAACGAATTCTGAACGCGAAATATGCCAAAACGGGCTCTATAGCTACACGCGCGTTTTTGGGCTGTCTTTTGAGGATAGCACGGGGTGCAACCATGGTGGACGAGCTCAAATCTACCAATCATAGTTCATATCAAACCGCGTGCCAGGGCCTCGTTTCTGCACGCTGTATTAGCGGCGGTAAGACCCATCATGGGGGACTGGCTAGAGAGGCCACACGGTAGCCTCTCGTACCGGCTGACTCAGGTAATCACCGGGCACGGGTGCTTCGGGGATTACCTGCGTCGGATTCAGAAGGAGCCAACGTCCGCCATCACTGTGATGCGAGCGAGGACTCGGGGCTGCACACGTTGACCGAGTGCCCGGCGTGGGAGACGCCAAGGCGGGTCCTAGTGACAGCCCTAGGGGTGGGAGTTGTCTCGCTCGCCACCTTGCTCACGGCGATGGTACGATGCGCGAGTGCTTGGGCAGCCGCCGCCTTCTTCTGCGAGCAAGTTATGCTCGAAAAGGAGGAGACGGAGCGGGTCCGGAGAAGACTCCGGGCCCGCACTGCCCGCGATGAGCGGAGGCGACTCGGACGTCGGAGGTCGCAGAATGACCTCCGTCCCCCATGAGCGCGGGCCTGGGGGTGACGGGTGGAGCCGCCTGTCACCCTAGCAGAAGCAGGCCACAGCGATGGCACATAATGCCACACCATACCTAGGGGCTAGATGGGGACACCATGGTCCCCACATTCGGGTAAGAGGGTCATCTCAACAGAGATGTCCCCGGGTCTGCCGGGGTGCGAGTGATATGTCTTGTATAATCTCACCTCCGGCAATTGAGGACCCATGGACGGCGTGCGTTTTGGTCGGTTCGAGTCCGACATAATCACCTCCAACGGTTTAGGTGGAGGTGGTATCCGTGGGGATTTTGCGCACGATAAAAAAAAAAAAAAAAAAAGGGCCTCGTTTCTGACGCGACTTAGATCCAAGATCCGTGGCGATAGGCATAGTAACGGCTGTCGAAGACCACACCACAGTTTTCGGGCTCAAGCAACTCATTTGGTAACCGGTACAAGTAATTATACACCTGTAGGCTTTTATTTTGGTCCAGATAAAACATCCATGAGAAAAAAGCAGTCAGAGAACGGAGTTCGGGCTCTAAAGCCGAAGCTTTCTTTGAATGCATTTAGGACAGACTCTAATGATCTCTATAAAAGTATACTCTCCGAATAAAGAAAATTACAGATTGTTAGTCTCAAAAATAAAAGTTAAGAAGAAAGGCACATGATCGTCTGATTTGCTCAAATTTTAGATTAAAAATTATATTCTGGTCCCATCACCGGTATGGGTTTGTGTTTGATGGGAGACGAAATATTGAATTATTAATGAATGATGATGAATGTCAAAAACCTAAGGCGAAACCTGGGAAATTAACTAAATGTTTAAACTCAAGAGATCGTTGTAGACTTCGACATGTATGTTAATACATATGTAGTTTCACAAAGTACAATTAACAGTTATAAACAAAACCGTCAGTGGATGAAAGGGGGTTTCTGACATTTTCAAAATATGAGTTTAATGAACTTCAAAACTACATGAACGTCACACCTACCTATATTGAAAACTAGCTGATGCCCACGGCTTCGCCCGCGTGGAATTTTGTTCCCGTTCCCGCAACCCTTGGGAACCTTTTCCCGGGATAAAAAGTAGCCTATGTGTTATTCCAGGTTCTAATCTACCCCTGTACCAAATTTCAACCAAATCAGTCCAGCCGTTTATGCGTGAAAGAGGAACAAACATCCATCCATACATCCATCCAAACAAACTTTCGCCTTTATAATATTAGTAGGATTAGCCAGCTTCGACGCTTTGTGATTGTTCATACAATAATATTATGGTTTCAAATGATTGTATAAGCAATCAGAATACGTCATTGCTACTCGTATCTGCAAATGAAGTATTAACATTTTGAAGTCCATTATCTCACTATTTTTAAAATGTCAGACACCACTTGTGTATTTAATTCATATCAACGACGGTTGCGCAAACGCACAAATGGTGATATCGATAGTGTCTTCTTTTTTTAGTAAATTCATCAACTGAAATTACTAATATTCCCCTAAACACTTTTAACTAGGGTAAATTGATTGTTAGGCGTGTGTTCACGACGGTAGCGTAGTGACCAGGAACCCAGAAATTCTCGATAAATAACTCGCCTTAAGCACTAGGGACTTAGCAAAAATGCATTCGTTCCGAATCTACATTCGTCATCGCTCTGAAAATGTATGTAAGTGACATTTGTTGTCGGAATCGGATGACATGACATTCGACAGCAAATGTCACTCCCATACATACATTTTCAGAGCGATGACGAATGTAGATTCGGAACGAATGCATTTTGGCTAAGTCCCTTAAGCTACTAACAATTTTTAACTTACATTGATTGACATCATTCCTTTTTATGATAATTTAAACATCAAACCAAATAATAAAACACACCACCAAAATTTTGTTATAATGATTTTTAATTTGAAACCATGGCCAAAATAAGTCATGTAAGTCATGCTGCATGCATGTGTATGGACACACGCGGTACTTACACGGGCTGCATACAGTATTTCTTATTCAGTAAACCAATGTAAGAGGATTTAAATAGCTTCTCCGTGAACGATTTCGGTTTCCTAAACAATTAAACTAAACTTTAGATATATTTGTGATACCAATCTCTTTAAGTACAGGAGTTAGCCGCTGCTATACAGCTCATACAGCTCCAAACAGCTTCATTTTCTTTTTTAAATACCAAGGTAGGGTCACTTAATCGCGAAATCCAAGTTAATGGGCTTGTACCCTTGTACCCTTGACCCACAGCCTCAGCCTCACGATAGGCCCCCCTGAGACCTATCGTTACTCAATACAAAATTAGTTAAAGTCATTTACATACATACTTATTCCCACGCCTATTTTCCTCAGAGGTGAATTAGAACGCCTACATTGTACCAACGATTGTATTCGATCTCATATAATAGAGGGTGAGTGTATTGCTGTATTCCGGGCGCTATTTTTGTCTCGAGTCATGCATTTGGGCTGTATATCTGATGTTAAACCGCCCTATCCTGTAGTAGCCTTGTACGACATCGCATGGGAAGAGATAAGGTGGCCCAATCTGCCGGGAACCATGTAGTTACAATATTTTGTTGCAAATAAGATTATATCAGTTTTCAAGTAATTTTTCCATTATTTTTATAAGCTAGAACCATTTTTTTCATATTTTATAAGTTTAGATTTCATGGCTTTCCCTTTATTTAATTTACCATGTTTTTTCAGAGGGATTTCACCTTTACCACTGACCTTATCAAGTGATACCATATAAATACAGAATGAATTTTATTTATTACTGAGGTCAATAACCTTGTGAAAATTAGGCCAACCATTAAAGGACTTCATCTTACTTTTTTAAATCTGTTGTTATATCACTAGCTGTTATTCAATTATAGACTGTATTTTCCAGGAATAAGGGTGTAAACTCACTCGCTCTCGGTCTCGGCGACAGTGCACTTGTACTGCGCAGTGGAGAACAAACAAATGTCTGCAAACTGCCGCACGGACACTTTGATACGCTTCACTGATCTGTTCGAGTTGTTCGCTATGTGTACGTTCACTGCTATGTTCTCGCCGTGGTGGTATAATTCCTGGAAAAACAGTACTATGTTGAATGAACTTCAAGTTGATACCAAGCCTGAGAAAAGTGTCTTGACAGACAGACAGACAGACAGCCGGAACGCAGGCAGGACATGACGGTATCTCCTGTCCTATAGTAAGCCGCGGCTAATAATAACCTTGTGTTGTGTTTCCTGCGATGAGTAGGGTGGCCACTCACTGGAGAGGTTATGTGTTATCAGTGGGAAGACCGGGCAGCCCTTCTTTGTTTTCTACAGTGAACAGCACAGAGACTCTCTTAACCTCCCCCCTTCCCCACCCCCCTCGTCTTTATATGGTATGGCAGCACGAATGTTACGCCCCTGGTGTTGCAAACGTCCATAGGCCACGGTAACCACTTTCAATTAGGTGGACCGCGTGCTTTGTCTGCTACCTAAATGCTATAAAAAAGACGGACCACGAAGTGATTCGACAATCCCCTGTTTACATTAGGCAACTCAAATGACACTCGAGTTACGTAGTTGGTTCTGTTGGAGCAACTAACTACAGCTCCCAAAAAGTATCAGCAAGATGGCGGATCAGCGGATTAGTAGAAATTTAAGTTGACGAAACTCCAATTACTTTCCAGGTAGGCTATAGTCTTATAAAATTACTTGTCAGTCTGTCTGTCCTTCAGGTCAGCGGTTTGTAAGGAATCTGTTTTTTTCCTTTTAAAGTATGGAACCCTAAAAATAACTTGAGTGACATGTTACATTACCTTATCTAGGGAGGCTTCGAGGTACAATTTGTTGGGACTCATCATGAACTCCTTGGATACCTCCACCGAAGGTTGCTCGCCCTGTTTACTCGGTGCATACATAATCTTTCTGATCGCCAGTCGCACTGAATTCCTGTAAAATTGAAATTAAATCAATTAGATCCATCGGTTACATCTGCTAACAAACAGGACACTCTCTGGTGAGTGAGGGGGTCAGAGGGCAATCGCTCCCATAGAAGCAATAGGTCTTTTTAAGAATAAGTCATTTTGAGAATTAGTCTTTATAACAATAAGCCATTGGACGAATAGGTCCTCTTTTTAGGGGTAAGGCGTTTTGCGAATAAGTCCTTTGTCTACTAAGCCAAGCCAATATAATACACTTCAGGAAGAGAAAGCTTTGGAGAGTGGACCCTGAGCTCCAAAATGCCCGTTTCAGATAAAACCGGATTGCACGCTGATATGATGAGTATTATGACTCACTCGCACTCTTCACACCCTCAATATGAAGGCAGAAATAGTAGATTTGTTTACCGGTTCTCTGAGTGAATTCACAAGACCAGTATTGTATGTGTTATAAGCTAGAATAGTAGTTAAATTAGAATAAAATAAATAATTGTAAACTACTCGCAATGGCAACCTGCAAGGGTATAAAGGCAAGGCAAATAAATTAAAGAAATAAAAAATACTCTTACAAGATTCATTAGATTTACATAAAAATAAGTAATTTTAACAACCAAGTATTAAGTTAAGTTGTTGGCTCCTTTCAGAAAATTATATCTCGTCTATCGTCACTTCACAAGACGTTCTTTTTTCCAGAATATTGAAATAAAAATATGCTCAGTATTTGAAGAATTCATAATCCGATTTCGCTATTCAGCATTTTGTTTAACGTTTCTATTTTTAAAGATTGGAAAAAAAGATAGCAATCCGATTATGATTGAGATTACAAGACTAAGCCTTTAGAGCACAACTGTGTTGAATGCGAAGGTAGCTTTCCTAGAAACTCGGCTATGCTTGCTCATTAAGAAAAAGATTCGATACGATTACCGCTGTCTCCTATTGGTTACCAACAGTCGGGACTGGTTGACATTCTGTAAAGTTAAACTGCCAGATTTCGACGCAACTTAACCAGATTCGATCTAATTACAATCTTTCAAATGTCAAAAACGGTAACCATTAAGTTATTCTTATAGTAACAAAATGTGCGAGTGAGGCTACACAAGACTTAAGAGTGAAAAAGTGACAGAATATGTGTAAAACTGTGAAACGTTTTTTTATAAACCATTATCAACTTTGACTGAACAAATATTACAGCGAGAGAAAAACCTACACCGCCTCGTTTGTGAATCTTTCGGTGGGGTTAGTTTGGGTTCCGTAGATTTTTGCGAAATGGTTTGTAGGTATTTGTTCTCTGTAACATAACATAAACTCACGCCAATATCCCCGAAGGGGTAGGCATAGGTGCTAGCACACACATTTCGCCAGTTTATGTTTAGGTCTCAATGTAATAGGTGGCGAGCCTCTATCTAGGCATCTATAAACCAGCGATAAATACACTCATAACTTCGAAAAGCATCAAAAAGTCGTTGGTGTGTGCCATGGTAAAACCTGGGATCGAACCCGAGACCTTGTAACTCGTGAAAAAACGTGAGTAAATTGTATGATTTGTATGTCCTCACCTCTTATGTGGCTTGTCATCTTGCGCGTCAGCTACAAACGCCTTTAGCTCGTAGTCGACGCCGCAAGGCTTGCCGGTCTCGCCGGGGGCGGGCTGCAGCGTGACAGAAGCGGGGCAATGCGGCGGCAACTCGAAGTAGAACGGGTGAGCCGCCGCGCCCAACTTGCGGACCAAACGCTCTTGCAGCCGGGTGAGTGGCCGCTTTGTTGAGTTTGAGTTCGTCGGTGGGTAAATCTACAAAAAAAAAAGAACTGAAATGGGACCATTCCAGAATATACTCCTTTCGAACAAAAAAAAAAATTTTAAACATTTGAATTGCGAACCTCCTCCTTTTTTAGAAGCCGGTTTTTAAATGAATAGCTTCAAAAACGGTGGCATGTTTATACTTCTTTAAATTTGGCTTAGGTACATAATACTTGGTGGTGCCGGGTGGAGCTGCTTGTTATCCTAGTAGAAGTAGGTCGCGGCGGCAGCTCAAAGTGCGTCTCCCCATACCCGGGGGCTAGATGGGGACACCATGGTTCCCACATTAGAGGAAGGGGTCATCTCAAAATAGATGTCCCCGGGTCTGTCGGTATCGGTTTCCTATAAAGCGCTTTCAAACTACTCAAAAAATTGAATCTTTATAACTATTCATCGTAGGTCTATTTCACTATAGTAGTTTATTATATTATTATTAAGTGGTCATTATTCGAGACTAAAAAAGAGTATTGAACATCCCTATTCGCCGTACATAGACTAATTTACCCTCATGCTTACTTAATCTTGTTATCAAAATGACTACACAAACAGGTCAGTTATTACCGTGATCTTGATTACCTGTTCAGCGGCCAGGTAGAGGTCCTTCCTGAAGGTGAGCCCCAACACATCGAGGTCCTCGCGGCCGTATCTGAACGCGGCCAGCACATGGCCGAACACCTTTCTGTCCTTCACATACTCCGGATCGATTAGCACGACGCCGTCTGTAACGCAAAATACATTCTTACGTACTATTGACCACGATTATGTAAGCACGTTAGTTGGGCATACACAGGGTATACCTCGGCGCACAAGTGTTGGACTTAAATCGCGAGAGAAATAGGGCACTGCACTGGCGCGTGCAGATTCCTTTGATATAATCTATGATTGGTGAATTTGAGGACTAGCACCTTGAGCTATCGTCAAAACTCATCCAAAAAAACGCGTTCTTCTCGTATAAAGCACATTTTGAATACATTTTAGGTACCCGAGGTATACAGTTGGCATCGTGGACTTCAGAACAGAGGAAGGAAAGACAGAAAGTAAGCAAAACATTTATACAGTACACCAGTGCCGGCGTTAGTGCCACTGACATCGCGGCATCGGGGCAAAAAGATTGTGGCGCCCACTTATGGAAATCATATCATCATTCTCTGAACCTTTTCCCAACTCAGTTTAGGTCGGCTTTCCAGTCTAACTGTGATATGGCTGAACTTCGATATTTTCCGTGAAGCGACTGCCATCTGACCTCCACAACGGTTCAATGACCAAAGGCGATCTCGAAGTTCCAAGTTAGACTGGTTGGACTTTTGAGGGCCACCTACCCGTAATGGCTACCATAGATGTTTGTATGGCAACCGGCTCTTAACGTGCTCTCCGAGGCAAATCATAATTGAAAATTATTTTTTTGTGGATTCAAAGAATTTTATGTTTACATCTTAGTCTTTGCCTTACCGAAAGCTAACGCAGTCAACATTTTATTTTTTTCTTTTTTGAATTTCACGTGCATTACATATTTATTTTTGTACATTTCTCATTGTTTTCATTGTGCATGCCCTTATAATCTAGGCCCATACGTGATTGCTTTCGCGGGCTGTCGGTATCTTGACCTGACCTTTAAAAGGTTGCCCATTTACCTTCTCCGCCTGATAAATCTGATTCATCAATGTTCTGTGTTCTGAATTCCTCAAAACTTGACAATTACCGTAAACGTAAGATAAATTTTAGTGCTTATACTAACTAGGTAAGTAAGTAGGTGTAGGTATAGGTACTCTTCTAGATTGAAATTATTATAAAGATCGTACCATTAGGCTTAACGAGACATGTTTATTCACATCCTCACAAGAATGTATAATTTAATCAGTACCTTCCAACCATTACTTTCCATTAGACTGATTACATTTCCTCTAATAGGCACATTGGCCCGGAACTGATGCAATAACACTCATTCATTAGAGCACTTTTGTTATGTCTCGATGCCTTCCATTCAGAAAACTACCCATGCGTCATTGTGAATCACAGATATTGTATGTCAGGACAGGTTTATCATAACTCGTAACGTGGAATGCATCACGATAAATAAGAAACGTGCGAAAAGTACATTCCAAGTGACGTCACACTTCGCTGGAGGCAAAAAATAAGAAGTAAACGTCTGACCCGATCCAAGCGTGTTCAGAATTTCACAACTTATAAGGACTTATCGGCCTCTACAGCCTGGCAGTAGTGGACCAACCGCTAAGCAGGGGACACGGGTTCCCTCGGTCAGTGTAAATATTGTATATAAGTTTGGTCGTGTCTTGGAGAGCATATAAAGTCCCTGATCCTGATTCCCAAACGAACATCTACGGCAGTCGTCAAGTAGTTGAAGCCCTATAAAACTCAACAACGTCTAACTGCAATATATCGATATCGCCAATAGGTTGTGGAAGTCAGGTAGCAGTCGCTTCGCGGAAAATATCGAAGTTTAACCAAATCCGCAGTTAGACTGGTGAAAGCGGACCCCAGACCTACCTAGAGAGAGTATGTCTGAGCACATTTTGAACCTGTAATATGTTGATAATATAGGAGACATCGAATCTCACTTATAGTCAATATTATTAAAGCATTGTTTTAAAACGTAATATCATCATAATCATTTCAGCCATAAGACGTTTACTGCTGAACATAGGCCTCCTCCATCGACCTCCAATCAGATCAGTTGGAAGCGGTCTGAATGACTTTGTCATTAGTCCATCTTGCGGTGGTCAATCTACGCCTCGTCTATTAGTACGTGGTCGGCATTCGAGAACCCTTCGACTCCAACAGCCATCTGTTCTTCTTGCTATCTACCCCGCCTACTTGCTAACCCGATAGACTATAACTTAATAGTCTCATTAAAAGTAATTGGTACTTACCAATCGGGTCTACGTGCGTGATATGGTCTACGAAGTCTCTTTTCCCTAAGTATACTGTAATCTGTAAACAAAATATGCATTCATGGTGTATTAAGTATGTAGATCACACATAACATAACTGTTAATATGTCATTAGCAGTTGTTGAAAGAGGAAATAACCATACACATCAAGTTTAATGTAATTTTAAAGAATTTAGCTCGCTGGTTCAAGTTCCGTCTTAAATATTTACTTTGTCCAGTCTAAATCACCACCACTTTGACATTAGCTAAGCTACAGGCTATCTATCCTGTCGTGCCCGCTTTGCCCTCACACCTACACAGTCCCCGACCTGAATGAAGCGACGGAATGTGCAGTTGGTGTCGCCAAAGTTTGGGCTGGCCGTATCTAACTTTAATTTTTTGTCACTGACACGAGTAAGAAGAAGCTATGTATACTAGTTATAAAAATCGATTTAGACTACAACTTATCTGCTCAAAGTCAGAAGACTGATTGCATGATACATATTACAAAAAATAATAATAAAGACAGGTTTTGAACCAGTGAGTTGTCCATTACAGGGGAATGCTCTGACAAACTGAGGTAACAGAAATGCGTCTTGAGCATTTGAATTTCTTCTACAGGTCTTAGGGGCGAAATTGGAGCCAATTTTTCCAAATCTAAATCGAAGAAACCACCAAGATTGAAGATATTACGGATAATAACAGATGATTGTGACTAAAATAATGGGATTTCTATGTATTCGTGTTAAGAACGCTGTTAAAAGTTATAGAGGCCCTAAAACCTTACGAGTTCTTGTTATGACACAGTTAAATGACAAGAATAGGGTACCAATAACATAAAGTTATTAGTAATACTTGTATAGATATATTTTATACACAACCTAGGTGTTAGAAAGTGACAGAGTATATGAACCGTGACATACACACTTGAGTATATAAACCTTTTAAACTCGGTAACGCGGTAACGTTACTGTATAAAGTAATTATAACTTTATGATCACATTCACACTTAGTTAGACTAAAAGGCCGACCTTAAAATGAGTTTCTCTGAGCCCAGAGAATGATGATGACCATCTAAGTCAGTTTAGAAGGAATCTGTCAATAAGAATATCGAAATATGCGACATGACTGAGTAAAATACTTTTTAACGGTCAAGACTGTAATTATTTTGAGACCAAACCTTAATGAACCACGATAATTGATTTGGGGGACGTAGTAAGCCTTTCCGAAGAGCGAAACCAATGCTCGGGCCCTCTCCGTGAGTAGCGGCGCTGCCGTGAAACAAATTACTACACCACGACGCCAACTCAAAAATGCCATCGATTCGACAGAAGAAGAAGAAGAATTGATTTGAAATCGTGTTTCAGATCCAGAATGTCGAGGGTGAATAGCCATTTTAGAATTGCTAGCGACTAAAATAGCAGCCTTTATTTTTTGTACTTTACCAATGCTTATATATGCGGAGTGACGTCAATTTGACTTGAACTATAAACAGTGACAGTATAGTAGCTAGCAACACACAATTTTGATGTTACCTTGAACTTTGAACAAACTGATGTTATGACGATTTCACAGTTTATCTTTAAAGGTATTATTCTGTAGCCGACCGCATAAGACAACTGCAGAGGCATGCAGCAAATACAGCTTACCATGAAGCTTAGCTTGAATATAATAAATTGTATGAATATTGTGTTAATTCCTTGCGGCTTCTCAGTGGGGCCATTTACCCAAATCGAGATATAAAAAAATAATTTATGTGAAAAAATTCTAAATTGAATCGCGAAATATGTTGCTAAGCTCATAACTCGGAGACGGCTGGACCAATTCGAGTGAATTTTTTTAAAGATTTCTTAACCTCTAAGGAAGTTTTATATATAGCAGCGGGAACGGCATTGAAATTCATGCAAGCTGAGCCGCGGCAGACAGCTAGTGTATAAATGAAACAAACTGATTGCATGACTGACATTTTCTCATTTCTATGAACAAAATATGTGCGGTCGATTGAAGTGTAGTGTATTACTTTTTTAAATACTGATATGGATAACCGGCACCATTGATAAATTCGCAATTATTTAAAACAAAAACATATCTGCTGCGATCTGTAGTCGGTTACGAAATCATACCTTAAATACCTTACGTCAGAGAAGGTACTGCACGAAGGGTCTAATATTTATATACTCTATTTAAAGTAACGTGAAATGAATAATATTACGTTCCACAATGAATAAAAAAAATATGTGTATGTATGTGTATTTATCGCAGGTTTATAAGTGCCTCGGAGAGCACGTTAAGCCGTCGGTCCCGGTTGCCATACAAACATCTATGGCAGTCGTTACGGGTAGTTGGAGCCCTCAAAAAGTCCGACCAGCTTAACTTGGAACTTCGATATCGCCATTGGTCATTAGACCATTGGTTGTGGAGGTCAGATGGCAGTCGCTTCACGGAAAATATCGAAGTTCAGCCGCATCACAGTTAGACTGGAAAGCCGACCCCAACTGAGTTGGGAAAAAGGTTCAGGGAATGATGAATGAATAAAAAAAATAGTAACAATTCGGGAGTACCGACAGAACTTTTTTTTAAGCTGCAATTCTCAAAGCCAAATCATGATTTATGTCAATTACACCGTGCATTATCATTTATCAAAAACTAGCTGACCCGGCGAACTTTGTTCCGCCTTAATGTCAATAAATAAGCAGTTTTTTTTATTGGAAAAAATACAAAAATAACTAAATACCTACATTAATCATTCATAATTATTTCAGTATTTGGCTGAAATCGCCAGATAGTAAAATCATTGCTCCTCCAAAACATCTCGAGTAATTGCGTAAATCTTTTAATGTTCTGTTAAGTGCTTCTAATGTACGTTTATGCGCCATTGTGCATTCGTCCCAGATGATGATTTTCGATACCGCTAAAACTTTGGCCATTGCTGATTGTTTTGCAATATTACACGTTGGTTCTTCAATAGTTTGAAGATTTAACGGTTATTTTAATGCTGAATGAGCCGTACGGCATCCTTCTAACAATGTGGCTGCTATTCCAGAAGAAGCAACTGCAACCGCTATGTTAGATCTCGCCCGAACAGTTGATAAAACTAATGACATGAGGAATGTCTTGCCAGTTCCACCAGGGGCATCTAGGAAATATAAACCACCATTTTCATCATCTATAGCCTTCATTAAAGTATCATAAACTTAATTTTGTTGGTAATTCAACAGGGGTACATTCGTTTGAACTACTAAATCTAATTCCTGGTGATCATATTCACGTTCCCGTTCCAATTCTCGATTAAATGCGTCATTCATTTCACGATATGGTGCTGGCATTCCTAACCTGATTAATAAATTACCGCACATGAGGTAACACATATTTTCGATCAAGAGTAAAGCACGATTATGTATAAAAAGTAAAAAAAAAAAAAAAAATATCCTATGTCCTTCTCCTGGCTTTAAACTACCCCCCTGCCAATTTTCAGCTAAATCGGTTCAGCCGTTCTTGAGTTATAAGCGAAGTAACTAACACGACTTTCTTTTATATATATAGATGGCTACCTCACTGCCATTTGTATTCCGTAGTCGTAAAAGCCCTTTCCTATATTCCTGTTAAATTTTGCTTCATTAACTGGATTTAAATTCATAGCTCTGGCTACAAATCCTTTGAATTATTACAGCGGAGTCATGTTTTTTTTTTGTATTTAAACCTGAGCGTCTTATCAGAAAAAAAGTCGTGATATAGATTTTAGGATTGTAACGTAAAAGGTATGTCTGTCACGGAATGTATCGCAAATAGGTATATGAAAGCCATTCATTTATTGCATAAGACTATTTTCCTTAGTGTTTGACCCCTTCCCTCCACCTCATTATAAGAAAATAAAAATAGGTAAAAAACTTTTTAAGTTAAACGGTTTTATGTTAAACATACATTGCAATGTTTAAGATAAATGTACTAAAAACCAAAAAATAATAAAATAGATACAGTCGTGGGAATTATAAACATCTGCATAGACTAGACTAAAATAAAACCGTGGGGCACGTCAATTGTCTACAAATTTTATTCTATTCATATTTCCATGAGCAAGAAAATAGTAAGTAATTTCCTCACCGTCTGCGGGCCAACTGCCTAACGACGAATTAACGGTTCTTCTATCGCACATTAAGTCGATAATTTGTAGACAATTGACGTGCCCCACGGTTTTATTTTAGTCTAGTCTATGCATATGTTTATAATTCCCACGACTGTATCTATTTTATTATTTTTTGGTTTTTAGTACATTATCTTAAACATTGCAATGTATGTTTAACATAAAACCGTTTAACTTCAAAAGTTTTTTACCTATTTTTATTTTCTAGTTTTTAGTTTTTATTTCGCATTCTGTTTAATTCATTTAGTGCTTCATTATTGCAAGGTTTCTTGCCCGTTAGTTTATTGCAGTCCAACTCCTCTATACCTACGTAGTCCCTGCAAAGATCTTACTCTACTAAGAGCCACGTAGGCTTGACCTTTTTCAAACAGTTTCGCGCCTAAGTATACGACTGCGTGATCCACAGTGCTGCCCTGCATTTGTATTCTACTTGTTGAGACCTTTCATTTGATACCCATGTTGATGGGATTGATAAAACCTAAGTTATCCGCCATTTTGTAGAGGCCGCCATCTTGTATTTTAATTTTATATAGTACATTGTATTCTACTGGTTGAGCACTTTCATTTGATACCCATATTGATGGGATTGATAAAACCTACGTTATCCGCCATTTTGTAGCGGCCGCCATCTTGGATTTCCATTTTTTATAGTATATTGCATTCTGTTCGTTGAGCCCTTTCATTTGATACCCATATTGATGGGATTGATAAAACCTATGTTATCCGCCATTTTGTAGCGGCCGCCATCTTGGATTTAATTTTTTTATAGTATATTGTATTCTGCTTGTTGAGTCCTTTCATTTGATACCCATATTGATGGGATTAATAAAACATAAATTATCCGCCATTTTGTAGCGGCGGCCATCTTGAATTTATAATGATAATGAATAAACATAATTGTATTGTCACCAAAATCCAAAGTGTATACAAAATTTCAGATTAATCGTTTGACAGGAAGAGGGTGAAATTTGAATTACTTGACCCAAGAATAAAACAAACGGGGTGAGCTAAATAAAACCGTTTAAAAATGAGAATAGGCAGAAACTTTTCCCCTGCTTTATATTTATTACGTAAGAATTGAAAGGAAAAACTAATATACATTTAGTTTGTTTTAATGTTTCAATTTTCAAAAATGTCTATTTTTACGTTAAAAATTATTAGTAGGTATGCCTTAGCTACTATTTTTTTTTTTATGGCAGTAATATACCTACTTCAGTTTAATCCTTTATCTTTACATCTTACAAGGCATAACATTAATTTGCGCATTTTTGATCTTACGTAATAACTATCAATCAAGTCACAAGAAGATTCCTCCAGGGCTTGAAACCGGTTTAGAAAATACCGGTTAATAAAGGTTAAACCTGTTTTTTGTAAAGGTTTCATTCAGAGCGAAACCAGAATGGGAACCTTACTAAAACCTTAATAAACCGGTTTAATCCAGAGCGACACGTACCTACCCGCGTCGGCATCACTTGAACTAAGCACGTCACAACTTGCTTGTAAATTGTAATTGTTCAGAGAGTGATGCATTTATTTAAACGATTGCTAACTTAAAGTGGGCTAAGTTATTGGTAATTTCGCAGCTTTGCTCCTAATTATTTTAGGGTTTTCAAGTAAAGAATGGGTCATAAGAGAAAGAACAAAATATATAGTTATTTATTTTAATTACTTGAACGAAAGAAATGTCTAATCGAAGGATGCGGCGTAAAATACGTTATAACTACTGGTGGTAGAAATTTGATGGAATAAATTTGTCATAAATTTTGACCGGGTGGGTAGCAACCTCGGTTGAATTGCGTTCAGGAGTCAGCAAGTACATAGCCGGGCAGAGGTGGTGGTAGTCGCAGCATTAGTGGGACCAGTGGGTATTGGCGTAGTTTGGTGGGGATGGTGCGGGGTGACCCGCCGAGCAGGGAGACCCGTAGAAACTGGTGTCGCGGGCCGCTCGCGGCATAGTAGGTACAGAGGCTCAACTGGGGCTAACCACCCTGGGAGACTGCCTCACCAGGCCGCGCATAATACTAAAATGGTTCGTCGTGCAGGTTGGTGACCGGATGTGGGAACCCGCCGACAATATATTCAGGAGGGGAGGCACCTTCCGTTCGGCTCGTCGGCTCTCGCCATGCCGCCTCACAACCACAGATAAAACCAATCTCCTGCGCTTTGTCACGCGGTGCTGCCACGACAATCACCTCTTTTTTCACGCCTTCTCTTACCCCCTACCATGGCAGTACATATCAGAGATTATGGCAACACAGCGGCTCTTTATTCTCCCACTAGCTCGCTTTTTGAGGTGGAGTCTACTAACATCTGTGGGCTCCATGCAAACTTCAACGCCGTCCACCAACAACTAGAGACGGCGAAACCAGCCACGCTCTTTCTGACGGAGACACAAATATGCCGCATGACGACACCTGCCTGCTCTACCGCGGCCATGTTCCAAAGGAAAATTTTCGTGCCAAAACCGGGGAGTGCGTGTTTGTTAGGGCGGATGTTTGTTGTCGTCGTTTGCGCTGCCTTGAGGACCCATCCTTTTCTGTCCCGTGGGTACACGTAGACCATAGCTGTACGAGACAAATCTATGTGTGCCGTTACCGTTGCCATACCGGAGATGCCGAGACCACACTATTCTTTGAATGTCTGAGTCAGGCGGCAGATGAGGCGAAGGAGCAGTTTCCGAACGCTGAGTAGGTATTTTTGGGGGTTCCAAGGGGCTTTTAATAGCACCCCACGACCAGTGCAGGGAAATCGGCGTCTCTGGCACTACTCGTCAGCGGACTGGGATGGACTGCGTGACTATTTTGCGTCTATCCTTTGGGTTGAGCGCTGTTTTGTAGGTAAAGACCCATTGGATAGTGCAACTGCTGTCGTCCGTGAGATCAGTTTTGGGTATGGAGTACTATATCCCATACACTGATGTCACCGGTGCCCGCGGAGTGCGCCCTTGATTCGGGCGTGAGCAGAGGCTGTTTATCATAAACAGTTTGCGTTTCGCGCTTGGGTAAGGTAAGGCACAACGATTCCAACATAGGGTACTTAAGGCAGCGTACAACAAAGCAAAGGATCTGCAAAATACCCAGCGCATAGCACAGGTTGGTCAAGACCTAGTGGTGCATCCCACGGGCAGCCGTGGCTACTGGGTACTGGCCAGAGCCGTGGAAGCTAAATTCTACCAGCCCGGCAGCCCAGCTACCCTGCCCCCGCCCCTCCCCCGTCCCCCTGCACAACCCTGATGGATCCCTGGCCCATGAGCCGCAAGAGAAAACAATTTTTCTGGTTAATCTATTTACGACCAACTCCCGAATTGAGGACTGTGGTATGCAGCCACCGACCACCCAACAGTGACCACGCAATGCCTGATATCCTTATCAGGCAAGGCGACGTCCGTGCAGTACTGCAGTCACTCGATGTCCGGAAAACCAGTGGTCCGGATGGTATACCAGCGGTGGTTCTTCAAAAATGTGCAGCGGAGTTGTCTACAATGCTCACGCGGCTGTACTAACTCTCCCACATTTCGGGTACAGTAGTGCCGACGGCGTGGAAAGAGGCGAATATACAGCCGATTCCCAAGAAGGGAGATCGCTCAGACCCAGCCAACTATCGACCCATAGCCGTCACCTAAGTGCTGTGTAAAGTTTTTGAGCACCTCATCAACACACAGCTCATGCGTCACCTAGAGGATCACTGACCGGCAATAAGGTTTTAGGCCGAAACGATCTTCTGCGGTATATAACCTATCTTTGGGGTGAGGCTATGGACAAGCATGGTGAGTCACTGGCTATTAGCCTGGACATCGCTTTCCATAGAGTCTGGTACAAATCGCTTCTTAGCCAACTACCAACCTTCGGTCTGCCTCCAAGACTATGCAATTGGGTTGCTAGCTTCTTGCAGGGGCGCCACATTCGCGTTCCTTGTGATGGATGAGCTTCGGAGTTCGTGCAGGTAAATGCTGGCTCTCTACTTTCCTTCCTCATCGCACTATTCAGAGCACGCCACTGCCATTTCAGGATAACTTCAATATACTCGGTATGGATGTTCGCTGCAAACTGATGAACAAGAACTATATCGAGAGCATCATCAAAACAGCTTCTGGTAAACTCGGAGTCCTGAACAGAGTGAGACGTTTTTTCACGCCGAAGCAGCGGTGTCTTCATTACAAGACACAAATTCGCTCCTGCGTGGAATACTGCTCGCATCTCTGGGATAGCTCCGCAAAGTACTTATTAGATGCTCTCGACAAGTTGCAGCGACATGCGATCTGCATTATTGGGAGTCTTATTTTTATTTCATAATTAAGACACAGAAGTTATGATTTAGTTTTGTTCATTATAAAATATCAATCAATCAGCCTATCGCAGTCCACTGCTGGACATAGGCCTCTTCTAATGCATCCAGTCTGTCCTAGCCGCCTTTTTCAAGTCATCAGTCCATCTGGCTAGGGGGCGTCCTACCTTCCGTTTGCCTTCTCGCGGTCTCCACTCGAGGACTCGTTTGCTCCAGCGACCATCGGTCCTCCGGCAGATGTGGCCAGCCCACTGCCACTTCAGCTTGGTTATTCTGCGAGCCATGTCTGTAACTTTAGTTCTTTGTCGGATGACCTCATTGCGATCTTTATCCTTCAAAGAGACTCCAAGCATAGCTCGCTCCATGGCCCGCTGAGCGGCTTGCAATTTGTAGACTAACCCCACCGTCAATGTCCACGTTTCGGCACCGTAAGTCATAATAGGCAGAACGCACTGGTCGAAGACTCTTGTTTTCAGGCATTGTTGTAGGGGGAGGAGAAGACCCGACGCAATTTGCCAAACGCTGCCCAGCCCAATTGGATCCTTCTGGCTAGATCTTTCTCGAAGTTGTTTCTACCAAGTTGTATGGTTTGCCCCAGGTAGATATATTGTTGAACAACTTCGAGTGTGGCCCCTTCGACGGCAATCGGTCTCGGTATAACGTGTTCATTGAACATAACCTTGGTTTTGTTCAAGTTTACACCAAGGCCGACGCGTCGAGAGGATTCGTTTAGGCCGTGCAGCATTTCGCCCAGCTGCTCCAGCGACTCCGCAACTATGACGATATCGTCGGCGAACCGAAGGTGGTTATAAAATATGCAATATAATAATTAAATAACTATGTGGGCTAATTATAATAATGAGTCAAAAATGAGTAGGTAATTGTCAAAAAATAAACCACGCGGGCGAAGCCGCGGGCAACAGCTAGTATTATATATAATTAAAATTATAGGGAGTTAATACATGCCATTATCAATAGAATTTTTACCAATATCATTTATCAATAGAATATTTGATTAGAAAAACTGTTCTTTTATAATATTTTGATAATTAAAATAAATAAATTTTATTAAAAAAAATTGTATTAAATTGAAAATGGACTGCGCATACAGTCCACGCGACCGACCACGCTCGCACTACACTTTAGTGACCTTCACCACTCCTTTAAAATATGGAAGCACTTTAGCCCTACGCTTGAAAATTGAAATTTTGTACTAGTGGATAACACATGTAATCCGCGCGAATTGAATGTGAATGGTGCATCGATGTTGTCGGTAAGAGCGAAATCAAAACCGGTAAATTGAGTTCAAACCAAAATGGTTTTTTATCGGTTAAGGTAGAGTCAAACCTAAATGAAACGCTCTTATGTACTTACACTGAAACCGGTTTGATACATTAACCGGTTAACAAGCCCTGGATTCCTCTTGTGACTGTAAGAAAACATAAGACGTGATCGAGCCCCCCCCCCCCCCCCCAAAATAGTTTTACGTAATTAATGACCCCAAACGGTGATATCGAATATATTATATGATGGTATGGTAGGTATGTTTCGACTGTCAAGCAATCGGAGCGTTAGCTGGCACGTTATACTTCTTACTTAACTAAGCTCTATTACTTAGTCCTAATAGATTAAACTGTATCAGTAACTAGGTATAGACTGAAGCACATATCTTGGATCCATGTTGCGAGAGGACGCGTGCGCGATCGTTTTGATATATAGTCTATGATTGTTGGATTTGAGCTCATCCGCCGCCGTAGGATCTCACGGACACTTTTTTAAGTCCAAGATATGTGCCGGTATGAATACAACGAAAGCTAGGAATAGTATAAGACGGTACCTTGCCATTTGGCGAGCTCTTCTTGAAGACTCGCGTGGCCTGCCTTTGTTTGTTGCTGCCGGCGTCGTCCATTCTGCCGCCGCGCCCTCCTCAACACTGAACAGATTATAATTACAAACAGTTAGTAGCGATCAGTTGCGAAGACTCCTCGACCAATGAATTGAGTTGTTTTCATCACGTCATAGAATTTTCTGCGATGCCATTGGTAGAAGAGATTCAAGAGACAAGTCTTCAACGCCATAATGAGGCTGCGGGGTAATTCATAAAAGGAAAACAAAATATAGAATCACGGTGAGGAAACAAGCGTCTTGTTATGTCTAATAATAATTCACTTATGAATGTATGATAGACTTGAATGAAATAGGTACATCGATTGAAAATGCTTATTTACTTTTGGCCTTAGGTATATGTATACTTCGCCATTTGCTCACTGATCTATAAAATGTTGTGATATTGACGTTTTGTAAGTACCGTTTACTGGTCTATGCAGAATAAATGATTTATGATATGATTAGATAATTGTCGTCGCTCTAGAGTTAAGTTCTAGTACTCGTAACATGGTAGACTTGTTGGCCATGTTAGCTAATTATATAGTTAGTAGAATAAAGTTTGTCGTTCCAAGGGCTCTGGAGTGGTATCTAGCCTAACCTGAAACTAACTACCAATTTATTTACACAAAGTGTCTGCGGTCTGACCTTTGCGATCCAATTTTGTGAAACATAAGTTACGTTGTTAGAATTAAATTTACTGATCAATTACAGCGAAAGTCGGAGTTAATATTATTACATAAGTGATTAACGCGGTAAAATTATTTTCATGTGATGGATTGCCAATTACGGAATATTACAAAAAAAATCTTTACTTTTAAGTTTTTGGAAAGTCAGAGCAACCTACAGCTACACAGGACATAGATGGGGACACCATGATCCCCACATTATGAGAAGAGGGTCATCTCAAAAGAGATGTCTTCGGGTCTGACGGGGTGCGAGAGATATATTATGTCTTATAACATCTCACCTTCGGCAATCAAGGACCCATAGTCCCCCAATCAAGACCCCTGTTTTAGTCGGTGCGAGTCCCACATAATCACTGCCACCGATTCTGGCAGAGGTGGTATTAAAAATTCATGATACACACCAAATGTACTTTATGTTAGTTGATTAGTAGCACACGTGTTCAATAACCTTGTATTATTCACACTTCTATAAATTCTAAAAACTGTTCGAAATTCTAAGTCATAAGAAATCTTGCATTAAATATTCTCTTATAATATTATAAATATAGCACCTACAGAATTCTTCAATTACTCAACGACACTTGACATTATCCAGTAATACATATTTGAAATGACAGCGAGATCTTTCTGGGCGGTGCCCGGAAAGCTCCAGTGACGTATTTAATAATATCTTGCGCGTATTTTCTCAGACCGTGAAAGCAATATAATGGAAAGAACATAAGGTTAAAATTACATTATTTAAATATTTAATATAGCAAGAAAGGTTGAACATTTCACCGCTCTCGTTCTATTTACATTGATCTAGTAAAAGTTATAATTGTTGTTATAAATTAGCATTGTAATAATAAGAGGTTAGATGACATTTATTACACGTGAACTAATTAAATCAAGAAGTCCTACATAAATTATGATGGTCTAAAATCATTAACAACATCTATCAAAGACAAAGGCCCTTATGTAGGTAGAGTATCCAAGAGAATTTCGAATACCTGCGCAGGTAACTCAATTGGTCAAAGTAATCCCTAAATGGTCCCGAAATGTCTGGTCGCGGATTCAAATCATGTCTTGGATGTTGATTTTTTTAACGTAAACAGAGAACTTTTTAACTTAAATATAAATATGTATGTTTTTGTAACATACATATTTATATTTAAGTTCAAAAGTTCCGTTATAGTGATTTTAGGACATATTTTAAGCAATGTACGCACATTATATATAGTATTTGAAAGTCTATTCACATTTCATCAGCTGTAACGAATATTGAGTATTTCCTATCGGAGTAGGAACTCCACGTTCCGTATACGATAGCTCCGTCTGCAGCTGTGTGTGTATCGCTCATTTGGAGCCAGCGAAATTGAATTTCACCGCAAAACCGCAACAGAGGAATATCTGGTGTTCAATCTTGTACCTCCCTATTTTATCTTATGTCAATATGCTATCTTTCGATTTGACGCTTAAGCATTTACATATCTAATACCCCGCTTCAATCGAACCTCGGATTGGAAGGGAATACCCCAGTAATGTTAACTAAAGATCTTAAGGGATGACGTTTAAGGGATGCGTGACAGTGACCGTAAGAATTGGAGGAGGACGACCTAGAAAATGGACCCCGGGACACTCAGGTTTATGATGCAACCGGAGAGTTGACAAGGTAATACTATACATGGGTAGTGTAAAGGTGGGAACAAATTATCGGACGCGTCCGTAAGCCGCGGCTGATACAAGCTATCTGGGTAGTACAAATAAACGAAACTGTGCAAACTATCGGTCATAAGTAGCGGACGTGACCTTGAGCCGTCCTTGAGCGCACGGACGTCCGAATAGAATCTAGCCGGCTGGATATTTTTGCTTCCGCGGCGGACGGTGTGAACGGGGGGAGCGTCTGTGTGACAGAGACATACGAAGACAATCGTGCACATTATTAAGCCGCGTCCGCCAGCCGCGGCTTAGGGTGTAACCACATTAATCGACGCGGAATCGGCTGAAGCCGGTTAAAAAAGTCTTTATGCCGACGGAATAAGAGTGTTACTAATAGCTTTCGCATCGGCTCGGCTCGGCCGACGCGACGCGGCATCGGCCGACGGCGAATCGAGCCGTTTGTCGATTAGCTGATCGCATCCGTACGGCGCTGAATCCAGCGGAACGTTTCCGCCTGCTGCCGAACAGCGCTGGAGGCGGTCAAACGGCGTTGAACGGCAGTTGAATCAACCGTTCGCATGCCTTCATCTATGACGGTAGCCGAATGGCGCCGAAGACGGCCGATCGGCGTTGGGTAGCAGACTAATGAATCCGCTCGCGTGCCTTCATCTCCAAATGAAAGGCCAGAACGTCCGTACAGCTCAGAGTTAAACTTAAATCTGCGATAAAAGCATTTGTTGATATTTTCGGGGTCTCACACGATCACGACTGTTGACTGCCGAACGCTTGCGAACATCCGTCGCGACGGCTGTTTGGAGGTGTCGACTGCCGAACGTAATTGAACAGAGGCCGTGACAGCCATTCGGAGGAGTCGACTGCCGAACGTAAGTGAACAGCCGTCGTGACGGCCGTTCGGAGAAATCGACTGCCGATCGCATGTTAACAGCCGTCGCAACAACTAATCGGCGATAAGCCGAGTAGTGTGGTGATACGCACTCGGCTTAAGCCGATTCCGCGTCGATTAATGTGGTTACACCCTTACGGACGCGTCCGATAATTTGTTCCCACCTTTACCGTGACGTTGACTTCACGTCCCAATTGGCTCTAAGATCTGAGACGATGAAAATTAAGGAATCGTCAAACAGTAGCTAAGATACGCACTACATTATTGATAACCCACTTGTACTTCTCCACTGTATTTATTATTGTAGCTAACTGGTTTTGCCTTGCAGCATTCTTAAAGGTTTATATTGAGCATTCTATTCCTAAACACTACACTGGTCAACAATTTTTACTACTACAATGGTTAACCTTTGAGAATGCCGCAAGGCGATACCGGTTAGGTACAATAATAAATACAGTGGAGAAGTACAAGTGTGTTATCAATAATGTATGAGAATAAGTTCCACCAAGTGCCATCAATCACCAGTATAAATAATAAGATACGCACCCAAACCTAAACAATTCAGTAAATCATTATCATCATTATAAAGGAATATCTTCTGAAAATTAACATAATTGGTCGATAAGATCTCTGCCCTAGATTTATGCTTGTATGATCCTATAATACCGCAAGTCTCACAAACTCACAAGTATACTGTATGAACATTGATTACTCTTAACGGCTGCTAAGTCTATAGTCCACTTCTCTAATGGACGGATTATCCCGAAGGTTAATCGGGTCGCTCCAAACCTCAGTAAGGGGTGAAAGTTTTTTATAGGGAGACAGTAAAATCTATTTCGCCGTCTTCTTAACGTAATAAAGTTTGTCAAATTTGTGTCAGCCTGCCAAACTTCGTGTCGGGATAAACTATAGCACGACACGTAGGTTTATGTGTGCCTGGCCTAATAAATATATTGACAGTGTTGTCAAAACGTTTTATTACAATTTAGACCAAGTTGACACCGGCAAGACACCTATAGCGTCTTCTTATCACCGCACTGCTTACCACAGGCAGGGAATTCATCATCACACATTGCAACTAGAAACCGTCCACATTATGCGGTATGAACGAAATTTCACCGAACTGTGGTTTTCCCAAGCGCTGTCAATATGGGGTTCTTCAAGAATAACATTATAACGTTCCTTCAAGGCCGGAACCGCGGTAACCCTTTCCGTCATGTGGGCTATATGCTTGTCTGTCACTTAATTGGTATATAAAAGGCCAGCATGGCATATCTTGTTGAAGTTTTTAGTGATCTCCGCAGTCTAGTGGTGATACATATAATGAAGAAATGAATCAGGGCTTGAAACCGGTTTAGAAAATACCGGTTAATAAAGGTTAAACCTGTTTTTTGTAAAGGTTTCATTCAGAGCGAAACCAGAATGGGAACCATACTAAAACCTTAATAAACCGGTTTAATCCAGAGCGACACGTACCTACCCGCGTCGGCATCGCTTGAACTAAGCACGTCACAACTTGCTTGTAAATTGTAATTGTTCAGAGAGTGATGCATTTATTTAAACGATTGCTAACTTAAAGTGGGCTAAGTTATTGGTAATTTCGCAGCTTTGCTCCTAATTATTTTAGGGTTTTCAAGTAAAGAATGGGTCATAAGAGAAAGAACAAAATATATAGGTAGTTATTTATTTTGATTACTTGAACGAAAGAAATGTCTAATCGAAGGATGCGGCGTAAAATACGTTATAACTACTGGTGGTAGAAATTTGATGGAATAAATTTGTCATAAATTTTGACCGGGTGGGTAGCAACCTCGGTTGAATTGCGTTCAGGAGTCAGCAAGTACATAGCCGGGCAGAGGTGGTGGTAGTCGCAGCATTAGTGGGACCAGTGGGTATTGGCGTAGTTTGGTGGGGATGGTGCGGGGTGACCCGCCGAGCAGGGAGACCCGTAGAAACTGGTGTCGCGGGCCGCTCGCGGCATAGTAGGTACAGAGGCTCAACTGGGGCTAACCACCCTGGGAGACTGCCTCACCAGGCCGCGCATAATACTAAAATGGTTCGTCGTACAGGTTGGTGACCGGATGTGGGAACCCGCCGACCATATATTCAGGAGGGGAGGCACCTTCCGTTCGGCGCGTCGGCTCTCGCCATGCCTCACAACCACAGATAAAACCAATCTCCTGCGCTTTGTCACGCGGTGCTGCCACGACAATCACCTCTTTTTTCACGCCTTCTCTTACCCCCTACCATGGCAGTACATATCAGAGATTATGGCAACACAGCGGCTCTTTATTCTCCCACTAGCTCGCTTTTTGAGGTGGAGTCTACTAACATCTGTGGGCTCCATGCAAACTTCAAAGCCGTCCACCAACAACTAGAGACGGCGAAACCAGCCACGCTCTTTCTGACGAAGACACAAATATGCCGCATGACGACACCTGCCTGCTCTACCCCGGCCATGTTCCAAAGGAAAATTTTCGTGCCAAAACCGGGGAGTGCGTGTTTGTTAGGGCGGATGTTTGTTGTCGTCGTTTGCGCTGCCTTGAGGACCCATCCTTTTCTGTCCCGTGGGTACACGTAGACCATAGCTGTACGAGACAAATCTATGTGTGCCGTTACCGTTGCCATACCGGAGATGCCGAGACCACACTATTCTTTGAACGTCTGAGTCAGGCGGCAGATGAGGCGAAGGAGTGGTTTCCGAACGCTGAGTAGGTATTTTTGGGGGTTCCAAGGGGCTTTTAATAGCACCCCACGACCAGTGCAGGGAAATCGGCGTCTCTGGCACTACTCGTCAGCGGACTGGGATGGACTGCGTGACTATTTTGCGTCTATCCTTTGGGTTGAGCGCTGTTTTGTAGGTAAAGACCCATTGGATAGTGCAACTGCTGTCGTCCGTGAGATCAGTTTTGGGTATGGAGTACTATATCCCATACACTGATGTCACCGGTGCCCGCGGAGTGCGCCCTTGATTCGGGCGTGAGCAGAGGCTGTTTATCATAAACAGTTTGCGTTTCGCGCTTGGGTAAGGTAAGGCACAACGATTCCAACATAGGGTACTTAAGGCAGCGTACAACAAAGCAAAGGGTCTGCAAAATACCCAGCGCATAGCACAGGTTGGTCAAGACCTAGTGGTGCATCCCACGGGCAGCCGTGGCTACTGGGTACTGGCCAGAGCCGTGCAAGCTAAATTCTACCAGCCCGGCAGCCCAGCTACCCTGCCCCCGCCCCTCCCCCGTCCCCCTGCACAACCCTGATGGATCCCTGGCCCATGAGCCGCAAGAGAAAACAATTTTTCTGGTTAATCTATTTACGACCAACTCCCGAATTGAGGACTGTGGTATGCAGCCACCGACCACCCAACAGTGACCACGCAATGCCTGATATCCGTATCAGGCAAGGCGACGTCCGTGCAGTACTGCAGTCACTCGATGTCCGGAAAACCAGTGATCCGGATGGTATACCAGCGGTGGTTCTTCAAAAATGTGCAGCGGAGTTGTCTACAATGCTCACGCGGCTGTACTAACTCTCCCACATTTCGGGTACAGTAGTGCCGACGGCGTGGAAAGAGGCGAATATACAGCCGATTCCCAAGAAGGGAGATCGCTCAGACCCAGCCAACTATCGACCCATAGCCGTCACCTAAGTGCTGTGTAAAGTTTTTGAGCACCTCATCAACACACAGCTCATGCGTCACCTAGAGGATCACTGACCGGCAATAAGGTTTTAGGCCGAAACGATCTTCTGCGGTATATAACCTATCTTTGGGGTGAGGCTATGGACAAGCATGGTGAGTCACTGGCTATTAGCCTGGACATCGCTAAAGCTTTCCATAGAGTCTGGTACAGATCGCTTCTTAGCCAACTACCAACCTTCGGTCTGCCTCCAAGACTGTGCAATTGGGTTGCTAGCTTCTTGCAGGGGCGCCGCATTCGCGTTCCTTGTGATGGATGAGCTTCGGAGTTCCTGCAGGTAAATGCTGGCTCTCTACTTTCCTTCCTCATCGCACTATTCAGAGCACGCCACTGCCATTTCAGGATAACCTCAATATACTCGGTATGGATGTTCGCTGCAAACTGATGAACAAGAACTATATCGAGAGCATCATCAAAACAGCTTCTCGTAAACTCGGAGTCCTGAACAGAGTGAGACGTTTTTTCACGCCGAAGCAGCGGTGTCTTCATTACAAGACACAAATTCGCTCCTGCATGGAATACTGCTCGCATCTCTGGGATAGCTCCGCAAAGTACTTATTAGATGCTCTCGACAAGTTGCAGCGACATGCGATCTGCATTATTGGGAGTCTTATTTTTATTTCATAATTAAGACACAGAAGTTGTGATTTAGTTTTGTTCATTATAAAATATCAATCAATCAGCCTATCGCAGTCCACTGCTGGACATAGGCCTCTTCTAATGCATCCAGTCTGTCCTAGCCGCCTTTTTCAAGTCATCAGTCCATCTGGCTAGGAGGCGTCCTACCTTCCGTTTGCCTTCTCGCGGTCTCCACTCGAGGACTCGTTTGCTCCAGCGACCATCGGTCCTCCGGCAGATGTTTTTTTTTTTTTTTTTTTTTTTTTTATACCACTTAGGTGGCAGACAAGCACACGGCCCACCTGATGGAAAGCGGTCACCGTGGCCTATGGACGTTTGCAACACCAGAGGCGTCACACACGCGCTGCCTACCCTGTAGAAACCTTCTAATGCCCTTCTTGAAGAACCCCATATTGTAGTCGCCTGGGAAAACCACGGCAGGGAGCTCATTCCACAGCTTGAGCGTGCGCGGGATGAAACTCCTTTCATACCGCACAGTGCGCACCGATTCCGGTCGTAGTGTGTGAGGATGAACTCCCTCCCTATGGCGAGCAGTGCGATGATAGAAAGTAGATGTGGGCATCATGTCAAACAATTCCTCTGAACACAGGCCATTATACAGGCGGTAGAACACACACAGTGAGGCGAAGCCCCTCCTGATGTTCAGCGGTTCCACACCGCCTGAGAGTATGGGATTGTCGACGATCCTCAGCGCCCGCCGTTGTACCGAGTCAAAGGGGTCAAGCTGGCATGCAGGCGCCCCGGCAAAGAGGTGACAGCAGTACTCCATGTGGGGCCGAATCTGTGCCTTATAAAGAAGGAGTCTTTGCTCCGCAGTGAAGTACTGCTTCGCCCTGTTGAGCACTCCTAGTTTTTTTAATGCCAGCCTAACCTTGTCCTCCAAGTAACTGCGGAACTGGACATCGCTGGAGATATCGACACCAAGGATCCCGATACTCGAGGAGATGGTGAGCGGTGTGTTCAGGAATTGTGGCGCCACAATAAATGGGGTTTTCTTAGCGGTGAATGCACATACTTGTGTCTTGGTAGGGTTGAATTGGACCAGGTTTAGTCGTCCCCAATCGGATACTCTGGTGAGAGTAGTCTCGATTTCAGACACAAGTTGTTCGCGACTTTCCTCCACCTTAGAGCGAGGGATGTTTGCACGGCCCGTGTAATATGCGTCCCCGGTACTGTCGTCCGCATAGCAATGAATGGCGTCATCATACAACATATCATTGATATGCAGCAGAAACAGGGTCGGGGACAGGACGGAGCCTTGTGGGACACCAGCGTTTATGTCCATGCGGTCCGAGCAACTGCCATCGACGACGGCTTGGATGCTTCTGTTGGACAAAAAGCTGGCAATCCATCCATGGCCAGCCCACTGCCACTTCAGCTTGGTTATTCTGCGAGCTATGTCTGTAACTTTAGTTCTTTGTCGGATGACCTCATTGCGAACTTTATCCTTCAAAGAGACTCCAAGCATAGCTCGCTCCATGGCCCGCTGAGCGGCTTGCAATTTGTAGACTAACCCCACCGTCAATGTCCACGTTTCGGCACCGTAAGTCATAATAGGCAGAACGCACTGGTCGAAGACTCTTGTTTTTAGGCATTGTTGTAAGGGGAGGAGAAGACCCGACGCAATTTGCCAAACGCTGCCCAGCCCAATTGGATCCTTCTGGCTAGATCTTTCTCGAAGTTGTTTCTACCAAGTTGTATGGTTTGCCCCAGGTAGATATATTGTTGAACAACTTCGAGTGTGGCCCCTTCGACGGCAATCGGTCTCGGTATAACGTGTTCATTGAACATAACCTTGGTTTTGTTCAAGTTTACACCAAGGCCGACGCGTCGAGAGGATTCGTTTAGGCCGTGCAGCATTTCGCCCAGCTGCTCCAGCGACTCCGCAACTATGACGATATCGTCGGCGAACCGAAGGTGGTTATAAAATATGCAATATAATAATTAAATAACTATGTGGGCTAATAATAATAATGAGTCAAAAATGAGTAGGTAATTGTCAAAAAATAAACCACGCGGGCGAAGCCGCGGGCAACAGCTAGTATTATATATAATTAAAATTATAGGGAGTTAATACATGCCATTATCAATAGAATTTTTACCAATATCATTTATCAATAGAATATTTTGATTAGAAAAACTGTTCTTTTATAATATTTTGATAATTAAAATAAATAAATTTTATTAAAAAAAATTGTATTAAATTGAAAATGGACTGCGCATACAGTCCACGCGACCGACGACGCTCGCACTACACTTTAGTGACCTTCAACACTCCTTTAAAATATGGAAGCACTTTAGCCCTACGCTTGAAAATTGAAATTTTGTACTAGTGGATAACACATGTAGTCCGCGCGAATTGAATGTGAATGGTGCATCGATGTTGTCGGTAAGAGCGAAATCAAAACCGGTAAATTGAGTTCAAACCAAAATGGTTTTTTATCGGTTAAGGTAGAGTCAAACCTAAATGAAACGCTCTTATGTACTTACACTGAAACCGGTTTGATACATTAACCGGTAAACAAGCCCTGAAATGAATTACCTAATAATTATACTATGTTACCATCAGATTAATGTTTGTTATCTAAAATAAACTTACTGAACATTAGTTTTGCTTACATTGAATGTGTTATACGTTATATTATATGTATTTTGGATTAACATTGTTGAAATTCTATCGTAATTCAAGTTGCGTGAAGCAGAATACATTAATGTATAATTAGGCACGAATTAATAACAAGATGTACATATGAATTAATAGCTTTACGAGGGTAATAACTAATAAGTGTCTGTTAAATATACGATGTAACTGAAGTAATGAAATAACCGTCGGTAGCTTAGCGGTTAAAGAGTCAGCCTTACGGTCGAAAGGTCTCTGCTTCGAATCTTGACCGTTACACTCTCGACATGAACCCACTCTCCTAACACAAGCCATTAAGCTTGACTGGAGGGGTTAAACTGAAAAGGATTTTTATACGTTATGTCGAAGACTAAAGAATCCTTGTGAATATTACGACGATAATGATTCATATATATACAAGACCATTGTTGCCTCTTGTAAGCAACCGGAGAAATATTAATAGTATTAATAACTTCTTGTACAAGATTTAATATTACTCAAAAGTAGAGGCTTGTGTGGTTGTGTGGCCTTAGGTATACAGGACCTAGTAGGTATCCACTACAGCCTACCTGATTAGGTACCTATAAGCGTATAACGTAGATGTCTATATAGAGAAATAAATAATTTTTATCATGTAATCTAGACGAATAAAATTACGCTAATTTACAAAAACAGTAGATTTTTTTGAGGTTCAAAACATTGCATGTAAGATTTATTGAAGCGCAAATGTTAAACTTAAGATGGTACGTAAACAAATTGTATCACCGAACCGTGACTCCAGCAACGATAAGAAAATCACAGACGTTCCAGCAACAAGTATGTTAATTGAATTCAAAACAGGAGGAACCTTCGGTTGAGTGGTTTGAGTAAGAGAACTCCTGCTATGTTTTTTTTTCATACCATAGAGCTGGCAGACAGCACACGGCTCATATTATAGGAAACGGTTACTATGGTCTATGATTGATGGAAGACTTGGCATATGAATAATAAGTTAAGAGGAAACACTAGGGCTGATTTCCCATACAAACGTAGTCCCCTGTTTTCTCCCTGGATAATACTAGTAGAGCAATATTTTTTTTTTCTAAAAATCTATGGCCACTATTATCATGTTCCTATGTTTTCATTTTTTTCATAAATTATTTATTAAAAGAGTTATGAACCTACAAATATATAAACAAATTCAAATAGATTTTATAAAAAAAGGAAAACATAGGAACACGCCCAAAGCCTTTCTTTAATTTTTAATGATAGAAGTAGCTGAATCGGTTAAGTTTTGGAGAAGAAATCAGGGGACTACGAAACGTTGATTTCACGCACTTTTAATAGGTATTTTCGGTCCAAGCTGCAGTTGTCTCTATCGCACTCTGCGGAGGAAGGGTTGAGGTTGGGGACGCGCGGACTAATACATATATAGTCCGGTCATTTTAGACATAAAAATAGTGATCAAATAAAGAAAATTCCGACAGAGCCAAATTTTCGTAGAGACCTTAGGTTTACCACAAGGAATAAAGTGTCAAAAGTCCCCATCAATCCCATGTGAGCTTAGAGACTTATTCGGGGCCCAAGGTCAAAATTTTGGGTCTTTTGGATTTTTCTCTAAAACGGTAAGTTTTATCGAAAAAGTACCTTCGAGAAAGTTGTAGATCTTAAAATTCTCTATAAAAATGGTCCTCTTGATTTTTCTCTAAGACCCACTATTTCCCAGATATTGCGCTTGTAAGAATCACGTTCTACATAATAAGCACACATTTCCACACCACCTATGAGGTAGTGTACTCGGTGCGTCTTTTTTAACGTGGTATCCCCGGTAGACCTATTCCACGAACCTTTATGACGTTATTTTCAGGAACAATAATTATTTAATAGTATGAAGATTATTGATATGGGTTACTGAGTTTAACTGTCGTTCTAACTTTTTTTCATTACTTTAATCTGACTCATACTCTTCATATTCAACTTCAACAATCATGTTTTCTTCGATTTCTTCTTGTTATATCAAATGAAGATGAATCAGTTGTCTCTTCATCAAAATCACATAAATATTCCTCTCTTGTATTTAATTGAACATTTTAGCAAGAGACACCTTGGCAATTGGTACACGCTGGAGAACACTGCAACCTTACTTTTTTACGGCCACATTTGGCACTACAACCTTTCTTGCAATTGCAAAAAATAGTGTTAAGAAGTTTTTCTGGAGCAGGGGGCAGTAAAGTTCGAATCGGTTCCAAAGTATTATTTATCAATTTCCAACCCCAGTTTTCAGGGTTCAGTTCATTGCCTTGCCATGTCTGAACTTGATAGAATACTCGAAACAAATGTTGAGTAGCAGATGCCGATGTTGAAGGAAGACAAGATAGCTGTACTTGCTTTTTGTTTCGTGTATTTTTTACTAATGTTAAATATCTGTACGTATCTATGCAATCAATTTTTTTTTGATTGACTGCGCAAAAGTATTTACAGAAATTAATTCTTCACCTCAAATACTAATTACTAAAGGAATTCGGTTTATTCTTGCGGCTTATGGAGCTTCAAAAAAATTGATTGCATAGATACGTACAGATATTTAACATTAGTAAAAAATACACGTGTACATACAGTGTTCTCCAGCGTGTACCAATTGCCAAGGTGTCTCTTGCTAAAATGTTCAATTAAATACAAGAGAGGAAGATTTGTGTGAATTTTGATGAAGAGACAACTGATTCATCTTTATTTGAACAATTTCTAACCGTTTATCAACAGGAAGGAGAAGAAGAATAACAAGAAGAAATCGAAGAAAACATGATTGTTGAAGTTGAATATGAAGAGTATGAGTCAGATTAAAGTAATGAAAAAAAGTTAGAACGATAGTTAAACTCAGTAACCCATATCAATAATCTTCATAGGTACTATTAAATAATTATTGTTCTTGAAAATAACGTCATAAAGGTTCGTGGAATAGGCCTACCGGGGATACCACGTTAAAATAAACGCACCGAGTACACTACCTCACAGGTGGTGTGGAAATGTGTGCATATTATGTAGAACGTGATTCTTACAAGCGCAATATCTGGGAAATAGTGGGTCTTAGAGAAAAATCGAGAGGACCATTTTTATAGAGAATTTTAAGATCTACAACTTTCTCGAAGGTACTTTTTCGATAAAACTTACCGTTTTCGAGAAAAATCCAAAAGACCCAAAATTTTGACCTTGGGCCCCGAATAAGTCTCTAAGCTCACATGGGATTGATGGGGACTTTTGACACTTTATTCCTTGTGGTAAACCTAAGGTCTCTACGAAAATTTGGCTCTGTCGGAATTTTCTTTATTTCAATTGTCTAAAATGACCGGACATCGATATTTTGCGTGAAGTGCATTTATCAGATTATTGTGCTGTTCTATTGTTGAAAGGTAATAAGTAACTGATGAACTTTTTCTAGATAATTTTTTATCAATATTTCAAAATTGTTACATAGGGTGTAAATCACTACATAGTATAAAATAACGTCGCGTTCTCTGTCCCTATTTTTCTTGTCCCTTTGTATGTTTAAATCTTCAAAACTATGCGACGGATTCTGATGCGGTTTGTTTTAATAGATATAATGGTTAAAGAGGAATGTTTATATATGTATATAACATCATGCTACGACCAAACAGGTGCGGAGCAGGAATGAAAAATGTTGCAAAAACGGGGAGACGCAGACGAAGTTGTGCGGGTCAGCTAGTAAATAAATAAATAAAAAAAAAAGATCAAAATCAGACTCTGAAGATGTGCTTGCATTTTCTTCAAATAATTCTCGATTTTTCTTGGAAGCTTTTTTTATACCACTTAGGTGGCAGGCAAGCACACGGTCCACCTGATGGGAAGAGGTCACCGTGGCCTATGGACGTTTGCAACACCAGAGGCGTCACACACGTGCTGCCTACCCTGAAGAAAGCGTCTAATGCCCTTCTTGAAGAACCCCATATTGTAGTCACTTGGGAAAACCACGGCAGGGAGCTCATTCCACAGCTTGAGCGTGCGCGGGATGAAACTCCTTTCATACCGCACAGTGCGCACCGTTTCCGGTTGTAGTGTGTGAGGATGAACTCCCTCTCTATGGCGAGCGGTGCGATGATAAAAAGTTGGTGTGGGCATCATGTCAAACAATTCTTCTGAACACAGGCCATTATACAGGCGGTAGAACACACACAGTGAGGCGAGTCTTTTCTGATGTTCAAAGGTTCCACACCACCTGAGAGTATGGGATTGTCGACGATCCTCAGCGCCCGCCGTTGTACCGAGTCAAATGGGTCAAGCTGGCATGCAGGCGCCCCGGCAAAGAGGTGACAGCAGTACTCCATGTGGGGCCGAATCTGTGCCTTATAAAGAAGGAGTCTTTGCTCCGCAGTGAAGTACTCCTAGTTTCTTTGATGCCAGCCTAACCTTGTCCTCCAAGTGACTTCGGAACTGGACATCGCTGGAGATATCGACACCAAGGATCCCGATACTCGAGGAGATGGTGAGCGGTGTGTTCAGGAATTAGGGCGCCACAATAAATGGGGTTTTCTTAGCGGTGAATGCACATACTTGTGTCTTAGTGGGGTTGAATTGGACCAGGTTTAGTCGTCCCCAGTCGGATACTCTGGTGAGAGTAGTCTCGATTTCAGACACAAGTTGTTCGCGACTTTCCTCCACCTCAGAGCGAGGGATGTTTACACGGCCCGGCTTTACTCAAGAAATTGTGCTCGAGTTTGTAGTCAGGGTACATTAGATATCCCGTATCGGCAGGGCACGATATTTGAGTCTCCGTCAGAAAGAGCAACGTCGGTTTCGCGGCTTCTAGATGGTGGTGGACCTCGTGTAGGTTAGAGTGTACCCCTGATGTTGCAAAAGACTACTTGCATAGTGGAGTTAATAGCTGGAGGAACGTTTCTCTTTATTGATTTGACCATTTTTGTGAAGGAGTGGGAGTGGGGGGGGTGAAGGTTAAGGGAGCCTCTGTGCTGGCAGCGCAGGAGACAAAGGCAAGGCTTCGCGCCACCGCTGACATATTAGGGTTATGTGACTGGATGGCGCGGCGGGCGGAAGGGCCCCCTCCACTCCGGTCTCCTTCTCCGGCACGACTACAGCACCGGGAACTTTACACAGGCTGCTGGTTCAGCCTCCTGGGGCGGAGATTAAGTAATCCCCAGGTTCGGGAACCGTACAGCCTGCGGGCGGCCAGCGGTTAACCGTTTCACCGGATCTCCCTGACCACCACGTCAACATTTCACGCCCGCACAAGTCAGCCTTTGGTCTTCCCGCTGACAACACAAAACCTCCCCAGTGAGCTCTGGCTACCCTACTTACCGCCGGAAACACAACACAAAGTTATTATTAGCCGCGGTTTTTTGCAGGGCGGAGGTACTTCCCCAGTCGGACTGCTCAATTAGGGCGGAAGATACCGTCATGTCCTACCTCCATTAGCACTTCACGCATTTGCGATAAAATACTTAAATTATCTTTGTTTTCACCACTGTAGAAATAATAAATTTATTTATTATTATATTAAAAACACTGGGCTTAGCATACTTAGATACTAGTGAGACTATAATAGCTAGACTACTTACTTATTATTATGCAAAATGGACGTAAAGAGTGAATAAATTTCACAATGCAATTTTTATCACTGAAATTTAAGTATTGATAAAAAACGACCTGTCTCACACCTAGCTCTGATGGAATTCGAACCCACGATCGTTTACTTTTGTTCACTGTTCAAATAAATTGTGAATGCAAAAAAGTAAAAGTAATAGGATAAATAGCAATTATTTCATCTTCATCGATTGTCAAAGATCTGGGAAGACATTGCATTGCGTGTGAGGGTGGTAATGTCTTCACATTAGCTATACAGCGCGTAAGAGGTAGGTATTGGATAAATTCGACGCTTCTTGTAACGATTCCTTGGCTGAGTGATTAGAGCATTCGTCCGGACGGTGAAAGAAAGACTTGGTGGCGAGCGCAGAGCGCACAGGCACAGGAGGGCGCGGGACGTGGGTGCGGCGGCGTACCACGCACACAATGACAGGTGCCACTCACACATTGATAGCTCGGTTGTTCGGGCCCTCAGAAGCAGTTCACCAGATTCGCAATTTACCAGATTCGTAATTTACCAGATTCTCGATTCACCAAATTCGCAACCGACCAGATTTTGTACTATCAAACAGAAATTGCATAGCGGTGTGTAAACCATATTTGTTAAAATGCATATTAATATTAAAAAAAAAGAAGCAGAAGTGCAGGATATAAAAATTTTCAAAAATTCATTACGTTATAAAGACAACAAAAGAAATAAATAAATTCTAGCAAAAAAAAAAAGGCTGGCCTGGCTGGCCTGGCTTCTTTAAAGTGTTAAATAGCCTTATATTATATAATTTTTGTTCATGAATTATTTGTTAGATTTTTTTATACAACTTAGGTCGCAGACAAGCACGTGGCCCACCTGATGGTAAGTGGTTACCGTGGCCTATGGGCGAGTGTAACACCAGAGGAATAACACTCGTGCCACAACCCCTGTAAGAACAGAGACATTCTGTGTTGTCAACGCAATAGATGTAGGATAAGCCTTTGGTTTTCCCACTGACAACACAAAACCTCTCTAGTGAGCTCTCGTGTCCTACCTCCCCTAATTTTTTTTTTCTAACTATTTTTTTTAAATGGCTTAGTTGTAAATACAGTACCTACTATAAGCATAATGATTGTTGTTATTGGTTGTACTTCTGGTGAATTGAGAATCTGGTGAATCGAGAATCTGGTAAATTACGAATCTGGTAAATTGCGAATCTGGTGAACTGCTTCTGAGCGTGTTCGGGCACTGCGCGACAGCAATAGATTTTACAAATACCTATTTTTCAATTTTCTCGCCCTTAGTGTTTCCTCTTAAGACATAACATAAACTCACGCCCATATCCCCGAAGGGGTAGACAGAGGTGCTAGCACCCACATTTCGTCAGTTCATGTTTAGATCCCAATGTAATAGGTGGCGAGCCTATTGCCATTAACCGGGCACTTATAAACCAGCGATAAATACACACATAACTTCGAAAAGCATCGAAAAGTCATTGGTGTGTGCCATGGTAATACATGGGATCGAACCCGAGACCTCGTCTCAGCAGTCCATTACCCATACCACTAGGCTACCGCGGCGGTTGTAATATAAATAAGTTAAGTAAATTATAAAACTTACATGAATCCCTGTGCGGCTCCAGGGTGCGCGATCCCGCTACTCGCTAACACTGCGCAGCCACACCGCTCTGTAACAAACAAACAGACCACATAAATAAACGATATACAATACAAGACGGGGGCTACTTCCTAATGACAGTATATCTGTCGAGTTGAATTTAAGGTTCGCAAAATATATTCGACTAGCTGTTGCCCGCGGCTCCGCCCGCGTGTATGTCGATTATCGCGTTGTACGACTCTACTCGATTCACTACTTGCCTCTCTATTCTACTTTTCCTTGCTGTCATGACAACGGAAATTGTTAGCGATATTAGCGCCAATGTATAGAAATTTGCCGAATCAATTGAGATTTATGATTATTACTCCGCTCCCTTGTATGGTAGCGTGATGATATATAGCCTATGTTACTCGTGGATAATGTAGCTTTCGAATGGTGAAAGAATTTTTAAAAAAGGTTCAGTAGTTTTTGAGCCTATTCATTACAACCAAACAGACAAACAAACAAAGTTTTCCTCTTTATAATATTAGTGTAGATATTCATGACGGCACCTATATGTGTTCTTAGCGGCCTGAGTACCAGGCTTTTCCGAGAATATATTCGTGTTTGTGTTGGATTCTCCAACACAAAATTTCCAGACAATCGTTCGTCGCCTATTTTACCCTGTTAGTAATGCTTTTAAATTTTTTTTATGTACCTTGGGTTCACGTATGACCACTATATTATATACCTGTAGGTAAGTGATAATGTGGTCGTCAAAATACTCAAAATTAATAAAAAAAAGAGATAGGTAATACACGAGTATCTAAAAGTACCTATAACCTACGTCATAACGTTTTATCATAGCACTTTATCTGAGTTGGTTTCCTCTCAGTTTACAAAGGTATCTCCTGACGGTCGATTTATAGTATTCGACATAAATCGCACTACCCACATGTTCTTAGAATGTGAGGAGTAGGTACATGCGTTATTTCTTTCAAAGTATTCAAATTAGGTTAGAATTATAAGATATATCATTTATATTACATTTCAATTTATCATCCTTCTGTTCATCACGATTGCATCCGAAGGGTCCACTTATTGCAAACTAACTGCGTCGCGGCTAAACTTCGATATTTTCCGTGCAGCGAGTGCACTCTGACCCCCAGTTTGGTACTGTCGGCTATGTACTGCAGATCAGTTGTCGAACTTTTTAGGGCTCCAATACTGCCATAGATGTTTCTAAGACTACCGGTACTGGCGGGTTAACGTGCTCTCTGAGGTGCGACCAAAATTTATAGTCATATTCATATTTGCACGGGAATCAAACCCGCCTCTCCTGCGAGACAGTCGCGTCATTATCTTTGCGCCAGGGCCTCGTCCATTAATCATCAGGTGTACAGGCTTGCAGGTGAGATTGGCCTGCTCCTTATACACGATGCTAAAGCAAAAAGCAAGTTAGAGCATCATAATTAACCAAATTGATAGCAAGTTTATTCTTTGAAATTGTATGGTCAATATATCACAAAACTGGGTACATTAAAATTCTAGATGGTTCCAAGTTCCAATAACGGAGGCAGTGATGAATACGTTTCAATTTATCACACTGCGCGGACACTCACTAGATTCTGCCGCCAATTGATATAATGTCCTGTCCTGTAGACGTTAATCCTTATTGTAAAGCGCAATTCACACAAGCGCGGATGCGGGTCGGGTGTGGGTCGTTTTGAGTAATATTTTTTTTTACTTTGTTCCGTAAACGGCGATGGATGACAAAATGACCGGCACCCGACCCGCAATCGCACTATACATGTGGATCGCGCTTTATCATATTGCCAATGTCATATTAAAATTTAATCTACATATTTTGATTGCATTGTTTTTGCCATTTGCTGTGTATGTAGGTTTATGTAGTACTAAAATTTAATTAATCGTCTTGATATAACTATATCTATGTACATAATATTTTTGTATAATTGTAATTTTGTATTTATTAATAATCATTTCATTGCCTTGACCGAGTACTAATTAATTGACATATTATTATATTTAAAGAGTAAAATTTGACATTTCGACTTATCGACTCATTGTGACAAGTCATTGGACGCTTATTTTTACGTTTTTGTAAATCTTTAAACCCGATTTTATTCTCGTACTCGGCCATCAAATAGACAATGCAGTAGCTGCCTTAAAAGGTTGAACATCCAAAAAGTGTGTTATGTGCATATGTCCAATGTGATTGTATTGTTGTACTTGACCATGGCAGTCCTTAAATAAATAGAAAAATAACAAATATATTAATATTTGGGACAATCTACTCAACCCCACGTAGACCTATGGTGAGTATAACTTAACCAGTTTGTGTTATGGGTGTTAGAATGCGGATAAATACACTTATATATGTATATAAACATATTATATATAAAAACACCCACACCAATGCAAATATTCAACCCGCGCCTCCTGCGTAGCAATCGCGTTCACTACCGCCACGCCCTGTAAGTATCTTAATAGATAGATATCTATATTTTTATCAAATTGAAGTTATCATCCATATCTCTATAAGTAGCATGACGAAAAATCCCCCACTCCCTTTTATTGATAAACTAGCTCTTGCCAGCGGCTCTGCCCGCGTGGACTTCTGATCCTGTTCCCTCTGCTTGAACTTCAGATCCCGTTCCCGTTGCACCATAAAAACCTTCCGTAGAATTCAAGAAACAATTAAAAAAAAGAATTAATGGAATTGATCTAGCCGTCCTCGAGTTATGCGCTTACCAACATATTTCGCGATTCATTTTTATAATATAGATAATATTTGCATTCATTCATCTTATCGTATCAACAAAAAAAATCGTATTCCGCATTAGATTCATGAATGTGATGTGTAAACAATATTAACATTTTGTGTCCTCTGAATTATTCAATCATTTTGTTTAAGTTACCATTTTGTCGTATGCCTAAGTAATTATGTGACACGATATAGTATGTAAATACTTAATACTTCTACGCAACACGTGGTTAATGTTCAAAAGCTACCCAAATCACAGTTTGTAAAAATAACCTTTATAGTAAATTATACTATGAATAATTCATAGTAACATTTCAGTCAATAACAATTTTCATATAAATTTATCGTTTATCGGTTATTACAACCGACAGTTTGTTAAAATTAGATTTCTTTTGTTTCTTGAATCTTCTGACTCTTATTAATAATGTTTAAAATTAAGTAGGAAGAGATAAAATGTTTGGTAAATGCAATGGCATGGAAGACGACAACATTATGAGTGGCACATTGAATCACCAGTCTAACAAACTCTTTGTACTGTAGAATTACCATGAATTCAACTATAACAAACCAGAGAGCGCCTCTGAGGCTTCTAAATTTATCTTTATCCAAATACAGCTTAAGATCGATAGTCAAAGTGACAGGGTCTCACCCTACAAATGAACTCGACAATATAACATGGAATAGCACGTTTAGAAAATCAGAATAATATTAAGGAACAAGAGATGACAAACAAACATTGTTACGAGCGCGCAACAGACGTGACAGCTCCGCTTGTCTTCACTAAATAAATAAGACACTGTCGAGTCATATTTCATCACTTGGCTGTAATAAGAAGCTTAGGCTAAACATTGACTTGTTTCATTGTTTTAACTTTTTCATTGTTTCTATACTTAAGTACTTCCCTTTAATTTGCCGAAACTAACCGTTATTTGTTCTAGGTAGTTATGACTTTATAACCTTTGTGATCAGAGGACCAATTTTCCAAAAATGTCAAAAAGTCATGATTCCAGATCAAACATTGAAATTGGAATATTGAGATTAGATTGAGACTGATTAGATTTTTTACGAGAATTGGCGCTCAGAATAGCGTAAGATTTCAGTGCAATTATGTCAAGGTTTTCACTTCACGTGCCTCAGAGAAAACGCCATTAAATTTTTAATATGCGCTGGAAATTGTTTTTCGCATTTAGTTTTATGACACCCCTTGCCACCTGCTGTGTGGCCACTCCTCGACGCTTGAACGGTACTTGAAGGTGTGTGGATCCAAATAGCCACTATATTTATGTTATAATCGTTATTTTGCGCAGCATAATTGTTCTAGCCCTAAACAGTATTTAATCAATAATTCCGTCATTTAACGTTCATATAATCGTGCTAATTTCGTTTATTAAAAGCAATTACTAAACATAGGTACATCCGCGTTAATTCCAAACGGGTGTTCCTCAGGGATTCGTGTGGATAACGAGATATCATGTTACACATTTTACATACAATGACAGTTCAGACAGTAGTTGTAGAAATTCGAGCGAAAGTACGTAGGAGCGTGCGGTTGGCTGGGGAGTTCATCTCATCATCGTATTAGTTTTCGTATTGCTTACTGGGGGGAAGGAAAGCTTATTACATAGAGACGTGCTTCCGGGTAATCAAACTCGATAAGTAATTGTAGATATTTGTACTGTATTTACTAGTTGTTTGATGTACGTTGTAATTATGTTGTCTTGTGTTTCTAGTTTTGTATAGATGTGAAAAAATCTAATTAAACTTGTACTTTAACATACACACGCCTTTTTTCCTTCGGAGTAGGCAGAGACACGATACAGTATGTCACATATTATTATTTCGACCCTACTGCCCATTTCACGAGCTGGGTAATATGGAGGACGCTCCACAAACCGTATTAAGCCGGTGTAACTGCAGCTTTCCACGATGCGAGGTATTGTGGACTGTACTATGATAAACGTATCTGCACTATTGCAGATGAGACCTATTCCACGGTGCGTAACAGTGTAATACGTGCAGACGCTCACGCGTCCGTGAAATTGCGAGTCGTGGAAAGGCGGCATTATCCGAACCCTCACTCTTCTTCCTGTAATTCATCAGCCAAATACGGTATCTATATAGGTACATTGCCCATTTGATATTATCAAATGAGTAATGTGCTTAAAAGTAAGCAGCGAGCGATTCATAATTAGTGACACATAATTACCGCGCCATCTTTTTAATATTCATGCGGAAGTTGTAGGTGTTCTTGTTTCAGTCCCAAGTTGCTTCTAATGACACCCTCAAAAAGAAATGAGGTCACATCACATTGTTAGACCTTATTTAAAATCCTCACCCCAATGGTTTCTGCATGAATAATTTTTACATCACACATATAATAACACAGTAGCTAGTGAATCAAAGGAGTAGGCAGGCCTTATATACGCCTATAATATACTAGTATTATTTTTAGTCCTATCAGAATTATTATACTAAAGTTGGCCCTACGCAATAGAGGGCGAACTAATCTATTGCTGTCTAAAGGATATGGACAGTTTCGGAAACTCTATGTCGCAGCAAATTTCTATTGTCAAAAAAAAAAATGTTTGATAGCGGGTCGAACACGGCCGTGGCACGAAACATGTAGGTTGTACGAGAACGTAGCCCAATTATCCTGTTATACGTTTTGATTATTATTCTTTGTTCAAATATTGATGGAGATATTATTCTTTGATCAAATTTGGATAGAGCTAGCTTAGGTATCTTTATCCAGATTTGAACAAAATCAGTATTCTATGCATGAAAAGGTAATAGAGTTAAGGCCAGGTTGCAGTAGTTTTTAAAATTTTCAAACGTCTGGATATCAAGTAATATTGCAAATTGCGCTAAATAAAAAGCATATTCATAAAATAGACTATACCTTCTAGGGTCCTGTGAAAACAGAAACACGATTCATGATAATTGACTCGATAGAAATTAGCGTCAAACATGGGTCTAAAACGCTCCAAATCGATATTTCAAACACGTTTTACACGAAGACGCCATCATCAAATAATGCCGAGATTGATATCATTGTGAAGAGCATAAAAATATCTAGCGACTGGTAAAATTATATTTTATCAAGCAATTATTATTTTTTTCAAAAACTTATAAAACCTCAAAATCTTTGCATTTGAGCAATCGCAGCGGTCAGTCTGTTGAGTCAGTACCCGCCGAGGCGTGTTCAAGGTAGGACGTGTGCTGTTTGTTTCTGCGAGCTTCCCCCCCCGCACGTTATTACGTATAATCGGTTTCGCTGAAAAAATGGGTATAACTCGGTTCATTAAAGGAAGAATTCTAAAATGGCGGAGCTTATCACTTTCTCTCGCTCGCACAATAAAATTGTGCTGTCAATTTAATTTATTTTTTAATTTATGTTTATTTTTTTTTTCTTTTGTGCCACTGTACAAAAAATGTACAGTAGGTATATAAAAATTTGAATTTGGTGTACAATCACTAGTCTATATCTATGGCTCTAAAAATGTTGGTAGGCTTTTATTGATGACTGCTCTAGTCTTCTTAGCCCCTAACTCTTAGCTAAATTACAAGTGGGTTCACGTCAGCAGTTGGTCAGAGTTATTATTTTTTATTGAATAATTGCTTTAGTGACTAGGCTACCGCAGCTGAGTATAATTATACATATTGTATGTTACAGTGCTGCAATGAGAAGACGAAAAACCGCTGGTGTTGAACAGCCCGTAGACGTTTCTAATTCTCGTTTGCAAGTTGCCACGTAACTATCAGTACTTTTACTAAAATCTGTGACATATTTTAATAATATAAAACTTGTAAAAAAAAATATCTCATAAACCTGATGAAACTTACAGCAGGCAGGAATCGTATTGAACGATCAACGATTTTACAAAGAGATTCAAGTAAATAGCTCGAACTAAGAAAATAATATTTTTTTTCTTAGTTCGAGCTTACAGCTTCAAACTTCGGTCCCATTTGTAAACGAAAAGTTACAATAGATAGTGCACCATTAGTAAAAAATAATCCTATATAAAAAAATCTAAACCAAGTGGTTTCAGTAGCTCACGGCATCGAAAACGAGAAACATTCCATACAGCAAATGAAACAACAGAAAAACATAAAAATAGATCAGTGTGGACTTTTTATTGACCGCAAATACCCTTTTATTGGAGCCACTCCAGATGGTCTTGTTGGAAATGACAAAATTGTCGAAGTCAAGTGCTCTTTGATTGCGTCAAAAAATGGTTTAGAAAAATCTCTAGAAAATAATAAAGTACAACTTAACAATTTACCATAAATAAAAATAGTAATTGGTTTTACCAAATTCAAGGTCAGTTGCATGTGACGGAGCGCAAAATGTGTATTTTTGGTTTATTATTCTCTAACAGAACCAGTGTATATAGAATATATAGAGAGAGATGACCAGTTCTGGACCGATAAAGTGGAACAACGAATAATTCAGTTTCATATGAAGAGTCTGCTGACGGAGTTAGTTGATCCAAGGCATATCCGTGGTATGCCTATTAGAAGCATTGTCTTGAAGGAAGAGAAAGAAAATAAAGAAAACCATGTTCCTTCGATCACTACAGATCAACATCAATCCAATCTGGTTGAGGCTGGCTCTAGTACTACAAATAGAGAGTATAATATCATATTTGAAAATTTTTGAATTTTGCGTTTTCATCATCACCATCCTCATAGAGACTTATTTTCCTGACTGCATCCAAGGCCAAGGTGAACCCGGAGCTCAGGGTCCACCTTCCGGCTCTTCCTCTTCCACTTCACACGATCTTGGGCGTCTTCCTAAACCTAAACCCTAAAATGCCCAGTCAAGTTGAAAGAAACTTGACGTGATTTTAGAATTGCATGTGACGGCGTGCATTTTCTACTAACTATCTATCTACTAACAGATCAGTAGGCAGCACAAAATGTCTTTTTTACCCGACTGCGTGACGCAAAGAAGTGGTAATGTGTTTATTTATGTTTCACTTTTCAATAGGCTTTGTTTTTTGAAGACGCTTTTATTTTTTCTGTATGTTCATATGTTCCAATGAAGTGGAAATACAAAAATATGTATGTTAAATTTAAGTGATTTGTTTTCTCTACCTATACAATGAAAAACTATAACTCTATGTGCCCGAATCTAACCTACTGCTTTTACGATACACGTACCGTGGCGTAGTGGCACCCTAGCTTGGTGACGTCACGACACGAGTACTCTAAAATAGCACTACAATCTCCCGCACGCGACTTCATGTATGTTTTTTTTATATAATAAAAAAAAAATATTTAAAACAGTGTTGCTACGCAGTATATACCTACACATATAAGTGAAAAAGGTACCTACACATAGGCTATAGTGAGTATTCCGATGAACTCTTACAATCAATCCCACCCTCCCTTTATCCAGAACAACATGTTTTTTTATATCACTTATGTGGCAGACAAGCATACGGCCCACCTGATGCGAAGAGGATCACGGTGGCCTATGACCTATATATTCAGGTCTTAGGTGTCACCCTTTGTCAGCTTTTGGACTCCATTCCAGTTTTTAGTTTTTCTAACAAACGCGAGTCTCAAGTTTTCGCGTACCGGGTTATACTATACGACAGAGCGCGCCTGCGCGCCGCCCGCGCTGCCCGCTCGTTGCGTCGATTACACTCGATTCGGCTGCGGGGACTGAGGTACTGAGGCGACGTAAAATACCTACTTGTCTCACTGCAACCTCGCCTTAACTCGTAATTATATTTTATGTTATACCCTAGAAACAGATTTGTCCGGAATTTTGTTTTCTGATCTTATGATGTATCGTAAGTATTATTATATAACCTGGCCTCTAATTCGCATATATAACATGACAGTGATTTATATGCGGGTACAGAGGCTATTAATTAAATACCTAATAACCAGACTGCCGACCCGCAATAAGCTGAGCCTTCGAAAATCTCTGAACCCTTTAAGATCGAATGTCAGACAAATTCCATCGAAGCATGGAACTTAATTATAAATTAGATGAGGGTAGGGAAACCTTAAATTCTTTGTAACATCATGCCATCAGTCATGCCATAAAAATGTCTTAACTCTTAAAAACAGTTTTATGAATTAAGCACCAATAATTTTACTCGTCTCTGTGCATCCTGGGATACATAGATTGACAAAATCTATGTATCTAGCTAGGACGTTCAAAATTCAAATTAAAAAAACAGCTTTATACAAAAATTGTTATAAAACAGTGACATCGTGCCTTTTTAGCGCTTAGTGCATGGGGCGCAAAAGAATACCACATATATCTCGGTCTGTGCTGCGTTTACACGTTTATGGTTCATAATAAAAGTCATTTCAAATTTAATAAGGAATCTAAAAAGTTATAAATTTAAACTCAATTTGATTGTTTTTAGTTTGAACTACATTGGTAACAAAAAATAATAAAAAGTCATAGTTACAGTTTCAGTAGACAACAATTTATATTAAGCAGTATCGGGTCGAATCGGACGATGTTGTCTTTATCCCTATTACACATTATTTGATACGAATGGAATATTTTATAGCGTTTCCTCACGTCGAGCATGCCAGTAAATAATAAAGCACAGTTTTCAAGAGTTTCTTGTACAAGAACACTCGTTAGCAGAATCCGCAAAACATTTCCCAAGTTTCCGAACTTGTATTCTTTTTACTACTTGCCCGTTATTACCGTATGTTGGAGATTTGTTTTGTGGCTATTTTAGCCCGCTATCAACAGAGCAATTTAACAAGTCATTATAAAAACGCGTTGAGCTGAATCTAAGATTATTATGATTTTACGTCTATCCTAACGAACCGTGAATTATTCCGTAAACAATGAGTACAATAACCTAAATCGTATTCATGATACGAACAATATAGCTCAAAATGGGACGATAACAATATCCCCTTCACTTTGAGAACAATCTTTTTAAGGCGCGGTCGTACTACCGATTCAACAATGTGTGTTATTGAGTTCAAAATTGGATAACTTTTGCTATTGTCATGAGACGAATGAAATGTTTTTTTATTGTTATGATTAGTTTATGTTTTATACATACTTTTTAAATTGGGTAGTCATTTGTTAGTACTACATTATAATTCAGTCCTACATATATAAATTATTGTTTGAAAAATAAACCTATAGTTACTTAACCTCTGAAAATGAGACAACTCGGACACCAAAGCTTTAACCGCGGTTTCAAAAAAATTAAAAGTAGACAAGTGTTTCGGATTCGGCAGCACTACACTTTAGATAAACTCTGTATCTATATAGTTCCTGTGTCACAATCTAGTTCTAAATTGAGCGTTTTATTGACTTGAAATCGAACGCCGCCTTAACAGGAGCCCGTATCTATTAAAGGGTCCAAATTAGCAATTGTTTCACACAACACCTCGTATTACGTGACGTCAGTATATAGCGGCGGCGGTAATAAGTATTTGATAGGAATTGACACTAGCGTGATTACAGAGATCCGGCCCAATCGGCACGGTTTGGTGACGGGGGGCCCTATAATCGGATTGTCAACCATCCGTCGTCGGAGCGGCTCGAGGTAGCCACCCGACCGGATAAATACGAGACTGTATTTCTTAACTTTCCTCGTTGATCCCATTTACATTGATAAAGGTATTATTCTATATTCGTTTATGTATTAATCGAGCCTTTGACCAGGATGAATAAAACTTCTTTAAATATATTTAAAACTAATATTATAAAGAAGAAAGATTTGTTTTTTGTTTGTAACGAACAGGCTCCGAAACTACTGGACTGATATCAATAATTCTAAAAAGCTACGATATTTTGGAGTAACATAGGCTATATATCATCACACTACCATCCAAGGGAGCGGAGCAATAATCATAAATCTTAATAGATCCGGTAGATTTCTATACATTGGCGCTAATATTGTTAAGTATTTCCGTTGTCATGACAACAAGGATAAGTAGTATAGAGAGGTAAGCAGAGAATCGAGTAGAGTCGTACAACGCTATAATCGACATGCACGCGGGCGGAGCCGTGGGCAACAGTTAGTTTAAAACAAAATGGTGACCGGAAGAAAAAAATAAAAGCATCAAATATGACCAATTGGTAATGTTTTGAATTCGTAAATGTAAGTTACATGTAGTTCATTCAGCTATAACCGTTATGGGAGAGCGAACGCCGAAAGAGGGACATTCTTGATACGATTATGGTCACCGTAGGCGGGTCCAGAGTCGACGCTGCCCGATATAGCCGTTTACTTATACATTTATATCTCATTCCATCGAATTGAACGTCACCCTACTACTTATGATTTGAGTGAAGTTTTCTCAATTTATTCGGCCACCTATACTGTCGATTTTCCGCTACTGGGGCCTGACTTACGTTTATAAAACGCGAGATTTCAAAACGGTAAACTTATAAAATTTCATCAATCAATCTCCGAGTGATTTTGAAGGCGATGTGCGGCCTGAATGCATCTCGACGAAAAGGTACCTAGATTTAGTTTAGAAAGATTGATATAATCGATCGATCGATTATATCAAAGCTTTATTCCATTCTTTATTATTTTTTTAAAGAATATTGGCAAACATTGCGTTTTGAATGTGTTTTGAAAATGTAACATACCTAACTGAATTGGGTCCCAGTCCCGGTATAATTGAATTTTTTCGGTTTATTCGCTTACCCGTCATTTGTCATGTTGATTTTTCGGGTACTAGAGAAAATTGATAACATCTCTAGTCGGTACATTTTTATACATAAGCTTTTTATGTGTTTGCATGGGGTGTATCACGAACCCTACTACTCCAGGAGATGTGATAGCGCTTGTATTATTTATTGCCTACAATCCACAGTTTGATTTTCATCATTATTTACTACTATTACTGATGAGGTTCTAGTGTAGGCTTGCTTATCTGGGCGAGGTCAGATAGCAGTCACTCCCTTCAAAATTGTATAAGCGGAAAAAAAAAGTAAGTTGATCCTGGAACTGTGCTAAGACGATAATGATGATGACGTTGAGTACAGAAGTAATGTTATGGTATTTATTCCAATAAATTCATGAATGCAATAATAACAAACCACAGAGTGTTTTATTCATATATTAAAATGATCTGTTTCTTTAGGCAATTCAGTAGATTGAGAGTCATGAGGCAATAAATATTAAAAGATTCACCTGGCGAATATTGGCCTTAAAGATTGACTAAAATATAATGTGTTATTCAAACAATATTTGGTGAAAAAAATTATTATTAGGTATTGAAGTAGACGGTACATGACGGAAATTCATTGCAATAAATATATTATGTTTATAAAATTTATATCTATTATATATCCTCGAAGGGACTTATCATACTCGAAAAACAAAAACTTTTACCAGGAAAAGCCTTATAAAAGGACTGATCGGGCATCAAATTCAAGACCGATAGATAGTCGCATTTGCTACCACAGCGCCATCAAACCAGCCAAATATTTATTCACCACTAAACTGAGAAAATAGATTGTGACAAATACCTACACCTGACCGCGAAAATATATTCCGAGAATCGTGGCGAATATACTATTTGAAGGAGAACATTAAACAATAATATTGACACTTGGTATATAATATATTACGTTACAGCCGTTTGCGAGAGTATTGTCTCGGATTCAGGCACCATTAACGAGTGGAAATTACTACAATAGATAGGCCGGATAAAACAACGTGTGACGAAACCCTTATTTGACTTTGTAGATTGCGAGTCGTTTTTCATTCACATTAAGGCGCGGTTTGTCTCGATTAGAATAATGTTAAATTTCGAATGGAAAAAATTTAAAATTTCGAATGAAAAAACGTTAAACTTGAAGCGTACCTGATTTTTTAAAATTTAGAATCGTACCATAACTTCAAAGCGCGGGTGTGAGTCGGGCACGGGTCGTTTCGGTTTGTCATCCATCGCCGTTCACAGAATTAAGTTAAAAAAATACCTTATTAAGAAAACGGCGATGAATCAAATTGTGCCAGGGAATGTAGGTACAAAGAATTCGTTTACATTTTAATAAATTGTGAAACACGAATCCCAGTTTCAGCTTCTTTGTGTAGTCAGTAAAAAGTTTTTTTTTAATGTATATAATTTTATTATAGAATTGTATTGAAATGTCGCCATCAAAATAATTAATTTTAAATGAATGGAGGAATATCGCATAAAATAAGAAATAAGAAAAAGTCATTAATTCGTCTTATCAAAACAAAGAGTCAGGTAATTTTAAACTTTATGAATACGATTCTAGAATTCAAATGCTTTCAGATCACCAGAAAGTAGGACCGGTGCCGGTGGGAGGGGGACCGACGAGGGGTGAAGCCTCAGGGTGTTTGAATAAACAACACTTCCTTTTGTTTCACAAATGCAAACAAAGCTTTATCGGAGGGTAATTATGTCGATATTTGGCACAAATATAACGGGAATGTGAACGTTTCTCTCATTGATTTAGATTAAGTATAGAAATATCTGTTATTGTCGAAGTTTACGTAAATATTCAATCACAGAAATAACTTTGTTTCATTCGATTTATTTCTTATTTACACTCATCTTCTGCGTCTATTTATATTAAATTTTGTTTATACTCCAATTTAATTATTTATACTGGCGGGAGTTATGGGGCCTCACCAATCATCTTCTACATGGTAGACGTGGTTCTGGTGCAAGCTTCGGCTTCCGAGTTTGTGGGGCTGACGGCTGTCGCTCCTGTTGCAGCCCCCATACAACCCTCATTTAACATGCCATTATATTTCGTGTCGGGAAATATTTTCGTCGTGAGTTTAAGGTCATTATATAACTTTATTGCCTGTACGCAGAGAATGGATAGAGGCTATATTTATTAGTCATTAGTCAATATATCTCTTTATTGCAATGCAATGTACAGAGAACGGATACAGGATATTCTTTTTATAGCACGTCAATTTAACTCCTCCTCGCCTGATGTTAAACTGAAGGCAAAGTCTTGTGAAAGAGGATCACCATTGCAAATACGTACAGTGCTACAATGGTGGCGCTCAGTTTGACGGCCTCATCAGATGCTTTTTCACGCCCCACTTAAAGGACCCGGGACTGTAGGAAGAAGGAAACACGTGCCGGTAAGGAATTCCAAGACTTAATGGTTCGGCAGGAAGTTAGTCTTCAATCATTATACCTCTTTATTGCATGTACACAGAGAACGTATACAATAAAAACACAATAGGTACAGTTTACCGCATATACAATTGGCTTGGCAATAGCGTATGAACCGTTACAAACATAAAAAAACACTGTCGAAAATATTTTTTAAGTACATAAGGACGGTTTACTTTCACGCCAGCCACCAATGACCGGGTGAGCTCATCTGTTCATTATGCATAATTAATTATATTTAGAGTGAGGACGAAATTCATTAGCTACAATTGTTGAGAGTTCGTCCCCCACTGAATTAATGCGAAGGTTAAATTATATTATTCATGTTTATTTGCCAACGTTGACTTTTGATGTCCTTCTACATAATTCAATTGATTTTATGAAGAATTTTTCATATTCAATAATGTTGAATCTAAAATTTAATAAGATACTAATAAAGCCTGGTACATATAGACGAAATCGCGAATACAGTGTTCGATCGCTAATCATATGTGGCAACATCCTATACGTAAAATTGAACGCATAAAGTCCTCATAACCCGATTCAGTATCAATGCATATAATTTTTTATACTACCATTATTATACTAATTATTGTTGGTTTTGTTAATCAAAAACGAAATCGCCAGTCGTGATCATCTTGCTTGGTCGGAGAACCCTCTTTCTGTATCAGAGGAACATATCACCTCGTTCCACCATATGCGTAAATTTATTTACTTATTAAGCTTATCTAATTCATATTAGTAAACAAATTTTCGTTATATTGCCTTCAAAATATTTAAGAAGAAAATATTTGAGATCAAAGGTTATGAAAACGAGATATTTATAGCTGTTTGTAGGTTTTGATAACATATTTTTTACAGACTCACTCAAATTTCGTGGAAAGAAATAATCTGTTATTAATCTTATTTTCAAAACGTACTTGAAGTACAAAACGTAGAAATTGGCTTTATATTTTATAAAGTAGCGAGAGTAAAATTTCTCAGAAGAACTAGATAATAATCATCACTGACGCCGCTGTCGACAAAAACCAAATATAATAATAATTAAATTATTGACACAAAATGTTATTTTATCGGTAAATGTTTAACGGTAATTGCTATTTTGAAAAACTATTGTTTCGAGAAGGAATCAAAGTCAAAATACTGAGTTGGATTTGGACAATATAGGAACTATTTAAAAGGTTGAAACTATTAGCAGATTGAACATTAAAATGTATAACCCAAATTATCTGGACTAATGTGATACTCAACCATTAAACCGCTAAATTATTCAGCGGTGCGTGTCGGTAGAAACGGTCTTCATTCACTATCGACCCAACAAGAAGTGATAAATAAATATTGATGGGTCACTATATATAAAATAAAACGTTAAGTTTTGTAGACATGTTTAAAAGCCATCAAATGAAAATATCAAAATAAAATCTATCATTTTATTAGTGACATTTTTAAAGTATTTCTGCAAATAAACGGTCGTAGTCCTTAGCATGATGGCGGGACCAAGCATAAATATATTACAACTGGGTGTGTACATAATTTATAAGTCAAACTTATTAACTTTTTAAATATTCAGTGACACGCTGCCCCGGTCGTCTTCAAATTATAGGTTTGTTGGATTATGTATTCATTTATTACTCTGTTTAATGTGTAGTGATATTTTTATTCTAAGTTAAGTCTTTAAAGTAATAAATACAAGTTTTTCATCATTGGCATACGGATAAGAGATTGATTGTTTATTATGCTTTGATCCTAATACCATAGTCGTACCAAATGAATGAACGAGTATATTACTTAACAAATGGATGCTAATGAATCGGTTTAGACATCATGTCGAATCATTATTTGTTTCATTAGGACACGCTCGACAGAATGTCATCTACAGCGATACAATTTATTAACATATATTGTAAATATTCGCCCTCGTTCAGTTGGTGTGTACATATCATAACGTGAAATGGTATGATGAGCACATTTCCAATAATGTACATATCCTTCACGTACGCACGAACTGGCACAGAATAACTAATAGCATTTCATAAAGGAATGTCATGAGACAACGTTATAATAAATAATGATTCTAGAAACTATGCAATATTGTGTAGTAATCTAGCTAGCGCGCAATAGATACACACAGTCATATTCTATTATTTATTTAAATAATATAATTTTTAGTACATACATTCATTTTGTATATTTTCATATTTGACACATTTTTACAAGTAACTGAAAAAGCGATCAAATTCCACATTTATAATACAGAGAGTCAAAAAAAATAAGAATATTTTACAAAAAATGCATTCATACCAAATCTGCTGAGAACTGCTTCTGATTCGACAGTTTTAGGATTTATTTATGTAACAGTGCGGTAGTAAAATAAACCTATTTTTCATTTCACTAACAAGTTTTAGAAGTGCTCGTATATTAAATCTATCAAGAGTGAAATTAGTTTTATAGCCGCTTTTCATATTTCAACAATACCTTTACCCTCAGAACTTAATATCTATTCTCCGCGAGCAATAATAAAGTTATAGCCATATAAAACGTGGAAAAATACCAAGAGTGACTTTGATACCTACGTTATGTGTTTCTGTTTTCTATCGGTTATGTGTCTTCCGAGTGTTAATATTAGATTTAAAACTCATCTCTTTCTACTAGTGTTACCAGGTGTGAGGTAATGTCCAGCTTATACAGCTTTTCGCAAACCTCGTGAAAACGCGGTTCTTTGCTTTGCTCGCGTGTTACCCCTAGTACGAACTAGGGTTAATTCATACCAAAAGTAGATTGTCAAGAAATATGTCAATGTTACGAAGCATGAGTGCTGTGTTTCGTTTTATTACTTTGTGTGTGTGGCCTCCCTATTACCTGATATGTTATTGTATACAATTATTTTATTATGAAAGCCATACTAAAATGTATATTTAAATGCGAATGTGTTTTCTATTTTTGGTTCAGGCAACCCTACTTCCAACTCGTTTTCTAACAACTAGATCGTAAACTCAATTTGATTTTGTAAACAATATACACACTATTCATAAATATTATTGTCGAAGATTGCTTGCAGAACATCAAATCGTCAGGCAGCCTGAAGTTTTTGCTATTGACACGGCAAGACAAGCACACATTGCCTCCTTGGCTTCAGCCGAGGCTAAAACAGTTATTTGCGTCTCTAAATGGTAAAGTTCCGTGACAACAGTGAAAACATGTTGCGTCATTGCTGGTCAAGTTCAAAACGTTATACTAGAGTGCGCCTAACATAATCTGCTATAAGTTATCGTATTTTGTGTCACGATCCAGATGGAAAGAGATATAGCACCCTCTTCTTCTGGATCATAGTCCAATACACGATCGCTTATAGAACGCATGGTAGGCCCCATTGATATAGTGTAAGTATATCCGTGATGGGAACCTAAAAAAGATTATCTTTTAGCAAACATTTATGATTGATTGACTAGATTCACATACGTTTTTACTTCAATCACTTCATTACAAACTGTCTTCATTCCTGTTTGATAATGGGCTGACGAGCAATGTGTGACTTCCTATATTTCCTGATAGTTAACCGCATAAAATCAGTCTTATTTTCACCTTACCAAGAAACACTGATTTTTGTAAGTGTTAATCAATGAACTGTAGATGTTGTGAAAAATACTCTTGTGAATTAGGTACATATAACTTACTTAGGTACATCACAACCATAATTTAAATGTTCAATATACTGTCGCGAGTGTTCCAGTTAACAGTTTTCTACGAGGGTACTTCAAACCTAAGAATTTCCTGCCACAAAGGTGATTCAATTACAAAATATATTACGTGCGAGCCCTGAGGTCTCAGAGCGCTAACATGATCATAACAACCGTCAAACTATATTATAAATAACCTTTAATCAAGTTGTACAGCGCTATTAGATTGTCTCAGAATTTCATCAAAATTCTTAACTGAATTACGAGCGTTCAGCTTTTGCGTATTAAGTTATGCGTAAACTATCAATAATTTGATTTTGACAAAAGGACAATAAATATTTTCACCGTCTGAACAAAGCTTGTAATATTATTAGGTTATTTTTTATACAACTTGACGGCAGACAAGCACACGCCCCATCTGATAAAAAGTGATGTAAAAGAGGAAGGGAGATGTGTTATCAGTTTAGAAGACAAAGCAGGGTTTCATATCATCACATAGTGGTAACAACTTAAACCCTCGGTCTACCCACTGACCACACAAAACCTCTTCAGCGAACTCTGATGGCTACCTTTCTCACCACTGGAAACACAACACAAGGTACCTATTAGTCACGGTATTTCGTCGGCGGAGGGATTTGGACGGGAGATACCGTCGCGTCCTACCTACATAAAAATATATAGGTTGTAACTTACTAGGATGACCAATTCGATAGCACAGGGCTGGAATAGATCGTTCTGAATTATAAGAAGCGGCAAGCTGCATGTTACTGTCTATGAATATAATAAATGAAAATGGAAATGAAAAATTGTAGACAGAAAATTTATCACAGATGTCGCTTCAATTAAAGTAACGACTTCCAGAGCTCATTTTTTAATTATCTTCGTAGTTAACATGTCAAATAAGTAGGTATTTGTAGATAGACATGTTACAAATTATCAAATTCAATTTTTCGCATACATTTTAAGATCTATAACAAGTTCATGTAAACTGAGAAAATGTAAAATCTGAGAGCATGGCGGTCTTTCACTATAAGTACATCATTGCGCCTCTAGCTCGTCTTCCAGTCATTCTCTGAACCTTTTCCCAACTCAGTTGGGCTCGGCTTTCCAATCCAACTGCGATGCGGCTCAACTTCGATATTTGCCGTGAAGCGACCTCTATAACCAATGATTCAATGACCAATGGCGATATCGTAGTTCCAAGTTAGACTGGTTGGACTTTTGAGGGCTCCAACTACCCGTAACGACTGCCATAGATGTTAGTATGGCAACCGGGACCGACGGCTTAACGTGCTCTCCGAGGCACGACCAGTGCAAACAGTCATATTCATGCATAAAACTTTTTGCACTGAGCGGGGATCGAGCCCGCGCCCCGTGCTTACCACCACGCCACGGAGGCTGTCGTCTTAAATTAAACAGCCAGCAACACAAAACACTTCACTCACACAGAAGTGTGTTTTCTGCAAACTGTACTACTCGTAAACTCTAAATAATGACTGTAAACGCAACAAAGGTACACAAAACATTATAATGTGTAACATAAATAGCTAAATGGATTTAATTACTTATTGATCAGCTGGTATGAAATGGGACAGCTGAATTAGGACGATCTGAAGACGTCAAACCCTTAATCGCTGTGAGCATTTGGGCAGGGCTAAATTTAAACAACGTTATATTGGGGACTAAATTGAATATTTCAATTTACTTACTTAAAATGTACCTTCAACTGTTAATGGATTTTAGATCGTACGCAAATCGGGATAAATAGATTAAAGGATATACAACACTTAGTATAAGTACACACGTTGAGTAATAACAGGATTAAGCAATTTTACTTCTAATTTTACACCAAATAGCAGCTTCAAATGAAATAAAGCATGATATCATCGTTAAAAGATTTATAACGTATGCAATAAGCACTAATATACGATGCACTGGTCGAGATAATCGTTGTTTCATCGCAGTTTCGCAGATATGACGCTGTAATTGCACAGCTTAAAGCCTTCAAGCTCTTTCTATCAACGAATGATTAGACGCACGACTACACAGCGTTGCGCTGCACCACTACTTGGGAGGCTATTCCAATCTATTTAAAAAGGACCGATTCTAACATTTTAGGTACCCTATACACTTTTAATCATAATACAGAACTTGATATAATAATATGCTCTGTCTGTCGTGGTATGGACATACTATGAGAAGAGATGATAGTTATATTGTAAAAAAGTTCAAAGTATGAATGTAGGGGGCTTTAGGAGCAGAGTTCAGTCAAAAAAAGATAGATGGATTGTGTGAAAGAAGATATGGCCAAGAAAGGAGTGACTGAGGAAATGATATCTGATAGGAATGTATGTATGGAGGAGAATATGTTCCGCCGAAAACAACAAGGGCAGGGAAATGATAGCAGGACTTGTTACATGGATTTTGCTTTTCCGTTGGTTTATCGTAGACGTTCGTGTAATTATATTTAACGCTAATGGACTGTGGGGCTTTGAGCACTCGTCCAGAGTGGGCAATTGAAAGAAAATTCGAGCACTTCTGTTTATATTTTATCTGTAGATATCTACACAATAAATACGAACGAATCTGAATTATCGAACAGTTATTCCGGGTATCTGGGTTTGACGTCATTCATATTGTACGTCACAATCACAGCACGTGCAAACTTTAACACCACTACGAAAACAATTCTGTTTTTAACCGATTTTAACCTATATTCAAAGATTCTATGCATTTTTATGGAGCATCACGATCATTCTAGCGCCAATCATGGTTGACAAAACTTGCATTTGGATCCTACAATCCAACTCCTACTCTCCCTTTCTTTATGAGCTCGTTCCTTCTGTCTTTTATATTATACGGAATGCTTGTACCCGATGACGATAAAACTTTATCTCTTAAACACAGGACATAAAATACGAACGAGCAAATTGTACTGATTTTTATATACTCCTACATGTGTACCGTTCAAATTAAATTTAGATAGGAAAAACTGAATGCTACGGCGGGATTCAAACCCGCGATCTTTCCGTTACGAAGCCTCACCTTCCATTCGAAATTCTCCTATATTACCATCGCGAATCTCGTCGAAGCATTAATTTTTTTTTATCTAAATTTATATTTGATACTCTACTTTGATACATGTTCATAGATTGTCAAATTATTTTCACCACGCCGACATCGTAATATCTAGTATATTACGCTTCAAAGATATTACTAGAGTCGGACAAGGGAATTTGTCAAGCGTGACGGCTACCGGAACTGATACAATAGGTCTCCGACAAAGATGATGTTTCATCGGCGATGTGTGTAGCAAAATCTTAGTCCCACTATTGTCAACCTTAATGTAACCGGTCTATAGAAATCTTCAGATTGTGTTATCATTTTTATACTGCTGCCCTAAGTTGAATATAATAGAGAATTTTAGCAGGTTATGGGTGACAGGACGAGTTCAGGTCTACTCAGTTAGTCAGAGCATTTACCAGGGGGCAAGGATTCAAATACATGACATTATCGTATGTTATTTTCATTTCCTACGTTGACCTCGTTCTGATAGGTGCACTTTGTGGACTTGTCTTGAGTTCTATTCGACTCTGTGCTCTAAATTAACTACACCGTTCGATATTACCTAACGCATTTTAATTGGTTTAGTTTTACATCAGTTATTTCTTTTATGTTAACCAACTGTATCAATCGTAAATTCAAACTACTACTACTAAGAATAATAAGAAAGTAAGAATAAATTAATAAGTAATACTTCGCGTTAAGTTAAGCACCATCTTAAAATTCGTTTCAAAATAGAATAATGCTCCTAAATACGGCATCAAGAATACTAATAATTTCGGTCGTAAAAAACATGCGATCCTTTCGTTTGATAGTCGTGACGAGAGGGGATCTGGTGCGTTCCTGCTTTGAATAGGGTCATCGTAACTCCTCCGCGAAGGGGACCGCGTCAGCATGAAGTGACACTTCTAGTTATATGAAAGGTTGTAGAAATGATTACGATGGAAGGAAGGAAAGGAAATGTAACTATACATGCAAAAGTTCTGATGCCTGGATACTTATTACTCAATAACTTCACAGCGGCTCCATCAGTAAATTTTGGAGTCATGTGGTGTCCGTGTAATTTGTGTGGTGACGGACAAATAATCACCATCCCATCTCATCCGAAGGGTGTCGTAAGTGGCGGAAAACGAAAAAATACGTAGAATATCACTGTGGGAGAAGGAAAGCTCGAAATAAAACCCTGTACCAATCCGTCTGGCAAGTGTACAAACAGTAGGTCAAAGCCTCCCAACATTGGTAGAGGTCCAGCAGTGGACTGACATAGGCTAATTAATAAAAGTTTTGGAAACTGTTGGACAACCGCTAGCGATTAGAGATAATTTGTACAAAAAAATATATATTGGGAGGTGGGCCCACCACTCACTCGCGGTTCAACACTCCAAACGATAACAATATATATTGGAATGTCAAACCGCCCTCATCAAATTACAAAAAAATATAAACATTATATTTTTTTGTAATGAATTTCCACCAGGCAACGCCTACATCTATATCGTATAATTTGTACAATTACTCTTAGACAAGTTCCCAAGCAGTGATACGTTCTTATTCACTAACTCGACGCACACGATGCCGGTCATGGCGGATCACGTAACTAATGCATATAAAACAAAGATTTTATAGTACTCCCATCATTACAATGTGCAATAAAACACAGAAACGACTGTTTTATTCAGTTTACAGTGAACCTCGTAGTGCTGTACTGCGAATACGCAACCGTTAACTAGGAAATGCTTATTTAACAAAATAGTTTGATGATTTTCTAGATATTATCAAACATTACCGTTGCACAGCTCAGCACAGCTCCACTAAGATATTCCGGGTACTAGTTAACCTCATGCAACCACCTGCTCATTGGAAGTAGTTGGGATGTAGCCTTTCTATTCGAGATTGGGGACCAACGGCATTGGCTTCCATTAAAGGCAAAATTAGGTAGGATAAAGCGTAGACCAGCGGGTCTCGGGTGCCTAAATGCTAGCCTAGCCCTATATAAGTATAGACATAGATTATGCGGGTAGTAAAATTCATGGAGTTGAAACAACCTCATTCTTAGGCTTAACTATTGACAGTAATTTGAGATGGGGACCGCATGTAGAGAGTTTATGTCTAAAATTGAGTAAGCAATCATATGCTCTACACATGTTAACAAGGGTATTAAACCAGAGCGCGGTACTAACAGCTTATCACAGTAACGTTGAGTCCCTAATGCGATACGGAATCTTGTTCTGGGGTAACTGTAAGGACAAAGATAGAGTTTTCAAGGCTCAGAAAAGGTGTATCAGATCAATCTGTAAATTAAAACAGACTGACAGCTGTAAACCATACTTCATTAAATTGAAAGTATTGACTATGCCCTGTTTATATATATACGAAATAGTTAACTTTGTGAAGACTAATTCGAATTTATTTTCTAATTATAATGGTGAGCGACACAAGCACAAAATTTGCTGTCCACAACACAGAACGACTTTGTTCGGTAATAGTATCTTTGGTATGGTGTCCAAAGTTTATAACAAATTACCAAAACAATTACTGGAAATTCCAAGCCTTAAGCTTTTTAAGTCTAAAATAAAACTACTACTAATTGAAAAAGCGTATTACAGTGTCAGTGAGTATTTATGTGATGAAATTGTTTTGACATAACGATATTTAATTGTGTATTTTTATTTTATTATAATGTAATTTAATTGACATCTTACAATTTTGACAATATTATTTCTTGTTTGGACTTATTGTATTACTTTAATTAACATTCTTTAAGTTTAATTTAATTTATTGACAATGAATTTATTGTGTTGGTTATGACATTGAAATGGTGTATTATTTAGTGTAAAATGTCGCTTAATAGATTTCATGATCGCAGTTTGATATTTATTATGTCAATTGTATGTATTTAAATTTAATGATATTTGCATGCCTTAGGGTGGAAAATGGAGAAACTTTATTATTATATTTTGTCACAAATTGTACCTACCTATTTTCGCAAATAAATTATTATGAATTATGAATTATATGCGCGGGAATAACGCTGCAATGTACACATTTCGATTTCATTACTCGCAAATGTGAAGTTTTATTTCTTTGTTAAAATACTAATATACAAGAAAATACAATATCCTTGAGAGCCAAAAAGATCAAAAGGCACTATGAACATTATATTGGAACGCACGATTTCATAACATGCGCTTCATTCTATACTTAGTATGGAATACATGTATGGTATATTTTATTCGTACCTTCGTATACGTGGAGACTTCAAAAGTAGGACGAAAAGTAGACGTATTTGTAGAAATAATATTTTAGGATAAGACAAAAAAATAACAATTTTTGTAGAAATAATATTTTAGGATAAGACAAAAAAATAACAATTTGTTTGGGTTTTCTGTTAGAAGAGGACTTGATATTGTTTGCGAAATCAAAACCCGTCTTTAAGACCTAAGAATTACGAGCATTAAATAAATTATGTCCGCCAGTGGTGGTTTATTAAATAAATATTTTTGGGTCGTTTACGTTTACCGTCAGTTAAATAACCAATCTGCAGGTTATTTTGGATAGATGTGACAGGTATAAGCGCACTTGACAGCGTTATTGTACAGAATCATTGGCCCCTGCCCACAGCCTTCCCATATTTAATACATTATTTTCATTATTAGATTGCGTACTGATTTCTATTAGGCACCGATGGAGCTATCTATATGCAGAGGTGCCGGTAACGGTGTGGCAAGTTTAATAGTTTTTTTGCATTATGAAAATGCCCAACGCGCTTTAAGGCCTTATCATACTAGCGGATTGCAAGCGTCTTGTAAGCAAAGCTGGCGCGCAACAAACTCGCCGCAAATGTGTAGAGAATTCGTCGTGGACCCGCAACAAAGTCGCCGCAAATAGCAGAGGGGACACCATTTTGTGATGTCTCGTACAAACGTCAGCCACCACTGATAAATCTTGTATATTGTGTCTTTTTGTACCAGATGCAACAAGGTTTTGATATTCGCAGGTAGGACCGAAATTGTTTTGATAATTTTTCATTCGTTTGCCAAACAACACATAATAGTCACTCTTCGTGACGTCATTCGATTAATTGATAATGGATTTTACCAGACTCGTTTTCATCTTCGCCGTTTCGTATTGACAAAGTCAACATCCGTGTTTCCTCTTCGGAATCCATTATATTACTCGCGCGATGAAACGTTACGAATACGCGATGCGTCCGCGGCGTAATCGCTCCGTAGCTACAGCGCAGCGTGTTTCCGACGTATTCACTGCGGGCCCGCTCCGCCCCGCAACCGCTCGCAAATCGCTAGTTTAATAAAACTCTAAACAGGGTATAAATACGAAACGGACGTCAGATGTTATTGTAAATAAAAGGTATTAAGAACCACATGAATGACGTTCCTGTTCTACACATTAACAACAAGCCACATGTTCTTGAAGCGGTACGATTAGGAATGAGGTCAGTTTATAAAAGACTGTGTTTGTTATGTTTGGAGTCCAATACGTATGTTCTCACGGGAGACGTTTACGTTCCACCGGTCAACTATAAACTCTGGTCATTGGTCGTATGGCGAGAGGTTTCGTAGAAACGACTGTTTTCCTACCTAATTTAATAGACACATGTTTATTGTTCTGTGTGACCTAATAAAATTTTACTACATTCATGTTTTCAATTCACTGCAAAACAGACGTCATTGAATTTAATTTTTTTACCGACATCATTGAATTTAATCTTTTGAAGCGATAACTTTTTCAGGAACGTTAGACATTTTTCGTATATCGTATCGTTACAGACTAGACGTAGACTTAATTTTTTGGTTTCAGATGTACTTTGATATGCATATGTTGCTACCAATGTGTATATTTCGGGCACCTATAGATATATATGCTAGGCAATGTATAAATTACCTAAAAAGTTCAGGCAATAAAACAATCATATTTTTTTGCTGGATTGGAGCTGAAAATTTGCTAAACTAGTTTGACTAGTTTGTTCAATTAAATTAGTTTAACATTATACAACTTATATTATTTTTTATTAGGTAACATATATACAATTGTTTTAACATGGGATAGAATATTAATAACTATATACAAATAAACTAATTATTGTAATAAAATTAAAACTAAAATAAAAAAGAATAACACAAAAGAATTAAATTAAAACGCGTCGTGAAATTCCTCCGCATCGACCGCATCGCATGCCTCTTGTGGTAAGGTTCCCAGAAGACTGGCAGCATTGCCACGTTGTATGGCAATGCTTATTCTCTGTCCTAAAAAGAGGCCAGCCCTCTGGTCTAGTTTAACCCTATGATTTCAATCTTCTATTTCCCTAGTGAATACATTCGCAGTCTACATTCGTAATAAAATGTTCGCATATGTTGAAATCCCAAAGCGGTAAAATTAGCATCTGATTTAACAGCACGTACGTAATATCATTTACAGTTTTACGTCATGAGTCATAACATACATTACCATTAACGTGTAAACGATGCAGTCAGCGTCAGTGGCGCCATAATAGGCACTTGTATGCATTAATAACCAATAAATATAATAGCTTTTAACTTTGATCATAGGCATGTAGGCCGCGTGCATTTTATCTGTGATAGGATAATCAATATGGTTTAGTCTTTGAGATTACTGACGCAATACCGACTTCATCATCATCATCATTTCAGCCACAGGACGTTCACTGATGAACATAGGCCTCCCCTTCGACCTCCAATCCGACGGGTTGGAGACGTTCTGCATCCAATGCGTACCCGCGACTTTGACTATGTCGTTCGTCCACCTCGCAGTAGGCCATCCCACGCTTTGTCTACCGGTACGCGGTCTCCATTCGAGAACATTTCAGGTCCAACGGCCATCTGTTCTTCTTGCTACGTGCCCCACCCACTGCCACTTCAGCTTGCTAACCCTGTAGATTATATCGACCACTTTCATGCGTACACTTAGGTACATACATACTTAGGCACACTTATTTTACATGTAATGAAATTCTTGATGAAGACTGTAGCTTGTCAATTCCTTATGAGTTTCGCAACACATTTCTTTTTGCCGGTAGCCACAGCGAAACCTCAGAAAAGAAGTAACCAGTTATCAAGGATTGGTATGGTAGACTGAATCACCGATAGAAAACCCTTAAGACACTGATACAGCTTGACTACGGTACAGCTAAATAGGTGGAGAAAATATCGTATTTCAGAATATCAATTTTTCAATTATATCAAATATCAGAGCAAAAAAAAAAATTTCGAGATTACTGCAGACCACTAGGTAAATTAGATTTTTCGTAAAAAAAACTAAACGACATTTAAATGTATGTGTGTCATAGATTTTATCAGCCCTCAAAAGATGAACTTTGTTATTGAATGCCATATAAGTAGCTTTTAATGTATTTTTAAATGCAAAACATCATCGTACCGACATTCTGATCTCAGATAAGTCTTGTACGTTACTCGTTGTAATGATAAAAGTTTGACGCTCATCGCTCAGATCAAAAGAATAATGTAGAAGGAGGACATGGAACCAGCGAGTGAAGCCGCCAAAAGTAATACTAAAGTAACGCTATTTCGCTCGCACTCGTGCGAAATGTGCGGCGAAGACAATGAGTCGACTTCTCTTTAACGTCACACTTCTAAATACGAACAAACATTACTTTTTTTATTTAAGGTATGCTTCTGTAGCCGATCGCATACGACAACTACAGGAGCAACTGAGACGCTTGCAGCAGAGAGCGTACCGTGAAATAGGTTTGAATATCATAATTTGTTATTAATTCCCTGCGGCCTCTCGAGGGGGCCGTTTACACATATCGAGGTTTAACAAGATATTTAACAAATGTGTAGATATAGACGAATGAGTGACTTTTTGAGACGAATGAGCGACTGACAATATTTAATTTATATGGGCAATATGTGCGGTCGGATGATGTGTCGTGCTTTACTTGTTAAACTTAGGATACAGATAAACGGCACAATTCAGAAGCCGCAATGAATTAGAACAATAAACAATATTAACACATTCATATCTATATCACGGTACGCTGTATCTGCTGCTGCGATCTGCGATCGGCTACAGAATCACACCTTTAGCTTGTTGAAAGAGAAAACACTGAAAAGGATTAACTGAAAGCCAACTCCAATAGTCTATTATTATGGAGATCAGATTACGTGTAAAAGAAAATTTAGATCTTATGCTCATATCATATTTTTATGGGGAAATTTTATTAAACCGTGTTCCGTGCAAATTGTCAGATTATACTAGGGATGGTTTCAGACAAATTTGTAAGAGCTCGAGATGGGATACCTTATCACTTTTTATGAGCAACTCTGATTTTCAAACACGTGTCTGTGTAATGACGCGTTCAACTGATAGATACTGATTGATGGAGTTTTCCGCTTTTAAGTATTATGTATGAATGTCAAGTGTTTTTATAACTCAAATACTGTTTATGTTAACCAAGCATATCACTACATAGTATAAAACAAAGTCGCGTTCTCTGTCCCTTTTGTATGCTTAAATCTTTAAAACTACCCAACGGATTTTGATGCAGTTTTTTTAATAGATGGGAGTGATTGAAGAGTAGAGAGATTGGAGAGTTTATATCTATACTAGCTGACCCAGCAAACCTTCTTTTGCATAATTTTTTTTTAAGGGTGAACAACCCTTATCACTTAGGGGCATGGAAAATAGAAACCTAGTACCTAGCTGATTCTCAGACATACTGAATACGCATATACAATTTGGTAAAAATCTGTAAAACCGTTTCGGAGGAGTACGGTAACTAACATTGTAACATGGCAATTTTATATCTAAGTATATATATAAAAATGAAACCCGTTTTCCGTTGTCACGACATAACATGAAAACGGCTTGTTGGCTAATTTTGGTCTTGAATTATTCGTGGAAGTCCAGACAAGGTTTAAAAGGTGAACAAAGAGCAGCGGGAACGGGATCAAAAGTCCACGCGGGCGGAGCCGCGGGCAACAGCTAGTATTAGATAATATTAGTAGGATGTCCCAAGAAACGCCAGCGCTACATTGATATGAGAAAAGTTAGATAGGTATGTTTGCGATAAATAAAACAAACTTCATTGAATTTACGATGATATCAGGAAACTGCTATCCATCTTCCATCTACCCTAACATCAAAGAGTTTTTAAAATAAAATTTCATTGAACAAGACGTGAATTTCCGAAACAAAATTAATTTTGTTAAATACTTATTTCGTTGGTAAGAGTCTCTGGTTTATTTTGTGGTGAAATTGTAAACCGCCGGCCCTAAACACGGGGCTACACTGGGACAAAGTGGATTTATTTCATTTGGACGGCTTTGTACTTGTTAAGAATAATTAGGTTTGATAATTTGTTGTACATAATAAGCGGGTCGTTTCTATGTAAATACATACACCGTGAGTTTAGGAGCTAAGCTTTATTTGGCATTATTCTTTCTTGTTTCACGTCAGGATATTGTACTGATAAATCTCTATATAAAAGTTATTTTTAACGCTTGGGTGCCGTACTGTCGTATATAGTGCTGTTCTTTAACACATATACACGTACACACATGGAACGGACTCAATATATATAAAAATTAATCGCGAAATATGTTATAAAAATACTATGGATCTCTGGTCTGAAAATAAACAAATTCAATTAAAGTTTGCAAAACATATTTTAAAAACATCTAAAACAATGCCAGCCTTAGGTATTAAAAATATGAGAAAGGCAAAGTAAAATAGCAATTTATTAACTAGTATTACATTTCTTTTTGTAATAGAAGAGTTGTTAAGTAAAGAAAAACATTAACGGCTAGGAACAAGATGGCCTTAAATATTTCACTCATAGCGCGTTTAATATTTAAAGGCAACGTGGGAAATTAGCAACAGAAGCTCTTTTGTTAAGACAAACACTGTAGCGCCCTGTTTAAAGTCAATCATGATCGCGATCAGCTACTTTAGAGCTTGGATTCCGCTTCGTACACCTCCATTCTTTATTTGGTTTTTTATTTTTATTCAAATACGCGTAGAATCGGCAATTTTTTTTTCCAAATTTATTTTGCTGCAAAATTTTCGGTTAGGAATTTATTTCATCATACTCATTTTCTACAAAGTACAAAATTATCAGCAATAGGCTCGCCCCCTATTAGATGTGGGACCGAAAATCTTAGTTGGCGAAATGTGGATGCTTAATACACCTCTGCCTACCCCTTACGGGCGTGAGCATACGTATGTATGTATGTAGAATCTAACCCAAGCACTTAATATATACCATCGATCCTGCTCACACTCGAAACATGCACACATTGTCATTAAAAGTATGCCACTCAGTTGTCATTAATGACAGGCATCACTAACAAAACATATTCTAAATATGCTGTCCTGCGTTGATAAAGTCGATGTTGATACTTCGGATTTTATTTCGTGTTTTACTGTGCAAATTGTATTCTTCATAAATAACGTTATCAGTCAGCCATCTTAACCAGTGAGTACTACAAACATAATCGCCGACATTTTTATGCTTCAGTCGATGTTCTGTGAAAGTCTGTCCGTATTTTTCTCAAAGTCCATGCCTAATTCATTCTTTTTCAAAATAATAGCAGCGAGCGAAACATGAAAAAAATCCTACATAAATACATTCTTCGTCTACGAGTCTACGTCCGTAGCGCTACGTCAGAACGTAGCTGCTTAATGCACCGCGCAGTAAGATATAATTAACGAGAATGTAGGTTCCTTAATTAAGTTACTTTACTTATTGCAAAACTGCGTTGTTGCTAGCTTTATACGTCATAGAAGAAAATGCTCGTATCTGTATATTCTGTTGCACAGTTTATCCTATAGTTCATTTGCTTGAAAAAGTTTCTCTTCGAGAATATAATAAGTATTGTTTCATGACGTTAAAACTATTTTGCGTATTGCGTAGTACCTGTCATTCCAGACCAGTACCTATTGCTTCAATGACCATGTTCCATGGCTTGTTTCTACCGATACTATTTGATTCCTTTCCAGTAATATCCAGTCCAGAAATAAGTGGAAGCAAGTCAAGGAATACTCGACAAGATCGCAAATTGAATTTTATCGAATTTCCGAATCGAGCTTCACTCATACACATCCTTTTCATTATCGTGCGCAAACTCCCCATGGAAACCACCCACGCTGGAGCCGGTGACAGTGGTTGTGACGGACTCGAAATGACTAAAACGCGCGAATCGACTAAATCTTCGGGCCTTCGGTTGTCAGAGGTGAGATAATAAATGACATATCTCTCGCACCCCCAGCAGACCCAGGGCCACCTCTGTTTATTTTAATTTCCCATCTCCTCGTGAGAGAACCACGGTGTTCTCAACTAGCCCACGGGTATGTAGAGGCGTAATTTGCCTGCTTCTGCTAGGGTAACAGTCGGCTCTCACCCCAAAAATGCCCAGCTATACACACACAATGAAAAAATAAGTTGCAAACAGATAATGTAAGAGCTATATGAGGTACTTCAAAGATCAATTTTAGTTATGACTTAGCATCGAAAAACATCGTTATATATGTTTTTATTTTCGAAAGTTTTGTCGTTGAACATTAAATAAAATGCCAACAAATTCAATCATCTTTATTGAGTTTCATTTTGCAGAGTGCTTCATCAAAACAATGGTATGTACCTACACACCAACTCAAGGCATGTATTTACTTATGTTGAATGTTTTAGAGATATTAAAATGTGAAATATAAATAATAGAGTTTTATGTCTGCCTGTAAATCTCTGTCGGTGGTGAAGAGGTGTATTATCCATATTTCATCAACTGTGACTTTTGGTCCTACGAAGTATTATGGACGAGCTTATTGCTATCAAGCGGTTACGTTATGATGGGTTTCTTTTCTTTGAGTCAATGGCTCAAGGAAATCCGGTTTCTATTGCAGATTCTTTAGTTTTTTTTTTTAAATCTTGTTGGCCCAAAAATTGGCTACAGCAATAGCGTTTTCCTCTGCTCCACAGAGGTCTTCAGTGGTACAAGTGTAGCCGTATAGGGGCACAGTGAGCAAGAGAGCAAGTGCGATATGGGCTGAGGTAGGCCTGCGCTGTTGGCTACAGCAATAGCGTTTTCCGTTGCTCTACACAGATTTTCGGTGGTACAAGTTTAGGAGCACAGTGAGCATGAGAGCAAGTGCTATATGGACTGGAGGCCCCGCAATCGCAGGACTCTTGTAGCCGCTCGATATAGCCTCATGTCAACTTGGGTACGTAAGCGATTTAATTCTGTATTGTAGGTCCAATGGGCTGATTGTTTACTGTCGAATGAGGAACAACAATACCGTATTGTCCCGTATTATCCCGTAGTGGTCTTCTTCTACAACCACGGGAAGAGATGGGATGGCACTATCTACTTCACACCAGGAATCATATTAACTTGCATAATACTGGTAATAATAGTAGCAGCTAATTCATAACAATGGGTTAGTTTTCGACCGTCAATAGCTATATCGTAATGTGTGGAACCATATAGTCTCTGCCGTACCCTGATGAGAACGTGGTCTGTTTACATACGTGTAGTGTCTTCGACACCCTAAATCGAATTAATCGTTCGACGAGCTCAGTGGTGCGGCGGTAGTAAACGCGTCTGCTGCGCAGGATGCGCTGGTTCGATCTCGTTTAGTGCAAATATGTGTCCAAGAATATGAATGTTTGCATTGGTCTGGGTGTCCCTATGTATAATGTGTATGTATTTACAAAAAAAAAATGTATTCAAGTATGTTTATCCACATTTCTAGCACCCATAAAACAAAAGCTACTTAAGCTATGCTTACCATGGGTCTAGGTGGCGTTGTGTAGACTGTCCTAGAATATGTATATATTTATCTAAAGTTTTATTGAATCTAAACTAAAAATAATTTCTCTAAATTATCTTATATTATATCTTAATGTTTAAGGAAAATAATCTCAATCATAATAAGTGATTCGTGTACGTTGTTCCAGTTCCGCAGCCATAATACACTATTTAGAGTCTTTACAGACAGCTATAAAAAGTCAATAAAATTCAAATTGCCCGTCATATAAAGACACTAGTCGTAATACGGCTAATACATTAACTGTGCTGTGACGTCGAATAGGTAGATACGGTTAAGTTACAGGACACGGTAACAGTGAATTCGATTCATGGTGGATATAGTGTCTGGCATATATATTGACCCCAGATACGTCATAAAATGCGCTCTTTATGCTCAGTACGCGTTTTTAGGCGTCATTTAAGGCAAGTACAGAATGCTATAGCGATTCTCGCGCCATGGTCTCGTTTCTGTCTTGTCAAGATACTTGACAGTGCTATACATGAATAGATATGGTGTAGTTAAAGAAGGATATGGTGTAGAAGAAGAAGTAGAAGCTTTATCAACATAAAGCCGAAATTTCAATGGCATTTTTGTAATCTCAGTGATTTGACAATAGTTAGCGTTATCCATATATCCGTTATCTGGCTGTTGATCTCGTCACCTGGTGGTAAGTGATGATGTGATTGACGGTGGAACACGCTTGCCTAGAAGTCACCTATAAACTCTAAACGTGTTGACTTCCAAGTTATAGCTATCCGAAAGCACAGATTCGTAGTAATTTATTAGTTAGCAGTAATTTTGGCTTGGGCCTCAAGTATGCAAGTAGGGTAGGGTAGGGTAGGGTAGGGTAGGGTAGGGTAGGGTAGGGTAGGGTAGGGTAGGATAGGGCTGGTTAGGTAGGCCAATAATCCAACGGCTGTCATACCACCGACCGCAAATGTAACTTTGTAATTCTATATATTGATATGTTATATTATTGATATAGGTATTATATTTGTATATTCAAATGCAAGCCTATCGAAAAGAGAGAACAAAAAGAAAATACTTATATTGGGAGACATATTTAAGAAGTTATATAAATATTATTATTCAGCCGGCTAAGATTGAAAAGAGAAAAGATTAAAGAGCTTATTCGACTAATACGTTAGGTGCTTAATTAGTATTACAAAGCGGAGAAATGTTGTTTGTTAAAATAACACACAAAGTTCACAACAATACATGTTTGTAATCATTGTGTAATAAGGCTTCTATTCCAGCTGATTCACGATATTATTACTAAAGTCGAATGATTACATAACCTTACGTTGGTAGCGTAATCACCACCCTGTATTTAAATATAACAGAGAGATAATTGAGCTTTTGAGGTCTAGTGAACTATTTATTAATCTGTGGTCTAGCTGCAATTTTTCAATAACGCCTTCCTTTAAGTTGTGAAGACCAAATGGCAACCGCTTTACAGAAAATATCTAGGTTCAACCGCAACGTAATTAGAATGGAAAAATAGCGGACTCCGGACTCCGAGCGAGGATAACGCACGAATGATGATGATTCAGATATATTTGACCACTAAAATGTCTCAGATTAAATCATGGCCACATATCTAGGACCTAAATCACGAGAGTTACGAGACTCCTTCATTACCGCGTAACCGAATTTAAAATGTCAGTGGGTTGTGACTTTTAGTTGACGTCACTGCTATACAAGTCTGTCAAAGTTGATAATAGTTTATAAAAGAGTTTTACGGTTAATATACTCTCGTCACTTTCTTACGCCTAGAGTAATTTATGATTTTTAGATACCTCGTCCACAGTCGTAGCACCCCGTACTGTTCTCAAATAACTCATACTGCGAGTAAAAAGTACATTTTCGGTCCATATACATGCCCCGAGGTATATCAGCTTTCACGACAATTTATTAGTGTAGTAGGTATGTGTGTGTTGTTTATTCTATGTATATTATACCGATAGCAATGATAATAAAATTGTACGAGATTATTATTTACATTGCTATAAAGATACGAGTACTTATATGGCGTAGGGGTAGAGCGTTTGATTACAATTTCAGAGGTGCCAGATTTTGTGCCCGTTTAGTGCAGGGGAGGTGAGGCAGTAAGTCTTCCCTATTATATATATGCTCGGACCCTCTCCGTGAGTAGCGGCGCTGCCGTGAAACTAATTACTACATCATGATGCCGTCGATTTGACAGAAGAAGAAGTTTGCACTTCTTATTATTATTGTATTTTTTTTAGAGTTTAAATTACAAATTTATTCAAATATATAAATGTCAAAGTATACAATTACAATTTGAATAAATCCACAGACATGAATCTTAAATTCACATAACTTGTCAATATTAATCAATTAACTCGCCTCTCATCGCACCAGGGGCAAAGGTGTCCATGACGCTAGCGGCAGTTCCCCGCTGAATAGCAACTGCCAACCTTTGCCCCAGGTGCGAGGCGGAGCGAAAGTCACCGGTTTCGTCCCTGTGTAGTATAGGATGAATACATTTTTTAGTGGAATACAGTCCACTGCTGGGCATAGGCCTCTCCCAATGTGCGTCATTGCTCCCGCGTCCTGTCTCTTCCAGCCACCTTTTTCAGGGCGTAGGATGTGGTGAACATTATTCTCTTATTGTGAACTTTCAGAATGATGTAATATCTTCTACTGCAAACCTCTGATATTGACATCTTTGATATTTCAGCATAATATCATGCAATACATCTGTCTGCTAACAGTGCATACGGTGATTTAATTAAAACACCCACAACATGCATTAACAATTCCGTTTATGAACAGTCATTAATTCTAATAGCCTATGAGTAGAGCAGAATTAAAATCAATTATGTGCTGGCTTAGAGTACTTTATGAAGGAGAAACTATTTACCAATGCGCAAATTTCAATAGATGAAAATTATTGTTTTTTGGTATTTTTATACTGAACCAGCCGTAAATAATAAATATTAGCATTATAAATACGAAACTAACTGTCCCTGTTTGTTAAATTTTCACGTTTAGACGCTGAACCAATTTTGCCAGATTTGGTATTGCGATAAGTAGGTAGCTTATTTTGAAGGAAAGCAATTAGCTGTGTGCGCGCGGATGGAGCCGCAGCGCAGATTAATAGTAGTAAGCAGCAGGCAGCAGTCACAAGATAGTATGTGATAAAATGTTGGTTATAGTAAAAGGTTGGTCTCCGAATAATACTATTAACTCTTTGAAAAATAATTGACCATAATGTTAAAGGAAAAATATCGTTGGTACGAAACTTTCACGTCTGCCGTACGTGAGCTGTCACATACAAGAGCTGCATTGAATACATAATATACATTCTGATATGACATTAATGTAGATATAACGCACATTTTTCCTCTTTCCTGTGAGCAACATGTACTAAGTTGGCCTTAGTAGACATCTAATGACGTTGTAACGAAGTTTGAAAAAGACAGGGTAAAATTGCGTGTCTTGGATTTTGTGCGATATTAGAAAGAAAACCAGGTTATGTTATGAAATACACAAATAACAGATGTTAATAAATACTACTGTTTTTTTATTACTCGTAGTAACGAAAACTAAGGCTAATAACAGGTGGGGTGTGGTGGCGACCAAATATGAAAAATGTTGTAAATTTTCCATTACAGAATATTGATAAACTCATTACAATAATATGTAAACGGGAATTAACGCGATCATGGTATAGGTATATACATACCTTTTGAATGCCTGACGTTTCGACCAGGTTACACCGGCCGTGGTCACAGGCTAAAATATTATCATAATCATGGAAAGCGAAAGTTTAAAAGTTAATAAAACTCATTACAGTTGAATAATGTATTATTCAATAATAATTTGAAGGCCGTTGCACATTAGGTAGTAGGTATTAATTCAAAGCGTATGTAAACATATCGTATGAATCAATTTCTGTAATGTAACTGATATCTATATTGGAATTATGTCATACATTTTGATAAGCTGAATCTGATTTAGTGAATCAATAAACGGACCATCTTTAATGCATATAATATTACAATCACGCTATTCTCTGCGCAGCTTCGAGAGGCAAGAATTTACAGAGGGGTAATATTTACTTATCGTGGAAGAAACAGTTATATTTTATCATGTACTATGTATATCATGATTAATGAACAGGAACAAAACGGTGTATATGAAGATACAACATTAATAAAGCTGGTATTCATGTTAAAATCTTCACGGATAATACACACATACATGTATATCAAAGTGAAAATATATACTTACAATCTAAAAGAGACGTACTTCAAGAAAATATAGGATAATTACATACCTCTTTCCCATATGAGATACGTGCTATACGTTTTTTTTTATAATATCACGCCTATATCCCCGAAGGGGTTGGCAGAGGTGCTTGCACCCACATTTTGCCAGTTTTATATTTAGGTCCCAATGTAATAGGTGGCGAGCCTATTGCCATTAACCGGGCACTTATAAACCTGCGATAAATACACACATAACTTCGAAAAGCATCGCAGTCATTGGTGTGTGCCATGGTAAACCTGGGATCGAACCAGAGACCTCGTCTTGGCAGTCCATTACCCATACCACTAGGCTACCGCGGTATTATTAGGTACTACAGGGTGGCGCAAAAGTAGTAGCACTAAAGAAAATACCTTTATTTTTTTTATATGACATTTTCTGTCATTCTGTTGTTGAAAATTGTGTAGTTAACAAATGTAAAATACACTGAAAATAAACATGGACTGTTTTACTACCCAAGAACGTGGAATAATTGTGTCAATGTTCTTACGGAATAATTCATCTGAATTTCGTCGACGATTTCCCCACCGTCCGGCACCGATTGGTCGCACAATTCGACGCTTTGCCACACGCCTTGAAGCAACTGGCTCAACATTGGATAGACCTAAGTCTGGGAGACCAAGAACAGGCCGTTCAGCTGAAAATATCGATGCTGTGCGCGAAGATGTGGAAGAGTGTCCAGAAACATCAACGAGGCGACGTGCCACGCAATTGGGCATTTCCAGACGGACCCTGCAGCGTATTTTGGTAAAAGACTTAAAGATGTTCCCGTATAAAACTCAAATGACTCATCAGCTGCTGCCTGCTGACCACCGAGCTCGTCTTTCGGGGACGCTTTTCCAGGCCGAGTTATCTCTCGTTTTGGCGATTTGCCTTGGCCTGCAAGATCACCCGATCTGACCAGTCCAGACTTCTTTCTTTGGGGTTTTTTGAAATCTCGGGTGTATGTGAACAAGCCACAGACTCTCGCAGCTCTAAAAGAAAACATTCGTCAAGAAATAACGAACATATCGCAGGAAGTGTTACGGCAAGTTATGCAAAATGTCATAAATAGGGCTCAAATGTGTATCAACTCTGGAGGTCACCATTTAAAAGACATCATCTTTAAATCCTAATGGTACGAAATTTAATGGTACAAATATACATTTAAAAAAACCTAAATCTAGTTTTCTAATTTAGAAAAAATGTTATAGCCGAACCAAATAGGGTCTTTACTTTTGCGCCACCCAGTATATGCACGTGGTACCTTATTGGAACAGAAAATTACCATTTCAACGGGACGTGGGAAACAGCTAAAGGTGCCCGTCATTACTCCCTACACAATGAGTACGACCGTCTGTGATCGAGTCTTTTGCATAATAATTCCCTCTGATACTTCTTATTAATTGGTAGGAGATTTCCTATTTTAGATTTGGTACCCAGATATTTTGACTGTTGTAGGAGTAGTGGTAGTTCTGGACGGAAGTCATTGATGACAATCTAGGGCACCATAGTGAACTGAAGTACCTACAGCCCTATCTCTAAGTCGCCGTTTACGATATTTACAGAAAGAAAGGTATTGCAATCTTTATAATATGTACCACTTCAGGCCTACATTTTCGGACAACCCTGCTTTTACGATTGTAATGAAGAATGGTACGCAAATTCAAAAGTATTTGAAGAAAAACAACTTACGCAAAGTAATTATTATTTGAGTAAAAAATATTTTATGAACAAGCTTTTTCAGTTCAATAGATAGGTATATAAATTAAAGATTTTCTGTAAAAAATGGAATACAAATAATATTGTAAGTAATTTGTTTTACAGTGTTTGAAGAAATTCTTGAACTTTCCTAAATGTCTTGTAAACCAATACCGAAAATAAACCAATCATAAAGTTAATTCTAGCCAATACAAAAATTATGAACAGTCGCCATCACTATTAACTATTCCAAGTAACAGATCAGTGTAACCATATAAGAAAATTTGAAGACCAATATCTACATGCCAGAGAATAGATTTAAAGTACTTGAGGGACTTCACGAGGGCTGTAGGGCATGACGGTAGTCCCACTGGGGCCTTTACCCTACAGAAAACCGCAGCCAATAATACATTTGTGCTGTGTTTCCGATGGTGAGTAGGATAGCAAGAGCTTACTCCAGAGGTTTTGTGTTGTCAGTGGGATTATCGAAGACTTGTTGACTAAGTGGTGGTTTGAAACTTGCTTAGTCTTCTTCGCTAACGGCACAGAAACTGTCTTAACATACAAACCTCCCCCTCCCCTCCATAGGATGTCTGAATATGACGCCATTAGTGTTGCAAACGTCCATATACCACGGTAACCACTATCCATGATGTGGGCGGTGTCAAGGATGCTCAGTTCGATACAAACGAAGCACAACACCGTGCCATATGGAAAATTGGAAAATTAGAACCAGTGGAATAAGATTATGTACGAAGAAGATTCCAAGTTACCGCCCTCATCTCTAAAACATTACATAAAATAATTAATGGTTTCCTTCTTCCTACAGTCCTGGGTCCTTTAAACGGGGCTTGAAAAAGCTGTCAAGTTGAGCGCCACCATTGTATCTAATACTGAACGTGTTTGTAATGACCCTCTTTCCGGAGACATTGCCTTCCGCTTACCATCAGTTGACGTACCAAAAAAATAAAGCAACTAAAATACAATGCCGTTAAATTTGTATTGTACAATAACGCTAAGATGATATTGATGAGTTTGGTACAAATATTTCTTTATCACAAAAATATAGTCTAACCTTACCTGTTAACGGAATCCAGTCAGCTTTAGACGGTTCAAAGCTCGTGATCAATTTAAAAAGTAGGGCGGGTATTGCGTACACAGCTTTGTCAACTGAGAGCAAATCAAAATAAATTACTGCTGTTGACATTTATTTAGAAAATATTTTTTGCAGGATTAAACGATAACAATATTCTGACATTCATAGGACTTTGTGGCAATTCCGTGTACAGTACATTTTTATGTACACGGATATAAAACGATGTGAATTTAAAAACTAATTTTAAAAATTACGTGAAAATATAACTTAAATAAGAACTAAAAAGAAAGAAACAAGCCCAGTATTTAAGATTTCATACAATACTCACAGTCGGGGCCCCTTAGGAAGATGTGATTGGTAAAATTTAAATGGGCCTAAACTATTAGTTAAAATGAAAAATGGTAAAAGGAACCTAAATATGATTTTAAAATACCTATTCAACGACACCCCACTTGACATAGTTCATCGAAATTTTTTTTTTTCATTTTGACAATATGGCGTCTGGTGGTCGCTGTGGTGAATTTTGATTGCTGTCATGTCTTTAGTGACACTCGCAAGGTTAAGACGAATCGATTGACGTAAGAATCATCAAAATCGGTCTATGCGTTTAGCCTCTAGAACGCCACATAGAAACAAACATACATACATACATACATACATACATACATAGACTGATAAACACAATACCCTCCTTTGCGTCGCGCAGTCGGGTAAAAAGATTTAAAAGGTTTATTCGTACACAAAGTTGGATAAACGGAGTCTACACAAATAAATGAAATTTAAATGTCTGTTTGTAATATTTAAATAACAGGCTTTTAGTGAATAGAATTTAGATATTATTTCATACGATAAATTTACATAGTGTAAAACAAAGTCGCGTTTTCTGTCCCTATATGCCTATGTCCCTCATTATGATTGAATCTTTAAAACTACGCAACGGATTTTGATGCGGTTTTTTTAATAGAGATAGATATATATATATATATATATATATAATAGAGATTATATAGTGATTGAAGAGGAAGGTTTTTATGGAGATATATAACATCATGCTACAACCAACTGGTGTGGAGTAGAAGTGAATTTTTTTCCAAAAACGGGGTGACGCAGACGAATTTGCGCGGGTCAGCTAGTATTGAATAATTTGGATGTTTGTAAAATCGTACACCCTTTGATCGCGTGTATATTTGTATATACCTGGCTCACCCTACGTAGACCGATAGGCATTATTTGAAATACCAGTTACAAATACCAAATACCAGTTGACTTTATAGTGGTTTTGGAAAAAAAGATTTTGGCCACAATTTCGATAGTAAAATCGTAAGGAAGGCCTAATTTGGCGAAAAAAAAATTTTTTTTTTACACGTCCCATACATTTTTCTGTTCACCTGCACATTATTGCCATACATAAAGTATTTTTTTTTCTTCAAAATTAAAACTTCCAGTTGATTTTGCTACCGAAACTGTGTGTGAAACAAAATATTCTTTTTCCGAAACCACTATAAAATCACCGTGTATAAATCTGTGAATCACTATCACTACATAGTATAAAATAAAGTCGCGTTTTCTGTCCCTATTTTTCTTGTCCCTTTGTATGCTTAAATCTTTACAACTACGCAACGGATTTTGATGCGGTTTATTTCAATAAATAGAATGGTTAAAGAGGAAGGTTTATATGTATATAACATCATGCTACGACTAACAGGTGCGGAGCAGGAATGAAAAATGTTGCAAAAACGGGGTGACGCAGACGAAGTTGCGCGGGTCAGCTAGTTATAACTAAACTACAAACGTGTGAACAGATCAGTACGTGTGATGCCATATGGCGTCTATCACATTGAACGTAATGTGTACATAAATGTGTCGCAGTTTCTGAACAGCGCAACCAGACGCCGTATCGTCTAAATAACAGTGTACAGTGTGATAATAACAAACATAATATTGTTATGTAACTGTACTGCGTCTAACTGTTATAGCGTTAGTAATCAAGACCGTGAATCTAAAGCATGTATAACAGTAATGAAGAGTGTTTCACAATAATATTTGAATTAGGTACTACTTGACAGCCTCTGGCGGTAGTGAACGGGGCGCGGGTTCGATCCCCGCTCAGTGTAAAAAGTTGTATGCATGAATATGACTGCACTGATCTGGTCGTGACGGAGAGCACGTTAAGGCGTTTGGTCCCGGTTGCCGTACAAACATCTATGGCAGTCGTTACGGGTAGTTGGAGCCCTCAAAAGTCCAACCAGACTAACTTGGAACCTCAATATCGCCATTGGTCACTGGGCCATGGTTGTGGAGGTCATATGGCAGTCTCTTCACGGAAAATATCGAAGTTCAGCCGCATCACAGTTAGACTAGAAAGCCGACACCAACAGAGTAGGGAAAAGGTTCAGAGAATGATGATGATTTTAATTACTACTTCTTTCAATAATTTTTTGAAGAAAAGATGAAATATATTAAAAAATTCATGGAGTTCTAATAATATTGGCTTATAAAAAATGTTAGAACAGAACTTACAATTAAAAGCGGTTAGGCGGCGCGGTTTACCGGCAAGCTGCTCTTGCGCACAGCCTGCATTAACCTGTAACAAAAATAACTGGAATAAGTTTTACAGTAGCGCTATTATTTATTAATAAAACATACAGTAGCGCTATTATTTATTAAAAAATTGAACACCTGTACAGTCCCACGTAACACAATTAGTTTTTTTGTAAAAAAAAAGATACCTTTGTTTCTAAATAGAACACAAAATGTCTAGAGAATATTTAATAAATATGCAGAGAATAAATTCAACCAGTCTCAGTAACGTAATTATAAAAGAAATTTACAAATACCTGCAGTTTTACCCACTGACATAGGGCTGTAGCGAAAATAGCTTTCAGTAAACAAGACAATTGATTTGAATTTGTTTCAAAAATGTGCTCTCAATATGAAGTGATAAACGTTAAATAATTCAATGAATATTTCATTGAACTATTTCAGAGAAATGGAATACTTAGAGCTGCCGAAGGCGACCGCATTACTTACGCTAACTATATTAGGTACCTAATATAGGCACTCACTAGAAAATTATAAACTCTAAACTAAATAATTAAAGGCGAACATGTAACGGTTCAAAGCGAATGCCTTTATACCTTGACAGGGTTAAAATTAAATTTCACTATTAGACTTTGTCTAATGAAAATGGAAGCCAGTATATTAGCAACGATCCTGACCCTTCCTCAAAACTTGATAAGAATCTAAAAATAAACTTGAGACTATTTATATAAGGGTACAGTGGGCTCCAAAAGTTTCTGGACACCTTAAGATTTATAATCCTTTGACACCCTTAGTGTAATTTAACCAAGTAACATAGATAGCGTTATTTAAATAACATAGCATAACATAAACTCACGTCTGTATCCCCGAAAGGGGTAGGCAGAGGTGCTAGCACCCACATTTCGTCAGTTTATGTTTAGGTCCCAATGTAATAGGTGGCGAGCCTATTGCCATTAACCGGGCACTTATAAACCTGCGATGAATACACACATAACTTTGAAAAGCATCGAAAAGTCATTGGTGTGTGCCATGGTAAAACCTGGGATCAACCCGAGACCTCGTCTCAGCAGTTCATTACCCATACCTCTAGGCTATCGCGGTTATATTGTGGTTTATAAAAATAAACCATCGATATCTTGTTTCTCTATAAAAAATAAGTAAACTCATGCAAGTAGTAGCCTAAACTTAATTACATTAGTAGATCTAATTATCCAGCAGCTTCTAAGACTAGTAGTTTTGTAGTGGCATATCTTTTTTTCAAATTGCCCAGGAACTTTTGTACCCCACTGTACAGTATAAACAACAATAACAAGCTTGTCTCGCCTTATTAAATACTATCAAAGTATATTAAACCGTCAAAAGAAAGAGAAAAATATGTTTACGTAAACCACTACAGTACGTCGAAGTATTTAAGACGTCTTTAAAAGGAAAAACTTGAATACTAGTTTGACATTAATAAGTGCTATTAGAGACTCAATATGGCAAGTTAAAATATTAGTTCAACTTGTTTTTATCAAACATCTGAGGCTATTTAACACTTCGAGTAATATAAGCGCTCTACCAGATAGTTACAACACATCTAGTCAACATTAACCTCATAGTTTAGACTTTAATCTGATTTATGATTAACGAGATATGGGTGCTTTATAATATGGTTTTATTTTCACATTTATTTCAAAGATAAAACGTCAATAGTACTTCGGTTTAATCTCAGAACACAATCAACCAATGAATTAGCCTTTCGCAGACCTCTGCTGGACATACTTAGGAGGCCTCCAATCTTAGAAGGCCTGGGCTACTGTTTCCTATGAGATATCGAAGATTCAATCATTACTTACTTGAAAAGTTTCAATACTAACCTGAGGTTGATTTTAACCTATTTTAACTGATTCTTAAATAATAACAATGTTACATTATACACATGCCTACGTCACCTTCATTCATGTTATTAGATTTCCTTTACATCAATACCGAGCGAGGCTTTTACCGAGGGAAACCAATAACCGACCTTTTCTTTAGGGTTGTCATAAATGCCACGTGGACCGCCCTATTTTAAGCGCGTACTTACGAGTACCTATATACTAAACATTAATTTTCGTATTATTATGAGTTAAGAGCGAAACTCGCTGTTCATCAACTTAAGTGCTGTTTACGTCAACTACAGGAAGGCTGTTTCGGGTATTGCGATATATAAAACATTACGGGGGAGTTCTCAATATACGTATTATATTCTTCCTAATATGGGAAAGGGCTGATGGAAACCTCAAGCCCTCAATACAGCGAATTGGGTCAAAGTCATCCCGTATTTAAAATCACAAACGAAGCCCGGGTAGACTGTTTGTAAAATGAAAGCCCAGTCCGGCATCATATAATTTCCATTTGGTTTTTGGATTGAAAAATAATCAACGAAATTTACAGTGATTTGCTAACATATCAAGGAGTTCATGCGAATCTTACCATAATTATGAATGCTTAAGTTTGCAAGAATGAATGGGTATTTGTTACTGAATCCAGATCTGCTGAATAAATCTGGATGAAATTAAAAGATTGGTACAGGTACAGATGATAATCTATTCTAGACTTTTCTAGAACAGTATAGGGTAGTTTAAACAGGGTGTGGGTAATAGAAACAGTATTTAACGGGGCTGGACGGACGTTAACTAGTACGAAATTCATCGATGCAAAGAACGGAACGGATGGAAGGGAAGAAATATCTCGTCGAAGTAGTTCGTAGTCCACCGGGCCGCAGGACAACCCTGTTCGATTCACAAGCATGTTGCCTTTACTCCCAACAGAGAACTATATTTTTATTCTCCCCAGAAACAATATAATCTTGGCATAGGGGCCAGGATTATATTGTAGGTACTATTGTCTCTTTAAATCTGGATGAATGGTATCACATTTGGCAACCATACATTTTAGGTAATAGAATATTGAACGAATAAACCCTCCAACGATAGTCTTTTCTTAAACTTAAATACTCCAAGATATTCAACAGATCAAGAAAACTGCTGAATACTTATCCAAAATCGCATATCCAGGGCTGAAGAGTCATATATTTTCTTAGCTGCATCATTTACACGACGAGAATTATTTACGATGCATGTGATTATTCCGATACTCTGTTATCCCGACCAGTCCTTTAAACAGGGCGTGAAATAACCGAAGAACCATTTTCGACGCCATCGAACTGGATGGCATGTATCTACAAATAAATATGGACTCACTGTAAGCGTTCCACCAAGCGAGATGAAATCATATTAATGTGCTTTACATAAAAAGTACCCTCAAAGATTTTATCTTTAAGTTATCGTGCCTAAAATGCTATAAAAACAACCTCCCACATCGAATACCACATAAAAAATCATTCATATACAACAAATGCATTAAGAATATGACCTCACTGGATGAGCGCTGATGACGCAAACATCTTGTAAATGGTTTAGATTGTATGCACAATGCACACGAGCAAAGCTGCGAATGAATGCAGAAAGGGTATGCATGTGTATTGTGTAATATTTATTCATTAGCCTCGCAACAGGTTGAACGTGCGCCCATTGTGTACTGCACATTCAGAATCGAATGCTACTACATTTATGGCGGCTGGTAGGACCAAATAAATCGTTATCATTTAGTCTAGGCATACCATTAGTGTATGCGATTCTGCATGTTGAACTGCGTATTTCAAAAATAGCGTTGAGTTCTAGCGTACAAAGTTTTATTTTAATGTTCAGATTCGGTTTCTGTTTTCTTAACTACGTTATCAAGCTTTGGTCAATGAATTTCATTGCGGAAATGACATCAAGCCTGAATGTGCCAAACTGACATTAATTTTAAAGTGTTAAGGAAACCACTTCAAAGGGAAATTTGTAGACAAGGGTTTGTCAATCTTGGATAAGGCCTTTATGACCCTTGAGTGAATTGATTTTCTTAAGAGGATTGGGATCGTTACTGTTCTTGTCTTTGGAATTGAAGTCGTTAAATACAAGTATGTATAATTTGTTAAATACAATATAATTATTGCAAACTATTTAATCTTATAGATAATAACTACGTAAGTCCAAAGTACTAAGGTAATTCTTACATTTCGTCAAATGTTTATAGCACATGCTCTATATATATTATTATATAGATATTATTAGATATTATATTAATATATAGATATATTATATCATTTAGCGAAATGTAGAAAATATTGCTATAATATACTATATAAATAAATAATGTTTGCTCTTATACATCACTGGTACCTACAACAAACCAGCCAAGTACAAATACTTGGAAAAAGACTTCGAAATATAGAATAGAAAAATTATGCCGTTTACGAAACTGGTTCTCAGTTTGCTTTTTAAGATTTAACGGACAAGTGATAACACGCTTCCCTTACACATTATACCTATACAGAGAGATATTATCGGAACTTGCTGACCGGTGCTCTTAATGGAGTAGCGTTCGTGAACTGATCTATCAGCATGATCCAGCAATATTGCCACTACCTACCGACTTGAAGATGGGTGAATTTTCGAGACACTCCACACCGCACTTCGCGGAATTCGTAAGTCATCAACTTTTTCTATTACCATAGCGAATAGCTGTAATTATTGTATGTTAGGAATGCCGCATGATATATGATTGATAGCGTTGATATCCATTCCAATAATAAAGAGATAGTGATCTGTTTCATGCATAGTATAACAGCATCGTAACGAGTCCAAAATTATTGAATATTTTTTCAAAAATTATTTATGTCTTCTAAAAGCGATTCTGATGCCGAAGTTAGTTTTTTAGGTGGCGATCTGATTGCTTATCACTACCGAATTTTGAATATTTGGTTAGAACGCCTTTGAGCGCTTTCAATGTGCATGTGCCAGTGTTTTGTTAGTGGTTATGTGTGTCCTGCAGGAGAAGAATACATGTAGGCGTTTTCAACATGAGAAAATTCGAGTTATCGTCACGAAGACAGATTATAAGCACATCATATTTCTGATGAACAAGAGCATGTGCGTTCGTATTACCCGATACATTTAAGTTACACGTGAGTTCTTTCATCCATGTCCGCCAATCGAAATTCACCATACTTTACGATAGCGATTAAAACTCGTTTCCAATCAGAAAAGTGCTCACATCATGCGCGAAAGTCGTAACTAAGCACATTACCGAAACTGCGCAGATAGGTATATAATCAATTCGCTTCATAAATATGCTATATTCTATTTGTGGGCTCTATGAAGTGTTTTACGATACGTTTACTGCTTCGGCGCCGGACATTTGATAGAGAACAGCTAGCCATAAAGTATGGATTCGTGAATACACATTAAGGTTTTATGCACTTTTTAAAGATCTTAGTAACATTTTATAATATACGTAACTTGGTTTTTACCGAAAAGAAATGATTGATGTTATAGGCTATTGCGAAAACATGTTTATTAAATTCTATAGATACTTACCTAGATATTTGTTATGGACGTATAACCTTCGAGGTGGACAAGAAATAGATGATTCTTTGAATATTAATATAAATTCAATATTCAAATAGTATTACTCATTTATCAGAAACGTGATTCTCTGGCATTTTTATTATTTATTACGAGCTACATGTTGACTATTGTGTGTAATATCTAATGTCACAATTGTCCTGCGATAAATACACACATAACTTCGAAAAGCATCGAAAAGTCATTGGTGTGTGCCATGGTAAAACCTGGGATCGAACCCGAGACCTCGTCTCAGCAGTTCATTACCCATACCACAAGGCTACCGCAGTCTTAATTATTGATGTAAATACATATGCAACTAAAACTACTGACTTATGACAATCAATCAATTAATTAGTCTATTGCAGTTCACTGCTACATATAAGCCATGGACTATGCTAACATGGACATAATAAGCGTCTCTCAATATGCGCCACAGCACCCAATCCAGAAGCGAACAACACAACGATTACATCATTCTGACAAATTAATACTATGTTATGTCATAACTAAAACTCAATTTGTATTAATTAGGCCTATACATTAATGAGTAGATGACCATACAAATGATTAGATTAGAGAACCTCAATAACATATTCAACATGAACAAACTCCTAACACAAGCAACTAAGCTTAGCTGTGCTGTCAAAACAATTGTGTAGCTAATATTTATATCTTGCTACGAAATAAAATCGAAAGCGATAACGGCAGCAGTCACGAATGTCACGAGCTTGATAACACGTTTCCTTTTCAGTAATCAATAGCAGTGAATATGTTTAGTAACTTGTCATTCCCATGAGTACTCATATCGTGTTGTCGAGTATATAGACCAATGCTACATAATTAATAATGACACCGCCTCACATCGCATTGTAAAAGAAAATGTTGTTGTTAGACACAGTTTTTTTATCGTGTGAAACATACCTCCCCCGCCTGAACTGGTTGGTTGCCGGAGGTGAGATAGTAGACAACATATCCCTAGCACACCGGCTGACCCGGGGCCCTGTCTTTTGAGATGACCCCCTTCGAGTGTAGTCCCGTATAGCCCCCAGGTATGGGGAAGCGCATTTTGCGCCATCGTCATGACCTGTTTCTGCTAGGGTGACAGGCGGCTCCACACATCACCCCCAGGTCCGCGTTCATGGAGGACAGAGATCATTCTGCGACCTTCAACGTCCGAGTCGTTTCCGCTCATCGCGGGCTGTGCGGGTCCGTAGTATTCTCTGAACCCGTTCCACCGTCTCCTTCTCGAGTATAACTTACTTGCTGAAGGAGACGAAGGCAGCCCAAGCGCTCACGCATCATACCATCGCCGTGACGATGCAAGGTGACGAGCGAAAGAAATCGCACTCCAAGTGCGCCAGGCACTCGGTCAGCGTGTGCGGCCCCGAGTCCTCGCTCGCGTGACAGTGATGGCACTCGGACGTTGGCTCTTTCTGAATGTTGGACGCGGTTGCATCTTAAATCTTTCACTTCGCAGCTCGCAGTCTGTTTTCTTCTTATTATGCCGTCTGACATTTAGCAATCCCCATCCGTCCCTCTCACATAAGGTCAATTGTAGTCCACTCTTCTACCACATCACCACGAGCTTTTGTTTCTTTGCAGCACCCTCTTTTCTCATTCAATCTGTCCCTGATACCATTTTTCAGCCGTGCCTACTACCTACTTATTAGTACATAATATTAGAAGCCACTCGGAATGATATTCAATTACCAAGTCCCTGATTCAGAAAGATTTGTTAGAAATACAAAACTATAGAATTCTATTTCATAATAATTTCAATTACAATTTTGAAATATATCTTCATTTACAGCAAGCCTTCAAAATCGTCAAGAAAACTCTGAACAGTTAATTGAAACGTCGTCGTAGCCTATTCCATTTGATCCATTATATTACTTTTCGAGTGAGAGAAAATTACAAATGCAATGGGATCAGGAAAATTCTCCGCTGTTTAATGACGTATTCGCAGATGGTGCTGGTTCAACTAAAAACACATTGTAATTGATTTCAGTATAATAAAAACTTCGTATTTTTATTAGTATACGGTATTTGTTTGGCAAAGCGGTAGAGATTAAATAACTTTTCCAAGTCATTGACGTCAGAATGTATGAGAATCTTATCTGGAAAATCTTTGAACTGTGATACAATTATTCTTCTAAAAGTTTTTACTGTTGATTTTTCTCATTTGAGAGTTAACGTTATAATTAGAGAAATTATGGATAGATATGGATTAGTTGGAATGTTATAAAAGAGCATCCCGGCGTGACGTATAGCCCCTGAAGAGATTACTAAAATGGTTAGGCGTTTATGTGTAAGTAAACCAAAAGACCTAAGACTCAAAGTCTTTCTTAAACCCTAAATCACGTGTTGAACAGCCGTGAAAAAGACAAATGCCAAGCAATTTCACTTCAAACAACATTTTGAAAGCTTTAAAACCTAATTCCCTTACAAAACAAAACAAACCGTACACGAAACGTACATTTTAACGTTAAAATAGCTTCAATATAATTTGTCCTCATTAAGTGGCCTCCACAACTAATAGCATAGTAAATATAAGCGCAATATACAAAACAAAGGCAGGTAGCGACACCAGTACGTTGTTATTTATTATTTATATCGAATTAAGACCTGTGTTCACTTATACAGTTATTACATATTTCGGGCGTTCACCCTACTGGGACTCACTTTGGCATTACTGTTGCACGTTTTATTAAAGCTCCGATGTTGTGCCATGGCGCTCTGTTTGTGAATGTTTCACGAATGTTTATTAAATGCGCTGGCTTTTACGTCAAATTGTATAAAGCGAATTTATGTGAAAATATATATTCAAACCAACCAAGGAGTCATAAAAAAGTTACTTAAAATTCAGTAATAAGCTTTTTAAGCAAATTTTATTTCAACCTACTACCACTATAGGTATATTCCTTCAAGGTTTTTATGGGCGTGTGTATTTTGGATGCATACATATTTTATTACACTAGTGGTAAGCTGCAAAACGTTCAACATGTTTTAGCTGGCATTGGTTATTTTAGTTAAAGTTGGTTATAAGCTCGCTGCCATTAAATTCAGGTTTTTAGACCTCAACGGAAATTGCGCAGAACGTGGTCTAATTTGTAACAGTGACCACGAAGATATTGCCATGCTAGTGACGTCACTCTGTAACTCACTAACAATATGCGCACGCGGTCCAACACATTCTCAATCAAAGACTTGTTAGCCACTCAAATAAATCAGTCATGGCAAAAAAGACTCGATCTCCTAAAATGCTGTCAAGTTTTTAATTACAATGTATCGCCAAAGATTCACGTTATTGTATGTATATTTTGTCACAATGAGTATTCAGAAGGCGATGCCTCTGGTCGGGTTCGTGTATGAATTATGTATGGCAGGGTGTAATCGGTCGGCGGTGCCGATGGCGACAAATTGTATCACGTATATCAGGACAATAGTGCCGGTGTTCAATAAGCATGGGATGGTTTCATAACATTTCGGTTGTTGCCAATGTACATGTACTAAAAAGAGGAGAGGATAAGGCACTTGTGTGTGAAAAAATCACCCGCCTCCATCAAATAACGCCTGCGACAGGACATACCCTTATCAGTGAGTACGAACGAGACGGAAGAAGACTTGTCATTTTACGTAGTCAACTTTTGAATTGGAACGTCACTGTGGTGTACTCGGCAACTTTTGCCGCTAGCTGTATATTTAAAAAGTTTAGGATACGTCATTAAAAATTAAAAAGGCTAAAGTTAAAATTAGAATTTCTGTCGAGAACGATTTAAAGTTTATGTTACGAAAAAATAACAAATCATGCATTGAAGCAGTTCGCATTGATAGGCATATTTAGATAAGACTTGATAATGTTATTTATTTCCACTAGAATAGATTTTACTGATTGATTTGCTCAATCGAGTCTGACAATATCGTAGCGTGGAAATATTATTTTATGAACTAATTGTGATCGATGTATGGAGAAGATAGCGAAAACGTGCGTGAATACAGAAATGCCTCTTTGAAAGAAGTGAGCTGAGTAATGGAAGTAGCAACATCTATTTTTACTCACCTTGTTTCCCAGCACCACTACAATAACGGTTAATTTTTTTTAAACCGTTTTTTTATTTCAGAATTAATGAACTTCTACTGATTGTTTTGGAACATTAAATAAATAACATAATTCTCAAGTATTCGATTTGAATACAAAATACAATCATAAATATACTTTTTTTTAATACAATACAAAAATACAATTTTTAAATGTGAAGTGACAGTAGCAAATCCAAATCGAATAAATATCACGCTTCAGTTAATCGGTTATACCTAAAGCGTAACTTGTAATCGGTTATACCTAATTAAGTATAACTTGTAATCGGTTATACCTAAAGCATAACTTGTAATCGGTTATACCTAAAGCGTAACTTGTAATCGGTTATACCTAAAGCACATTGACGATGGCTCACGTTATCTGCTGGTAATATTCATAAAGAGCAGATGCTTGAATGAAAGTATAGCAAATGCGATAATGGTATACGGGCTACACGGCATGTATGCGTGCAGTTACCGCGGTCGGGTTTTCCACGAGGAAAACAGTTAATGGCCTTTATCCCTAAAACAGTGGTGTTAATCTTGATCGCGATTAAATTATTATTACTAGGCAACCTTTATAATCCATTGATACCCAAACGAGTACACGCGCTACATAAATATAATCCAATGGCCATTATCCAATGTTTGCTTTTACACGATTGTATGATATGAATACTTGATTATCATTACGATCGTTAGGCGAACCCTTTTTTATGATATAAACCATCGAGTTTTTATTTTAATTTAACGTTTATACCTGTCCATATACGAATTTACGTTGTGGTAATGTGATAAAGTTGACATTTCTTCACTTAACTACATCCGAAATTAATAAAAGCCTATACTTATCTATTCTTTCCTGTAGGAACATTTTAGCAAGCACTTATGGCGGTGCCACCTACCGAGTCAAATAACACACATTGATTTTGACATTTTATGCTAATAAAACAAACACTAGAAACAATGCCATTTAAAAGCACAGTTTGTACAAAAAATAGAATAACATAACATAAACTCACACCTATATCCCCGAAGGGGTAAGCAGAGGTGCTAGCACCTACATTTCGCAAGTTTATGTTTAGGTCCCAATGTACCTAATAGGAGGCGAGCCATTAACCGGGCGCTTATAAATCTGCGAAAAATTCACACATAACTTCCACTAGGCTACCGCGGCTTCTAAAAATATGTCTAAGCTGAGCTGAGCTGAAATGATAGGCTAAAAAAAAAGGAAGTCAAAGTAATGGCTTATACCTACATAGGTATATATATAGCATACATTACAAAAACAGTCACCAACGCCTACAAAGCATGTGAATTCTAATAATAAAATGTAATATAAATAACACACTTATAAATAGAGCAGACAGATGGCGCTACTCGGACAGGTGCGCGTGCGACGACAGTGTCAAGGCGCATCTTTATATGGTCAAGGTATACGGTTTATGGACGTAAATTCAACTCAATTAAATAGTACGTGCCTTGTTATGTGTTCTAATTTCAATTGTTAATGATGGCAATGTTCCTTCCTCAACCATTTAAAACTAGGCTAATAAATGTTATGTTTAACTACTGGTAATTATTACATGTTACAAGCGTCGGTAGCTTAGTGGTTAAGGACTCGGCCTTACGATCGAGAAGTCCCAGGTTCGAATACTGGTCATTACATTACCGACGTGAACCCACACCTACTAACGCAAACCATTGAGCTTAGCTGGAGGGGTTTCCCTCTAGAATATTAATATTTTCGGCTGCTAATATTCTTATAAAAATAAAAAAAGCAACTCAACGTGTTTGCTTCTTCCCACAATCCCGGGTCCTTTAAGCGGGGTGTGAAAAAGCATCTGATGAGGCCGTCAAGCTGAGCGCCACCATTGTAGCACTGAACGTGTTTGCAATGGTGACTCTCTTTCATAATACTTTGCCTTCAACTTAACATCAGGCGAGGTGAAGTCAAATTGACGTGCTATAAAAAAAAGAATAGTTCAGTGTTACTGTTGTCGAAACAAATATATAGATAAAATCATAAACAATTTTTAGATAGAGAAGAAACCCTAAAACAATCTATTCATAAGAAATTTCATAGAAACGGACAAATCTCGACGGTAATCTGTAAATATGAACCGCTCACGACTGCCCATGAAAGATACGGATTGGCCCTGAATAATAATAATGACGCACAACTCCACACTCGACTGAAGATAAAATATCCTACTAATATTTCACATACCATTGTATGCGGTAATAACGGCTCGACCGAATGAATTCTGAATGCATACAGCTCAATGCCCAAGATCGTCCCAAAAAAAGCAGATAAAGGCCCTGGATGCATCGGAGCACAACGTCGAGATGATGATGATGATGATGATGATGATGATGATGATGATGAGTCATGATATGATGAGTTGAGTCATGATTTTCGTTTATTTAAATATCATTGTTAAATGGCAACGCAATGTTCGGAACAGAATACACGCAAAATAGGGTAGAGAAATAAATATAAATAGAAAGATAGATATAACAAGTAACCTAGTTAATCAAAGATTATTTTGTTCACGCATCATCATCATTCTCTGAACCTTTTCCCAACTCAGTTGGGGTCGGCTGGACTTCGATATTTTCCGTGAAGCGACTGCCATCTGACCTCCACAACCCAAAGTCCAATGACCAATGGCGATATCGAAGTTCCTAGTTAGACTGGTTGGACTTTTGAGGGCTCCAACTACCCGTAACGACTGCCATAGATGTTTGTATGGCAACCGTTTTGTTCACGCAATGTTAATAAATTTTGTTTGGGTCCAATATTAATAAAACGAATCTCTTTATGCGTCTATAATTTTTACTCTCTACTTCCTTAAACCTTAAGTCAACCAAATGAAGCAAAGAGTACTAATTATTTAATAATAAATAAAGTGTAATATAGAATTGGCATCATGTTCATGTCTGTCATAAGCGTTGAAATAAGTGTCAATCCCATACATTAAACATTTTATTTCCATTTTACAAAATTACTACCAAGTAATTGCCACTTGTCTTGGGGCGTGAACACCTTACCTTACAGAATGGATACTGGTATGTACTGAACATTTATCCCACACAGGTTACAATTCTTAACGCATTGAAGTAAAATAGGTCGAGGACAATTTTCTCTCCTTCCTTGTTCACTACAGAGCGCTTCCCAGTTTCTGTCTCACTGAGTTTTCTAGTTGGGGAAGGAAAATGACATTTGATGGATTCTGAAGTTGGCCTTTTGTGGAATTTACAGCATTAAATCTTTTCAATTGAACACAGAAGTTGACTGAAGGCAAGAAAAAGGACCTATAAGTAGGTGGAGAGAAATACAGAAATCTATAAATGAAATAGATTTTGATACGCCATTAGGCACATCACAGGGTATTTATACCGTACCATAACTGTTGTTCGTGTGGATACCCAGAAGGAAAGATTATATAGGACCAACTAAAACCGCACGCTGTTTCAGGTTTCAATCAACAGGTTAATAAGGTGACCCAATAACAGCCGTTGCACCGAGTGGAGGTTTCTATCTGCAAAAGTGCTTTATTTGATCCCATAGAATTTATAGGCCCAGATTTCAAGAATTTCCCTTCATTTAATTCACCATGTTTGTTAGACAGGTTTGATTCTAATGATTGACCCTATCGATAGATGGAATAAAAATACAGGATGTTATTGTATCTGATATTATCTGTGCCAGGTGTGGCAATTAATTTTCCGGAAATAATTGAATGCTGTTTTGTTTGTTTTTTTGAAAATTAGGGAATGTTTCCTTTGAGTCATATTAGCTATCTTCAGTAGGTATTTAGAGTACTTTGCCTCTATACACGGTCGAAAATTAAAATTATCATTCTGTATATACATTTTGTATACAAAAACATTATTAGAAAGTGAACTAAAGATCTTGTCGAACTTGAGACTCGAAACTTCAGTTTGAACGCTTAATCGTTTTTGGAGAGGGCCGCCCTTAAATACTTAGGAAATAGGATAGCTTCTCAATTACTTGCGCAATTAAGTTATGTATTAAATGCTAATTAGTTCACTAGTACCTAATGTTTTAAACATGCGAACTAGATCAAATAAATAAGATTTTTAGTTTAAAAGGCAAGTGGGCTATTTACTTGTAGAAAATGCTGAACTTCTTAGTTAGCAACGTTTCAGAAACACAGCAGTCTTGTGAAGATAAATTACTAATGCTCCCTTAAACCCCTCCAGCTAAGCTCAATGGCTTGTGATAGGAGTGTCTTCACGTCGATAGTGTACTGGCTCTCGATCGGCTACTTAACCACTAAACTACCGACACGACAATAGTAGTAGTAAACATATTCTTTAGTCTTTACTTCAAATAATTCCAAACCACGATACACCTCACAATACCTGTCTGTATCCCAATATAACATTCACAATAACAATCGTATTTACTATGTCTTTAATCTACAACATGCTAACATTTCCTCTTGCTAACCTAGCGAAAACCTCATTCGCTGGATACCTTAAGCTCTACACTCCTTGGACAATCTAAATTCTACCTAAAATATCATAGATAGCGTTATGAAATAAACTAGATTGATAATCTTGTTTCTTTATAAGAAAATAAATAAACTTATGCAAGTATCCTAAACTTAATTACATTAATAAGTAGTTCTATTATCCAGTAGCATCTAAGAAGAGTTGTGTCATGGCAATACAATTTTAGTTTGGCGAAAAGCATTATCCTTTTTAATTTTGTTCGTCTACGATATTGTATCGAGACTAGAAGGTATCTGAACTTAGAAGTGTTGAGAAAATGTTTTCTTTTCTTAACAAAAAATTAGATCCACATTATTCAACCAAGATTTCAATTCAGAATTACTGTCCCGTAAACCATTTCTCATACCTTTTCATACTTGAAGAGAGCTTTTCGTCTGCTGAATATTATTAGGTACATGTATATATTAAGTATAATGAACACTATAGAGTCTGTGGAGTAATAGTTTGAGTGATGAGCTCTGTGGCGTATCGGTATACATTTCGATTGGTGTCAGACGTCGCAGGTTCGATTCTATTTTACGCAAATATTTGTACTCGTATGTATGAATTTAACAAGGTGTTTTACGTACGTTAAGATACTGCAGGACGCGTTAAATGGCGAAGACCGCCTCTCTCCATAATACACATATATTCACAAGTTCGTTAAACTGATCTAGTTTGTGTTCTAGATGGCGCTGTGTTGCCTGTTGTGTTCTAGAATATTATTAATGTCAGACTTTATTTATAGTAGTAATCGATCAGAATATCATTGGCATCTTCTATTTTAATAAGATATCAGATAATTGCAGAAATTATTGTCATTTAATTTAAGACTACCGTGCTTTCATCCATTTACGAACATAAAACACATGCAACAATAACGGTAATCCCTCGGTAATTGGATGCTGGCATGTTCCCATTGTCTTATTTCCGATTTATTCGGACAAAAGAGACATCCCATTAAGAAAAAAATAATTTATTTGTCAATTCAACTGTGATAGAATTGTGCCACGGGCTCCTGAATTATTTGCCTTTGTAATTATGACTTGAAAAGAAAAATTGGATGTAATAACATATAATAATAGACTAGGGAATCGTTTATTTGAATTTTTGTTTGTAGCTATTGTCATTAACAAACCATATTATTGCATAAAATCTAACAAACCAAAACCATTTTGTTGTAGAAATTGTATGTGAAAGTTTTTTAAAGATATCTTATTATCGATTAGGAAAAATTGGATTGAAATCTGAACTGGATGAAATTTAAACTATTTTGAACACCATATTATTTTACAGGAAGGCTACAATTAAACCTAGGTATCATACAAGTAGTATTTTAACTCTGCACCTATTCAAACACATCATCAATCCCCCAACCTTTTCCCAACACCTATTCCTATTCCACCTATTCAACCTTCAAACACAATGTTTTAATTTTAATCCAAAACCAAAGCAGCTAGCAAAAACGCTAACAAACTGTACCGAGACAACACGCAACAAAATTGACTTGAAGCAATAAACAATTTACGGGCAACGAATGTGCCATAACACATTATGTCAACGGTTTATGTACAGGAAGGAATTTGTTGTCACTTTCCTTCCTCAGCGGAAAGAGCGAGATCAAATAATCCATTCCAAATTAGATTTGGCTGTGATGCTCCGAATCATGTAGATAGCATACCTACGAGCTCATACGAGTAAATTAAATTGCTATCTTTATGTACCCATATGTTGTGTAGACAATGGCTATTTATTTATATACATATATATGCTCATACCTATTCCCTTCCAGGGTAGGCGGATGTGAATTAACACCAACATATCATCAACCATTGTATTCGGTATCAAGTAATAGGTAATGAGCCTGTTGGCCTATTCCGGGCACTATTGTAGACTGGAGCTTCACATCTGAGGCTGAGTCTGAGGTGTGTATATCTTAATGATGTTAAACAGCTCTATCTCTTAGTTGCCTTGTACGAGACCACGTAGTTTTACTCTGCCAGGCAACATTCATTCAATCAATAAGCCTATTGCGGTCCATTGCTGGACAGAGACCTCTCTTAATGTTCGGAAGCTGTAGCCTACTGTTTCTGTACTGGACAAACGGGTTGGTACAGGGATTTCTATCGAGTTTTCCTTCTTTCACAGTGATATATAGGTATATCGTCTGCGTATTTTTCCGTTTGTTGCCTCACGACACTTCTCATTTGAATAACTGCCGTAGTCATTTATAGGTGCAAATTTCAATTTGAAACCACACATTTTCAGAGTACATAAAATTTTGCATGAACATATATTGCGGCACGTATCAATTCTCCATTGAGTACATATCGATTCTGATTTAACAATTTAGCCGACGAAATGCGACAACTATGCTTATTCAAGCTAAAGTGATAAGACGCGTGCCAATGCATCTCAACTCGGCAACAAAATGTTAACTGGCGACCTACTTAAAGTTGCCAATAGTATCTAGCTAGTCAAGTACATTTTATCTACTCGATAGACGGAATACCTGTGCTTGCCTACACTAGGACTGCTGCTAACTAAACCTTCCGTAGAGTTCAAGGAAAAAATTAAAAAAAATGTATTACTCGTATTGGTCCAGCCATCTTCGAGTTTTGCGCTTAGAAACATATTTTGGTATTAATTTTATATAGGCTGGTGACACGCTACGACACGTGTTTCTTGGATTGAATATTTTAATCAGTCATGGAATCAGTCATGGAATCCGAAATAGTTTGGCATTGACAATAGTAAGTTTCATAAATTAATCACGATAAGTTCAAAACCCTTATAAAAAGAATGAGTCTTTCTCAACAATTCATAAATAATATGGAAAATTTAATAACGGTCTCAAAGCGTTTTAAGTTTGATACCGGTCGCTTTAACAAGGAGCCCACAATTGATGTTCTTTTAACTATGGAGGGGGAAGTTACTCATTCAATAAATAATTTATGAATAAGCTAGTTTGTGCCCGAATTCATAAACTACTCTCTCGGGGGTGGTTTCGCAGAAACGCCGTAATATGCAGGTAAGTTTTCCTTTCTGCAATCTAATACAGTAAAACATGATATATTAACTTTTAAACTGTCGTATTCAACTTGAAATATTGAATCCCGGTCGGGATGGCCCAGATCATGAATCATCATGCTGGAATTAAGCCGCTCTTAATGTTGGGATGCCTCGAACTACTATTGTCACGCTGCGCTGGCCATACGGGTTGGTACAGGGTTTTATTTCGAGTTTTTCTTTTCTCGCAGTGACATCGTCTGTGTATATTTCCGTTTTTCACCTCTTACCACACCCTTCGGATGATATGGGGTGGTAATATTCTTTCTGCGTCACCATACGGATATACCTAAATACCAACGAACCGCAATAGGACAATTTAGATATATTTGTTGTTGCAATACTAAAATGGCATCAGTAAATCAGAGAAGAATTTAAAAGAATCGTAAACTACAAAACCTTAATACTACTAAAACATTGTTAATAAATACCATTAATAGCACAATCAGCGTCCGAAACAATTGCCTTTATCTGGTAGTTACTATCGAAGGAAGGATACAGATAAGTGGGGTACTATAGCAAACACTTGAACAGCACTGTAATATATAATATACTGGTGGTTAAACATCATAGAGAGACAGCACTGTGAGTATCCGACGAGATAACTCAAGGGGTTTCATTACATATGGATATACATACATATATAAGGTCACGTCTATTTCCCTCCGGGGTAGTCAGAGACAATAGCCCGCCTTTTTCCTCTAAATTTATAAAAAATCCATGTTAAGATCTATTAACAAATGTACCTATTGACGTACAGCTGTACATTTTCCAGCTGTAAATGAAGTGAGGTAATGATTATAAATAAATTACGACCATTTATCAAGACCACTGTCACATAATTCATAACAGCCAAACAGCAACGTATTTTCATTCATATTTTTTAATAAAATTTAATTGTGCAAAGCCAGATGCGTCAGCACTTACAATTATGCGATAATTCGATGAAAAATTATTATCGTAAGTATTATATCAAATGGAAAATTTATTGTAACATCATCATCATCATTCTCTGAGCCTATTCCTAACTTTGTTGAGGTCGGCTTTCTAGTCAAACTAAGATGTGGCCGAACTTTGATATTTTTTGTTTATTTTTCGCTTTTTCTTTAGATAGTTTACTAGTAACCTCATTATTTTAAAAATGAATATTTTGACAATGATAGGTTTCTGTCATCATCATTATCACTCGAGTATCCTCTTTCAGTTGCATATAAAGCTTCTACTTTGGAGCCCTAGTACACTCTTCTACTTTCCTAAAATATAAGCACATTCATATAGATCACTATCACGGTACGCCGTATCTGCTGCTGCGGTTTGCGGTCGACTACCGAATCATACCTTTAGGCTCAATTTACACCGCGGCGGAATAGAAGCGAACGAAATTGTAAGTAGGTACAAAGCATAATGAACTTTATGTCAAGAGCACAATATACAGACTTATACGAGTCAAAAAAAGATGTGTGTCTTCAGCGGAATGGGCGCGTGTTCTCAAAACTTCTGCTAACTAAGATCATATCAAATTGAAATAAAGTTCATTATGCTTTGTACCTACAATTACGGTCGCTTCCATTCCGCCGCGGGCCGCGGTGTAAATTAGCGGTTATTTTAATATAATTTAATAATTTAAGAAAATTATAGCTGCGGGCAACGCTACCCTATCTGAAAGGAAAGTACTTTAAATACTTCAGGTTCTTTTAATACTTCAACCCTTCAGGTAAGATACAAATATTCGACCTCATATATAACCTATTCTACGAATAGATAGGTATTTTATTTTTTCTATTTAGCATGAAAATGGGCGTCTTAAAGCGTCTGTTGCAGGGATAGTCATACTACTATTTATTCTGCGGTACAGTACATTTTCCCGGTGTCTTTCCTGAAGTGCAAGCGTAATATAATACCTAATTACTTGTCCAGATTGAAAGAATCATCAACGCAGAGCCAGTATAGCTCTGAAGGCTCTAAATTTAGGTGGCGTTGTGTTTATTATCCTAGAATATTTATTCACTTAATCAGTTGTCAATGTTTTACCAATTAATTAAGCGATCATTGTTCTGTGCATGTTCTTTAATATTTGCGTGCATGCCAATAGTCTTCTAGGGATGCTGAAGATCAGACGAAGTGGGGTATAAGAAGATGGAAAGCGGACTCCGGGCACCAAAATGAAAACTTCGAATGCAATCGGGACTTGACTGAATGTAAGTATTTGTAACTATTGCATTGCAAATGATTACAATGAAAAACTATACTTGTAATACGTACCGCCATGTTGATCTAAAAATAAAAGTAATAGTTTGTTTATTTATGTACGCATACTCCGTATCTAAAAACATTATTTATGACAGCAAAAACCCGAATTATTATTGTCATAGTAATAAATATGTAACTAGTAATAGGTAAAGTGCGTCACTTTTGTACTAATTATTTTTCATACGTAACTATGTACGACCTCTTTAGAGGAAGGAAAACCTCAAACACGAACGCACGAGACCCCGTGGTAAAAAAAGAACTGAATTGAATGACGATCATCTATGGTTCAGTCCGTAAGAGAATCGGTACAGTTATGGCATTAGTGTTTCGTTCTATTTAATAATAATAACCTATTCGCAACCTCAGCAAAATACGGTGTAGTTTAATTAGAGTATCACGCCTGCGCGAATATCACCTGGGCCACGAAACCTGGCCTAGTTCACAAAGAGTACCTACCTACTTATGTAGTTTGGCAAATCAGTTTGGCCAGGAGGAAAAAGCCGTTGTGTTTATTTATTCTAAATAATTTTGAGTCGTTCGACAGCCGAATGTACAATATTCATAGAGGTCGAAACAAACTTTTAGCGGCAACTGTACTCTCACGTGTCGTGGCGTGTCGTGACGCGTCAGAAGCAATATCGATTTCATACATTGAATATGGTTAGGGACATATTTGCACGTCGAGTCGTGTTGTCGGTCAGTATACATCTGGCGCGTCACGACACGACACGACACGTATGTTGTCGCCTTAAGAAGTAAATGAAGCGCAGTGCGTGGTTGTATGTATGCATACTGCATAAATACAACCACGAATTCAAAATTCGGCAGAATTCCGCACCGTGGAAAACCGCCTTTAGATATGGCTTGCAAATTCTATAACTAAGTAACGTATTCGTACTGATTCTGCATAACAAATACAGCCTTGGAATCAATTCTGCTCTATTTTTCATGAATCGTGAGTGACACCAATGTTATATTATGACGCACGCGCTCCGAATGCTAAGACTGGTGGATAGACGCACACGCAATGGAAATGTTATCTAATCAAGACGCTGCGGGTATACCTACTAACATAAAACTTAATCACTAGATGCGAGATGGTTAGAAATAACGGATCTAGTAGAAAAATACATTAGTTTTTTTTTCCTAATAGAAAAAAAACATTCGTGCTGTCCACCATATAGAAGAGTGGGGGAAGGGCAAGTGGCGAGGGGGGAAAGCTAAGAGTCTCTGTGCTGTCAATGCAGAAGACAAAGAAGGGTTACTCGGTCTTCCTACTAACAACACAAAATATTTCCAGTGAGCTCTGGCTACCCTACTCAGGAAGACGGGACGGGAGATACCGTCGGGTGCTACCTCCGTCAAAGTTTTCCTTCTCTGCAGAGAAACAAAATCACTACTCAATTATTTCATCCGATACCTTAAAAGATGACTAAATGAAAATACGCAGACGATATCACTGCATATAGAAAAATCTAAATTAAACCCTGTACCAACCCGTCTGGCCAACGTGGAAACGGCCAAATCTTCCTAACAATGAGGAGGCAGGAGTAGACTACGGTAGGCTAATTGATTTCCTTCTCTCGCAGTGATATCGTCTACGTTTTTCGTTAGTCACCTACGACACCCTTCGGATGAGATGAGGTCATCACACGAATAGAGTATTAAGTATTTCCAGATTATTTTTTTTCGAGTAGGTAAACACTACAAATTTTATTAGCTATAACCCGTAAAAAACCCTTTACAGAGAGGAAATGTCTAGGTTTATTACGTTATTTTTGTGAGGGACGTTATTTTATGGACGACCCTTCAACATTTTTGGCTGTTATAAGTGGCCCGTGTCTGAACATAGAGTGTTTTCTTATATGTGATGAGTAATTGTGTTTATATATTTTGACACTCATTTTGGACATAAATGAAACTTCACACAGAATAAATAAGGGAATAAAATAATCCAATGGATAAATGGACAATTTGATACCAATGACAAGACAAAATAAAGAACAAACTTTAGACCAGAGGTCACCAAATGGCGGACCGCGGTCCATATTCGGAGAGCCGACCCATAGGTCCACCACCACAACACCATAGTGTACGGATCGCGAGAACACAGCAACTTGCAATGCGCTACAGAGTTCGTAACTTAATTTAATAATTAAAAATTACGGGATCAATATCCCCTGCATTGTGACGTCAATTTAAAACGAGCGAGAGACCACCACAGACTACCAACGCAGGTAGCAAAACACTTAAGACAGACGAAAGTAAAATCGGCCAACTTATCGAAAAGGAGACTCTGGCTTGCTTCGCTTATTCGGTCAATTGTATTTGTTTAATAAACATATTTTCTATAAAATTGTAATATGCGGACCATGATAGTCTATTTCATTTTTAAAACATCCCGAGCGAAATTGCCGAATTGGTAACGCCTGCTTTAAACCTTATGAATCTAAAGGTCTTCGTTGTGTACTAAATTATGTACAGTTCTTTTTTATGCCCTGTACCTATCGTATTCGCCTAATTACTACCTACCATTTCCATTTTTATCCATTCATTTTCTCATTTTGTGTTCGTCATATTATTTTAGTGTACGGATACAAAAAAATATTGAATGCTCTTATCTTAAAAAAAATGTGATACTACCAACATGCAAGCTGATTAACGGACAATATTCTGTCGCAAATTTCATTCCGCTGAAAGAACTTAGCGCAGTCGCACCCATAAAGACTTTTACCCTACACATCTGATAATATTTTCAATGAATTAAGAACAATACATTCTAGAGACTAATAAATAAGGAACCGCCAGTGACCTTTCCTCTCTAGTGACATTTACGAGTGGCGTAGTTGCACCTGACAAGTTTTACTAGTGACTCCGACAAATACATCTGCGTCATTGTTATAATGAAGAAACCTGTTTCCGAACAATATCTGTTGTATTAAATAATAAATAGTTTTCCTCTCTTAGCCTTTGTAATCCCAAAATCTGCTTTTCTACGAAGGAACTTTCATTGCGGGTAAAATAGGGTATCAGTGTTAGAATATGTATGAAGATAATTCTAGTCTCTGCCTAGAGATTTAATTATTATGATTTTTTAATATGTCGGGAAACAGAGGGCTAATAAGAAACATTTGCAACTTCGGGCCGACACGAAACACGAATGAAAGACACTTTCGGATTTTTACGGTAGGGTTTAGGTAGAACCGAGGTGTTACCTAAGTACTGACATTGAGTTCGATTTCGCAGTAAACATATAACTCATGGTAGTTACGCATTTAGCGCGAAATCGAACGCAAAGTCAACGTGTCAAATCCAATGAAATGCTTCATTATAAATAGACATTTCAATAAAGAAACGTAGATATTTATTAATAGTTTTGTTATTCTTATATACGGCCTTCGCAGAGTGGGTGTACCCACGGGGATAGGTATTCCTTTACATTCATCAGTGGGAGAACAGATTGTCGAACAATAAAATAATTAATCCACCACTCTTTTCAGAGCACTACTGTCTCTTAGCCTATAAAAGCTGCTATATTTAACTTGATACCTTTTATCCGCAAATAAATTTCATACCACACGAATAAACTGATCCGAATTTTGGGTATAGAAAGGTAGTTATTCAAACTTTCAAAGCAATATTTATTCAATCACTTTGGAAAAGGGCAAGTACTTTACCATGCACAGCTTATTGTATCAATAGTGAATAAAAGAAACACTTACGAACCTTTGCGTTTGGTCCTATTTAGAACCTCGTACAATAATGTAAGAATGACACAATCTTTACCTAAACTTGTTTAAACAATAGCCACTTCACTATAAACCACTTTTTAGCCTTGTTTTAAGTTACATACGTCTTGTATTTAACTTAAAACAACTTTGTATACTGATATCGGCCCTGGTAATCCACCAACTGTACCATAATGTTCACTATGGGAGTGTAAACCGCGGGAATGAGAGCGAAACAGACAATTTTGTACAGCAAGATTGTACGCACGCAGCGTTTACATTTTAACTGTTATGGTAAGTATGACGTTAGTGGTCATGTGGAGTGTCTGACGGGCATCGCTTATCTGTTTTCGTTCCGCAGCGCATTCTCCATCAGTACTACTCCCAATTACGTATTTATAGTTTATGGTACGATGCTGGTACATTACCAGAATAGATTAGTTGTGAATATTATGATAGACAAGTCTTTACGTGTGTGTTATTAACAGTACAGTATAGACATAGCATGTAGGGATGTATGTAACAAGATATTCAGAGCCTAGGTCAACCTCACGCAGGTGAGGTTTAGGAATACTTGTTGGTTGAAAGACGAGGATGTAATGCGGACTGTAAATGAATTTATTAATATTATCATCTTCCCTTGAACTAGTTTGCTGAGGCTGGCTGGTGGCAGTATTGGCCATCTCTACTATCAGCATCTTTCGGTCTAACATACTAGTGTTTCTAGACTAAATTTCATTATTTGTCAAGGTGCATATTATAAACAGGGCGTGAAAAAGCAACGGTTGAAGTAATTATTAAACAACCAATCAATATGTTAATCGATACGGTCACATTGCAATGTGTAAAACAACAATGGCAGGTAAATACATGAACCATAGGACATACAAAATATCTCGTAATAAACAAAACGCGGTGGTATTTTTATAAGTATGGGTGTGAGGACTAGGCGACAACGTGACGGAAGCAGCCGCTCATGAATACTTGATGACCATGACTGACTCCCCTCCGACAGACAGACTTTCGGCATGACTTCCCACCGGGGACCAATTGTGGCTCGTTTCAAACACGCGCATATCCTTTCGCCAACGTTTATTGAGATCTAAGAGTTATTTATTCGACATTTTATTGAAAGTAAAAGTCCTTAGTATTTTAATATAAATTAAACGTGACTCGAAATTAAAATATATTAAGGTAACACCTTCACGAATCTTTATGCCCCCAAAGTTTGTCAGATACGGCAGGACGGGGCAGGCACGTGAGCTGAATTTTTACGTGACAATTTATATAAATTCTTAACTTTTTCAAGCGACTGCCGTGCTTAGAGTTGTCTGACACCTTAAGTAAGTCTTCACAAGTACTTACTCCATAAATAGAGTTGCAAAATTTTAATTGAATACACTGCGAATTTTTAGTTAGACTAACGTGGAACGAAAAATAAATAACTTTTTGACCGAGCGAGTGAGTCTTAATTTTAATAGGGCGGCCGGTATTTTCCATGTCTGTTCTTGTGTACAGGGCGCATTTCTTACACGATTTCAACACAACAGAACAAAAGTTGCATCCCAACACTGTGCTGTGTTTAAAACTCAACTTAAACGTACTTTGTATCGCAGGTACTTCTAGAAAAGAAAGACGATAAAAGAAAGACGCTTTGACAGAATCTGCGTCATAAATTATGACAAAAACCTAAATGATGTGCCTAATTGACAAATAGAACCACTAAAAGTTAAAAAATATTGAAAAAGGGCAGGTCAGAAGTACTGGTAGCCGGCGGACTTGCATGACAGGCTTCTGACAGTAGCGGAAACTTATAAAGGGGATGTAAGGAAAGGTGGAAAATGTGCGTGAAAAAATGTAAATGATTAAGAGATGTCCTTAATTAATAAACTCGTCGGAATGTTCAGTGATTGCTACAATCTCAAGTAGATTGTTTAATGAGGACTCATTATTGAAAACAGGTAGGTACCTACCTAAGTTAATGCGACGAGATCATTGCGCATTAAATATAGAATAAGATTAATTGATTTAAAATATAATGAAGACTATGAAGTTATTATAAGCTTGAAAGATGTAGGGAGAATTTGGCCTGTCACCCAACCTTCAATCAGAGGTCCTTTAAGCAGAGCGTGAAAAAGTATCTGTTCGCACGGTCAAGGCCACTACTTCAGCGTTATAGGTATGTTACAGTGAGCCTTATTCCTGACATTTCACCTTAAGCTTACTTACAGGCGAGATGAAGTCATGTTACACGTGCCCTAAAAACGATAACTGAATATCTACTCCGCAGTTTCTTTATACAAACGCTGCTGGTGAAAATTCAACCTTTCGCGTGCAGTGACATGGTAGATATATCGTTTAATGGTTGTACATTTATGGTAGGTGCCTACCAGGTGAGAATGCAAATAAAAAGTAAGAACATTTGGCTTGGCTTGTCCTTACAATACTCCAGTCCGGTACTCGTGTACTAAGCGTAATGTACAGTGAAGAATCACTCTTCACAATACATAGTTAGCGAGAACGCAGTACCACATTTGGGCAACAAAGGCCAACGGGGTCAATGCATCGATAATCGTTCGAATACTTTACTTGTACAGTGCATTTTATCCAAATGCACAGCGATTAAGGCGAAGGAAACGGTGTTAATACGTTTAAAAAAAAGTAAGGATATTGGTAAAACGACATAAGAAAGTTACAGAATCAGGGGCTATTTCTGATAATAACTGATGCTGTAAGTAGTACATTACTCGTACGTTTAGAAAATAAAGTGGATCAAATAATTGTGGCTGCCGACCTCGATATAGGCTACAAGGAGCGACGCAAACCAATCACAAACCAATCAAATCCTTAATCCTTTGTATCAAGGGATAAATTAGTTTGTATTGCCCGTGGGAAATGACGGCTCCGATATAAGATGACGCAGCAGACGCCTGAATAAATACTTGGATACTTCAAACTGCACCTTGGAGGCGTACCGGCAAATATTACTATATTTGCCACAATGCAAACTATTATGTAACCTACTGATAGATAGAAAGGGAGGAAAATATATTTATTGCAAGTAGGCTAAATTGTTTCCAAGTAGGTATCATCTCAGCAATGAGTCCCGATTACATCGAAGACTCGCACATCGGAGTCCGGAGTATGCTTTTTGATAGTCTTAGGCATTAAAGACACAGCTAGTCTAATTATTATAAGACAGCTAAACTTATTCTTAACACTTCAATGGACTGTAATAGACTAATTAATTGATGTAATATTAGTATATAATATTATTTAGTAGTAACTGAACATGTGCCCCATTGACCTTTAATAAATGACCCAGACGAGACTGGAAAGATCAAACACGCCACGTCATAAGTTTATAATAGATACAAGAAAATATTATAAATATTATATTACTGATTCACTACATACTAAAGAATATCATTTACATTGTTAGACGAAAGTGGGTAGTTCATATCACATTGCTAAAATTTCATGTTTTTAGCCGCAGCAATTTAATCTCTGCGTTGAGAATTAGTCAACCAAAAGAGTATTTTTCGTGGTATAGATGAACTTTCGCAGATTCCAGTCCTGGATGCTATCCAATACAAATATTTCTGTTATGCTATCCTAGCTAATAATTATGATAGCGTTAGTTATTTCATCTATTTTAATCGCATTCCTAGGCCCTACGTAAAGTGCCGTCGCGGACGCGGCCATGACTAATAAGTAAACGATGGAATCTCGCACGAAAACCAAACAGGACCGGTGAGTCAGGTCAGATTATCTACTGACAACGCGGACCAGACAAGGGACTGATTCATAATATGACGCTAAGTGAAACTCTAGTTCCTAGAAGTCACTTTACGTCAACGTACTTAACGCTAAAAGCTTGAATAATTCTGTTTATCATCCTTAATTTATACACAACTACGGCAATCTGTCTCTTGTATCCCTTTTGTAAATATTAAATGGATTAAACGATTTTGATGGCTGCATACAAACACATGTACAGACAAGGAATTTGATTCGCGTACCGTTCAGATGATTTTTTGCTCGAACTATGAAAATATCATAAGGGTTATATTCGTTTAATTATGGTAAAATAGTTTTGCATAATTAAAATGACACATGTTCGGTTGATAGGTCTGCAAACTTCGACCTTAGACAAAGTATGTTTAGATTAATTTCACTATGTCACACTGAAGACAGTTTGATATAGTGAAATTAAATCTGAATACTAACCTATTTTTAGTTTCGTATTTAAAATAGGAAAAAAAATCTTCGGCCATGTCAAATTAGTGACACAGTCAAATGCCAACTAAAACATTGAACGTGTTTGATAAAAACGTAAAATTTTAAAATGTGGAAGGAAGAAGTCAAATAATTACATTGCATGAGCAGGCCCGCGGCATTTGCGACATAGCTCCGTTACTAAATAGATATATCGAGAACAACACTGTGAGGCTGTGGATTACCTACTCGATTTGGAGAAGAAGAAAAATCACCCGATTTATACCCAATAGAAGATAATTGGAGAATTATGGTGCAGAAGTGGCAAAATGGTCAAGAGAGGACGAAGCAAGCTTTAGTGGAATATTGTCACGTTGTGTTAGAATCGTTGCGTGGTTCAGACATTTGTGTAGTCGGATAGTAGACTCAATGCCGGCCCGACACCAAGCTGTGTCTGACAGTATTAGTTATTATTAAGTATTAAAAGTATTAAGAATACAATTTCTGATGTTTATTTTATAACGTAGCATTTAGTTTTCAATGGCGGGAAAACTTGTCAACGTTAAAACTTTAACGTCCATAGCTAATATTTTGAAGTCACCTATGGCAACCACGAAGTTATAGATGACAACAGCCAATTATGTTCGCCCCAGCCATAAAAACTTACTTGTAAAATATAAAATAACTCTATGGTCACGGTCAACCTCAAAGAATTTGGAAAAATTATATACCTTGTCAAGACAACATTTTATCGTTTGTCAAAAAAATATAGTATTCTCGAAAGATGTCAAACAGTGAGTTCGGAAGAGCTCGGTTTGGCTCGGTTTAGTATCATCGTAGTATCTCTTTCTAGTCTATGTCTGTAAACAAAAGCGTCGTCGAAGAAAGATAACCCTTAATATTATAGATTGTCATCGGCAATTTAGACTTAGAACGGTACGCGAATCAAATTCCTTGACTGTACTACAGAACTTCGATATCGCCAATGTGGTCGAAGAGGTTCGGTCCCTTCGCGAAAAATATCGAAGTTAAGCCACATTTTAGACTAGAAAGCCGATCCCAACTAAGTTAGGAATAGGCCCAAAGAATGATATACATACGTCTAAGGATAGATTCGTATCTATGCGCGTAGTAGAAACGAATCTAATTTGAAAGAGCTACAAAAAAATATATAATCATTTTCAAAAAGCAACCGTGGTAGGCTTGAAATATTTTTGTTCTAACGAGACTCAGATATGTCGTAGACGCGGCGTCCGTCCGTTTTTTATAATCTTCCATCGAAAATGCATAAAATCAAGAGTCAAAATATACACAAAGGCCAAAGTGCAAACACGGCTCTCATATCCGAGCCTTGCATCCATTATAGGGCTTTTGTCTTATACGGGGAGTTTGGAAACAAGAATAATGGACTTAATTAAAAAGACGTGAAATTGTGCACGTTAAAGATAGGCATTTCTCTAGTTGGGTAATATTATGCGATTGTAAATTATTTTTTTGGACATAAGTCGTGCAAAGGATTTAAAGTATCAATCAACTAACCCATTACAGTCTAGATATAGGTATACCATAATATGTACCACAGAATTTTACACAAGACTACCTTTTTCAGGGCGTTCGTCTGAATTAAAGTCCAAATAAATTGAGAAAGTCAACATCCCACAGGGATAACAAACATACGACCATCCTATTCCGTGGGGATTGCCATTTTCCTTCTAAATTTAAATATACATTGTGAATGATGTAAACTTTCGGTATTTCACTTTTTAACGGGTCGACAATGTCATGACCATATTATATCAAAACGGCATATAGAGCTCATACAGCATCAACTCAACCAGCCATAGCCAAGCATGAAGATGGTCCCATCTTCGGGGATTGTTTCACAGATTTTGAAGGCCCACTCAGTCCTAGGTGAACCACGAGCTCCGTCTACTAAAATGCTTGTTGCCTTGCAGTAGACTCTACTACGGTTGGAGACAACCCTACATCTGTTCTTCTCGATTTGCTGGCGGTAAATTAATCACAAATAGATCAATCGGATTAAACCAGAACGAGGTAATCTCTTGCGAGACCTAATCACCTATTCTTTCTTTGACAAAATGTTCGCATTTATAGGAATAACTAGTTTGAAATATGGATTTTACCTTTATATATTTTAGATATTTCTTGTCGACGTTTCCTATTTATCTAATTATCGATATGACGTCAATATTGACATTGTAACCGCAAACTTGCGACCTCGTAGACTCATTAAGGATTTTAGAGATGTTTACAATATTTTAAGCTGGGAAAATAAGCTAAATCCTATGTGCTCGGTGGTTATATCCACGTTCGGCTTACTGGGATTTTTATGTACGAATCTAGCTGCCGATTGAATTGAAGGTCTAAATTACTATAATAAGATCTGGCTGTTTGTGCAGTTGAAAAACGTGGTCCTTGCTGGAATAACTCAAGATTCGTGCCACGACAATGAATATGCTACGGAGGATGTGCGAGTTCCTCATTAAATATTCCATAAATTATTGTCTCAACGAAACATAATGTCCGCGTATAAAGCATTCCTATGAGTATGACTGCCATAGGTCAAATCGTTTCGGAAAATAAATAAAATAGATTTAGTTTGACCTATTCGAAATAACCAGGATTATGTTCAACTGAATATTACTAATTATACCGTGACAACAAGCGCTATGCTGTACCGCACCCATGGTGCGTGCGGCGTGGCGGGGGCAATACAAACAATTCGTCACAGTCCGCCGAGATTTGCCGCCAACGCTCACGGCACTATCTCGCTCGCTCTCGACTCATGCTATTTCTTTCTCTTTCATTACCTCGTCCTCCCCACGCCGCGTGCACCATGTGAGCGACGCAGCGCTCAAAACACAACTCGATATGCTTGGAATAACCAAGCACTATTCGATACTCGGTTAAGTATCCGGTTGCGTTCTCAATTACGTACTCGGTTTAGATATTAGGTAGTAGGTAATATTGTATGCGGCGCGTATCTATTACAATGTAGTTCGTGCCCAACGTTTAGTTTTCTGTAAAATTGTACGCCTTACTTACTTCATGTTCACATTTACTCTTGAAAACATGGTTATTATAGAACTAGCTGTTGCCCGCAGTCTTCGCCCGCTTGAATTAATGATTTGGCGACATGCAGGAACCATTTTTCCGGTTAAAAAATAGTATAAATTTCATCCAATAGAATTAAACGCGTTAATATGTATCGACGAATGACTTAAAGGCTTACATCAGTGAGTTTGTAGCGCGAACAAAACATGAAAGCCGATGCTGAGTCCCAAGTCACGACTTGCTAGCGAAAGGCTTTACACATTGTTTCACGCTGATATTAACATCATCTGCGTCACGAATCGGAAGTAGCATCGCCGTCCTCGGCTCGGGGTAAATTATTTTAATCACTTTTAACTACACACATTAAAAAGTCTAAGCAACATGCTTAATTTTACATAATATTCTGAATTGTAATTTGAACTGTTATAACCATATTTGAATTGTTTTATTTTGATTTTATAATAAAGTGACAACCCTAGCACTCGGGTTGGCGACAGCATATATGTACCGAACAAAGGGCGATACCTACGACATTTCGTATGCTATTAAAACGACTTTCTTCTAGACCTAAGGAGTGGAATTTCTGTACCAATGTAATACTATTATTAATAATTCTGTAACCTTAGTCTCAAGGGCGACAGGACAACATAATAAACAAACAAGACAGCACTAAAATTTCGTAAACTTCAAACAATACATGGTAAATCCATCAAATGTTTCAAATATTTTTCTAGCATAGGGTGAGAAATAAATTGTTCCTAACAAAATGGATAAATTTGTTGTCTGATAAATTAATAATAAAAAATGAATACTCTGATATCTATAATAGTAACAGGGAGATCTTCCCACAGTTCAGGAACCACATATCTGAACTGAAGGTAGACCACTCTGCTTTATTACCTGCTTCCATGTGTTTATAAGATGATTTTTAAGCTGTTATAAAGATAAATCAATGGTGAATTAAGTCAAAAGACAGTTAAAGTTAAATCCTAGTAATCTAGGTAGAAGAATTTTGTTATACTACTTAGGTGGCATACAAGCATATCCATCTGACGGAAAATGGTTACTGTGATATCATATGGATGATTGCAACACCAGGGGAGTCTGATTAGTGCTGTTGACCTTATAAAAACCTTCTTGAAGTGCTTTGACTTTCCGAATTCTGTGATCAATACAGAAGGCATTGTAATAAGCATAAGCATTTTGCTAATTTAGTTTTGTAAATTTGCTGTCAATATTATGACTAAGTTTATATATTTGAAGTGCCAATACCTGTCTATTAGCCCAAGTCCAGCAGAGGACTAAAGCACAAAATGTTTCAAATCTTACTGTGGTTTTGTTAGTAAATATATTAAAAAGATTTTTTTTTTATAATATGTATTAGTATATAGATATCAATTGCTGCTTGTCAATTCTCACACTCATAAATTATTTTAAATGTGTTATTTATTTATTAAATTCTGTTACAAATATTGGAAGAGACATAAGACAAGCAAGCACCTGTTGGTATGCAGGTACCATGACCTTGTAAAACCATAACTATGCATTACTACCTTCATTCAATCATACATTTATTACAATTATCAGTTCCATATTCACAAGACTTCCCTCTCTATGCATTTAATTTCCTCTGTGCACTCCCGGGTTTGCTGGAAGATAACTCAAATTGGCATTTAACATCTTTGGTGTTGCAAGTTTGATGTGCTATGTTGATAATCGCCCTCTGCAACTTCAACATAACATTTGGGATATTTGCAGGGAAAAAAGTGCTATTGTAATATTTAAAAAAAAAACTTTATTTGCTTCCTGAATAACTGACAAGGTTTTTTTTGTAAATAGTCAGTTTTTAAATATGTAGGTAGTTTGATAATTTCATACTGTAACCTCTCCAGCTAAGCTCACCGGCTTGGTCTGCAGTGTAAAGTACAAGATTCAAACCTGGGATGTTTCGCCCTAGGGCAATAGCAGTTATCATATTACAGTAAATATAATCAGATCTTAGCTTTTACAAGAATTATAATAATGCTATTACGTTTTTAAGAATCAGCTTTAACACATAAACCAATGTAAATTACTACATTGGGACTATAATACAATAAAGTTGACTTATGCTTACAAGCGTTGGGCTACAAAACACAATTTTCCTATCATCATTAGACACTCAAAAGGGTAGGCAAATGTGTAAGAACACTCACATTTCGTCAACTAAGATCACCAATAAGAACTTCCATATTTGATACATACCTCAATATCTTATATATTCTACAAGTGTCAATATTATAGATCTGTACATATACCTGTATAACACTAACATGTGACGCATTTTCTTAATGGCAGTTTGCTAGATCAACACGCTTTAATCGCGAAGATAACATTCCTAAAGTAGCCCACCGTAGTATTGTGCGAGTGTGAGTGAAATGAAACAAAAATAAACCGGAAAATATGATCGTGAAAACATCGTAAAAGTGCATATACTTACATATAACCGGTCACGAAGTATCACACGGTGGTTTATCTCTATTTACCACAAGTCCAACATGGAACACATAGCATCGCGTCAACTTATAGTCTAAATTACCGATTTGTCCACAGCTGACTCCGTATGATTTCAGTGATTATTCTACAATATATACTACACAACACTAGAAAATAATATGGCACGCCGACACAGCGACTAATGCTGTCATACAAAAACCAACTATAAGAATAAATGATAACTCTACGGACCTATACCACCCAAATTCACATCACCATTATTTGCGCACGCAGTATCAAGTTAAACGACGTTCACATCAGCCATTCGGTTCTACGACGGCTGACATTTGAATGTTGCTATGAACACGAAACTAATTTCCCAATTGACACATTGAAAAAATATTTTCAAATAAAAATACGTAATTGAAATGTGGATACCTCAGACAATGAATAGTATACTTATCGGGATAGATATAAGACCTAAGTCACGAAAATGAAAATTTGAACTCGGCCATCACCGTTGCACCCTGTGCTATCCACATATGACATAAGACAACCCAAGAACGTGAACTGTCAGATATTTTTGTTCAGTCTACAACTTGTGCCTTTAGTGCCTATAACTAATAATATTAAGCATGTTCCACTGTAATTAAGTGCTTTAAATAATAAAAAATAAATATTCCATACAAAGCCACCTAGACCTAGACCCATAGTTAGGATAGTGCATCTACCTTGTGTTATGGGTTTTAGAACGTACTTAGATATTTTATAGATATATACATAGTGAGATGTTTCTACTATGACTGTTTTTACTATTTGTTAGCCATTGCGTGGTCACATTACCCAAAAGAAGGACTCGTATTTAATATCTTCAAAAATACTTGTATTAAGAAATACTCCATCTATACTTTGCATTTGTTATATGCTGGCAACTCGCAAAAATGCGGTCCAGCAAGAACTTGTATATCACACTATTAAATAAAATCGACTAATTTTCAATATTTTTCATTTGTGTTTCCGAACGCAATTTAGTAAGAAAAAGTTATGAAATCAAATGTCAAAACAAATTCCGACTGTCAACAAACTGACGTGTACTTTACCTTAATTATTGGAAAGATAAATGAGCAAATTCCTATTGTAAATTTAATATAAACTTCATAATGTCGGAATCAGAAAGACTTGTACAAAACGGTGATCTACCATCGGAAGCTGCAGGTGTGCGAGGCGAGGGTGACGTCCCCCTTGTGGTATCGGAACGAGAAGCATATTTTCAAGCTCTTCGATTATGGATACAACAAGCACAGATGTACCAAAACCTATCTACGTGCTTTCCTTACTATATGATTACATTCCAAGGATTACAGAATAACCCAACAAATGTTCCGTTATTGAATAACAACTACCAGTTCCAAGGACAACAGTTTCCCTTTCAAGTGCCAAACGCGCCTCGTAATGTACCTGAAACACCGCCTCAGGCCGAACCTATTGTGCCTGCTGAAGGTACTTTTTGTTAGCTAAGCATATCTGTATAGGTTTTGATCATAGATCACATTTTTGGTAACATTGTTTGAAGTATTATATATTATTATAATTCAACTCACTTTTTCATTTATAACTGTAAGATTGTGAGCTATACTACAGATAAGATATACATTATATTTAGAATATAATGTCACATTCAAAAAAATAGTAAGACTCATTGAGTGTAAAAATTGTTTTTATTTTGTGGCAGGAAGCTGTTGAATGTTTATGTTTATTATTATGATTTAAATACACTCAGGCACAAATATAGTCTTTGATTATTATCTTTAGACTTCAAGCTCAGGTAGTTAAAGGATCTGATGTAACTGCAACCTCAGATAACTTGATCATATTTTAGTAATTGCGCAAGAAATAAAAAAAAATAGTAATGAGAATATCATAATATGTATATTAGTAGCTGAGTAGTAAAGTAACTCCCTCTTAAGATCAAAAGGTTTCGAAACCTGCCAATTACTCTGTCAACCCACTGTTTACATAAACAATTTTGCAGTTAAAAAATGGTTTCATTACAGAATATATTTTTTTCTCATTTTCATTTGCAGTGATTGCACGCCATGGTGGTTATGAGTATGTCATACCAGCACTACACAAGAGACTCATAGCGGAGTTCATTGATTTCATATTGCTGTTCATTCTCAAACTACTGGTCACGTTTATAGCAGTAGATATGTTTGAATTAATGTAAGTATGGAGTTAAAACTTTGTTAACCTCTCTTGAGTATAAGTAGATGGAGAGATAAATAATTCAGTCAATATATAAACAGTATTTCAAATTTTGTTTTATTTCTTTACAGTGATTTAGAAAAATTTGATTTTTACAAATTTAGTGAGCACTACGACGATTACAAATATGCAATGGAGCTTACATCCGAAATATTGTTCTTGGAAGTTATATACAGGATTCTTGTCTGCATATTTGAGGTATGTCTGCTCGCATTCCTACTATTGTAATTCCTACAAACCAGGATCTATAATAGTTTCTCAAAAATCCCTCCATTCCACTTCCCTTTACAATAAATGGTACATATATAAGCTAACTCATAAATAGACAGAAAGACGTTTTGATAAGTTTTCATTTAAAAATATTATGTATCAATTTTAGAATATTTTTTATATTCATTTCACAATGACCATGGTGACTAATAAATATTTCATTTATTTCTTTGCAGGCTTTTTGCTTATCTGGCAGTGTTGGTCGAACCGGTGGTGCTACACCAGGAAAAGCACTCCTGGGACTTAGGGTTGTGACCGCCTCAGCAGTCATTCCAGTAGAGGGTCGCCCAAGAGAAACTGTGTTGCTATATCCCGGCAGGCCACTTTCATTCAACATTGCTCTGTTCAGGTCACTCATGAAAAACTTTCTTATATCACTGTTATTTCCTTTGTGTGTAGTTTTGTTTGTTTTCCGACACAACCGCACAGGCTACGATTTATTGTGTGGTGTCATAGTTGTTGAAGAGAATATGTATCCTCCCAGAAGGCATGCTCCTTGAGAACTGTGTGGTACATTCGCACATTCTGATAATTGTTGTTTATTTGCAGCAGTTATGATGCTACGTTTACGAAAGGGAGTTGCTAAAGGGACGGCAAACTTGACTATACGTATCCGTACGCAATCCAACTTGGTGGTTATTTGTTTTGTAACCACCCAAAAATAAGACGTATGAAATAAATCGACATCTCTAGTATGTAGATAAAGCCGTACACGTGCGGCTACGTACTCATATGACTCAATAAGTATCGTATCGTCCATTTTGTCGTTCCTTTAACAGCATCCTTTACGATATTATATAAAATTTTATGTATCCTGGGCTGTGGAAACAACTAGGGGTGTGTGGTGTTATTACGTTTAATGTCCGTGAATATTTTTTAAGCAATACAGATACTCAGCAATCTGTATAATGCTTTTAAAACACTTACAAACAAGGCTCTGTATTCATTGCCACGTCTTCATTAAAGTATCAATTAAATACGTTAAATACGTCATCCCGTATCATTGGAGATCATCCTGTATTGTGCAACAAGCTTGAAATGGCGATGGCGCCTTTATGCTTGCTATTCAGGGAATCGTCATTTGCAGTTAATTTTTTTAAATAAATCCCTAAGGATTTAAAGGTGTGCACGTGGATGCTTGTTTCGTGCAATTAATAGTAAAGTAATTTTGTTGCCATAATTTTCACAAAATCGGGTAAAAAAATCATTATTATTTGCACGAAGTACACCGAGTGTCTGTATGTGTGCCAGATATGAGGCAGCATATACGTTACATAACCATAATCATGTTATAGTAATTTTGCGAAACTGACTAATTTTATTCTAAATTCTCGCAAGTACCTAATTGTAACGTTTCTATTGCCTGTTTTATGCTTGTTGCATGTAGATCTAATTTTGAGTAAATTCTGACCAAAGAACTTTGGTATTATTAATAACATAGTTTAAAAGAACCCCATGGATCAGTTTGAGTTTCTGGGGTTCCTAATTTCCTATTAAACCATAATTTACTATTGATTAGGACAATCCTGAGCATTTTTGAAAATAAATAGTTGGATATGTTATACATATTGATAATACACTTATAGTTCTCCACGTTATTTATTATTGAACCTAAACGGTATTCTCAAAGGCTATAGTTATGAACATTCCAATTCATAAACACAACGGATAGTTTATATACTTTTCCAGGCAACATTTTATATCAGTGCCAAATTTCATCCAGTATCCGTTCAGTTGATCTTACATGAAGAAGTTATCAATGAAACCTTCACGTGTGTGAACATGTAACAGTTTTTAAAATATTAGAACAGTTTTGCTCAGGACCACTCCATATCAGCTGGACACGGATCTCCTAATTGTTAGCCTTAGTCACATGACTGAAATTATAAAAACTGCTATGAAATTTTCGGCTTTATTCATATATTCTTAACGTTCAAAAACAAATCAAAAAGAGTTTAATACATCATTTAATTCATACTACACAATGCCGTTTAATTTTCGACTTTAACATTGTAAAAGTAGAGTCCAAAATTAAATGGTACTTTTTGTAATCTCAGTGCCTTGACAGTGGTTTTCAATTAGTAGAATCGAGACCCAGTTGTGTGTGCGTTATATAAATTCATTGTTACCCGAGTGTGTACGGTACGGCCTAGTACGGTCTACAAAAAAATGTATCAAGCATCTGAAAACTAACAGAACATTTAGATGCAATTTTTAACGTCTACGGTTTTGTATTTTTTAGCAGTAAACAGGCCTCGCGATGAAATAAGCAATAATTTCGTACTAGGCACTCTGAGGAAAGTACACATCGGAAATCGGAATTGAATGTTCGATTTTTTTAATATATCAATGGTTCTTTAAAAAAGGTTTATTTTTATTTAAATTTATATGCATATTTAGAATTTATATTGTACATATTATATATGTCATCGGACGCCCTAAACCGGATAGAAACATCCATTTCAATCATCAGCAGGTGTGCCAGTTGGTATAGGCCGTGAATGTCCTCATAGAGACCGCTTTTTATGCCCTATGGACATAATATTTGTACAATATAGAATAAATAACATTGAGAGTTTTATAAACAAATCTGTTTATATTTTTTTATTTCTTGTAGATAATCAAATACAAAATGAAATAATCTTTGATATATTTAATGAAATGAATGTAGCCATATTATATTCCATGATTTTTATGTGTAATACTGGCTGTGTAGAACATGTCACAGTATGGGGACGGGGGGTCAGTTCCCGCCTGATTCCCCGAACTATTGGCCTGGGACGCTGTTAATTAAAATTATGTTTATCATATCTAAAATGCTAATAAACTTACATTGATGCAATTTGGCACGTTAGTATTGGCAAACCATTTTGTATGTTCCTTGCAGCACTACACGTAAAAATCATTGACTAATATGTATAATATTGTATACTAGTGTTACACGGCGTTAGGTTTTATAAATATTAGTGATATTTGTGTTTTAATGGAATTTAAATTTGTTGTATCTGCGTCACACTTGGTTATCATATGCAAAGATAATTGTGGGGAGGGGGTCTAGTAAATTTCGCAAGTATGGTGTGGTTATACTTTAGTCCACAACTTTCTCTTAACCCTCGTTTCCACCAAGAAACATGTTGGATCAAACTGGTTGAAGATTTGTCAAAAACTTATAGGAAACCTGTTAGGACACAATTACTTGTTTTATACATGTATTGAGACTCTTTCAAACAAGTTGTAAATGAGTTTAAAACAGATTTGCGTTCACACATAAGTTTGCGACGTATTGCAAATTGTCAAATACACTTTTTAAACATTGGTGAAAATGCGGGATTGCAAATCTTAAACTGATGTTCATAAGGAATTTTCGTCATCATAGTATAGTGTATATTTTCATCAGTGGCGAAGAACGTTTAGATTTATTTTCGTGCTTATTTATTTCTAAACAATGATTTATAGGAATTTCAGGCTAGTTTATATGTCATCATAATATAATACCGTAAAACAGGGTGAATAGAGATCGAAGGGTGAATAGAAATAAAATGGTCAGCTAAATTCTGTAGTTATTTTTGTTCAAACGAAAATTTGGACTAGTTCATTGTAATAAAAATAAAAACAGGATCATGAAACATCTGGTGTTGGGCTTGGTTAAAATTTTGTAAAAGAAATTATTAAAAATATTCTATTGACCATTTTATTTATATCCACCCCTGGATCCCTATTCACCTCGTTTTACTGTACATGTTAGTATACCACTCTACATTTGTCAGTTCAGAGAAAGCTGAAGATTTTCGGATGGTAACATCCGAAAATCTTCAGCTTTCTCCACTGTTATAAATAATATACAAAAATGGACGAACATTTTGCGTCATTCTGATTTTGCATATACCTAGCATTAAGCGCGGAGGGTTGATAGGTAGGTATAGGAAGCTTTTATACTAGCTATAATAGCGGCACGGTATGCTGGACGTTTTAACATGGCTGGTTTTGCTCGTTTTCTCTTTTTTGGTGCGCTTAATATTGGACAACAAACTTTTAGACGAATAAGTGAAGTTAAATATGTCGAGACTGGCACAATAGAAAATAAACTTAACACACCAAAGAAAAAAGAAAACAGGCAAAACCAGTCGCCTCAAAACGGCCATCATAGTTTGCCGTAACTATAATATAAAAGTGTCCATATCTATTAGATCTAAATTATTATTTTTTGCCATAGAAGATAAACCTTCAAATAAGCGAAGTCAAGCTAGCTTCACAGCTTGACCAACTCGCATCTTACTTGTGAAGAAGTCTTGAAATCGAACAGTCTAGTTTGGGACTATCGCGAGACTAAAATGTTTCCGTGTTATTTGCAAAACACTTCCTAAAGTTATTTAAAAATTTTAGTTACAAAATTGTGATATTTATTTTTATGTAATATATTGTAAATATTAAAATAATCAGAAAGTTTGATGTGTTTTCATTCTCTGAAAAACTGTAGGCATCTACGTAATGAATCAATACGTGATTTATTCAACAATGCCACAGCACCTGGGTCTTCTCTTGGGTAATAAATAGCAATGGAGCAAATATTACCTGAAATTATTCAATTTATTAAATGAAATGATGTCAAAACAGTCTATTTTTTTTTAAAGACAGCGCCCGCACTCGGTAACAAGCACTGTATCGCGGAGGACTTAGTACACCCAAACTCAGAACAACTATTTGCTGATTATACACAAATTTTGTGATGTGGGGATCGAATCCACAGCCTCGTGCACAGCCGGCACATAATACGCTACTGAGCCACGGAGGTAATCTAAGATTGGCTCACGTTATGAGTTTTCAGAAAAAATATAAATTAATTTAATGAAATGGAAATATTAGATAAAGTAGGTATTCTTCAGGCGTCGTGGCCTGCAAAATATTGCTACGTGAAGGAATAAAAGTATCCTCCGTCCTCATCCAATCACAATTTCCAGTTTAATGTGTGTGTTGAAAATACGACAATGATCTTTGCTAACTAAGGTAGTAAGCAGACTGTTGTATCACTTGTATCTATCTACCCCGCAGTGATTATCGACCTATATTCGAGTCGATGAGTAAAATTTGCAACAACTTGATTACATCATCACTCGTAGTCGATTTCAGTCTGAAAAAAATACAATGCTGCATCACTAGCGGTGCCACAGATAAATAATAGTTCAAATAGTTAGTAGTACGTTCAGAAACAAATCTATTTATTAATTTCTGTGTGTAAGATTTAATCATTCCACCGACGAAATCTAAACACTTTGCTATTGTTTTTCATGCTATACTGCTAGCCTTTACATATTTATCATTTTAAAATGCTATACTTGTTATATATTTCTTAATAAATTTGCTGAGTTGGCTTGCGCGTCGCGCCGTCAGTCTGCCGTAACGTGGCGGCGCTGCGCTCGTGTGTGTGCTGCAGGAGTGGCTCAGTGGCTTGAACTGTCATTGTTCATGTAGTTTTCTGTGATAAGAATTACTGTGAAATTATAGTTTAGCGAACTAATTTACACAATCACGATGTCTGCCTCGGGTGAATTCGGTAACCCTTTACGCAAATTCAAGCTCGTTTTCCTAGGGGAACAAAGTGGTGAGTCGAGGGCGAATTATCGCCCCTCCGTCATACATTTTTAATATATAGTTTTGAATTTACGATACGTAAGTGTAGATTCGTCTAGACTTTATCGAATTACTGACCTACATAGGCCCGGGGCCGTGCAAGTGATGAATTTTATTCACGGATAATGTATCAATACTCTGCAGCCGTATCTACGTCTGCTGCTCAAAATGTACTCGATGTAGGTTACACTCTCCGAGTGCATTGTGAGAACTGAGCCGCTTTTATTCTATGTTCTCACACGTATCTGCCGTTATCAATAATGTTATTTCATCAGATACTGTCTCAAGAAATTGATTGGATGACATGAGATTTGTTTTTTTTTTTCAGTGGGGAAGACGTCGCTCATCACTAGGTTCATGTATGATAGTTTTGACAACACTTATCAGGTGAGTCATCATGTTACTAAGATGCTAGACTAAAATTGTTCTGATTGAAATCTTATAGCAATTATGTCTGGTTAGTGTCCAGGTATTCATTACATCAGTGGTTAGTCATTTAACCTCATGAATATGCATATTGAATATACTGTATCAGCATAACATCTGAGCATGATAATGTTCATAATTTTTGCTCTGAATGAGAAGTGCAATGAAAGTGACTGAGCTCAAAACTGAAAGTATTTTATTCCTAGCCAAACACCTTTTAGTATAATATTTAGGGATGTAAAGATTTTATTTATATAAAAAAAAGTTAAACATATATTATTGAGCGCATGTCTGTCATGTTTGAATTGGAATGTTTTACATTCCAATTTAAAAAATAAGAGACTATTGCCTACATTCTTTGCTGTTTTATTTACAAACTAATTGTTTTTTTTGAATGTAAATAAAATGCTAATGATAAATGGCATGTATGTATATCATGATTGGAAATATTATAGTGCTTAGCAATAAATTAGCGCACAGTAACTGAAATGTGAAAGTATCTTAATGTGAATAGAAGATCAAGTCTTGTCTATTAATAATTTATTTCAAATACTAACCCAGCAACAAATATTGATTCTGTCTATTTGTGTCTCCTATAAATCTTATGTTATGCGAGTATTGCAAACCTTGAAAACTTTTTGGTGCATATAACTAGAAGGTACCACAGATATACTTACAATACTATTATTTATTTATTTATATTTAATTTTGGAGCCACCCAACTGGAACGTCCCTTCTGTCTACATAGTTTTTTTTTTTATCTCACTCTGAGTGATGTTCTAAGCTGTCAGTAGGGTGTCCAGATAACTTTAAGGAAGGTCTGTCCTGCCAGTGGTGCCTGTAGTGGTGGTGTGTCTTCTCCCTATAACTTAGGATTTTTTGTAAAGCATCTAGATAGCAGTTTAACATTAGACAGATATATACAGCCCAGACTCAGACTCAGACTCAGAAGCATGGCTCGAGTCAATAATAATACCGCTAATTGTGTGGGACTGAGTACGATGATTAGTGGAATATGGGTGTTAATTCCAACTAGAAATGCCACAAATATTAGTTTTACAGAATACTGAGTTCCATACAACAAACATTTGGTCCTGCTGGTGATCAAAATACATGCCCATTGTTTACTGGGCTCCAGTTCTTGGACATTTTAAGATCTATAATCCTTTATAATAATAATAACCTGAATCAATGTCTTGTTCCTTCATAAGAAAGTATACTTAATATAGTAGTACAAATAGTATCCTAAACTTAAACGCCACACCACAGAGGCTGTCATCACCATACTCGTAGCTTAAGTATACATCAGAATAACAGGTTACAATTTATGAAGATACTGTGTGAACTGTCCAAAATATGACATCTACATAAGTTAATAAGTTAGCTGATGCAAGTAGTGAACTAAACATAATTGCATTAATAAGTAGATCTATTATTCAATAGCTTCAAAGATTGGTAGTTGTGTAGTGGCATCACTTAATGCAATTTTGTTTCGAATTGTCTAGAAACTTGCCCACTGTACTTACAACTGTTTACATGTACTTTATTTGATGTACAATAAAGAGTTATCTATCTATCTATATCTCTATCTATCTATCTATCTGTCTATCTATGCTCTCCTAGTGGAAAGAATTACATAGCATTGTTTTAAAACAAGTGAGTATGTGCACACAAAAGCTTTAATAACTTAAGTCTTGTAGCCTTACTTTGGGAATGTTATTATTATCTAATGTTTGTATTGAAAACTAGCTGTTGCCCGCGACTCCGCCCTCGTGAATGTCGATTATCGCCGAGTGCAATATAGCCTATGTTACTCAGGGTAATGTAACTTACCAATGCTGAAAGATTTTTTTAAAATCAACACAGTAGTTTTTGAGTTTATTCATTACTAGTTTATGCCCGCGGCTCTACCCATGTGGATGTCGATTATCGCGTTGTCCCTACTGCTTTTCCCCTTCTCTACTTTCCAGTTTTCCCCATTTCTTCATTTCTCAATCTCCTCACTTTCCAATGTTCCTTATTTTCCCATTTTCCGTTTTATGTTTCCCCTATGCCTGTTTCCCATTCCTCCACTTCCCCATTTGTTCACTCCAATCCTTCCACTTTCCCAATTCACCACTATCCCCACTTCCCCATTTCCCTTTTTCATTTCCCCATCTCCCCTTCTTTTCCCTGTCCACACCCTCTGCCCTTCCCGCTTTCCCGTGTTCTCCCTCTCCCCTTCTAATCTCAATAACCCACCCTTTCCCTCTCCTATCCCAAAATCGCATACGGGATAAAATCTCACTTATTACGACAGAACACAGTGCGCACCGGTATGAATTAAATTTCAACCCTCTCAAAATCATAAATCTACTCAAATTCAAAAATCTACAGCTGTGGAATGAACTATGTATTTTTTTTCCAAGCGACTACAATATAGGATTCTTGAAGAAGGGCATTAGTAGGTTTTTACATGGTCGACAGCACGAATGTGACGCCTCTAGTCTTGCTAATGTCCGTAGGTCACGGTAACAACTTTCTGTCATGTGGATCGTGTCCAAAAAAACATAGGTACCAAATATTGCAAATTGGCAGTTACGCCTTTTTGTTTGAAACCATGTCTTATTTCGCGTTTTAACGATATGCATTAGTTAATAGTAGATTCCTAAATCACCATTCTTCTTTCTAATAGTAAGCTTGGGTGCTGTCCAGAGAATAGTGACAGCCTTATAGATGTTTACCTAGAATGGCTAGAAATCTGCCGTCCTTACGTAAAGTGCAATAACTAGGAAAAAGTTGGTTTCGAGAAAAACGCGGTAAAAGATTTATTTTTTGATTTGTTTGTATCTCCATCACTATACATAGTATTGACTTGAAACTTTTACCACTGTTAGATAATAAAGTAAATAATGTTATGTAGTACTTAATATTTGTAAATATATTTATTTTCGATATAAAAAAACAATAAAACTACTTATGATTAGTATTATTAGTATGTAGAAAGAAAGTTTACTAGTTATAACCGTAATAACTAAGGTACTTGTTGCACTAATAATAAGGAAACTTACATAACGTATTGTTAATAAACAAATAATAATTATTTATGAACTGTGTCCTAACCAGAAGTGCAATAAGTGACTTATTTATTGCTGTTTTCATTAGTAAGAAGCAAGTTTGAAAATACAAAGAAACAATTTGCACCTACCCCAGTACAAATTGTTTCTTTGTACTCATAGAGGAACTATGAATATATACCTATACCATAAAGACAAGATCAATTTCAGTTATCATGTTAGGTTATGATAATGAAAACAATTCAATATATTTAAAATTTTATGTATTTCAAAAGTAAAAAAATCACAAATATAAATGAAATTTTTTCGCGTATCTCATCCATTAATTTAAACATTATTTAAAAAATTAAATAAAAAAACACACTTATCAAAAATATAATATAAAATAAAGAAATCAAATCAAAAAACAGTTGCTTGCTACACTTAAAGAATACCCTTATCAAAAATATTATTCATTTGTCTTAATACTATACTTTGTAAAATGTAGCTTGGGTCCTATGACAGCTGTCATTGAAATCCCGCGCATGAAGTCTTGAATTTTCTATTATTGAATGTAGTAGCTGTCAATGTCATACTTTATGGGCATACTGAGCTAATTAGTGATGGGCGATGAATCATCGTGACCACATACTATGAACTATCCATATTTTGAATAAAGCTTAATTTAAAATTGAAATTAATATAAGAAAAAAATAATTAGAATTTAATCTTATTGCTTAGGTATTTTAATATCATAATAATATTTATATATCAATATACTTGATCCTAAATAATATTGAGTAAATAAAATCCTACATTCAATCCATCAACGCCCTGAACCTGTTTTTGGATTTTGTAAGAAGACACGCCGCGTTTGGCTCTTGGGCCATGATATAGGCATAAGAAACACGCGCCAACATCTTGTTTGATATGAACTTCCACTGATCCACTCCACTCATTCTCATCAGTACGAGTGCCGACGCCTTGTAAGCTACGTATATTCCGTTCTCATCATAATTAAATATATACATACAGTTAAATTAAACCTAATTATATGTAACATGCATCAATAATAGCTGGTAGTATCGATATTTTCATCGAATTTCGGACATCCCTATGAACCTCATTTTGACATCTCTCATAGGACCCAAGCTATATTTTACAAAGTATAAAACATTACTTAAAAATTAAACAACAAAAAAAGTTGCTTTCAAAAAATAATTAAATAAAACACTTACCAAATTATTAATTTATCTTACTTATTAATCAAAGTATATAATAGTATAAGTATATAACTTGGAGAAAATGTATTCTACTTTTTATAAGGCACAAATTGAGATCAAAGTTTTTATCAGTCTAATAAATAAAACTCTGCTTAATACCTAATTAAATCACATTTTCAGTGTAGGTTTGAAGATCGGGACGCTTCAGGTAAGTTTAACCAAAAGCTCCTTCTATTTTCGGGCATCAAAGGTACTAAGTCTGCTATTATTTTATTTTTTCGATCATCAATAAGTAGTCATTTTATTGCTATTAGTTTCGCGTAGATATATAACATTCCCCTACTCTTCCTAAAAATAATTGTAATATATCTGTTTGTTATATAAATTTTAATAATATTCTAATAATCAGGAATAAGATTCCTTATGATAACAGCAATAAATCAACGCTTTGTTGCGCTAATAACTAGTAAATAAAGATACAAATAACTAAATATACAAATTATAAATGCAATAACTACACTAATTGCGCTCATTGATAGTAAACTACTATAATATCGTAAGAAATTTATTCTTATCTATAGTTATGTCGATCTTACTAAGTAAACCATAGAGCAGAGATATAGATATTGCGGTAATGTTTAGTATTAAAACAGGCTCCGTCATAGATACGTTAAAACTGTCTAAAGCGAATATATAGATCTTGTTGTGCTAATTCCGAATATGTACATAACTCATTTCACGCCATAACACGAGTTATTGCACTTTTCGTAAGAACGGCAGAAATAGGGACTCTATTTCGAAAGCTTCGACCGGAAATTCGAGGAAATGTACTGTTCTTCTTCCCCCAAAATGCCATTACCAGTTGCATCCATTCCATTTTGATACATGGGATCCGCTCTTTGATCTAATTTCCTATTATAGTAATTGACTTTTAGCTAAAAGCTAACATACCTACCCCAAGGGTCTTCAGTTCTGTCTTTTGAACAAGTGCTGACTTTTGAATAAGTACTGAGTGTCCAGACCACTACCACCAGGTACTTAACTAATCTTCAACTATCTTGGTTTGTCTTTTTAATAATATATTCTATTTAAAAACCCACTATAGAAATATTTTCCTGCTTAAAAACGCATTTTAAAGACTAAACAGCGATATCAAACCACTACGGTAAAACGGTGTGGATAGAGATCGAAGGGTGAATAGGAATGAAATGGTCAGCTAAATCCTGTAGTTATTTTCTTTCAAGCGAAAATTTGGATAAGTTCATTGTAATAACAGAATCACGAAATATCTGTTAGTTTTAGTTAGTCAGTGAGTTAGCCTAGTTTGTTCGTTTGACATGTGTTTTTTTTTTATTTTAAATAATAATCCACAAGATTTTTTTCTTTTAGTTAACCACCTAAACAAATGGAGTACCTATAATATATAGGTATTTATCAGATGCAGTTTATAATATATGATGCCAGTGCATAAAGTCCGTTTTCAAAGGATATAATTATTTGTAGTCACGTCACATCGCAATATGCACGTAATGAACTCAATTAACGAATAAACGAGATACCAAATAAACTAAACAATTAATTAGATACATACCTACATTTCGTAAGAATCCTTCGGTGGTGAAAATAACGATAACTTAAGCTGTATTTTATTACTGACTCGAATTATATACGTATATTATAACCCAACTATTTACTTATTAGCATGGATCGTGGACCTAAGTCGCGAGAGAAACAAGACCCTGGCGCGCGTGGATATATCTGTACTTACTATTATATAATTGTAAAAAGTTTATGTTACTTTACAGACAGACAGACAAACTTTTCGGAACGTAACGGAAAACGAATTTCGTTGTGTTTTTTTTGTTTGAAGGGGTCTGGTCCAACTTAAAATCTTACGTTTGTTTGATGTAGAATTTAAGTTGCACAGATGGCGCTTAGGTCGCGATAACTGACAGCCACGCGGGCGGAGCTGCGGGCATAAGCTAGTTATTTGATATAATTGGTAGAATTGAGCTCGTCCACCACCGTTGCACCCTGTGTTAACCATAAAAAACGGTCCAAAAACGCGTGCTGTACGTTTATAGAACACATTTTAGGTCTAGAACTTCATCCATACAATTTTATATAAGTATGTGTGACAACCGAATGTAAGCTATCACGTAATTTCATAATGCACTTAAGACATGACGTTGCAACTAGGAAGCTCATCGCTGAAATGCAATTACCATTATCTGGGCGTCACCTTATTCGAATCTTATAAAAATAACTTAGATTTTGTTCACTCTGTAATTGACCACACAAATTTTTCGATAGCACAGGAACAGTCTGGCAGTCGTTGAGTTCTAACGACTAATCAATATGGCCCTATTCTGCAATATTTTCCTTACAATACAAAATGGTGAATAGACGTCTAACCGTTGTATGAAACGTTCGGATACTTTAACCTATCCTTCCAAATCGTTGCCGCGACCTGCGAAGACTCTGGCGAAAAATGGTCTTGTGAAAATGTTACCTAAGGGCAAAGGAATTGAAAACTTATTTAGTGAAAATTATGTTTCTTTCACATTCATCTAGACATGGAAGTGAAGCGAGAACCGATTAATAGTTTACATTAAAAAAGGCAATAACGAAAAAAGAAAAAAAAAAAAAAGTATTAGTGTAGAGGGCTTTACAACCAGAGGTCGGCCCAAAAAAAGATGGATGGACTGTGTGAAAGATGATATGGCAAGGAAGGGAGTGACTGAGGAAATGACATCCGATAGGAATGTATGGAAGAGAATGACATGTTGCGCCGACCCCAAATAATTGGGACAAGGGCAGGAAGATGATTAAAAAAGGCAATAAGTTATGAGGGTAGTTTTCCAAAACGAATACGTATTTGACATAATTGGTGACCTGTGTGGCGTAGCGGTTCTACGTTTGCTATGCCGAATCATTTCTATTGGATATTTGTTGTGTTTGAAACAGTTTTAAACGTTTTGTTTATATCATAATCTAAATACAACATGTTTTTACTAATCTAATCTATTTTTTATCTTATTAAATGAGCAATTCTTGTATTATTTATGCATTGGTATCTCGAAAACTGCTCTGACGAATTGTATGAAAAATTATAGTCGATAAAGTTTTGCTTTGTAGCTTTATCTATGTAGGCGTCTTTCCGGGAAAAGTCGATTTCAGTATAGGTACATAACTACTTGTCGTCATGTATGAGGTACCTATCTAAATCAAGTCAAATTGACGTGCCATAGATTAAAAAAAAAGAATCTATACTATCTTCTGTCGAATCGACAACATTTTGGAGTTGCCATCCTGGTGCAGTAATTTGTTTCACGGCAGTGCCGCTAGAGAGGGCCCAAGCATAGGTTTTGCTCTACGGGAAGGCTTACTACGTCCCCTCCATCTACTTATATTGTTAATATTTCTCGTACTATACGTACTCGGTTATCCGTGTGGCGACGGATACGGAATACTCACCACTTCATCTCATCCGAAGGGCGACTACTAACTACTAACGGAAAACGCAGAGAATATCTGAGAAGGAAAACTGGAAATAAAACCCTGTACCAACCCTGCCTAGCGTGTAAACAGTAGACCAAAGCCACGTCACTCCCAAGGCCAATGATCAAATGATCAGCAGTAGACTGCGATAGGCTAATTGATTGATTGATTAAATTCCTCATGCGATGAATCGACCGTTGGTTCGAAAACCAACATGGCCAAACTAGCTGGAGGCACTTGTTTGTCCAAGGAACAAAGCTGGACATATCACGTTCGTTTCATGACAAAGTGTTCCGTTCCCATAAGGTCATCTCTGGTATTTATTTTCTTAGAACTAACTGATCCCCGCGGCTTCAGCCACGAGGAGTTTTGATCATGTTACAACAACCTATTAGGACTTGTTCCCGGGATAAAAATAGCCTATGTGTTATTTCAGGCTACCATCTGCCAAATTCCAGCAAGGGCTGTTTATCCGTTAGAGCGCAATTAAGTAACAAACAATAACAAAAAACAGACATCTTTACAAATTTTACATTTTATAATAGTAGGAGTAGAAAAGGTAGTTTTTTTTTTATATCTTAATGATCGCACTTCGATGGTAAACTTAGATCCTTGCACTCCAAAGAATAGTGCCCGCCGTTTTGGTAGGTTTCTCTAAAACGGCGATTCCTAGATGTATTTTCGGTTCGGTACGGTAATTCAATAAAAGTACCTATTCAAATACCTAAATAAATAAATTAAATTAAATGTGACTTAATGTTGCTATAATTTGCATGAATAAAAACTACCATGTTTACTAATTGTGCGATTTCGACCTCAGATACTGACTTTAAAATGTGATTAAAAGAAAAAATAAAAGATTGTAAAGGTTTTCATTGCGTAACATTAAAAATTGATGGTCTATTCTATTCAAACAAATCTATTTTTAACGAAATATGTGGTATTGGCGTAAACTTCCGAAAGTGTCCAATTGAGAGTATACATTACATGCTTAAATTTAATGTCGACTAGCTAAGTGTTGGTTCGAGCTGCAAACTTTTTCAAGAACATTACATACAATACAGGCGACTACTACTGATTTCCTATAGTCCACTGGTTCCACTATTATCAGTGGTCCCCCCGACATATCCCCCTGGTTGGTCCACGCGTAATTTTTTGTACCTGTGGTCCTACCGTTCTGAACAGTGTTCGCCAGTGGGTCTACGGGTAAATACTCTATTACCCGTGGTTCCACCGCAGTAAGTGATTAAGACGACGGGTAAAACGGTGTATTAGGTACTTAAAAAAGGTAAACAATCTTAGCGTGTCTTTTTAATATGTTTTGTTTAAAAACTCAGTATACAAATAAATAAATGTATTTTCGATAGTACTAGCTGTTGCCCGCGGCTCCGCCCGCGTGGATGTCGATTATCGCGTTGTACGACTCTACTCGATTCACTACTTGCCTCTCTATACTACTTTTCCTTGCTGTCGGTATTAGCGCCAATGTATAGAATTTTACCGGATCAATTGAGATTTATGATTATTACTCCGCTCCCTTGTATGGTAGCTTGATGATATATAGCCTATGTTACTCCTAGATATTGTAGCCTTTTAGAGGTGAAAGAATTTTTTAAATCGGCCCAGTACTTTTTGAGCCTATTCATTACAAACATACAAACATACAAAAATAGGTACAAATCTTTCCTCTTTATAATATTAGTATAGATATAATGTACCTACATTTCGGAACAAGATTTGGTCATCTTTCGGCATCCCTATTATAGGTGAACCTATTACCGCCAGTTGAGTACTTATTCATGAGCTGTTTTTTATCGTTGAATCTTAAGCTCTACTATTCCTATGCCGCTTTATATGTCATCCATGGAAAGAGATGGGGTGTCACCCTTATAGCTTCTATCACTACGATAAAATGACAAATAAAATATACGGAAACAATGTTAGTTTAAATGGCTATTTGGGAAAAACAATGTCTTTATCTGTTCCGGTGCAGGTTCGATCGTAAAATTTGATACTGATAACGTTTCACTTATCGACACATTGTATCTTAAACAAACAAATATAATTAAATGCTTTTATTGATGTCAGAATCGTTGGTATTATCGTGATTAACAGTAATTGTGTTGTGTTACGCTATTTGTAATAAAACAAAAATACAATCAACATTATTTTGTACAAATGCACGAGGTTATGGGTTCGATCCCCACACAGGACAAAAATTTGTGTGATCCACAAATAGTTGTTCTGAGTCTGAGTGTACTTTGTGTCCGTTAGTTGGTTAGTTGTATGTTTGTTAAGTACCCGCGATACAGGGCTTGTTCCATAGTGCGGAAAATCCCTGTCTTTAAAAAAACTTTACCTCTATGAAAGTAAAGTAACACTGAAATAATATTACTTTTAAGAGGTCGTGGTAAGGCCCCTGGAGGTGTGAAAGTTCCATTTTCCTAATAAATGCATCCATTATTAGGTAAAAGTACTTTTTGCTACCTTTTCGCCAGTACAGACAAATCCAGCAAATACTTTTAGACTTCACCTTATATTTTGTTCTATAACCTGAGTTCGCTCTTACCTGCACAGTAAATTCCGCCGGCGTTTATCCTCAAGGGAAGTGCCTCGCAGTAGTTCTGACAGCTATTCAATTAAATATTAATTCGTTATCCTTCCTTGAAATATTGGATAGACCGAACGTGGTAACTCGTAACGTCGTATCTTCTTTGAAAATATTGATGGACTTGGAATGAAGCTTTTGAGATGTACAATGAATAAATTATTTACCTAAGTACTAGTACATGCGTCAATTCTTGTTACGATCTAAAATTCTATCTCTGAAATAGCTCTAATGATTTGTACTAGACAAAGCCCAGACCTTGACAGCCTCTGTGGCTTAGTGGTTGAGAACGCGAATGCTCCACAGGAGGCATGAGTTCGATCCCCGCTCAGTCCAAATATTTGTATGCACAAATATAGCTAAAGAGCAGGTTGGCCGTTGGTCCCGGTTGGTAAACGAACATAAGGTAGCCATTACGTGTATTGGAGCCTTAAAAATTCCTACAACTGGTATAACTGCAGTACTTCGATATCGTCTATGCTTATAGTTTGTGGAGGCAATATGGCCGACGGTTCACGGAAAATATCGAAATTCAGGCGCAACGCAGTTTGGTAGATTGCAAAAAAGCCGACACCGGATTTCGAGCTGACAGCTTCGGATGCGACCGGGACTAACGCACGGATGATGATGTTGTAGATAAAGCTTTGCTTTTACAAGTATTCGCTAGATTTGTTTCTTGAAAAAACACATCAGGCAAAGGGTTTTATCTTGCGATACTCAGTATTAGCGCATAGTTTGTCCGCGTACCGTATCAACTAATGTGTTCGTAATGGGTATTTTATGCAATCAGTGGTTGGACAGAATTTTTATAGGTACTATCTACTATGTAGTTCTCTGCTCTGCATCTATTATTTACATTTGATATGCATCAGATATGATATTACGTAGGGTAACCGTATAGCGTTAAATCATTACAGCTACTTGTTATAATTTATTATAACATAAATTTTCACACTACCTTCTCAATATTATGTCTACTAACAGGCGATCAACGTGTAGGTACTAAATGCCCATATACATGTACTGTACCGTAGGAGCGTATGAGCGGTTCCGAGAACGTAATTCAGGTAGAAGCACACTGAGTAAACAGAATTTGATAGAAATGAAGAAATGTCACCGATTTGACGATACAATACTCAGATATATTATATATTTATGTATCTAACTCACTCTAAGTGGTCGAACGTTGAAATTTTGATAAAATTTTATGTAAATGTAGAGAAATAAATATTTAACAATAATGCTAGTATTACGCACTAACATATTGATGTGGTCTGGGCGCTTTCATAGTCTAGGAGTAAAAAAAAACATAATGTTTTGGTACTCACTCTATCCCTAGGTGTTGTATAAGTCGACTGTGAGAGTTTTCCTCTTTGAATTGAGTTTAAATTGTTCTACTAAGTAAAGCTTATAATACGCGTTTTGAAGGAACACGCAGTCCTATGTAAATAGACATAGTCATGCATACACGTATTTTTGCATTGAGCGGGGATCGTAATAGCTGTCGAAAGCACTACCGCACCAGAGGTCATCGCTCCACGCGACACATACATTGTCATAAATGGCATACATAGGCCTCTTAGGCATAATTGCCCACGTGCAGGGTTACGTGTTACATCACAACTTACGGGATGTTATTTTACTTTGACTTCATCTGGATAAATCGATCGTTTCAAGGTCTCCAATAGACGCGAGCACCATAATATCGAATCAAAATCGATAAGTCTGGCCTCCATATCATTCGTAAAGCAAATGAGTATTGTGTAGCTTATCATACATTGATATTTGTCCATAGCGAGATGTAATACCTACAATTAATAGTATTGGATGCCGGCAGGTATCAAGATATATCTCCTCATTTTCGGTATCCAAGGCTTCTAGGGGAACCTAGAAGTACGGGGTTCGCTTAGTTCTTCACCTCTTCTGAATTTGATTATACAGCGTCTGACTTCAATCTTCAAGAAAATGCTTACACCAGAGCTTCATTCATAATCAGCAAATGTATGGTGCCGGACAAAGAAAGTGAAATGGCCGTGAAGTTAATGACCTGCCAATGCACAGCAGGTCACTTGTACTACTTGATCCTGAAATGGTCTAATTTCCTGGTCTTATTTTCGTCTATATCCTCTGATTCCCCTGAAAGTTTTAGGGTTTTTTCAAATGCCTGCTTCAAATCATGTATGGTATATCTATCGACACGGATCTTGGCCCTAAGTCGCTAGAGGAAACGAGGCCCTTGCTCGCTTCATAAATTTGAAATCGTCCACCAACGTTGCACCCCGTATTATCCTCAAAGCAAGTTCACACCTCATGCCTACACTTATCTTTAAGACAACTTTGTTGACGCTAAGTAACCCATTTTTTATACCACTCAGGTGGCAGACAAGCACGTTTCCCACCTAATGGAAAGTGGGTACCGTGGCCCATGTAATGGACGTTTGCAACACCAGGGGCGTCACATTCTTGCTGCCGACCATATAGAGAAGAGGGGAAGGGGGAGTCTCTGATGCTGTCAGTGCAGAAGACAAAGAAGGGTTTCTCGGTCTTCCCACTGACAACACAAAACCTTTCCAGTGATCACTGGCTACCCTACTCACCGCCGGATACACAACACAAGGTTATTATTAGCCACGGTATTCTGTAGGGCGGAAGTACTTCCCCAGTCGTACTGCTCAATTAGGACGGGAGATACCGTCATTTCTTACCTCCGTAACTTTTACTTATATTATTACGTCCATAGTTGGCTGTTGTTACATCTTCGATGACGTTGGCTTATCTTGCACAACACGCCCAGTAAGAAAAATCTACACAATGTAAATAAAAAATATCTTTGATTTTACCGTCTAAAACATCCAAAGTAAATATGTACTACAACACGCTACAGAGCTGTTATTTGTTTTGATCATTCACACAATCTTTTTTTTTCCGTGCGGAATTGAGGTAGCCTCTAGCATAGCCCTCACGCCCCGACTAGTCCAGGGTCAGCGAAGGGTGTGTGACTACGGTGTCCACATCTTTCCTCGGATACGAAGGAGCGGGCATCATTAACACAATCTGCCGCTCTATTAACACAATCTGTGAAATAAATTAAACGAAATGTTGGTATCCTCTGCCGCATCATTAGTAAGTCTTGGAATTTTGATACCAGCTCACGTGTTCCCTTTTTCCTACAGTCCCGGATCGTTTAAGCGGGGCGTGAAAAAGCATCTGATGAGAGCCGGCCCTGAGCGCCACCATTGTAACACTACGTGATTGTAATGGATGGATTGTAAATTATCTCTTTCCTGAGATTTTGCCTACAGCTTATCATCAGGCGAGGTAAAGTCAAATTGACGTGCCATAAATAAAAAAAAGAATTCATCGTATGTATTCACAGACTCGTCTGGGAACGAATTTCACCAGTGACTTACAGAAAAATGCAAACTTACTGACTTTCTCGTTTTACTTGATACCATGACATGAAATTCATTGAATAAAATTTAGTAACGTAGTTAAGTTTACCTTGATCGCAGTTCCTATCATTAGTGTAATCCGCTCAAGTTCGTCAAAACAATAATTCAAAGTGAAATTGATTTGAATGTAATAAAAACTAAATAACCTAGAAAGATTAGGTATACGGCTATAATAATATATGTACAGATAGCGGTAATACAAACTACGTTTCACAAACATGGCAGAAAACGTGCTAATAATTACTTGTGATCCGGGTACACAAACCAACTTTACATTTTTGTTATTATAGATTTGTAGCCGATTAATTGTGCGTTTTCGTAGAATCAATCGTATCGATCCAACTCATCATAAATTATTAAACTTGATCAAATATGTAAAATCTATTTCATTACAACTGATTTTGTGAACTGCATGAAAATATAGAGCTTCTTTTAATCAATGATTCTAGCAACCTGGACGATTTGAACAGAAGTATTACTCACGCTTTGCTGACTTAAGATAAAGCTGCATTATCTAAGTGCGATACCGGAAACCATGGTCTCGCTCAAAGCCCACCTTAAAAACAACATAGTTATTTTCACTTCGGTTATTTGGTAATCCGGCGGATAATTTCCCAAAAGTTGTACGATATCACCACAAACCGTGACAGTGATACGTGCCTTCGCAGATTGCTATGAAATATTTAACATGTTTAGCGGAGCGATGATAACGATCACCATTGACGTACTATGTGACGCGGTCATACAGCATACTTTCGTACAGAAAAGCTTACTACGAAAAAAGAGGGCTATTATCTTTCCAAAAAGTATTTGTTTTGATATCACTGATACGTTTAAAAGCAGCATCTTCGCAGTTTATTTTAAGCTCTAACAAGGGAATGTGACAGGCCTATTTGTCCCTTCCAAATGAAAGCAGACTCCTAAAGCGACTAGCGATGAGTTACCATAAGTTACGAAGACCACCAGAACCGCCATAACCAACGAATGTAACCTAGCTGCGTTGATATTATAGTCACAAGTGAAGTTCAAAGCTCTTGGTTACGAAGTACCTATTTCACACTGCACCCTGTTTCCGAATAATCTCATAAAGAAATGTACTAAAACATTGCAGTATTCGAGAAGCTCCTGTTTGGCGGCGTGTATATAATCTATAAGGCGGCCGTTATATTACTAGTATGTTTGATAAGATCACACTTTGATCACTGCCCGGTGATTACGATATTATTATCATCGGTAATGTAGTCAGCGATCGATATTTACAACCGGTGATTTTGTTAAAATAACAGAAAGTTATGACTAATCAATCAATAACTTTTTTATACCATATAGCGAAGGGGGAAGGGGGAGGGGAGAAGGTCACAATCCTACTGCTTATAGAAGTCCAGACGGACGAAGTCGCGGGCTCACTAGTTTGGTAATAAGAGTGCTGGTCCAGGTGTTATCATTGAGGCACTTTTCTCGACTAGTTACGTACCTACTTTAAGCGGAGCGTGAAAATGCATCTGATGAGGCCGTGATTGTAAAGGTGACTCTTTTCGAACACTGAACGCACAGGAATGTCAAACATCGGTTTAATCCACCCGCAAATTGAATACCTACTCTCTCTACTCTACTCTACTCTTACGGACATCCGATTGGCACAGACTCCTTAAGAATACTGTGACAGGGGACCAGCTAGCCTCTTCGCTGTATATCTTCTGTGCCTCTGTTGATAAGAGGAGTACTTCAAAGGAAAGGAATAGACTTGTTGACATTTCTGTTGACAAAACTCTGTCAAAAATGTACTTAGATTTCAGAAGAAGCGTTCAGAATACAGATAGGTTCGCAGACGCCAGCCAGACTGAATTATCCTTGAAGTAATTTTAAGTATTTTATTGTATTAATATAATATTGTTGCTGACCTTGCTAATTTATCTGGCCTTATACTTCTCTTCCTAAAGCAGACCTGTATATTAATTTAGTTTACGATTTAAAATTCATTATTTGCAATTTGAAATAAATTAATTTCGTGTTACTACGCGGTAGCCCAGTGGTATGGGTAATGGACTGCTGAGACGAGGTCTCGGGTTCGATCCCAGGTTTTACCATGGCACACGCTAATGACTTTTCGATGCTTTTCGAAGTTATGTGGGCAATTGGCTCACATTGGGACCTAAACATAAACTGGCGAAATGTGGGTGCTAGCACCTCTGCCTAACCCTTCGGGGATTTTTTACGTCTTCTAGGTCAGCAGCACGTGTTTTAAAATGTTGAAGATCAACAACCAGCGACTATCCCATTAACCTTTGCATCATGAATTCATGACATGAAGACGAGAGCCAGCCTTAGAAGTATAGTGTGCACTATACTTGCAGAGTAGTGATGCATTTTGTCACACTCCGGCTTTAATACAGATGTGAAGCGTTGAACAGAAAGGGTGGGGTGGGTTTATGTTTGTGTACACATTTCAATATGTATATAAGTACACCTAGGGATACGTAGATTGTATGTGTTTGGAGAGGCATAGGGACAGAAAAGTGGGAAGGTTTGGAGGCACCCATTCGTCCAATAGTGTATCAAAATACTAGCTGACCCGCACGACTTCGTCTGCGTCACCCCGTTTTTGCAACACTTTTCATTCCTGCTCCGCACCTGTTAGTCCATGATGTTATATACATTATTGAAACAAACCGCATCAAAATCCGTTGCGTAGTTCTAAAGATTTAAGCATACAAAGGGACAAGAAAAATAGGGACAGAAAACGCGACTTTATTTTATACTATTTAGTGATGATAATGATGTAGTGAAGCTATATTAAACACACTATTAGAGTTCGTACTGGTCTTTTTCATACCACTTTAGGTAGCAGACAAGCACACGGCCCACCTGATGGAAGGCGGTCACTTTGGCCTGGTGGTCTGTGTTGTACATATTAATATGTATCTACACTTTAAACTACTTTAATTGTATGTGAATGATTTGAAAAAGGCAATTCTGTTACTTTTCAGTTTAAATGGAAATAGTCTGGGCGATATCATGCTAAATTATACCTATGTGGGTTCAAATTTTTACACTTTTACGTTTACAAAAATTAATACTTTGTTTGTTAAAAAATCGATGTATGTATAAAGTCAGTTAATTGCAACCTATTTACGTTAGTAACAATTAGACAGGAACTAGCTCTTAAAATAATAAAAATAAAATAAAAAAATTGTACAATAAATATTTTTTTTTTATATATCCTTGATCAGTTCTTGCACAGTAGACATAGTGTTGTACCAGAATAAATTATATATTTTAGTACAAAATCTGATAAAAATATATTTGAAATGTTTCTACAGGCGTGGTCCAATCGCTGAGTTATACTAGTTCCATCAAGTGACACGGGCAAAGGTCTTTGAAGCCATTATTTAGCCAACTACCATAACGCATGAGACTTTGACGCAAGCTTTCCACTCAAGGTTAAGGAGTAGACTACAGTTGCTCTGTAAATGCCAAGATAAGTTACATAAGGAGAGGAAAGGGTAGACGATAGGTCTAAAAATTGCTGGAAGGATGATCATAACCCCTCATTTTCACAAACAAACCAGTTTATCAAATTCAATTATTCTCAAAGGTTTTTCATACCATTTAGATGGCAAACAATTACACGACCCACCTGATGGAAAGTGTTCACCGTGGCCTATGGACGTTTGCGACACCAGGGGCGTCACAATCGTGCTGCCGATCATGTAGCGGGGAGGGGGAGGTTTTAGGTTAGGAGAGTTTCTGTGTAGAAGATCAAGCAGGTTTTCTCAGCTTCCTGCCGATAGCACAAAGTATGTTTGACAAGTGCCAAGTTGAATAAACTAAGCTATTTTCTTTATTTCGCAGGCGACAATCGGCATCGACTTTTTGTCGAAGACAATGTACCTAGAAGACCGCACGGTGCGACTACAGCTGTGGGACACCGCGGGCCAGGAGCGGTTCCGGTCTCTCATACCTTCATACATCAGGGACTCCACGGTCGCTGTTGTGGTCTATGATATAACTAGTAAGTACCAGCTTATCTATAGATCATCTCGCGTATTTCCAACCGGCAACTCAGCATGCTATCGAGTGCCATCGGATCCCTAGGCTTTCGACAGTTGTCACTCAGATTTACAATATATGACAGTACATAGTTTGACACTGACAGAATTATTTAGGTATTAATACTTTAAAAAGAAGAAGTAAAATATAAGTCTGTGCTGGTAGCACGAAAAACTATCGAATTCGTAATGTAATGGTATCGAGAGAGCGGAGGAGCAATATGATAGGCACTTCTACTTCTAAAATATTAGATCGATAGATCTCAAAACTTCGAATACCACAGTATTTTTAAATTCCCTAATGGAAAATGGGACGTTGAAGCCATCTACTGGTTTATTACTCGTAATGTTTTTATAGCACTGACACTGTCCATGAGTCGCGCCTATAATGTCGGTCGGTAACACGCAACAGCCAATACTCTAAAGAGGTTACCTTACTAATCAACTTCGCGGGTCAATTTTAAACTTAGAATACAGAATATATATATATATATTTAGAGATTTTAAAATATACATATTTTGCATATCCAGAAAGGAATGATAGTCTGTTTTATTTTCCAATTTTAAAATAAATATGTCTAAAGTCCTCATTCTAGAATGGTTAGTGTTTACTTTGGCTATAATTGAAATTTGATTATTTGCATCTTCATAGCCACTAACAGCTTTGTAGCATCGAGAGGGCGTGACTCCACGTACAGGGCCTCGATTCTACTAACGAGAGATTATCACTAGATGAATCCGTTTTAACATTAGTCTTCAAAATTTTTACTACCAAGTTAGTGTTAGTTTCGCTGAATTTCTGGCTGGGCGTATCTAACTTCTAATTGTTGCCACTGACACGAAGAAGAAAAAGACTACCAAGGAAGGAGGATTACGAATTCGGAATAGCCTTTTCTAGAATTTCAGTAAAAAGGAAGATCATCTGAATATCATTGCGGTCGTTAAATATTGTGTTGCGTGGAAATAAAAATGAAATTAGCACTTCATAAAATTGGAATGAAAAATTTGTTTCGTCCGGGTGAATATCGGTTATGTAATCATGACCCCCAGGAGCATAAGATAATAATTTTACTATCATAATTATGTATTTTGCTAGGTCTAATAAGTAGTTAGCGTGCCAAAGCCTTTGTTTGCATGAGGCTTAGGTATATTGTCCTACTCATAAAAGTGAGAAAAGTTTCTTAACCCGCCCTGTCTAACTCTGTTATCAAATTCTGTCTCAATTCTCAACTAGCTATTGTCTGCGTCTTCTGATCCCCAAGCGTGATGATACAGCCATGACACTCACAAATATTGTGGATTTCTATTATTACTAATTGGTTCAGTATACCCTGTAACCACAAAAAACTCATTAACTCTGTAATCGTAACTAATTAGGGAAATAAAAATGTCTAATAATCCTTGCCTGCTCTAGGGTTAAGCAATATTTAAAAGTTGCATCTCAAACAAACGTTAGTTAATCCATAAATTAAAGAAGTCGGTACCACAAAAAACGCTAGATACAAAAGTTCTGCTCTTCCAACTTAAAGTACATAAAATATTGTACCCGTCCAACTGTATTACGAGAATTGACTTGCGGTAATGATATTTTAGGCCCGACGCTCTCGCTCGCTCTAGTAAAAAAATATTATACTTTTATTTATCGTACGCAGAGAACCGAAAGAGGTTTTGTATGTAGACGTCTCTAAAATGAGCAGCACTATAGGTTAATGCTACAAAATATAATACGGGATACAGAAGGCATTTACACGAGGCATCTTCACGAGGCATCTTCACGCATAGAAGGCGTGCGTTTTAATCAAAACATATTAAAAAAACACACCAAGATTGTTTACGTTTATTTAAGTACCTAAATAAGTGGACCATAGTAATAATTTGCTATCATATATATAAAACTAGGTACTTAAATTGTTTAAGTATTTATGATATCTTGTATCGCGAGAACCTGCCTTAAATACATCCATGTCCGCAGCCCAAATCAGTTCGTTACATGTACAGTAGAACTCAAAAGTGCAGTAGCAATCCTACGCAACTATAGCGTCAACATTCTAACGCTACTTGTGACCTTTTTCTTTTAAGACAAGCCAGCGTCGCCTTGTATTGCATAGTAACATTACACACACATATAAGCGCGCCGGCCGCACGCTAAACCATTTTGAGCCTTGATGTGCTAATGCACTTATGAGCTCTGACTGTACCTACGAAACATTTTTGGAGGATCCACAATCAGGCGAAATATCTGTAAACTTGTGGGAGAAAACCCTCTATTTGTTGTAGAAATACCACATCGTTGTTCTATAAATTATTGCAGTCATTACAAACAACACTAGTATACGCTCCTCAAGTTACAAGTAACAGAAATAAGTCCATAACCTTGTACAGTACAGTAACCAAGAATCTAGCAGAACACGATAGTTCGTTCGTAACACGCATATTATGAGTATAACATACACTTGACATTGACATTCGTTACAAACCACAAACAGTTTACATAACACTCATTCTGTTCCATTTCCACCTAGTCTACATGACTTATAATACAAACATACATATGCTCACGCCCGTAATCCCCGAAGGGGTAGGCAGAGGTGTATTAAACACCCACATTTCGCCAACTATGATTTTCGGTCCCACGTAACAGGGGGCGAGCCTATTGCCGCGAATTGGGCACTTTGTAAAAAAATAGGTAGGTAGGTATGCCGAAAATTAATTCCTAACCTAAAATGTTGCAGCTAAATAAATTTGGAAATGATGAATGAATGATTTCTTGCTATGTGCGGTGTAAATCGCAAGGAAATTAATTACGTGCTTAGCCGAACAAGCACTACCAGTTTTATTAACGTCTTGGAAAGTATCAGACATGACTTTTATCGTGTAGAATTAACGTGTTTCATAAAGCATTTGCGAAACCGGGATATGAAAGACGTGATTGTTGATTACAGTGGTTGCAGTGCAAGTAAAGCGCATTTCAACCTGAAAGTATGCCAAGTGCCAATGGCCGCTGACTGCGTTAAAATGTGCACGAGATTGATTTTGTGTCTCGGCAATATTCGGCTATTCTCGGCATTATCACACACACACACATTAGGCACTTATAAACTATCATCTATCTACGTATCATAACATAAACTCACGCTATCCCCGCAGGGGTAGGCAGAGGTTCTAGCACCAACATGTCGCCAGTTTATGTTTAGTTCCCAATGTAATAGGTGGCGAGCCTATTGCCATTAACTGGGCACTAATAAACCTGCGATAAATAATTATACACATAACTTCGAAAAACATCGAAAAATCTTTGGTGTGTGCTATATTAGGTACACATGGAATCGAACCCGAGACCTCGTCTCAGCAGTCCATTACCCATACCACTAGGCTACCGCGGCTTCTATCTGTTCATCTATTTTGCTACATAATCAATGAAGTTAATAAGCAGTTATTGATTTTGGTACTAGAAATAATAACTCGACTAAGATTTTTGTGCAGATAACTTTTGCAAATTTCAGAGTTTGATGATTTTGTAAAGGTACGCATCATCAGAACGTAAACAAATACGTATTGGATAACAAATGAATTAAAAGATAACCAAGCAAAAGGCACAAATATGACACCCCGATAAACAAAACACAGCTATGGATTAAAATTAGTAGATAGCGATTAATATATGCATTGATATACCTAATATATGTAAATGCTTAATATAATATATTACGTAATTATGCATGTTACGTAATATAACATCAATCCATTGAAGTCATATCATCATTTTAGGGTTGACAGCACAGACAGACTTAGGTATGACGCCCTGATGTTGCAGAAGTCCATAGGTCACTGTAAAGCAATTACTTGTCATAGAACATAGATTTCTTCCAAACACGGTAAAACAATTACTTGTGATAGAACATAGATCTCTTCCAATGTACTTATGCAATAAGACCAGTCACGGTAAAACAATCACTTGTGATACAACATAGATCTCTTCCAATGTACTTATGGTATAAGACCAGTCACGGTAAAACCATTACTTGTGATAGAACATAGATCTCTTTCAATGTACTTATGCTATAAGACCAGTCACGGTAAAACAATTACTTGTCATAGAACATAGATTTCTTCCAACGTACTTATGGTATAAGACCAGTCACGGTAAAACAATAACTTGTCATAGAACATAGATTTCTTCCAACGTACTTATGGTATAAGACCAGTCACGGTAAAACAATTACTTGTCATAGAACATAGATTTCTTCCAACGTACTTATGGTATAAGACCAGTCACGGTAAAACAATTACTTGTCATAGAACATAGATCTCTTTCAACGTACTTATGCTATAAGACCCAGCATCCAGTCTATTAACCGTTATATTTGCCACCGTATCTTATCTTATCTTATCTTATGTTATTGGGGTGCGTGCTCTGGAGCTTTCGCGGACACTTCGACCCTATTGGATCCTTTGTGTCGACCCCATCCTGGCTCCTAGGTTAAAGGAGGGATAGCCCTCTCTATCAGGGTGGCCACTCCTCTTAATCGCAGGTGCATGTAATCCTCTGGTTTGGGGTATCCCCTCCCGAGTAGATCCATTCGATGTCTTCCTAAGGCGTGGCACTCGCACAGTATGTGCTTCATCGTTTCCACGTCCTCCTTGCAGTGTCTGCATGTTTCTTCATTTATGATACCAATCTTGCTCAAAGTGTATTTTGTGCAGTAGTGGCCAGTAAACGCTCCTATTATTTTCCGGATTCTGTCCCTGCTGAGATTAATTATTTTCTCGCTCAGCCTTCCCAATTCATTGCTTAAGAATTCCTTCGAATGTGTTAGGCCTGGTTTGGTCCTCCATTCCTTAAGCTGCCTCTTTTTGGCCTGCTCTAGAATAGCCCTTTTGAATGTGGCTACGGGGAGTCCAACGAATGGTTCGGGACCTGTAGGTATTTTAGCAGATCCCTGTCTGGCTAGATGGTCTGCTTTTTCATTTCCTTCAATCCCCTCATGACCGGGGACCCAGACGAGCCTTAATCTGTTGGCTCTTCCAACCTTGTTTAGGCTTCTTATGCAATTCAGTGTTATTTCTGAATGTACCTTTGGAGAGCTTAGCGCTTTAATAGCTGCTTGGCTGTCACTGAGAATATAAATTTCCTTTCCATGAGTTTTTCTATTTATAATCTCCTGAGCGCATTCAATAATAGCGTACACCTCCGTTTGGAATACGGAGGCGTATCTGCGGAGACTGACGCTGATGTCGCAATTTTCCGCGTGTACACCTGCTCCTGTGCCATCTAGTGTCTTAGAGCCATCGGTATACCAGATTTGTCTATTACCTTGATTGGTTCTGAGACCTTGTTTCCATTCCTGTCTGGTAGGAATTGTTACCTTGTAGTTCCTATGAAATACTAGTTTAGGCTGTTTTTTGTCAGACCTCATTTCTAGTAGATCCCGAAGATCAGGTGTTATCTCCATTTTTGTATAACTCATTGGTATGCTGGTAGTATGTCCTGCATCCTTAAGTCTTTTGAGAGCTTTTATAGCCTCCATTTGTACAATTGAATGCAGTGGTAGCATGTTTAACAGTCGTTCCAACGCTGCTGTCGGTGTTGTTATAAATGCACCCGTTATAGACATGCAGGCTAGCCGTTGGATTTTGCTGAGCGTTTCCCTGCATGTTACTTTCGTGGTCCTTGGCCACCACACTATACTTCCGTATTTGATTATCGGTAGTATCATCATGTTGTATATCCAGTGCAGAATTTTTGGTTTAAGTCCCCATGTTCTGCCATACGCCCTGCGGCATATACCGAGGACTCTCATTGATTTCTTTGTGACGAAATCTTGATGTGACCGCCATGTTAGTTGTTTATCTAACATGACTCCGAGGTACTTCACCTCTTCGGCCCATTCCAGTTGTACTCCTGCTACCTTAAGTCTTTTTAAGCTTTTTAGGTCCCTTTTGCGTGTGAAATATAGGGCTGATGTTTTGGATGGATTTATCGTTAAGTGATTTTCCATACTCCATCTGAGTGCTATATTCAAACCCTTTTGTAATAATCCCGAGACAGTGCCTGGAAATTTACCGTTTACCATTATCACTAGGTCGTCAGCGTATCCTATTGTGTAGAATGGTCCTTCATTTAGTTTAACTACCAGTGAGTCGACTACCAAGCTCCATAGTAGCGGTGAGAGTACGCCCCCTTGGGGACATCCTCTAGTGGTCTTGGCGTATATCTTCTCACCCGCTAGCGTAGAGCAAATTATTCTGCTCTTGAGCATTTGCTCTATCCATTTGCAGGTGGTGTTGTCCACCCCGTGTCTGACCGCTGCTGTCTGGATTGCTTCAAAGGTCGTTTTGTCAAAGGCGCCTTCAATATCTATGAAGGCCGCTACGCTTATCTCTTTGCAATCCAGTGCCTTTTGAGCGCGTTCCACTACCAAGTGTAACGCTGTTTCCGTAGATTTGCCCTGCTGGTAGGCGCATTGCATCCTGTGTAAAGGGAAACGTTTTAGGGGTCCTTCCCTCACATGGTTGTCTATCAGTTTTTCTATCGTTTTTAGGCAGAAAGATGTTAGGCTGATAGGCCTGTATGATCTTACATCTTCGTAGTTTGCTTTGCCTGGTTTGGGTAAATAAACTACATTTACTTTCCTCCATATCATCGGTATATAGTTGAAAGCTAAGCATGCTCGGTATAATCTCACGAGGTGGGGGATTAGTATGTTCATGCCTTGTTGTAATAGTGCGGGATAGATACCATCAGGGCCTGGTGATTTATTCGCCACATTTGCCACCGTAAGTACTATACTACGTTACTGAGTATAAGGTCTATAAAGGACTTACACGCTTAGGGAGGTTCACATCTCACATCCATAATGTTTAATATCTGTTTCGTTGTTGTACGTGTCTCGTTTCATTTTTCAAAGCTATATTACGACCGCTGTAAAATGTTTAGTTGTTTACGTTATTAAATTACTCACTATTTTTATATTTTTCGCTCCAGACATAAAATAAGCTCATAACTCGTAAATTGAAATGTTTTATCGGTCGTTGAATTAACGATTTAATTCGACCCTTGATACGAACATATGTGACACAAACGGCACAGTTTACAGACAAATGCCGTAACGGTCACAGAACAATTTCAAATCTTTAATTAAATCAGTCGCCCCTAAAATGCGTGTAAGCAAATACAGACTTTATGTTGCGGGGTGAAGGACAATATTTACAACGAGAGGGGTGCGCCCGTCTGTGACAAATATTTGTTCTATGCTGTGTGGGCGCTGGACCTTGGCCCAAGCTCTTTATGTCTACATGATATACGAGCCAACTGTACTGTAATAGGTTTGGTTTTTTAGATAGAGCTAAAGGTTTTATTTGTTCCATGATTGAAAGAATCGAATGCGAATTTAATGTATACGGTGCTGAAAGAATTAGTGACATTTGTATAAGTTGTAACAAAATTAGAATCTCTTCAGAAGAGCTCTATTTGAATCAGGTTGGCATCTATAATATGTATGATAAAGATATGATTACGTAGCTGGAGATATGCGAAAACTGCAGACGCGAGCAGCAGACGATGTGTCGGAAGTTGATACGACGAACGACACAGCACTTTTTCTTTTTTATCGTGCGTTAAATCCCCGTCGATTAAAACGCACGCCCTCTTTGGGTTTATAGTTGCCGCAGGTGAAACAGTAACCAACATACCCCTTGCACCTAGGCAGACTCGACACAGCACATACGTTGACTGAAACGATTTCGTTGACTTATTGAACACTCTCACTATCCTATGGTTGTTACATAAACATTGTAACGATTTCGATTAATTAAACATGTATTAGTAGCTGAAATTCTCATAAATATGAATTCATAAACGAATACATACGTTGTTTTCAATCGATTGCAATTACATACATCCACTGGTTAATATTACGATTAGTAAAGAAGTTTCAATTCGTTCAAGGTTCCAGTAGTGAAGGCTGAATAAGTAAAATGCCATTTTGCGTGTGGAAACCTCTACCCATATCAATTCGGGGATAATGGTGAGATGGCTAAGTCAGATTTGAATAAGAATAAGAATAAGAATAAGAATAAGAATAAGAATAAGAATAAGAATCTTTATTTCCTAGAATATGGTTGGTTACAGGTGTTGGGGTGATTTAGAATATACAGCATATTCTGCCATTTGTGGCGTGCAAATATTAAATTTCTATTCCCTACCAGATTTTTACATGCATTACCTCCACACATTTGTAATTAATAATTGTTTCATAGGCTATGTTCTACCTCGTCTAAACTAAAATTCAATGTTTATTTAATGTCAGAATCTACTTAGATAATAATATATGTCAAAATATAGTAATTGAGCAAATAGGCTTTATACATTTAAAAATTTGTCATCAAAATATTCCATAATGTCGTAATAGTTCTTGTTACATAAAAATTCACAAATTTTCTTGCGGAATAGGCTCATCGGTAATTTCTTAAGACTATCAGGTACATGGTTATATGTTTTAATACACATGCCGTAAACATTATTTCTAAACATTTCCAGATTGATTTTTGGCATTTGAAGCCTGTCTTTATGCCTCGTTCTACTATTTTCGGAATCTCCTAACTTTTTAAATAATGTAGGATGTTTCTTCACAAAAATGCAAATCTCAAACAGATATAAGCAAGGTAAGGAGAGAATTTTATATTGTTTAAACAGAGGCTTACAGCTGTCAATGGGGCCTATCCCACATATTGCTCGGATGCATTTCTTTTGAGCCCTGAACACTTTATCGACTTCTGTCGAGTTACCCCATATAATAAGTCCATACCGAAGTATTGAGGCTACATATGCATGATACAAAAAGGGTTCGGGAATCCCTATATAACCCTTGTAAACCTGATAGCTAGGCAGGACTCCGACTCTACTAATTGTTAGCCATTCTCAAACCACTGATGTTATAAAGACTGCTATTTAATTGTCAAAGTTCAAAATCAAATGAAAAAGAGTACATTACATAGCTTCGTTCACTTCACAAGATGCCATTTAATTTTAGACTTTAAAGTCTTGAATTCAATGGCATTTTTTGTTATCCTAGTATTGTCAAACACAACGGTTATACAATTGAAAGAATCGGGCTCCTGTCGATGCGACGTGCGGGCTTCCCTGATATCTGTTGCTAATATTTGAAGAATATTAGCAACTGAAATTACTAATATTCTAGATTTCTTGTAACACAGTTCCTTTCGAAAGGCCTGGCCAAAGGCTGCTCAATCTGACTCCAGTATCGCTCTCAAATATATCCGGAGCGAGTTCTATCGTCACAGAATAGCACTACTATCAATTCCATGTCAGCATTACTCGTATCTACAGCTATAATAGTGAGTTACGTTAATGAGGTGGTCACACATCATAGTAGGTTGTAGGATCATTGCCTGTACGTAGAGACCGATTTTGTCGTTTTTGTTTGTTTTCATATAAAATTATGAATGTAATCGCGGGTAGCAACCACAATAGACTGCAATCGATATGTTTTGATCAGAACGTCGCGTCGCCGTCGTCGCGTCGTTTAATTGAAGATATTCATATCTATATCTAAAGCGGTTGTCTTTAATTATGATTAAACTATTTATGTGTTTTTATTTACTTAGAATTTCAGCAATTTAAAAAGGGAACTCCCTTTCCATCGGGGATCATAAGTTCCGATTTTCTTGCCACACCATTTGGAATTTTGTACAAACGCACGTATTCCCATCTTCCTATAAAGCAGGTCTTACGGGGTGTGCATAAACATGTTTCCCATTAACGTGGATCAATTCGCTTTGGTCGCAGATTGTAGCCAATAGCCGCTCTGCACTACCGAATAAATTAAAACCTAAATTCATCATTATCCCAGCGTAAATTCTTTTTTTTTATACCACTTACGTGGCCACATGATGGGAAGTGGTTACCGTGGCCTATGGACGTTTGCAACACCAGGGCCGTGACATTCGTGCTGCCGACCTCATAGAGAAGAGAGGGGAAGGGAAGAGGGGAGGGGCTTTTCCCTCCCCTCTTCCCTTGGTCCTTGGTCCCCTATAGTCTACCTTCTGTTTCAGAGTCTCTGTGCTGTTAGTGCAGAAGACAAAGGAGGGTTTCTCAATCTTCCCACCGACAACACAAAACCTCTCTAGTAAGCTATGGCTAGTGGTTTTATCTTAAACTGGCACTTTGGTATCTAAAGATCTAAAGTGCGCTCTCCTACGTTTTGTCGAGACTGCAGTCGAGTGGAAACACCGTAGCAGAATCTTGTCTGTGAATTAACAGATGTGGTGGCTTGATGTGGCACGAAATCTATCGAATTTGTAAAGGTCAAGGTGCCTGCCTACTCTGAACCAGTATGTGCGAAGCCCGCCGATCGCAAAGCTCCGTTCTCTCGATACCTTTACATTATCAATTTGATAGTTTTTCGTGCTAGGGGCGCTGATCGTGGTGGGATCCAATCACATATCTCTAACTTGATTGTTGGCACAAGTAATAGAAAATATTATTATAATATGTAAAGTTGAGAACTGTCGAGTAAAGAGATATCGGATAATAAATAGTTATGTGCCATTATTTCTATAACTAGCTGTTGCCCGCGGCTCCGCCCGCGTGGATGTTGATTATCGCGTTGTACGACTCTACTCGATTCACTACTTGCCTCTCTATACTACTTTTCCTTGCTGTCATGACAACGGAAATTGTTAGCGATATTAGCGCCAATGTATAGAAATTTACCGAATCAATTGAGATTTATGATTATTACTCCGCTCCCTTGTATGGTAGCGTGATGATATATAGCCTATGTTACTCCTAGATATTGTAGCCTTTTAGAGGTGAAAGAATTGTTTAAATCGGCCCAGTACTTTTTGAGCCTATTCATTACAAACATACAAACATACAAAAATAGGTACAAATCTTTCCTCTTTATAATATTAGTATAGATAATACTATTTTAATTGTTTTTATTATGATTATGCAATTCAACGAGCACTTATTTGTTACCAAATGTTACACACAGATTAAATAATTTTAAAAGAACAATAGAATAATATTCGTCTTAGGTCTCTTTGAAAAAAAAAGTTTGATGTTTTATAAAAATATTGTACCTATGTATTTATTTGAATCTGAAAAGGTAAAGTATAGAGAACATAGATTTATTGCAATACGGTGCTACAATTTTATTATTGTCTTTGGCCGATATAACTTAGGTATGAATGAAGTACTCACCCAGTCACGGCTTAAAATACAGACAGAGCAAAGTCTAGTTAAGCGATAAACTTCTAATTGCTCGTAAAGGACGCCGTTACTGGACGTAAACGATAAAACTGTAGGATACTGCGTCTACGCACATTTTCGCATGAATAAACGAGCTCTTTAAATGATCTTACATCTACGTACCGGCGCGGAGGTCAGTGGCCAGAGAAGACCTTCAATGTAGTTCATAGTGTAGTATCACAATGGTAAGTAGCAGTGTGTGAACTTACTTAATATGTAGGTAGGTATACGCAGTAATAACAATTAACACTTGCCGACATCTATATAAATCTTCTTCTTCATCTGTATAAATGTAAAATTACTTGCCTCGACTGACTGATTGATCCACGTAGAGCCTAAACCGCTGGACCTGCAAACTTGACATTTTGACAAGTGATGACTTTTATTGTGTGTACTAAGAATGGATTTGTGAAAATTTCATTACTAAAGGGGTAAAATAGACGGTCACAGTCTTTTTTATACCACTTAGGTGGCAGACAAGCATACGGTCAATGATGGATAGTGGTTATCGTAACCTATGAACGTTTGCAATACTCGTGCGTCACATTCATTTATTCATCTATAATTGAAATTTTATATATGTAGTAGCGTCATGTCCGAAAATAATGTATTAGCTTTTTCCGAATTTCACTACTAAGGTGGTAAAATAGTTTTACGTTCTTTTTCTTGGGCAAAATCATAACCCATTTGGCAATATACATAGTCAAACACATATCCTTCCTTTTTTGCTTCGTTGCAGTCGAGTAAGAACCATATGGTTGTCGTATAATTGTCATAGAATGTCGTCGAATTTCGACAATCCTCCCACGCGTAAGGTGCTTCCAATAACACTTTGGTGTCATTTGGTTCGTGTTAATCACCATATTAGCTGCTTATAAGGTTTCTTAACACAAATTATTGAGTTAGGTTTAGTTTGTCCAATGTAAGATATTGGGCTACGTACTCACGACCCGAAAGTTTGAACCCACGGACAAAATTATTCGTACGACCTTATTTTAGGTACGTGTTTGACAGAAAAAAATAAATCTACAAAACGTTTGTATACTACTCGAGTAGGTCTCATATGATTTCATTACAAACTTTCAGTTAAAAGTATTTTTTTTTTCAAGTATAGATGGGAAAAAGTGAATGCTTCGACGCGATTCGAATCCGCGATCTTTCCCTTACAGGGGGAACGCCACGAAGCCTCGTCTGAATCTTATGAAATTCTCCTATACAACCATCTTTGGGGCGATTATGGAAGCTATCTATATGTCGCAGTAAGATAGCTATAGCCGTAATATAGTTATATCCCTAGGGATATAATTATATGCCGGAACATAGTTATACGAAAAAGATTCATTACTATCTCACTAGGAATATAGTTATAAAACAGTCCAAGTTTAGTGATATGATCATATTACTAGATTAAGTTTAGTGTTATAATTATATTACTGGATTAAGGTTGCACATTGCGGTCCGAAAGGCATCATTTTGGGAAAGTAATCATTTTGGGATTTCGACATTTTAGGAATTCAACTTACTGTCCCCGGAGGATCGACAAGCATACAGCTATCGGTCACAACGAATGATGTTATAGTATTTTTGGAACATTGTGACGAAGACGACCTCCGTGGCGTGGCGATAGTGAACGCGACTGCTACGCAGGAGGCGCGGGTTCGATTCCTGCTCAGTGCAAATATTTGTGTGCATGAATATAAATATTTGCATTGGTCTGGGTGTTTCTATGTTGCGTTTCTGGTACTGTGCGTCGGAAGGTTTACAAAAAAAGAAAAAAAGTATCTTAGTATGTTTATCCGCATTCTAGAACCCATAATACAAGCTAGATAAACTATGCTTACCATGGGTCTGGCGTTGTGTAGATTGTTCTAAAATATTTATTTATTTATTTATTGTGTTTTGATAATTCTGTCCACTGGGAAACTGACGGCTAAGTCACCAGGAAAAAGGGTCACCATTATTAAAAAACATACAACTTTTAAACTTTCGCGTTCCATGATTATGATTATAAATGTAACCGGGAATTAACGTGATCATGGTATAGGTATATACATACCTTTTGCCTGACGTTTCGACCAGGTTACACCGGCCGTGGTCACAGGCTGCTGTGCTGTGGTTACATTTATAATCAAAAACATACAATGTTACAATGGTGACGGTCAGCTTGACAGCCTCATGCGATGCCTTTTCACGCCCCGCTTTAAGGACCCGGGACTGTTGAAACAAAGATAAACTAAATCAACTAGTAACTAAATTAAAAATTAAACTAATACGAGAAGGAAGTTCATAACAGCAAGTTTTCAATAGGGTTTCCATAAGACGCGACTAAAATTCCGTCATTTTCTTATTTCCTAACTAGACTATGCCCGCGGCTCCGCCCGCGTGGCTGTCGGTTATCGCAACTTAATCTCAATATGTGCTACTTAAATTCTATATTACTAATCATAACTCTGGTTCTACTCCGATTGCAATCAAACAAACCTAAGATTTTAAGTTTAACCCCCTTAAAAAAACCGCATCGAAACCCATTCAGTAGTTTTTGCGTCCGTGACGGACAAACATTTATATAAAATAGTATAGAAGTAAGAACATTTTTAATATCCAGAATCAAGATGTCAGAATATCTAAGATGTCGAAATCTCATTTTCGTATGTTTTTGTTAACATAATTAAAATCCCACCGCGCTTCATAATCGTCATTATACAGAAAATTCATTACATTTTACGTAGGTACCTTGAATTTATTTTCTCCCCGCGGTCTTATTATTATAGAGTTGCTAGGTTTTAATTACTAGTTCATTATGAAAGCCCATTTTTTCCGAATAAAAATATAAACCTTATTGCAAAAACTTAAATTTATTTTTTAATGGAAACCGTGGCCTATGGACGTTTACAACACCAGAGGCGTTATAATCATGCTGACCTGTAGAAACCTTTTAATGCCCTACTTGAAGCACCTCGTATTGTAGTCATTCGGAAATACACAGCAGGTAGTTCATTCCGCAGCCTGAACTAGCGCGGATTTACAAGAATACACTAACATACGTCTGAACTTCTATGGAAATATACAAGATTGTTCGATTCAAGGTATGAAACGTCGTAAATACTTTTTTTTATCTAAGTAATCTCTATTATGAACGGATAAGGTGTGTTTTCGTTTTACAGTACGTATGATTAGTACGTATTACGGTATTATATACGGCCAATCAAAACAATTGTTTACTAGTAATGAAACCTATTATTAACGGTTGTATGTGTGAGTTTGGCGACATCCGCTACAAAACTGTCGTATCTTATTTCTAATAGTTTTTTTCTGTTCTGCTCGTACTGTTCTGTGGGTTCTGTCGATACCACACAGAGTGTTACTTTAAGTCCAAGACATCTTCACCTACCATATCGACGGAACATGTCATTCTCTCCCATACATTCGTGCTATATCGTCTACCTCAGCTCTATCTCGCTCTACATTCATACTTTTAACCGTTTTTACGAAATTAAACTTATCTCATAGTCTCAAAATCGCTCGACACTCGCTTTCTCAAATCACTAGTGCCACTTTCATACTTCCTCTAATGTACTCATACCTTATTCTTCTAATCTTTACAGATGCTAATTCATTCCACCAAACGTCGAAATGGATTGATGACGTGCGCACAGAACGTGGGTCCGATGTGATCATCATGCTGGTAGGCAATAAGACGGACTTGTCCGACAAACGCCAGGTGTCGACTGAGGACGGCGACCGCAAGGCTAAGGAGCTTAACGTGATGTTCATCGAGACCAGCGCTAAGGCTGGATACAATGTTAAACAGGCAGGTGTTTTATTCTACTATCATAACTATTACCGGCCTATATCTTGACCCCTGTCACGAAAGAAACCAGGCTCTAGCGCTCGCAAATTTATAAGACACAAATTCGCTCCTGCGTGGAATACTGCTCGCATCTCTGGGATGGCTCCGCAAAGTACTTATTAGATGCTCTCGACAGGTTGCAGCGACGTGCGGTCCGCATTATTGGGAGTCCTGAGGTCACAGAGTCCCTCGAGCCTTTGCAGATGCGTAGAGAAGTTGCGTCCTTGGCAGTATTTTACCGTCTCTACCATGGTGAATGTTCTGATGAGCTCTTCCAACTAATCCTACCCTCCCCTTTCCTACACAGAACAACGCGTGCAGGGCTTAGGTGTCACTCGCATACGGTACAGAATATTCCATCAAGAACCAAGCGGTTCGGTGAGTCTTTTCTCTGCCGTACCATTAAGTCCTGGAATTCCTTGCCGGCGCACGTGTTTCCTTCTTCCTACAGTCCCGGGTCCTTTAAGCGGGGCGTGAAAAAGCATCTGATGAGGCCGTCAAGCTGAGCGCCACCATTGTAGCACTGAACGTGTTTGCAATGGTGACCCTCTTTCATGGGACTTTGCCTTCAGCTTAACATCAGGCGAGGTAAAGTCAAATTGACGTGCCATAGATATAAAAAAAAAAAAAAAAAAAAAAAAAAAAAAAATTGGTTTAATATTATGATATATGATTGAAGGATTTCAGCTCCTACGTCACCGTAGCATTCTGTGCTGTTCTCAAAAGACAACCCAATAACGCGTTCTGCTCATATTCACTATATTTTGTGACGTTATTGGGGTCATGATATATACCGTTAACTGTTAATAATACTTATACTAGTTGCAAATCAACAGTTGAAAGGCAAAAGCGTGCAAGCGACATCGTATATAGGTACCTACATAGGAAAAAAGTGCCAAAACTACAACATTAATAATTTACTGAATAGAGATTTTCTTGTGAATGTAAGCGACAACGAGAGATTATCGCTTACGCCTTCTTCAACTGTCGATATACCTTTTTTTATCGTACGAAATCCCCCGCCGCCGCCGGAGCTGGTTGGGGAGGTTACGTCCGACTCGAACCGACTAAAACGCACGCCGTCTTTGGGTTGTTAGTTGCTGGAGGTGAGATAGTAGCTAACGTATCCCTTCGCAACCGGCAGAACCGGGACCCTCTCTATCGAGATGACCCCTTCGACTGAAAAATCTTAATAGTTCTACAATTAGGGCATTCTTTCCAAAATCTTGTTATTGATTACCGGTAGTGTTGGCATCTGTGATCTTCATTATAAGACTTACACTACAGTTTCAAACTTAGACGGGGTGACGTCACATTGACGTACATTATTTATAAAAAAATTAGCATCAGAGACCTCGAGCACACGCGAGAACTATCTGTGAACAGTGCATCTCCCCGAGTTTAATGATCCCATGTAATTAACGATCGAGCTCGTAACTGCAAGACATAGTTACGTAACTATGTCTTGCAGTAATGACGTCATTACACTAAACAGTCTGTACTCAGTATAATGTATGACTTGTTCAAGACAAATTATAATATGGGCACGAAACTATATGAGGCTATCGCTGTATCTATATTGCTGGAAAAGATCTCAGTAAAAAACAGCCAATTTATCGAGCCTGTAGTTCATCGAGAATGAAACTTATTAATTTTGTCATCTCTATTATCGACATAAATGAATGAAATATCAATCTTTCATATTTTTACAAAAATAATTACTTTAAAATTAATGATTATGTAATTGCATGCTCTCTCTTTCAGCTTAACACTAGTTACAGCGAACATCTAATTACGAAAAAAAAATACATTCATGCAATTTTAAACGTCATCTATTTCATAACCAATTGGTGTGCATGCCGTGGCTTATTATTATTGGTGTATTAAGCCGCGGTAGCCTAGTGGTATGGGTAATGGACTGCTGAGACGAGGTCTCGAGTTCGATCCCAGGTTACCATGGCACACACCAATGACTTTTCGATGCTTTTCGAAGTTATGTGTGTATTTATCGCAGGTTTATAAGTGCCTCGGAGAGCACGTTAAGCCGTCGGTCCCGGTTGCCATACAAACATCTATGGCAGTGGTTACGGGTAGTTGGAGCCCTCAAAAGTCCAACCAGCCTAACTTGGAATTTCGATATCGCCATTGGTCATTAGACCATTGGTTGTGGAGGTCAGATGGCAGTCGCTTCACGGAAAATATCGAAGTTCAGCCGCATCACAGTTAGACTGGAAAGCCGACCCCAACTGAGTTGGGAAAAAGGTTCAGGGAATGATGATGATTAAGACGCTGAGAGAATTTATAAATTACACGATAATATTATCACGTACTTATTTCTTATTATTAATATACTGTTCTTGCGCAAGTTTTGACAATTTTATGCTTATGTATTGCCGAAGAAGTCATGTCACCGCATTGGCTCTTTTTCTTTGGCATATGATGTTAGGGAACGATCCCGAAAACAATAACAAGGGTTACCTACTGACTATTTTAACAAAATTTAGCAATTTTTATTGGGTAATTCTTGCAATAGTGCTATTATAAGGGTTTAAAAATCATGGCATTCACTAAAAAAGTGTTGCACTTAAAAAAATGTCTCAATATTGTTAAACTGGTCAGTAGTAGGTATCTCTTGTTTTCGTTTACCGGGAGCGTTCCCTAACACCCCGTACATCTCTTACCATATTTATACCCCTGATAGGTGAAGCCGCCTGTCATCCTAGTAGAAGCCATACATAGATAGTGTATCTTGCATGCACATGTATGTATAACACATGTTTAAACAAATAAATTTGATTTGGTTTGATTTGATTTGATTTGATTTGATTTGATCTGATTTGATTTGATTTATCAGGAGTGCTAACATGGGCCTTCGAGTCCCATTACCACAATCCGTAGGGAATCCAGGTATTAAAAGTGGCCAATTGTATATTATTCCAGGCTATTTATTGGCACATATCTTGGAACTCAGTCGCGTGAAAAAAAAGGCCTGGCCCTCGCAGATAGTTTCATTATAATCTATGAGATTGTTAGATTGGAACTCGAGCCTATACCTAAATTTCCCTGTACTAAATTTTGCAGTCGGATTTGTTCCAACGTTAAGTGTGATTGAGTAAAAAACATGCTCATTATATTATTATAATTGATGTATGACGTCTTATTACATTGCAGTTGTTCCGGCGAGTTGCGGCTGCGCTGCCCGGTATGGACTCTGCGGAAAATAAGCCACCGGAAGACAGTATCCTTTACACCTACCATATATGGACGACGCGTGCCTAGGAGCGGACCAGGGCTTCTGACGTCACGTACCACGTCATTGTATGGAACATTGCATGGAATGGGGAACTGTTTGTGGGGGAACGGATTGTTGAACGCATTTAGGCATTGTTGAACGCAAAATTTACTAATATTTAAATACTTTTCTGACTAAAATACTAGGTTCTAGGCGCGTTCCGAACTCAAAGTCACAATACGTTAAATATTTAAATGCCATAGTAACATAACTATGTGTGTAAATATATTCAAGACAATGATATACAGGCAAAGTGCTAGTCAAAAGAGTGTTGTAACAGAATTTTACATGGTTGAATGGTTTTGATTAAAAAAAATCGTAAAATACAAGTTAGGTGTCCGAATTATTTATATCTTCAATGATAACTTTTTTTTCAAGAGTTAAGAATATAAAACAGTATTAAAATAAACATACAATTCCATTAAATATTTGCCAACATATAATATAACATACCAATACAAAAAAAAACAGTTAATCCGTTGTATCGAAACAACATAGCAATTTTAAACTCTATTACAAGAGACATTGAATTGAAATAAGAATAATTCATCGTTATTTATTGTTTTGGAGTATTAAAAACCTAGATTTTTGGTTAGTTTACGCTTTGTTTTGTGTCGTATTTAGATACGTTTTGAATTTAAAGTAGCCAATATTCCAGGCAGTGCTGTATACCTTATTTGCTACCTATGTATGGTTTGTTTACCATGAGTTCCTTGTTTCGTCATTAACAGAAAATTTTGCGTTCATCAAATGACACATAATAAATACAAATTTAATATTGGTGGAACGAGCATGTAAGGGTAATTTTGGTGGGTCCGCTCCAAAGGTAACGTAAACCCGTTGAAGAAAACTAACGTTATTTAACACACACACACAGACATAAAAACGTCACGCTCGTTCATACATGCACATATATGACATATTTAAGTACTATATTTCAGTGTGTACACGAACCATTTGCTAGAATATATCAATATGTTTTTACACGGTTGTTTTGAACATTGGCGGAATGTTTTTGAATGAAATTTTATTGTTGTACTGTGTGGAGCTAGCTACGGATTGTAGTGTACATAAAATAGAAGTTGACTGGCATCAAAACTATTTTTTTTTTACTTTTTATAAAAATTAACGTTTTAACTACTCTATGAAGTTATCATTCTGTCAGTGCGAGGTACGATAGAGATAACGGTTACGGATACGCTTTAAAAAACCGATGCAAGTGGATCTTAACCGGTTTTGACCCCTATTTCCCAATACCAAATCAAAAATTAAGGGCACATACGAGTACTATACGTATGAAGGATAAGAACAAAATTCCAAACGCCTATGTGTTATTACCATCTAGACATTAATATTACTAGCGTAAATAGACCCACAGACTCTTTCATTACCGCGTTACCGAATTTAAAATGTCATTGGTAGTGACTTGTGATTTTTAGTGTAGATTCATACACATCAACGCTATAGGTATCTATTTATGTCAAAGTTGATAATGGTTTATAAAAAATAGTTTTACAGTTCATATACTCTGTCACTTTCTCACGCATGGGTTATTAAATACCTTTCGGCCACCTATGTAACTGTGTTTCGTAACCCGTTACAAAAGAAGGAAATTATACGTATGTCACTCGCACACTATGTTAATCTGAGGATGTCTTTATGACTATATGTATATTGGAGAAGTCAAAGTCAAAAGAAGTGTGGTTTATTCTGAACAATAAGACAGCATAGACTGCATTAGTATAATGTCATCAATAAAACAAAATAATAGGTTGCTTAGCCAATGAACTACTGCACTGCGGCAAAACGCGACTTCGACTGGAGGAAAATCTGGGAAGAAACTGGGCGGACTTTTATTTGATCTATTTACAAATATTTTGGCTTAGTCTACATACAAGGATTCGTTTGAGTGACAGCCTCTGTGGCGTGGCGGTAGTGTTGCTACATTTCTACGCAGGAGGCGCGGGTTCGCCCCCCGCTCAGTGCAAATATTTGTATGCATGATTATGGCTATTTGCACTGGTTTGGTCGTATCTCTGAGAGCACATATAGCCGTCGGTCCCGGTTGTCATACAAACATTTATGGTAGTCGTTACGGGTAGTTGGAGCCCTAAAAAGTTCATCAACTGGTCAAGCTGCAATTTTTCGATATCGCCTGTCAGGGATCACAGAAAATATCGAGGTTCAACGCAGTTACATCGGCCTCGGACTCAGAGGTTATAGCTTCGGATATGACCGGAATTAACGCACGTACGAGGATGACTAGGATTTGTTTGAGTAGTTGAGTAAATAGCTCATTTCCAAGCTATTTTGTCGGACGATAGGAATTGGGTGCTTATGTACATTTTTATCTGACAACGGTTGTAATATATAACAGCATTAAATTCTATCAATAACTGCAAAATCTTACTATTTAATGTTATAAATGTGAAAGTTTGTGTTTATGGATGTTTGTTATTCAATCACGCTATAACTGCTGAACGGATGTCGACGAAATTTTGTTAAGGAATAGATTACATTCTGGAATAACACATAGGCTAATCTTATATATTTTTATCCCGGGATTAGGATCCCATAGGTTACGGGAACGGGATGCCAATTCCGCACAGTTATTATTCCTATATTTTTTTTCGTAAATGACGTAGCTAACTTCACACATTCGTTGATCGTTCAATGGTTACTAGTGAGTGTCCCGGAGTTGGTGGTGGTGTTATAACGTCTAACGTCTGTGTTGTAAGTAAATTTAACGATACTAATATTATGTGTATCTGTAATGTGACACCTCCATGTGCTATGCTCAGGCTCTAAGAAATTTTGATAGGCCATAGACGCAGAACTTGAGATTAGTATTTAATATCAAAATTAATATCACTATCACTACATTGTATAAAATAAAGTAGCGTTCTCTGTCCCTATTTTTCTTGTCCCTTTGTATGCTTAAATCTTTAGAACCACGCAACGGATTTTGATGCGGTTTGTTTCAATAGATAGAATGGTTAAAGAGGAAGGTTTATATGTATATAACATCATGCTACGACTAACAGGTGCGGAGCAGGAATGAAAAATGTTGCGAAAACGGGGTGACGCAGACGAAGTCGCGCGGGTCAGCTAGTATAAAATATACTGGGTATTAGGGGTACGCTCCCGAACACGAAAGCAGGTAATACTTACTGACCAGTTTAAAAAATGGGTTATTTTTTTTATTTCAATATTTTTTTTTGTATGTAAGACCATAATTTTTAAACCCTGTAATTAGTATTATGCTAATAAATGTGTTTAAACATCATGCCACCTACCAAAAAATGTATTGCGATAAAAAAGTAGTCCAATTTGTTTAAACTGTTCAGTACTATCCTCTGATTTCGTTTTCGGGAGCGTTTCCCTAACACCTTGTATACCTATCATTATTGAAGTTATAAAGTACATTTTCATAGAAATATGTGGTCAATAGGCATACAAAGTCCATTAAACATCCATTTCTTTCTGTCATAAGTCATGTCATAAGGCATGGGTAAATAATAAATCAATGAGATAGAGGTATTTCTAGCCCGCATTGCAGGCCCCAATATGTACCTAGTATAATTGGGGCCTGACCACCGCTTCATAAAAGTAATATTATTTTAATCTTACTTTACTTTCATAGTGAGATTCGTACTCGGACCTTTGTCGTCCAACGATATTTATGTACTGTATAGTGTTTTATTCTTTCCGTGTGCAAAATCCTCGCGGATTCCAATATCATCAGACTCGGTGAGAGATGTTATGTCGGACTCAAATAAAAAAATAATTAATAAGAATTTTAGCAACTGGAATTACTAATATTCCCTCTAACCCCTCCAGCTAAGCTTAATGGCTTGTGTTAGGAGTTCTCGTCGGTAGTGTAATGGCCAGGATTTGACCCGGGACCTTTCGATCGTATGGCCAACTCCTTACCCCTAAGGTACCGCCGCTTCAAATAATTGAAATAATAATTTTGCTTCAAATAATATTACTGTTATGTGATTGTTGGTGGGGCCCCAGATACAGAATAGATCCTCTTATAACGCATGCTCCGACAAGACCCATTTAAATCTATTTCTCATTATCATACCGACCGTAACAGCGAGGAATGCACCTATGTTTGATCAAAATTTCATATCCTAACCCGAGTTCAGCGCCTAACACTGGTTTCCTTGTAAATAAAATAAACGATCATAAATTAATTTGTCACATACTTTGCATATCAGGATGAAATTGCCACAATTAATAAATTATTATTGTGTTAACTTAGAACAAATTAATTCTAAAGAAAAATAATTCAAACATTGGATTATGAACTGGACGAAAGTGTTGGTCTCGTTTGTACGACACAATTTGCGAGGTTGCATAGAAAGAGTAAAACGCACTCAGAGTTGTGCACGCTAGGTGAAAGACGCTGCTCAGACAGCCGAGTTTTGACATAATTGCTATTTCATAAGAATGTATGGAACCAAACCTGAAAAACGTTAAAATATACTTAACCTTATACTTAATAAAGAAAATTACGTAAATATTATTTCGCACCAAAAAAGACAACTCTTGATCGTAACGAACGGAAAAAATATTTAAAGAAAAATTCATAACAAAATACAGTTTTCTTCTATATATTCTTTTATTGTTTTTATTTTTATTTTATTATAATTTTCTTCTATATTATTTCTTTTTGCTATTAAGATTTTTTATTACAACTGATTTATTTATTCATTATTTGCCGAGCTAATCTAGGTAAATAATCACGCAATAATAGACGAAAGAGTAGTTCAGTGGTTCGTCCTGTGATAATTTCGGCCCATGGGACGAAACAATACTTTTCCATAATATAATAATTTTCATTCGTTGATTCGTCCCATCGATTTAATTTTAGAGATATCTAAGTTTTTAGTATGGTCGACAAGACAATGGTGATTACTTTAATAAAATAAGGGTGACTGAGGGACTTGTCGACTGAGATCGCAAACTTTCCCAAGGCACTGTCTCCCTCGCATGGAGCCATTTAAATATATTTTAATTATTTTTTAAATTATTTTAATACTATTAATTATGTCTCCTAATTCTATGGCATAAATATCATTTTAAATTTTAAATTTGATAGGTATAAATCGTCTATACTCAATAATAGATGTAAACATTAGGTATAGTATATTACAACACAAGACAAACCGAAGACTTATATCGCACTTTGAAATTGTGACACCAGTCTTTAAAATAAGGGTAGTATTTAACCTTACAACTGTAAATCCACATTCAATCATTACATTTTAAATAGAGGTGCAATTAAAAATTCCCCTTAAAATAATACTAACCTTATTACCACTCTGCAATATTATTTTAAGCAGCATTTTCCTTGCTGACGTTACTTCATACAAATTTTGTATAAAATGAAAGAAAAAAATCAATAGGACGAATCACTGAAGGAAAACTCTTATTATTTTTAATTTCTGTGATTCGTCCTATTGGGCCGAACCCCTATAGGACCAAACACTGACTTACTCAGACGAAAGACTGTGCAATGTCAACATTTTAAAACTGGTTTTGCTTTTACGTTTTCTCAAAACTTAGATTTTTTCGATCAATAATATAATCGTAGATCAGCAATTTCATCCTTAGGGCAATACATAATAGTTTCGTGGTCTGCGAGACAGAGAAATAGCTTAGACCTAGTAACAATAGCGGAGAGAGGAAATTGTATGGTCTCCGTTAACACCAGAATGGTTGTAAAAGTGACAAGATCGACGCGTTTCAGTTTTGTAGAGCGTTCTCTGTATCGTTCATTTCGTCTATGTCAGACCGGCAGTTTGATATCTTTATAGAGTAGTTAAAACCAAAGAGTAATGAAAAAAATCACTTAGTTAGTAGTAGCAGCCCTGGTACTGAAATATCTAGCTTTAAGCATTAGAATACCGCACGTAACGGAGTATAAAAGCATAAGTGTATATTTTATTTTCGTGCGGCAATCCACATGAATACCAACCCGTCGGCCTTCGGGGTTGTTGTGTTGAACTCGGACCGACTAACACTGTTTTTACCACCACTTAAGTCGAGAGAAGCCGTCTCGGCTCAATTAGCGGGCTCTGGGTCTGATATGCATTTACCTACCATTAGCAAAGTTTTAGATAGGTTAGAATTTGTTGGAATTGTGTCTAAAATTACCGGAACTACACAACTCCTTGTGATTTCAACCGGTTTGATTCCGACGTCGCCCCTTCCCCGCCTAGATGAGACGGTACCCGTGGGATTTGCTCTCGTCAAAAACGGGACCACAGGGTTTGACCCACTAGTACAGTAGAAACTATTGCTTGTACGTCACCAGTGGGTCAGTTATAAGACTGTACCTAAGTGCCGGCAATTATCTTGAACAATAATCAGAAACTACCAGCCAATAAACCAATATGTGGGAAGATCATTTAATGAGCCCTATCTGGCCGTAATTGTCTTTTTGTATGAAAATGTTCAGACAAACTAGTAACAGATAATATTACTCGTAAGTAAATTGCTACTGAGGAGTCATGTTACGATCGCGATATTCATTTATCTTAGATATTTAGAAGGAAACCGTGTGTTAGGCTACTTCAGATCGCTTATGCTTTTTATAAGGTATGGTCGACAAAATTAACATATAAATTATTGTTGTTTGTTTTTAATTTATGTAAATTAAGGACACGAGATAGTGTGTAATATGTCACCCATTATGGTTTAGCATTAGTTTATAATGACGTCACGTTTTTATTTCGGTCTACACATGTTTGATATAACCGATGGACTCCTTAACAGTAAGTTGATCTTATTTGAAGTTTATATATCAAAGATTATTGAAAGCGTCTAAAATATAAATATATAGGTACATACAACACCACTTTTATGTAGTTAATGTTGTCGACTGTACATGTGTAGCTGCTAGTATTATGCTTTTTAAATATATATATATATATTTATTATTTTGCTTTCATGCACTTTTATAACACTAGTTATATCTATAAAAGCATGCTGAAATGTACTTACTCTGAAAATAATCTCATCTAAGCAATCGTATTCTAATCTTTGTCATGGACGGTGTCGTTAAACAATTGATTAAAATTTGTGACTTTTTATTGAAAAAAATCTATTTCAATCGACATTTAAATTGACGGATATAACATAAAGACGTCACTGTATAATTTCAAGGCAAAAGGACCAATTTGCGACTTTGATAAGCATAATATACTAAAATACCCTTTTAGTGCAAATAAGAATTACCCCCAATCTACCCGTTTAACGACACCTCCGCTTCAGACCTCCATATAATAGTAGCAGTTTTATTTTCCTTAATGCGATATGTGTACAGTGCACGAGGTTATCCTGCGACAGGCGCCCGGGGACAGCAAGGAGCCCGACAGCGGCTGCGCGTGCTAGGCCTTCGCCCGCCTCGCCCCGGCCCCACCACTCCACCGCACGCTGTCGTCACACATACTGTAGCTGCCACGCAACAGACTGTGTACTAGCATTCTATGATACGGGGTAACATTTGCTATTTGAAGGGTAATTATATTCTATGTATTATTCTGTGGGGGTAACATTTGTTATTTGACGGGTAATACATTCTATGTATTATTCTGTGGGGGTAACATTTGTTATTTGACGGGTAATATATTCTATGTATTAGCCTGTGGGGGTAACATTTGTTATTTGACGGGTAATATATTCTATGTATTAGCCTGTGGGGGTAACATTTGCTATTTGACGGGTAATATATTCTATGTATTAGTCTGTGGGGGTAACATTTGCTATTTGACGGGTAATATATTCTATGTATTAGTCTGTGGGGGTAACATTTGCTATTTGACGGGTAATTATATTCTATGTATTAGCCTGTGGGGGTAACATTTGCTATTTGACGGGTAATATATTCTATGTATTAGTCTGTGGAGGTAACATTTGCTATTTGAAGGGTAATTATATTCTATGTATTATTCTGTGCGGGTAACATTTGCTATTTGACGGGTAATATATTCTATGTATTAGTCTGTGGGGGTAACATTTGCTATTTGACGGGTAATATATTCTATGTATTAGCCTGTGGGGGTAACATTTGCTATGTGGAGTAGTATGTTCTATGATATAACCTGCGGGGTAACTTTTGCTATCTACAGCGGTGACGTATTCTACGATATAGTCTACAGTCTACAGGGTTATATTTACTATCTGATGAAGGGGTAACGCTGACTAATTTACTTGTGTAATAATAATTCAGTAGCAACTACATCTGATTTAAACAATTTTGCAATCAAATATATTTTTTGACATTGATTTTTTGCAACTTAAATTAGGAAATATGTAATACATAGTTATGTTAGTTGCATACTGAGATAAATCTTGCTTAACATGAACGACTTTGACAGTATGCTCTGACATCTGATCCCCAAATTAATTTTATCACAATTTTTCATTGCTCAATAACAACGAAACAAGCTAAAATTTAAAGACAACTTTTAGGTATAATTTTTCACCATTAAAAAATATATCATATGATAGGTATAGTAAAATAAAATTTCGCAATTATCACAAGTATCGCGACCGTATGTGCGATAGTTGTATAAAGGTATGTGTTGACGACAGCGTGCATGCACCGATCTGATACGTGCTAGCGTGCTTTTGTGTCTACAGTGATATTAGATTATAATGTACTACCTGTAGTTTGAAACTGAAACAATTAAGGCATAATATTTATATGACTGATGCTGTTTTACATAGGCCTTCAGAGCGCTTAGTACGAAAAACTATCGAATTCGTAATATAAAGGTATCGAGAGAACGGAGCATTGTGATTGGCAGTCTGCCTCTTGTGAACGTGTGTGCGTGTGTAGCCCGCCAATCGCAATGCTCCGTTCTGTCGATACCTTTACATTACGAATTCGATAGTATTTCGTGCTAAGGCTACAGTACTCAGTAGTATTCTTCAACTCGCGAACAATGCCATATGTGTGTACTTTAAGTAAAATTTTATGCTACGGTTTATTCTAGTTTTATTGGGCGGTTGTGAGCTCTTAGAAATTTATATAAGGTCTATTTAAAACAGTGACGTGCTATTTTGACTATGCATTTACACAAAAGCACTATGTATTAGCCGCAATAAGAATATGAGTACTTATGTGGGAATTTTTTTTGTCACTCTCTGCTCTTTGCCAGTTAGTTAACGTCAAGTTTTAACATGTTTACTATTACTCCTTACCCTACAGTTCGTTTATTATCACCCAAATAGTCCATTGCCTCAAGCTTTCGTATATCACATAATCATTTAAAATTTTAGCTGGGAATGTGAAAAATAAATTCCTACATTATTTTATCCCTTTGATTTATATAAAATAAATAATATATACTATATTAGGCAGGTTTTTTATATTTAAGTTCGTGTAAGACTGAAACTGTGAACCTTTATTTCGCCAGGGACTCGTAAAGTTTGGAAATATGTAAAGGAAACAGAAATTCTTATACGAATGAGGAAGAAATGACGTGTGTGATGTAAAGAAGAGAGAGAGAGAGAGAGAGAGAGAATGTGGTTATTGAAGAGTTGTGAGCAATCGTAACATTTATATCGAGGAAATCACGTAATAATTTATATACTTGCGTTAATATTACGAGCGAAAAGGGTGCGCACTGTGCGGCATTAAAGGAACTTCATCCCGCGCACGATCAAGCTGTGGAATGAAATCCCTGCTGTGGTTTTTCCCTGTGACTGGGTTCAGCATTGACAGGTTACTACAGGGTCTGTGCACGAGTTTCTGTTCACGAGACTCTGGTAGCACGGGTGTGATAGGGGCCGTTCAAGTATAGCGTAATCACTACGAGGCGGAGGGGGAGGGGGGGGGGGGGTTATTTGATTTGCTTATTTTGGATGATATGGGGGATCTAGATGGTGATTACGTCATCGGTAGTTATTTAGATTGTTCTAGAATATTTATTTATTTATTTATTTACACGAATGGGAATTTGCACGTTGAATACTGTATCACTTAAATCCTTATCTGTGCCCTAAATCTATTTACTTATTTTTTTAAATTATAAGTATAACATTATAATTGTAATATAAAAAGAAATATATTTAAAATTTAAAAATGTTCGACAGCATGGGAGGCCGGGGGGTAAGAGATTTGGTTAATTGCTTGTAATAAATCTGCTTACGTAATATTTGAAGGGCCCCACCTTCAGTGTTGCAAACGCCCATAAGCTACGGCTACCATTTTTCACCAGGTGAGCTTCTCTGGCACCTAAGTGGTATAAAAAAATATTTTTACCCAAGACGGACTATAATTTCTTTTACTATTTTCCGACTTGATGTTACGATTGCACCCGCGTTTAATTTAATTTAACGAGGATTAGAGCCGCTCTGTATTTTGTACATAGCACGCGGCCGCGCGGTTTCAAATATTCAAACATATAAACGAGTTCCTAACAATTGGTATGCTATGCAGTTAGGTAGATGAGATCTTTTTATGTGTTGGCAACACCTCATTGTGATTCAAAATCACTCTACCGTTGTGAATGTCCAATAAATTGAAACCCCGCGGCCCCTTGTACATTAGTATTATTTATTTACTTAGTGCTTAAGTGCAAATATTAATTCTTTTATCTAATACAATGATAGTGAGATTTCGCAGCTGGCTTTCAAGTGTCTAAATTTTGTATAACACTATTCTATAAATGTACCATTCCAATATGCTTTGAAATAATAAGGTAGCCAATCAATTTTATCAATATATAAATACTTTTTGGAGAAGTTTGGCCTCTTAACAGATATTCAATAACTTAGTGCTTATCTATGATTATTATTATTTAAATTATTTTTATAATTTATTTTAGGTGCAATACATTTGGTACTGTGTAATGGAGTTGTTCCATAGGAAGTTTTTCAACTGTGTATAGTATGAAATATTTTGTCGAACGCCTTACCCGGACCCCGATCTTACTGATTGTGAACCACTGTCAAACCATTGAGATTAAAAAATTGTCGTTGAATTTTTAATTCTATGAAATATGTTTCATGTTCGAAATTAAATGAAAAAGATTACATTTCTACGTTTATTTCACACTACACGATGCCTAGATGCATAAAAATAAAGTCTGAAATTTACTTAATAATGTTTTTTGTAATCTTAGCCGTTTTACAATGGCTAGCAATTAGTAGAATCCAGGGCCCTGTTTATAAAATATTTTTTAATTATTTCGTAGGTGAAATTTTAAGCTTATATTTAAGTATTCACAATGGAAAACTTTCTTATTGAATGAAGACCGTACTTGCATATCCCAATGCTCTCTGTATTTCATTTTTTTATAAATCTACACTAATACTATAAAGAGGAAAAAAATGTGTTTTTATGCGCGTGCGTATAGGTGTGTGTGTGTAGGTTTGTAATGAATAAACTCAACTCTACTGTGCCGATTTCAAAAGTTGTTTCACCATTAGAAAGCTACATTCACCCTAAGTAACATAGGCTAAATTGCACACCGCGATAACGCGGGCGGAGCAGCGGGCAACGGCTAGTTTAAATAAATAAGAATAGTATCCTAACAAAACAGCAATATGAAATCTGCCATGTTCCAATAAAGATCTTAATTTTTTATGAAATATTTCTTATGAAAGGTTTTTTAGAATAATGTCTATAACATATTTGTGTAGATTTGTAAAGAGAATGAAATATCGAGAGTGTAGGCTACAGTGTTGTTCTGTGTTAAAATTGTAAATAGCCGTATCACGCTGATTTATTTTGAATAAAATATTTAAAACACTACATATGTTATTTTATTACATCCCTACATTTGCCATTTACCATTATTTATAGATTCTGTTCGGAAAAAGTTCGTAATAATACCGGTAGATGGTTCCAGAGTCGACGCACAAGAAATAAATAGACGAATTTTGAATTATCCTAGCTTTGTTCAGTAGCACAATTTTATTGGCTAAAACATTCCCCAAGGGACCAGTTGTGGTTTCAAATCATTCTTGAATGCAGATTTTCATTAAAAAATTCTTGTTTTGCTATTACTCATTGTGTACAGAAGACGGTTAGTACTCCTTTAAGGTGTTTTCAGTCGCTATGAATTATATTTTAGCATTATCAGTAGCAAGGAATTACATTTTGTAGTGAATGGGGGTGAATAACATGAATTATTGGAACTAATTCCAATCCAATCTTAAGATACGGTGTCAAATATCTACTGAACAAGATCTGCCACATTTTATGAATCAATGATGTACCGTATGTACTGTATGTATGTTCTGTACAACACAACAACGTACAGTACAACAAATTTCATACTTAGAGGCCACGCACCAAAGCAGAAAAATGTCTAAGCCAGAAAAAGGTGTAGAATCCAGAAGCATATGTATGAATGTCGCGTAAAAGTAGGAAAATTTTGTGCGTTTTCGGCTTGGGTTTGTGGCCTCCCTTATAATATATCCAATGTGTGTATATGAAAAATCCTTAACTGTCGGTACCAGCGGTCGACTTGCAGACGCAGTCGCCAATGGGCTCAGAGCAGGAGGGCAACGAGAGCGGCTGCGTGTGTTGAGTGCGAAGCTTCCCCCCCTTCACCCCACACACCCCCGCTGTCCCCCGCACCGCTTCCAACGCACAACATGTAACGATACCACCATCAGAAAAGACTCGATTACTTTTATCGATACGATATTTTTATCTATGTGCTGATTTTAAGATCGAATATTTGGAATATGGAACGCAATGAGTGAGTTGGACCCCGATTCTCCACGACTGAGATTACAAAAACTGCCATGACATTTTCGGATTTATGGACATAATCCTAAAGTTCAAAATTAAATGAAAAGGAGTTTATTGCATCGTTTCATTGACTATACAACGCCATTTGTAGAAATAAAATCTAAAATTAAATGGCATTTGTGTAATCTCAGTGCCGTGACAATGGTTGACAATTAGTAGAATCGAGGCCCTGATTGTAACATTAATTTAATGTAAAAAAGTGAATTTAGTTTGTAATGTTCACAATTTTTTAAGAAATATAATATCAAAATTGCCTTCTGGTCTAATTTCCGACCATTACGCGAAAAATATTCTCCAAAGATTACAATTGCTTGCTAGTCTAGTCGTAGTCTAGTTCAAATAATATTCTTGCTTATTATGTCGCATAAAATATCTTTTTATACCGCATTTGGTGTGATATTCATGACTGAACATTTTTGTAATTCAGAAACTGATTCAAATAAAACATTCCGTAAATAACATTTAAGAGATTGTATAGCTTTAAAGTGATCTACACAATAATTTACTTATTACCTGTAACATATTCTTACTTATTCTTGTTTTACTGCATTCAAAGTAGCTTGAATTTGTTCATTAAAAGGTGTCTATTCAATCAGAATTAGGCCAATTTTGGGCAAGGCTATAATCAGACGTGGGCAAAGCAGATCAGACGTGAAAAAATAATAATATTACGTTGTTTGTTGATTGTACATTAATTATTGATATGATTACCAATTGTGTTATGTCTACGATAAGCTATTATATACTTTCTTATGTACTATATAAGTATTCAGGTACGTTCGCAAACGGCGAGCGCAGGGGAATCGCATTTATGACGTTATATTGTATATGGGAGGGGCTGGGGGTACGTTGGCAATGTATGGTGGTGTCGTGAACGTGTATAGGTAAGCATCGGTAAACACTGTACCTTCTGGCAAGCTGCTGTGTACTCGTTTGCCACTTTAGTAATTTAAAAGGGCTCGCAGAAAATGTGTGTTGTGAGCTGGGCGAAATTTTTAATGACGCTTTTTATGGATGCATAACTTGAAATTTTATTTCCAATGAAATTATCTTATTTGAGATAATTGAGATATCTTCCTATTTAATACAAGCATCAGTATAAAATTAATTGATAATATGAAATGTAACTTTGCCCGTCTGTCAAGCGAGTTCCTAATGTATATTACTATGGCGTTGTGTGAAGATCGGTTTGTGATACCGGCGGTCTGTGAATAACAGACGCAACATTTTTTAAGTAATATAACAGATACAAGTACTACAAAAATTGCTTTTGGCTTTGATACGTGCTATACGTACGGCACTTATATAGGCAAAATTGCCATGTTCGTATTTACATATCTTTCTGTTAGAAAAATATACAAATATGAATATAATAACTTTAGCCAAAAACTTATAGAAGTCAGGCTCAAATCACGACTTACTGATTGATATGGATGGATTTCCGAAGTCATTTATTGCAGACACTTCGCGTGAGGTAATATAAAAATTAATTTTAATTATGTTATCGGTATGTACAGTTCATTATTTATGTTATTTCATTGTATGTATACAAATTAAATTCCAATCGGTACAGCATCGATTAAAATCATGTGATAATGTGTGTTTTTTTTAATTTGGATGACGCACGGCCGTGTATTACAGTACCGTAGTGTTGCCTATCGATGGTCGACTATCGCTAAACTATGGATAGTCTATCGATAGATGACGTCATTTCAATAGTATCGATATGCTATCGATAGTATCGATACAATCGATAGTACGGCACTATCGATTGTGTGAGTCAGGGCAATACTATTTATATACAATGATAGTATCGATATTGATATTGTATCGATATCGATATTGTATCATCGATACTATTGAAGACGCGCATATTATTTAGGTGTAATACTATCGATAATATCAATAGTATTGATATCCTACAGTTTAATAAACTGCGATAGTATTGGTACTATATTAAATAAAGCTAAATCCAAAAGAATGTGTAACTTACCCATCATCAAAACCAATCAGCTAGCCACCTACCAGTCACACAATTATTAATATCAAGTAATTAGTAAAATAATGGTTTAACATTACTATGCTATGATTGGAGAACGATAGTATCGACGTTTATTAAACTATCAATTGTGTAATACTATCGATAGTTTCATACTATTGATGGTATCGTGGTATCGTATCGATAAACATCGATAGTATCGATAGTATTACATGAAAAAATTGATACAACTTGTGCAGTTGATATGTATTAACAACATTGCCCATGAGTAGGTAAATGACTTAATTACTTATCACACCTTTATAAGTATGTATAAAAATGCATGTATATAATTAAGGGTTTTATATACATTTAATCAGAAAATTGACTGCCGGGTGAGACATTATAAAATTGAACTTATGTCATGTTTTAGAAGAACTATTGGTGTAACTTTCTACTATGGTGTAATTTGATAACAATCACAATTTTATAAATGGTTGCCCAAGTCTAGTTGTTATTGAGGCTCACATATTTATGACGTCACGGTTATGGAAGGTAATAGAAGCGGGTAGCGGTCGTGTCATTAGTTGTAAAGCGAACTTGTGGAGTGAGACCATAGCCTTTATAGCGCTCTTGGTATTTGGTTGTGATGCTAATTTCACAATAAAAAATATTAACAGCGGGTACATAGTTTGTAGCTATTGTCTTACATTTTTAGCGTAAGTCGATCATTCATAAGCACCCAGCAAATTTTAGAAGCATACTAGACTATTGAGAAAATGGACGAAGCGATTAGTAAGAGTCGAACTCTTTAAAATTACCTACACTCTCTCCGCAGTTTGAGAACACACACTGGGCAATGTTGAATGTAGGTATACAAACATATTTCACCATCTCAAAGGTAAGGCTGCGGTTCCACTGAGGCGGAGTCGCGCGGTGCGGAAAAATTTTAGCCTATAACAATCACTCAATCATCAATCTTTCTCCACTATGTCCCGCTCCGCATCAATGGAAACACAGCCTTATCATGGTTAGCATTCAAAGCTTACACTTCCAGAGTCCACTCTGCTACACTTCTCCTCACGTAGTTTATGTTGCCATTCGACCCCACCAGCCTTGAGACGAAAGCCTGCACTAGAATCTCGCTTGTTAGTGAGTGAACCGGATCGCAGGTTAGAAAGGGGCCCAGTAACCTTCATAGGAAATTCTGCAGAATTTACTGAGAATAATGAGTTGCAGTACATACTTAGTTCCAAAAATTCCTTGTAAGCTGTCAGACAAGACAAAAAGTTTACATTTAGAACAACTGCTTCAGGAAATAGGTAGGTATTAAATACAATCGACTTGTAGATAGGTATCCGATGCATAGTTAGATCTAGAAACGTCCGTGTCCTTGACTGATATGAATCTCGAATTGAAACCATTGTCAAGTAAGTACGGATTATATTTTAGAAATAAACTTGAGTGTGGATTTAATGAATTAGTTTCAAATCGAGATTCAGTATTGAGTATCATTCTAGATACGGGCCTAAACATCCATTGTTTTATTAGAGTTTTGGTTAAATATCTACAGGAACTTTATATATAATTGTGTTATTTCAAAATATAATTATTTCGCAACCAGAAAAGTGTATTTTTGTTACTTTTAATTGCCCGAAATATCAGCCTAATAGTACTAGGCCCGGTACGTGCTTAGCTGCGTATAAAGTGAAATAATAAAAAAAATGAAGAACCACTCGACCGATTTTGTGCAAACTTCACATAAACCATCTACTAAATAGTCCGAACAAAGACATTTGGTTTGGATAAATTATTAGCCCGTTCTTTAGTTATAAAATTACAACGAAAAATGGCATTGATTTCTCCGTTTTTTCGTGGTCCCAGGAATTCTTATATACCTATTGATAACTTAGGCACACGCTTAGAGTATACATATAAAACTATTTATACTCTGAGAGTACACGTTGTTTACATTACACTAACAACGAGTTGTAAACATATTTGATACAAAACTGGGTGAAGATTTGTCAAAAAATTTGAGAAGACATGTTGTCAGAACACACCGGTTTTATACATGTACCTACCTATTTAGACTGTGTCAATCAAGTTGTACACAAGTTTTAAACACATTTGCGTTCACATTGAAGTTTGCGCTATATAGGAACTTGTCAAATACATGTTTTAAACCTTGGTGAAGGTGAAAACGAGGGGTAGGTTAGGGGTACCTTTATTTTAGGAGATTCAAAAATTTAGTACAACTGCCATTTTGGCATGTCCTTCTACTTTTTATTTTTATTTTAGAAATTTGACAACTTATTTAGTATAATAAAGCCTTATAATTGAAAATTCATATATTTTACTACGTTCTTAACTTAATCGCAGTGTAATTCTGTTAAAACTGAATATTTAAAGATTATTTTATTAAAACAGCCAGCATTATTTTGACGTGTCCCCAGTGACAAATGAAAACTTTAAGTATAATTTTTAAAAATATTTTGTGTGACACCTTGATATATTTTATTTTTTTTACATAAAATTAACTTGATTGCGTATATCAAAATAATTATTACAGCTTATATCTGTATTTATCTATTTAAAAATATTATAAATTTGATGTCCCCGAAAATTGAAACTTCCGGACAATTCTGTTTTGTTACCTCCAATTCTTAAAAAAATCATTCTACTATTACACCTTTTTTGATTTCCAAATATAGCAACACCGTTAGTCTTGAGATCAGCCATTTTTAAATTAAATGGCAGTTTGTGTTTTCGTCGCCAGAGTTATGTGTAGTGTCGCCGGTTGGAGTTAGAAAAATTTTTGGTCAGGTTTGTACCAATTTTATTAATTACTTTTATACACGTTTGTTACAATGCAGTTAACACAGAAAATGCTTATTTAATACTAGACAAGATGTTGATTTTAGTTTAATTTAACGAAAAACTGAGCCGCTTATATATATTTTTTAACTTTAGGATACCACAATATGTTACTTCGGTTTTGTTACCGTGGGCCTGGTAATATATAATCGGACCGAAAAAGTAACAAAACCGACAGCGTTAAGCTAGGTTTATATAGAGCGGTTTTATTTATTTAGTTTTACGCATTAGGAACATTCATCCCATACGGGATGAACTTTGGATACCTACATAGCGTAACGTCGGGTTATTTTGGGGTAAACTTGTTAACCAATAGCAACACAATTAACACACTTATAGGCCAAGCCAATTAACACGACGTTACTCTATGTGTATTTAATAAATTTTTTTCAGAAATATGCCATTAACCGCTAAAGAAAAGATGCGTAGATATAGGGAGAGATTAAAAAATGAAAATCCAGAGAAGTATGAAGAACAGCGAAAAAAAATTTAGCAAGAATTAAATCAAAAAAGAAAAAATCTCAGAAATGACATAAGCTGAAGCGGAAGCTAAAAGGAGAGAGTGGAGAGACGAAAAACGAATAAGTAGACAACGTCGTCATGATATTGGGAGGCCTTCGCCTCTGCCAGAAAATATGAGTAACAGTACCACTGATAATGTAGGAAGCGATACAGCAGAAAATATTAATAAAACAAAAAAATTACAGTCAAAACTTAAATTATCTTTAAAGCAAAATAAAAATATGAAGGGTCAAATAGATAATCATTATTTTGTAAGAAGTATAATTATCATGCGTAAAAGAATAAATTTTAATATTAATTATACCAATGTGTCGTCTACGTTTTCATTAGTCCATAACTACTCTCACAAATGTATAACACAGTATTTTTTCACGATTTTGTCTTGGTTCTATGGTTAAAATTGTTCATAATAATGAGTCAATGAGGATTATACAAGTAGAAATAGATAGATTAATGAAAACATTGAATTATTTGTGATAGGTAGATATGCAAGGACTTAATGTTCCTAATATTATAGATCTCATTACAAAAAATATACAAAGATTTAAGGTAGTTAGTTCTTTAATGGGTTGGTGAGAGCCATGTAAACTGAGCTTAATAATTTTGTTACCGTCGATTTTGTTACTGTCCCCCAATATTTTATCGGATTTTTGGGGTTTTTTTAGTAAAGATCTTAATTTTTTGGAATAAACGTAATTTTGTTTAAAAATATCAATTATATAACGATTACTGATCATCTTTCTGCTTTGATATTGGTTATTTTGCACTCTGTGCACAATAAACAATTGTTTAATTGGAACCCATGGTAACAAACCCGAGATAAAACTGCATTTTTATAATGGTTTTTACAAATTTCTATTTCTTGATGATTCGTTAAATAATATAAAAAGACTGTATTTTTCGAATAAATATATTGAAGTGTTTTAATCCATCATAGTTTCATTTATTATTAAACTCAAAGTATGGTAACAAAACTGACAAAAAGTCATACTTACCCTCATAGTTTTTCATTTTTGTTATTTAAATACTATTCTAGCTGAAAAAATATTTTATTTATTTAAAATTAGACAACATAACTATTCTATTTCAGTTCTCCAAAAATTCCTACAGTGTTAAAAAAAAACAACGCAAATTTTCATCAGTTGTTCCAAATTTTTGAATCTCCTTGGTCAAATTGTTACGGTTTATTTTTTGTCGTAGATCGTAAGCGATAGCTGTCACAACTCGAAAGAAAATGCGTCCGAAAATTTCTATCGTCCATACAGTCTAAATATATTATAATCTTAAAAAAAAACAAAAAAAAACATTATCATCGTTAATTTATAGTATACCTAGGTACATAATTATAGTTATAGTGTTTACCAATGTCACAAGGTGCTCACTTTCATTAATATTTTACAAATTTTGTTACTTTTTACAAACTCTATTTTTCTCGAAACTACTGTTTTCACCTAAGGTTTTTTATACCACTTAGGTGGCAGACAAGCACACGGCCCATCTGATATAAAGTGGTCTCCGTGGCCTATGGACGTTTGCAACACCAGGGGCGCTACACTCAATTTGATTATCATTACAAAAATGTGTAAGATGAATGTTTCGTCGACTTCGCGGCCAAAGCAAACAGTAGGTACTAGCTTTTAAATTTTAATTATGGAATTTCATACAATTTATTGCCAAGTTATTGCATAAAGTATTTGAACTTTTTCAATATTTTTAGTTCTATGAAAACCTAAAGCAAGCGTAGATAGTTCAACTATTTTGCCTGGTTCTCCAGGTGTATGGCTAGAATAAGAGCCGTTCGTATAATAGGCAACACAAAATGAAACTTGAGTTCCTGCAATTCTAATTCGATGGCTCAACAACCAATCAGCTACTCTCAATAAGTGTCAGGAAGATGGCGAATTCTGCTGATTGGCGGAAATTCAAGTTGCCGGTAAATGAGTTTTTTTTTCTAGTAGCCTAGTGTAAGGAGAGGTCAAATAGCCCAAGCTCAAGATTTAGAGATAGAGAAAGATCTAATTTTAATACCTACTCTTCCATATGCAGAAACTATCTAACTTTACACTTAACTAGTATGTTCAACACAAAGTTTTATCATTTCCTATATTTAGCAATAATCATACCTATTCGACGTACAAAAGGTATAAGGACTATTTTACATAAATACTTATTTATTTTATAACTGAGTTGGGAAAAGGTTCAGAGAATTATGATTTTGGCTTACGCTGATTGAAACGAGGGTGTTTTATATTATCTATACTATTATACAGAGTGTAAGGGGAACGCTCCCGATTAAGCCGAAGGCTCCTGGTAGTCCTGGTAGTACTCATGGTAGGTACACAACATATTGCCATGAAAGACGGCAAAGTAACATTTTTTTACTTTTTTTGTTTACGTTTGTTTGATTGCAATCGGTTAAGTAGAACCAGAGTTATGTTTCGTAATATAGAATTTAAGTTGCACAGATGGCGCTTAGGTCGCTATAACCAACAGCCACGCAGGCGGAGCCGCGGGCATAGACTAGTTATTATTAAACTTCATATCGCAATGTGGTCTTAATATGCTTTATTGCCGTTTAGAAATTGTTTTGTTTTGTTAAAGAAACTTGAAATTAGTATAGAAACTTGAAATTAGAATATTACTTGTAATTAATGCGTTTCGATTACAATTGGATTGTTTAATTTTAGTACGTAACTATATTTTATGACCCTAAAAAGTGATTCCTATGTAGGTAGGTAGGTATAGACAAGTAGGTACTTTGTTGAAAATTTGACGAAATAATTACTGCACTTTGCGGGTTTGCAAGAGAACTACTATAAGTTAAACTCACGTTTGTACCTACATGACATGTCATTTTGTTCCTATTAAATGGCATATACGCGTATGTTAATTATAAAGAATGAGTAGGTATACCTAATAATTAAATAGCTAGGTATATCTTATAGTTACTGTCTGTTGTACGCGCCCCCACCCGCGTGGATGTCGAAGAACATCTTGTAGGTACCTACCTATCAATTTCTTATGACGATTTTGTAGCAGAATCGCTAAAATATTGCAAAATATAATACAAAATTATTAATGGCGGACGCCAATGTCAAGATTTTCAAGAATTTCTACCAGATCAAACCACTGAGATTACAAGAAATGTCATTGAATTACTTACAGATTTTAAAAGCGATGTTATAGTCTAAAATTGAATGGCATTACGCAAAGTGAACAAAACTACATAATATGTAATGAACTCTTTTTCATTTAATGATTTAGGTAAAGCTTCAACTTAATGGTAAATGGTGTACCTATTTAAAGCCGAAAACTCAATGGCCGTTTTTGTAATAGGTAGGTACCAGTGGTTTGAAAATGGCTAACAATTAGTTGAATCGGGGTCTAGGTCCAGTTAGCAGATCAGGGCTTATGGGGGCCTTGTCTTATTAAGACCATAGTTCCTAGTAGTTTGCAATAGTTGCAATAGGTATAGGTACGTCATTCAACGCCACATGCGCTTACGCTTGCACCAATGCAAAGATATATGTATGCAGTACCTACATATGCACCAATGACGTATCGTCGCGTCGTGCCATTGGTGCAAGCCCATGTCAATTAGACAATCTGTGTTCATGATCCAGATGCATTCATTTCGTCTCACTCGCACCATTACTCGAATTGCATCAACTGGTACCTATTTATAATGGTGGGTGGCGCGGGAAGGCGTTAAGCTGTTAAATGTATTTTCATGGCGCCATATTTGTTTGTGTGATTCTATTATCTAGAGTCATAGATATCTAGGTACTAGGGTACCACATACCTACAATATCTTTGGATGTTTGATTTTAGATTGTCATGGTCATTACTAAAAACTTTATAAGAAAGAACGTAATATTTAGGTATGTATACCTCCATTAAATTCGTTTAAAACTCAGTTTTATTCGGTTTTATTTGAAAACTCAGTTTATTTATATTTTTCTGTTTAGAAACGCATTTTAAAGACTAAAAACCAATATCGGATCATCAGTTAGTTAGTTTGTTAGCTTAGATAGATATTCGTTAAACGTATTTTTATAAAAAGTTCAGGAGACCCAGGCCACTCGACTGTGCCATTCTCTAAACAAACAGCGCTCCGTCAGCCTTGATGTAGGGTCATTGATCGAATTCCAGTGACGTCACCCAGGTCAATCAGATAAGACGGGTGGCGCAGCGCTATGATGCTCGACGTTGTACTTGTACGGTTGTATTGATACAATATATGCTTAGAAAATTGAACAGCAGATAGAGCCACCTTGGGAAAATGAAAAAGTGGGCTAAAATAGAAAAGTGGGTAACAGGGAAGAGCGACAGTGGGAAAGTGGGGCAATGGGCAACGATAAAAAGGGTAAATGAGAGAGTAGATGGAGAGATGGGAAAACGGAGAAGGAGGAGAAGTCAGGCGAATTAGTACCTAGAGTGGAGAGGCGAGTATCTATCTATCAGGTCGAATAGAGACACCAGTAGAAAGTCGAGAGTTGAATAGAGCAGAGCTTTTAAATTTACAACACTCCGATAAACAACATCCACGCTGGCGAAGCTGTGGGCAACAGCTAGTAGGTATGTACCTTACCTATGGCTTAGCACGCACTACGATTAAACGCCCGCGTTAAACCGCAGGTCTGAAATCGCAAAAAAATGTAACACATAGCTTTCTATACAAGCGCACGCATTAGTGACTTTTTTCAGTGACTGATTTTAAAAACGCAACTTGTTACGTTTTAACCGCGGTTCGAAAACGCGCGGTTTTTTTGTGTCCCATAAGAACAGTATTGTGGCGCACGCACGGCGGTTAATCGCATTCGGTTTTTATTCAGTCTCGACTGTGCGAGTGCGGAGGATAGACGTTTTTGCAGAGGTTAAGTCATGTCGTCCGACTCAGAAACATCGAATGTAGACTACGACAATTTATCAAAAAACATTATTATTGAAGTGGAAAAAAGGCCCGCATTATATGACAAATCGTTAAATCAATACAGAGACAGAAATATTAAAGCCCGGCTTTGGCAGGAGGTGTATCAAAATGTGTGCCGAAATTGGACTAGCTTGTCGGAGTTATGTTTATGCTTTCTATTTTTTAATTTCAATATCAAAGCTACAACACATGCTGCTCGCCAGAAATCCATGGTGAAATGAAATAAATTTAAGTAAAACGCTAGCCGCAGTGCGTGTTGATGCCCGTTTTTGCGTTTTCAGCTTTTCCTAAACCGCGCGCGTTTAATCGCAGTGCGTGCTAAGCCTATGATATAATATTCGCTAGTGAAGTATCTTGTGAGTGGGATGACATGTCTTCGCGGGTAACTCACCGACACATGCGTAATCGTACGGTGCTATTATAAGCCACATGGTTTCACCAGGATAGTGGCTTCTTGCCTTCGTATATCGGTCGCGCTCACTCTTACGATCTACTCTGATTGACGTCACTTCAAAGTTTTTTAGGTGAGAAATAAACTTCAAACAGAAACAATGTGAAGGAAACTCAAAGGTCGACTGGGTCTCCTTTGGTAGCTGAAAGCAAAGTCCCAGGAAGAGAGTCACCAGATTACAGAATACCCACAATGTTAGAATGGTGGATTAGCTTGACAACTTCTGATGATCAGAAGCTCTTTCACACCTCGCTTAAGAGCCCGGGATTGTAGAAAGAAGCAAACACGTGTGAAGTAAGTGTTGTTAAGGAAATCTAAGACTTCTTGGCTTTTTTATTTTTCAATACCACTTAGACGGTAGACAAGCTCGCGGTCCATCTGATGGAAAGAGGTTACCGTGGCCTATGGACGTTTGCAACACCAGGGGCATCACATTCGTGCTGCCGACCATATGGTCTCCCTTCTCACCTCTTCTCTATATAGAGAAGAGGTGAGAAGGGGAAGGGGAGGAAAGTAGAAGGTTAACAGAGTCTCTGTACTGTCAGTGCAGATGACAAAGAAGGGTTTCTCGGTCTTCCCACTGACAACACGAAACCTCTCCAGTGAGCACTGACTACCCTATTCACCGCCGGAAACACAACACAAGATTATTATTAGCCATTCTGGTGGCGCGTATGGTGCCGCGTTGTCACGGTAATAGGTAGGTACTATACATAAGTATTACCTATTAGGTAAGTACATATACAGATTGTAATTTGGATTGTAATTCTCTTCCCTTGCGGTATCGTACAAGGTGACTGAGGGATAGAGCTGTTTAGTATATGTATCAGACAAATATAGGATTCTATATAATATACTACTTAGACTCAGCCTTTGATGTATGGCTCGAGTTAACAATAAGTAGTGTGCAGAATATCGCAATAAGGTACACATGGGATCGAACAATTTACAACGGTGCCGGTGGGTGAAATGTAGGTGTTAACTATTAAATAGTTTCAGTATTGTTTTGCCCAAGTTTGCACTAAGAAACAACGCCGCGAAATCAATTTATCTACTTAATCATAGTAATAGTTAGTCCAGCTGCTTCATTGGCTCAGTAACAATAAAGATGTCGTCTGCTAACTGAAGATTTTGTACATTCGCTTCTATCTCCCACTGCTGGACTTCGGGCATCCCGTCAGAAGGTAAAAAGCTTAAAATTCTACGATTGTTTGATGGCAATCGATTAAGTAGAACCGGAGATATGACCTAAAGTCACGATAGCCGTCATCCAAACGGGCGGACCAGCGGGCATCAGTTAGTGACTAGTGTAATTACCTATAACCTCCGTATGATAATTAATTATCTTTATTAACATGAAATATTTATTTTTGAGTGACTAATCTTTCGCGAATGCCGGGGAATAACCGTATGATTAAGGGCAAGTGTGTTCCACTGAAGAAGACTCAAATCTACTAAATTGCGAATTTAATATAAAATTATTAGTTGTTTTCATCGATTGCATAAGAATTCTAAAAATCTATGTATAATCAAGGAAAAGTGGTTCAGCCGGACTGACTGACTCATTAATACAGTGGTACTGTATAACTGTGGATTAAACAGACTAAATATTTTGACAGAAGATGCCTTTTATATTGCAAGCATCTGAAGCATCTACCAAAAGACTTGAAATTTTCATGACAGGGACAAAAGGTGGTATGGGAGTCTAGACCAAAGCAAGGCAAGATAGGTACCTATAGCCAAGGCTAATGGTTAGATATAAATGTCAGTATTGAACACGTGCACAGTCGCAGGCAACAATACCTACAAGAAAAGTCTCTATCGAATTGCAAAAGAATTTATCTAAATTCTAGCCATAATATTAATCTGCATACTAAGTACTTACATAGCTAAGAGAACACAATTTATACCTAGAGCCGTTCAAATATTACGTGAGCAGATTTTTAACAATTATTTACCCCCTCATCCCCCTTGTCAACAAAAGTAAGCAAAGGTTTTACCCCCTCCCCCTATGCTTACGTAAAAATTTTGAATTTTTTTATATTGTATTTTAATGATGTATTATAATTTTAAAAATTACAATACGTCTAGTCGCTATAGTATTCAAACGAAACAATACACTGACTATTAACAGACTATGAAATTTAGACAGTTGAATAGCGCGCGGTAATTCCCCTAATCGGTTCTAAAGAGTGCCTAAACGTACGTATTTTTGCAGGAATTCCCGAAAATGCGTTTCGTTTTCAAGCATAGACCATTTTTAACACGAATGGCAACCCCGATTCGTGTAAAAAAGTAAACAACTACCGATAACGTAATCATCATCTAGACTCCCCTACCCCCCATGTCATCCATAATAAGCAAAACAGAGACCCCCTTACCCCCCATGGTGACTTACGTAATACTTGAACGGCCCCCTACCCTTTTTTAAAAGATTCATCCTACTAAATAATTCTGTTACAGAAACGAATGTCATAACGTTTTTGTGTTTTATTCCGTAAATTTACCAAAACGACGTTATAATTTTACTCTGGCAACATTATTATAAAGTTCTCCGCTATCACAGTGCTAGCCTATTTATAGTTTCAAAAGTCTGTACTGTAATATGATGAAAACATTGGTGTCGCAATATAGACTTTGTGGTTAGCGCATATGGTTCTTTATGGCAAATCTCTGTTTGTATTTGGCGACCATTGCACAATATTATGTTAAACAGACATAAAGTAACTGCGTGACGTCCGTATACAGAGCATATTATGTACTTTTGAGTTTCGCGAGTCGCGGATCATTTTACGCATTCAGTTGATTAGTATCTCTACACTGATCGTATTGTTTAGTACCTTGGTTGTTTGGTTGTTAAAGATAATCAACCACTGTTTTTAATTAATGCTAAGAAGTTTTGTGTTAATTCTGTACTTTTTTTAGATAAAATCTTCTATAGTCAACTTAATACGCCGGGATATTTATGTAAGTACTAGGTATTGCTCGCGGTTCCGCCCGCGTAGATGTCGCGCAGTAGTGTAAATTTTAGAGCTCTATTGATGAACTCTACTCGATGCTCGACTCTACTCGCATGTCTTATGGTTTTTCCATAAAAATCAGTTCCGTGGTTTAAACGTGAAAGCATAAGCATACAGACAAACATACCATTTTACTTTCGTATTTATAGTAAGGATATGGACATGGATTTTTTATTTCATTAAAATTATATTATATTAAGGAACTGACTCAGTAACATAGTGTATAAGTAGAAATATAATATAACAGTTGATCGGTAATGTGTCTTAAAGAATTAAAATAGAACTTTGCGTATCCTAGGTCCTAGGTACATCCTAGGTAGCCTAGTGTTATGGACTACTGGGACGAGGTCTCGGGTTCGGTGCCAGGTTTTTTTTTTTTTATTGCTTACTCCCTCCACAGCGTGCTGTGCACTTCGCGGAAGCGATTTTTAATCTATTTTTTTAATATTATTTCTTATTAATTTTCAACAATATTTTCTAAAAGGTTACCACTCGGGAAAATTAAAATTATATTATATTAAATACAGCTTTGACATGGGGGGTAGGGGACTCTAGATCATGATTACGTCATCGGTAGTTATTTACTTTTTTACACGAATTTAACCCTCACATTGTCTATGCTTGAAATCGAAACGCATTTTCGGGGATTCCCGCAAATAATACGTACGTTTAGGTACTCTCTTTAGAACCGATTAGGGGAATTACCGCGCGCTATTCTAATTCAGTCAATTGTCTAAATTTCATAGTCTGTTAATGGTCAGTGTATTTTTTCGTTTGGATACCATAGCGACTAGACGTATTGTAATTTTTTAAATTATAATTCATTAACATTACAATATAAACAAAAATATAATTAAAAATGTTTACGTAAGCAAAGGGGGGGGGGGGGGGGGTAAGACCTTTGCTTACTTTTGCTGACAAGGGGGATGATTGGGTAAATAATTGTAAAAAATCTGCTTACGTAATATTTGAACGGCCCCTTACCGTGGCCTATGGGCGAGTGTAACACCAGAGGAATAACACTCGTGCCGCAACCCCTGTAAGAACAGAGACATTCTGTTTATGTTATGTTAGTGTATCCACAATAAACTGACTAATCTATATAAATAAATAAAAATGTATCACGAAATATGTTGCTTAGCTCATAACTCGAAGACGGCTGGACCAATTCGAGTAGGTACTTAATTCTTTTTATATATTCCATGAACTCTAAGGAAGGCTTTTATGGAGCAGCGGAAACGTGATCAGAAGTCCATGTGAGCATAACCGCGGGCAATAGCTAGTAACAAATATAGTACACAGCTATTTACCGTAGCCTATAGACGTTTGCAACAGGCGTCACACTCATGTTGCAGACCCTACAGAAATCTTCTAATGCCTTTGTTAAAAAGGTAGTAGTGGGAGAAGGAGGGGGGGGGGGAGGGGGTGAAGGCCAAGAGTTTCTATGCCGCCAGCAGTGAGCACTAGCTACAAGTTACATGACGGTTTCAGGCAATATGGGCAGTAAAGTCCCGAAGCGTGGAGGTCTTCAAGTGGTGAAGGTGTCGCTGGTACCAGGGCGGCGTTGGGACTTGGACGAGGAGGCTCTGGCCAGCGTGTTGCTCCGACCAAAAATTCGTAACCTGCCGGTCATGGTGGTCAGCGTCGCCGGCGCTTACCGCGGAGGGAAGTCGTTCATCCTCGACTTTTTCCTCAGATACCTTATGGCGCCGGTGGGTCGAAGTCATTTTTGTAATTCAACTGCTATCGGATGTACGGGCATCTATTGAATGTAATGTCTCACTTCATTTAGAAATAATTTCATTCATACAGCTGTAGGTACTCGTGGAACTCATTATCTTATGTTCAAAACAGCAAGAGACTGTGAGTACCTGCTTTTTATGCCCGTTCCACACGTTAACAAACCTGTAGAGTTGGGGTTTGTACCATGCTTGATGTATGACGGGGCTTCGGGAGCAGAGTGTGTTGGCGAACGCATTCAGTGTTCAACAACATTGGAGTCGATATTATACTCCTTATATATCTCACGTATTTTAAGTACGCCCCGTACCTAATACTCGGAGGGGGTCGAATCCAATCTCATACCTTGATCTTGATCTCATCTCCGATACCTTGTAAGGGAAAGATCGCAGGTTCGAATCTCGTCGAAGCATTCCCTTTTTCCTATCTAAATATGATCTAAAATAGCGGTTGACTATTAAGGAATTCGAAACATTGCGTTTCAAGACTGATAAACAGGGTAACACTATGCAGAAAGCGATGAGCCTTCGATCTTTATATAAGGTCGACAATGGTAATTTAAAGTGAGGTAATATGAAGATATAATAATGAGTTTTTTGTTATTCAGAAAGTACATCAATTAAGTTCTCAGTGGCTGGGCAAAGACAATGATCTATTGGAAGGGTTTAACTGGCGCGGTGGTGCAGAATGTGACACAAAGGGAATATATCTTTGGCCGGAACCAATCGTTGTTACCAATGATCGGACTGGAGAAAAGGTACGTTGCCTCGTCCACTCTTAGGTCTGCCGTCTCATAGGACTGCTGATGAAGTCACCTGTCACCCTAGCAGGACCAGGCCGCGGCGGCAGTCTGATGCAAATATGACACTTATCCTTGTTGCACATATTTACAGGCCATGGTAACTACTCCCCATGTGATCGCCTGCCACCCAAATGGTATAAAAAAGTATATACGAGTACAATTACCACCGTAGCACCGTAGCCGCAATAACCACAGGCGCCTAGGGATATGGGTAATGGACTGCTGAGACGAGGTCTCGGGTTCGATCCCAGATTTTATCATGGCCCACGCCAATTACTTTTCGATGCATTTGAAACTTATGTGTGTATTTATCGCAGGGTTATAAGTGCCCGGTTAATGGCAATAGGGTCGCCACCTTTTTACATTGGGACCTTCGGGGATATAGGCGTGAGTTTATGTATGTTTAATTACCGGTATTCCAATTTCCTTTCTCTGTAGATATATACTAGCGCAACTGACGACGAAGTATCGTTTCAGTAAAGTTCAGTCGCAATATGGTGCAATAATTTGGTGCAAAAAAAAAGGCCAATAAGTGCTTTTGCACACGCTTGCTTCTGCAGTTCTTTATACCAGTAAAAGTTTTGAGCCGGTGAGAGAGGTTATGTCGGACTCGTAGCGACGCCCTCTTTGGGTATGTAGTTGCTGGAGGTGAGATAGTAGCGAACATATCCCTCGTACCCCGGCAAACCCGGGGCCGTCTCTTTCGAGATGACGATCCCCCTCAGGTGTAGGGACCACGGTGTCCCCGTCTAGCCCCCGGGTATGCGGTGGTGTCACCACAGCCTGCTTTTGCTAGGGTGACGTGCGGTTCCACCCATCAACCCCAGACCCGCGCTCATGGAACACGGAGGTCATTCTGTGACCTCAGACGTCCGAGTTACCTCGCCTCCGCTCATCGGCCGCCGCCCAAGTGCTCCCTATACCAGCACATGCTGACCAAATAACCGATCATGACATCAGTAGCATCAAATGCAATAAAATATCTAAGTTATATTATTTGAAAACAGGTAGCAGTGCTTCTCATGGACACTCAAGGCACGTTCGACACAGAGAGTGACATGGGGGACAACTCTAGTATATTTGCACTTTCTGCGCTTATATCATCTACGCAAATTTACAACCTTCGATCAAACATTCGAGAGGACGATTTGCAACATTTGCAAGTGAGTTTAAAATTAAGTAAACCTCTGCACTCTAGACTCTAGACTCTAATCTACACTTACTTAACATTTAGCCGAGACCGCGTCAGAAGTACGTGTCCGTCGCGTATTCAGCTGCGTGATAGCTGAGCTTAAATGAAACCATCGATCGACTGGTGGCCGTGTCAGCACAACTCTAGTTCGTGTGCCCATGTGCTACAAGTTGTTACGTCCACACTCAACGTTTTGTCTTGATGTCACGCAGTCCGGTCCGCTGTTCATGTCATAAATGTGGATGCACCTTAAGACTTCCACGTTACGGCTTTCTAGAAACCCCAACTCAAATTATTTACTATGTTTCTATTATATATATGGTTCTTTCCTATGTTATTTTTAGCTGCATAATATGTACGTTTCATTTAGCTGTATTTGTATCAACAGTTATTCACAGAGTATGGCAAATTGGCTTACAACCAAGAAGGGAAAGCATTCCAGACACTCCTTTTCCTCATCAGAGATTGGATGAATCCTTACGAGCACGATTACGGCTATACTGGGGGCAAAGCGCTTATGGATAAAAGACTCTTGGTAAATTGAAACACATAAATATTTTTAAGTTGAAAAATAAATTGAAATATAATAAGCGTTGCATGCTTCATCATTAGTAATAGTATAGGTCAGTGGAATGACCATTCAGTATGATTCTCTACACTCTTACAGCACCATTAGTTTGAAATTCTGTCAAAAACATCTACCCATCATCAAGAGAAATGTAATATTCATTTTACAAATATTTCCACAACTCTTAATAAGGACTATTGTTAGATAAACTGCAAAAATCCGCAAAAATAAAAATGGGCTCTCAGTCCACACATACACATGATAATTGATTAGGTTTTGCCAATGAATACGACACCTACTTCGTATTCCATAGCAAAAAACAATCGACTCACCCAACAAATCAAAAGCTGTACTCAACCCCGAAGAGATACTATCTGTGAGGGGTTTGACGCATTTAGTGCACTTCTCAACTTGTACACCATGCTCAAATGGTGCACTTCGCAACTGGTGCACTTCTCATATGGTACACTTCGCAATTGCTGCATTTCTCAATTGGTGCACTTCGCAAAAGGAGCACTTTTTAAGATGAGTGGAGATTTGGCAAATTGTGCTCTTTCTTTTTGAAGGAAATAATGAATGTTTGCAACACCAGGGGCGTCACACTCGTGATGCCGACCAAATAGAGAAGAGGTGAGAAGGGGAAGGTTAAGAGAGTCTCTGTGCTGTCAGTGCAGAAGAAAAGGGTTTCTCGGTCTTCCCACTGACAACACAAAACCTCTCCAATAAGCTCTGTGTGTTAAAACAAGATTTCGGAAAGTATAAATTAAGTTGGCAATAGGCTCACCACCACCTATTACATTGGGACCTAAACATAAACTGGCGAAATGTGGGTGCTAGCACCTCTGTCTACCCCTTAGAGGATACAGGTGTGAGTTTATGTTTATATGTAAATTAAGTAACTTGCTTACAGTCGAAACCTAATCAAAAGGAGCAGTTGTTAGAAGTGCGCAAGCATATCCATTCTTGTTTCGAAAAGTTGGAATGCTTTCTGATGCCGCATCCAGGCCTCTGCATCGCTGACAGACAATTCAGGGGACGTCTTGGTGGTGAGTATTTCAGAGCACGAGTTTTGAGACGTCAATAGATCTCTTTTACTTCTCACGGTCTTGCTCATCCCTGATAGTAAGCCCATGTCATCCTCCACGACGACGCCAAGCCTCACTGGGTGAGTCTACCTCAGGCCAGACATTTCAAAATCAAAATCAAAAATCATTTATTCTGTATGGACCATTAAACGTAAATATCAACCATATGCTTGTGCGCTTTAGCAACGACCATGTTTGGCAGCCTCGTAGGAGAACAGGTCTAATGATGGTTTTGTAGACCTACCCCTTCCACCTGACTAAACGCTTATGTACATAAATATTTTTCAGATATTGATACACAATTCAGGACGTCGCTCTTAGAACTGGTCCCTACGTTATTCAATCCGAACAACCTGACTCCAAAGGTTATCAACGGAGAAAAAGTTCAAGCACAGGGACTCTTCGAATACTTCAGACAGTATGCGGCAATTTTCAACAGTGATGAACTGCCTCCAGCTCGCACAATTTATCAGGTCTTTACTAAGAATTTTTCTTGTATATTTCATTATATAATAGTTAACAATATATACCACGACAGCCTCCATGGCGTGGCCGTAGTGCACGCGACTGCTACGTAGTCCCGGTTGCCATACAAACATCTTCGGCAGTCGTTACGGGTAGTTGGAGCCCTCAAAAGTCCAACAATTCTAACTTGGAACTTCGAAATCGCCATTGGTCATTGGACCATTGGGCGAGGAGGTCATATAGCAGTCGCTTCACGAAAAATATCGAAGTTCAGCCGCATCACAGTTAGACTGGAAAGCCGACCCCAACTGATTTGGGAAAAGGTTCAGAGAATGATGAATAAGTAGTTAACAATATATATATATATTCTAGATATTCTATACTCCATTTATTTAGGTAAGTACTTAAATACTGGTAAACAAGCTTGTGGCAACATTTCATAAAAATACATGTTAAACAAATGACTAACTAGTGGTTCGACACAGGTTTTTAGTCTTCAAAATGCGTTACTAAGTAGAAAAGTATTTTTATACTAAGTTGTTAAACAAAATATATAAAAATACACGCTAATATTAGTTTAACTCTTTTAAACACCTAAATAAATGCACTATCAACACGAGTACCGTGCAGTCACTTCGCACGCTCTAATACCATCTAAAATAGGTTCGGTTGTACTGATTTATTATGTAACTAGATGTTGCCCGTGGCTCCGCCCGCGTGGATATCAATTATCGCGTTGTACAACTCTACTCGATACTCTACCTGCCTCTCTATACCTACTACTTTTGCTTGTTGTCGATATTAGCGCTAATGTATAGAAATTTACCGGATTGATTGAGATTTATGATTATTACTCCGCTCCCTTGAATGGTAGCGTGATGATATATAGCATATGTTACGCCTAGATATTGTTGTTTTTTAGAGGTGAAAGAGTTATTGAAATCGGTCCAGTAGTTTCGGAGCCTAGTCGTTACAAACAAACAAATCTTTCCTCTTTATAATATTAGTATAGACAATAGTCCAGAGTACTGTTTCAACTCATCATCACCGTGTAGACGTGTTATCGTGATTGCATGCGAAGCCAACATTAACTTGGAGCTCAGGGTCCGCCTATGTTAACTCTGTGATCTTATAACTTAGGCTACAGCCGACGCCGCTATAATATCTGCTTTTCGAGAAGCGCGTGAATGCTACGAGCGTATGATGAAGAGCAAGATCATTGCAGACCAGAGCGTGTTGACGAGCATGATCGAAGTCTGGCATAAAACTGCCCTAAAGGCAGCCACTACTCATTTTCTGAGGACGAAAAAGTTCGGCTCACCGAAAAAAATTGCAGCCTATTTGGCGGAGTTGCATAAGGTTTGGCACACCGCATTTTTATAAGATGAGTGGTTATTAATTGTAATGTACGATTGTTTCAGGTAAGTATATAATATAGTTCAATATTTTGGAAAACCTAAGCAACCACCATAAAACCATACTCTCCAAGACGTTAATTGGTACTTAGTGCTTGTGCAGCTAAGCACGTAATTAATTTCCTTGCGATTTACACATTATTTTTTTTCCAAATTTATTTAGCTGGGGATATTTTCGGTTCTTTTTTTACAAAGTACCCGATTTGTGGCAATAGGCTCGTCCCCTATTACGTGGGACCGAATATCACAGTTAGTGAAATGTGGGTGTTTAATACCCCTCTGCCTACCCCTTCTGGGACTATGTATGTACCAAAATTGTCATAATGTGTGTACCTACTACTTCCTTTTGACTATTTTCTAACTGGCACTAAAACGAAATTGTGTAGGAGTCACACGAAGGTAGCAAATAAACATAAACCATAAACTCACGCCTATATCCCCGAAGAGGTAGGCAGAGGTGCAAATACTGATATTTAAATACATTTCCAGACGTCAGAGGACGCGAAGTTGCTTTGCCAACTACAGAATAACGCCAAAGTTATTAAAGCACTTTCCGAAGCTAAGAATGCGTACGAAAACACAGTGAAGACCGATTGTAAGGATGAGGCCTTCGTTTGTTTGCACGCATATGACTTAGCCACACTGCACAACAGAGCGCTGATCGCGGCATTTCATTCTTTCGACCCAACCAGGACCACGGTGCCGCAGACACTGGATACAGATAAAAATAATTTAATCCAGGTAAGGTTACGTAATGTACGGACATTGTAACGGAGGTAGGACACGACGGTATCTCCCGTCCGAAATGAGCTGTCCAACTGGGGAAGTACCTCCGCCCTACAGAAGACCACGGTCATAATAACCATCGTGTTGTGTTCCCGCCGGTAAGTAGGATAGCCAGAGCTCACTATACACCTCCTTCCCCTCCCCTTCCTAGCCTCCGCACCCCTTCCCAGCTCTCCCCCTTTCCCTTCAGGGTGGGCAGCGCGTGTGTGACACCCTTAGTGTTGCACACGTTCATAGGCCGCGGTGGCCGCTTTCCATCAGGTGGGCCGTGTGCTTGTCTGCCACCTACGTAGTATAAAAAAAAAAAGAGCGTCTCTCCATATTGGGGGGCTATAGACACCATGGTTCACACATTAGGGGAAGGGGGTCAAAGAGATCTCTCCGGGTCTGCCGGGGTGCGAGAGATGTCTTGTATAATCTCCGGCAATCAAGGACCCATAAACGGTGTGTGTTTAAGTCACATAGACATAATCACCTCCACCTATTTTGGCGGAGGTGGTTTCGTGGTAATTTTGAGCACGAAAAAAAGCCATACATTGTATATACTTACGACTTTGGCAGAGGTAAGGTAAGAGTTTTTCGTGTACACAACGGTTCAACGCTTTTTACCCGACTGCCGAAGAAGGGAGAGTATTGTTTTTCGAGACTATGTATGTATGTATGTCAATTTCTTTGGTACGCCGTACACCCTAAACGGCTTGACCAATTTTAACATGCGAGGTGTCATTTGATTCGTTGTTGTTAGTTAAGTGACACCAGGTATCTATATTAATCAGAATTAAAAGAATTAAACAGAATCTATACATCAGAATACTGCATGGTACAACATCTCCTCTCTGGTAAGATTTTTTGTTTTCCTTACTTTGAAGAGGGTGGTTTGACATTCCAATATATATTGTTGGAGTGTTGAACCGCGGGCGAGCGGTGGGCCCTCCTCCCTTCCCCAATATATATCTTTTTGCAATGGGGTACCGCCTGCTATCAAACTTGTTTCGGTCTTTTCAACAATAGTCGGGCTTTTTATTTTTAATCATTTATTTTTGCATTCCGTCATCACTTCTAATATTTTTATATTTTTATTTTTATTTTCTTTATTCTTTTTGAGGGTTATGTCGAAATCGAACCGACTAACCCCGTCTAGTGTGGGACTAAGGAGTACCAACCCATGTGTCCCCGGAAATATGGGGAGGTGCGGGTGGTATATAGTTCTGGCCTGCTTCTGCTAGGGTGATTAGCAGTACCACTAGTCAATCCTAGGCCTTATTCCTGGGTCCCACATAGAATGGAATTTCAAACCGCACCCTTCAAAGCAAGTAAAAAGACTTCTTACCCGAGGGGCGATGTTGTAGTATATGTGCAATATTCCGCAAGTGCGAAGAGCGTGCTACACGAGGCATCTTCAGGAGCGCTCTCAAGCCAATGACCGGAGCTGTGTGTGTCTGGCGTTTTTATATTAATTCTCCGCAACCCCCACAGTTCGATAAAACATCGGATGTAGGACACGACGGTATCTCCCGTCCGAAATGAGCAGTCCAACTGGGGAAGTAACTCCGCCCTACAGAAGATCGCGGTCATAATAACCATCGTGTTGTGTTCCCGCCGGTAAGTAGGGTAGCCAGAGCTCACTGGACCCCTTCTTCCCCTCCCCTTCCTAGCCTCCCCACCCCTTCCCAGCTCTCCCCCTTTCCCTTCAGGGTGGGCAGCGCGTGTGTGACACCATTAGTGTTGCACACGTTCATAGGCCACGGTGGCCGCTTTCCATCAGGTGGGCCGTGTGCTTGTCTGCCACTTATGTAGTATAAAAAAAAAATGTTGTGTGTTAACGGTATGAATTTCGTATTTGTTATATTCAGGAATTGGAACAACATTACCAGCGCTTGTGTACCATGAACGAGCGAAACAATAGAAGGGCAATAGTGGAGGGTCGTATGCAGTACATCACACATATGCAGAATAAACGTACATGGCAAGAACACGAAGACTCAAGAAAAATTGCTATTGAACATTTCCTGTCACATCGCAATCAACCCTCTGAGGTGACTCAAGACCCCTATCTGCACGAGTTACGACAGGTACGTGTATTAATTTTTTTTATATTCGATAGGCTCGCGTTTGACGGCTATCACACCTGGTGGTAACTGATGATGTGGTCGACGGTGGAGCACGCTTGGCTAGAAGTAACCTATTCACTCTAGTCTTGAATACTTCTAAGTTGTAGCTATCCGGAAACACAGAGTCGGGCAGAGCGTTCCACTCCTTGGATGTACGCATGATGAACGTATCACCGAATCGAAATTAAGATTTATTGAGCACTACGGATATGTATTCTAAGTTACCCAAATTCTTTATTTGCATAATATATTACGCTACGTTAATATTGATTACGCTTGATTATCTTCAAAAATCCTATCTTGCTTTCTAGGGCTCTTCACTTAGGTAATAGTTGATTCACCCTGTCCACGATGCAAGTGAACTTCTGCAATATCAGCTGTGTAATTCCCTAAGCGTCAGTTCTAGGATGTGCCCGCTGTCGGACATATCCTAGAAGCCTATATTCCAACCTAAATTATCGACGTCGATCATATTCTTTTTGATGAAAACAAAAATATAGACCAAAATTATGTTCTAGAGGTCTTAAATATTTTAAAGAAGAAGAAAATGCCTTTGTGTTGTCGTAAACTTCGTAATGATTATAAGTAATTCCTTAATGTTTCTTTCTAGGAGATCAAGAAGTACTACATTAGGGAGATAGTACGGAGAAGACATGATGTAAAGTGCCCAAAGTGTGGGGAATTACATGAATGTGTAGTCCTATAAATAGGTAAGTGCGTATATTAAATGCAGTGTTCCACGTATCACTAACTGCAATCACTAACTGCAATGTACTACCACCTACCTAGTTATATCGTAGGTACCTTAAGTTTAGCTAATCAGGAACTAACTGCCATAGAATATTTTGTATTTCACCTTATAGGGATAGAATACAATATAACTAGATACATGAGGCCACATAAGTACATTGATATTATTATGTACTAGCTGATGCCCACGGCTTCGCCCGCGTGGAATTTTGTTCCCGTTCCCGCAACCCTTGGGAACCTTTTCCCGGGATAAAAAGTAGCCTATGTGTTATTCCAGGTTCTAATCTACCCCTGTACCAAATTTCAACCAAATCAGTCCAGCCGTTTATGCGTGAAAGAGGAACAAACATCCATCCATCCATCCAAACAAACTTTCGCCTTTATAATATTAGTAGGATTACATCACTGTTATCTATGGTATATTTTACCGCCTAAAAAACAAAATACGATCGCGCACTTTTTGTTTTTTCTTCGTGTTGAGTATAGGTAATATGCTTATTATATAATTAAAATCAATTACAAGGATTAATATAATAATTCATTGTCATGAGCATGTATGTACCGATTGTTATCCGTAGGTACCTAATATATAGTTAAGGAGGTACTTACTAGATGGATTCGGAGAAGGAATGGAATAAATGCATTCGTTTGTGATGTTATGGAAGGATTCTTATTGATTAAACCGTATTGTGGTGTAGCTATCACTACAACATAGTATAAAACAAAGTCGCGTTTTCTGCCCTTATGTCCCTTACTTAAATATTTAAAACTACGCAACGGATTTTGATTTTTAATAGATAGAATGGTTAAAGAGGAAGGTTTATATGTATATAACATCATGCTACGACCAACAGGTGCGGAGCAGGAATGAAAAATGTTGCAAAAACGGGGTGACGCAGACGAAGTTGCGCGGGTTAGCTAGTGTATAAATATAATACAAATACCCCACCATACAAAAAACAAAGTCATAAACTTTATTTAAATCTTTCTCTTTTTCTTGATTACATGTTATCTTACGAATGATGAGTAAATATCATATTAAAGAATGAAATACGATTGCGAGTAGGTAAATCAAGGTCAACGCCTTAATTACCTAAATTATCAAGTAGATTCTTACCTACTACTAAACTCAGAATATCTTAACGGAATGAATCAATGAATCAAAGAATCAATTTCGTTTATTCAGTTTAGGCACATAAAGAGCACTTATGAATGTCAAAGCTTTACAATAATTATGTACCTACATTTGTCAAAAAATATTATAATTTATAATAAATAAAATACTTAGTAAATAAATTATTTGAAAATGATTATTTCGCTGGTTCGGTTGTTAAATCTCCTGAGAAGAGACCAGCAAGAAACTCAGGTAGATTATCGTTATCCTTTATTTTCTTTTTAATTAGTTCTGTTTGTTTATAATATTAATAAGTTATGGGTGCAAGAGCAAGAGATTATTATGACCATGCATTTTTATCATCAAGAATGGTGCTGAGTAGGTATTACTTAATTAAATGTGCATTTTCAACAAATATAGGGCAAAGATATATTTTTTTCTTTTTTAACTACATGGATACGTTTAATATCGAATACCTATCACCTCGTCCTATTGTAATTAAAAACTATCTGTGTATGTACCTATACATCTCTCAATCGCATCTTTGAATGGTAAACTTAGATTATAAAACTTGTATGTAACTTCCTGTAATACCTAGCCTTTAATTTAGAGAATAAGATACATGTATCGAATATTATGTAGGTACGTAATAGTTAAATGTATAAATTTTGAAATAAAAAGTATCATAATATACCTACAAGTATTATTATTTAAATCCCTTCCTTTTTCTTGCACATTAAGATATATCTATATCCGATCGTCACCGGCGTTGATAACTGGGTGTTTTGAGCTCATTAGGATATAACACATTAAATCATCTCTGCCCATGCGGTTTCGTTACAAGGCGACTAGGTCCAATTTACATCGCGACGAAATGGTAGCGACCGTAATTGTATGTACAAAGCATAATGAACTTTAAATCAATTGTCATAATGATCTTAGTTAGCCGAAGTCTTGAGAACACGCGACGATTCCGCGGAAGAACCGCGACCTTATTTGACTCGTATAACTCTGTATATTATGCACTTAACATAAAGTTCATTATGCTTTGTACTCACAATTTCATTCGTTTCCATTCCGCTGCGGTGTAAATTGAGCCTTAGGGCCAGGCCACACGGTACGGCACCGCACCGCCGTGGATTACTCCGCACCGCACTGGCAGTCACACGAGCAGTGCGGCGCGGCGTCGCAATGTACTTACGGCGCCGCTGCGGCACACAGTATAATTTCCCGTTCCTGTATCAGCGAAATGAGATGGTCCACGTCTATAGATTCCACACCAGCAGTGCAATTCTCTAAGTATACATCGTTGGGCTCGTCGATGAACTCGACGTAGAGTACAACCTATAACTGACGATTAGAGAACTGTACTGCTGTTTCTAGGCTGTGCCTACATCGAGTTCAGCGTAGAACTCAACGCAGAATGGTTAGAGAATTGCGTTACTGCAGTTCTAGGTTGATAGCGTCAGTTCTAGGCTGTGCTCGTTGTTGAGTTCGTCGACGAGCTCGACGATGTATGCTTAGAGAATTGCAGCCCAGTACACATTTTTTGTAAGATACCTACACGTAATTATCATCAACGAGCGAGAGCAAGAGTGCACTCTTGCCTGTGCCGGATGCCGTACTACACACACACAAGAGCGGTGCCGCTGCGGCCACGCACTGTTTGCACCCCTCCCCGCCTCGCGCCATTGTCCGGTGCGGTGCCGGACGTACCGTGTGGCATACCTTAAACTTTTATATGTAGGAAACCGTTTTGGCACCGCTCAGGCGCCGCGCCGGTGCCGCACCGCACCGTGTGGCGTGGCCCTAAGGGATAGGGTACCATCAGCTTCTATGGCGTGGGTGTGGTGAACGCGACCGCTACGCAAGAGGCAGTTTGTATGCATAATTATGATACGATATAGATGTAGGCGTTACCTGGCGGAAATCCATTACAAAAAATATATATTATTGGGCCCACCACTCACCCGCGGTTCAACACTCCAACGATAACAATATATATTGGAATGTGAAACCGCCCTCAACCGAGCTCTCAAGCGAATCTCGTCCTTCGCACTTGCGGAATATTGCACAACATATTACAACATCTCCTCTCTGGATACAATTCTTTTACTTGCTTTGAAGAGGGCGATTTGACATTCCAATAGGTATATATTGTTATTGTTCGAGTGTTGTACCGCGGGTTAGTAGTGGTCCCCCCCCCCCCCCTTTGCCCAATATATATTTTTTTGCATTATTATGGCTATTTGCATACTATATGGTCTGGTCGTGCATCGCAGAGCACGTTAAGACGTCGTTTCCAGTTTTCAAATAGTTAATACAACTGGCCGTCTAGAATTAATAAAAAAAATTCGCAACAAGCCACATTTATCTAAATCTAATTTTGAACAAAAAGACTCAAGAGGTGTCACTCAGAATTAAAATAAAAATAATTTGTACTCTTTGGGTGTCCCGATATACAAAGTTTTTATTTACCGAATTTAAATTAACATTTCACACAAAGCATATATTAACGTTTCACAGTTAATATGCTTTGTCACTTTCTCACATCTAGGTTTTGTATAAAGACTAGCCTCTGCCCGCGGTTCCGCCCGCGTAGCTGTCGGTTATCGCGACCTAAGCGCCATCTGTGCAACTTAAATTCTATAATACTAATCATAACTCTGGTTCTACTTAACCGATTGCAATCAAACAAATTTAAGATTTTAAGTTGGGCGGTAGGGGAGTCTAGATGATGATTACGACATCGGTAGTTATTTACACAAATGGGGGTTGCCATTCGTGTAAAAAATGGTCTATGCTTGAAAACGAAACGCATTTTCGGGGATTCTCGCAAAAAATACGTACGTTTAGGCTCTCTCTTTAGAACCGATTAGGGGAATTATCGCGCGCTATTCAACTGTCTAAATTTCCTAGTCTGTCAATAGTCAGTGTATTGTTTCGTTTGGATACTATAGCGACTAGACGTATTGTAATTTTTAAAATTATAATACATCATTAAAATACAATATAAAAAAAATATAATTAAAAATGTTTACGTAAGCAAAGGGGGAGGGGGTAAGACCTTTGCTTACTTTTGCTGACAAGGGGGATGGAGGGGTAAATAATTGTAAAAAATCTGCTTACGTAATATTTGAACGGCCCCTAAACCTAATAACTGGTTTGCATAATTGTCACAATTTGTCAACAAATAGGTACTATATAATTTCGAAAATAGTTGAGCAATAAAACCAATTCACGTGTAATTATTACTTTTTATTTACGACATGAGATTATAACAATACAACTATTATGTACTTATATGAAACTTCGGTCTTAACTATAGTTAATATCTATAAGAATAGTGAAATTAATATAAAAATAAATCTTAGCTCATTAATACACTAGTTGATACCTGCGGCTACGCTAGTGTCCGAATCCTAAAAGTAATAAGGGAATAATGTGAGTTGTGGGTGTGGGCATCTTACGACTCGTGGAATGCCTCAGGGTAGTTTTAATATATAAGAATTATAATAGGTGAAATAGATTTTACCGATTACAAACAGACGGTAAGATTAAAATTATATAAATTGCATTTATGTAATGTCTAGATACATGAATACATTTTTCAGGGTTGTATGAATACAATATCTTTATATATAAAAATGAATTGCTGTTCGTTAGTCTCGCTAAAACTCGAGAACGGCTGAACCGATTTGGCTAATTTTGGTCTTTTTCGTGCGAATCCAGAGAAGGTTTAAAAGGTGAATAAATATGAAAATGCTCGAAATGGAGGAACGGGAACAGGGTAAGAAGTCCACGCGAGCGGAGCCACGGGCAACAGCTAGTATTTATTAAAAATATTATTTTGAGATTATTTAGGTTTATATAATATATATATTAGGTATTATTCTTATAGCTAACACAACAGAATACTACTAAGTTAATTTTTGGTTTTGTGTCTCAGAAGGCCATTACTGAAGGAGAGATCTGAATGTATTTCAACCAGTAAGTAGCTTGTAGGATCTCTTTCGTGCGAAGATTTCTCTTAGCTAGGTATATTTACCCAGGAATATTCAATCACGAAAATTCAGGAGAATTAAACCCTTGGTTGTGACCCTTGGTTATATTAAAATAATTGTTTATTTTTACTAATATAATATGTGTACATGAATAAGATATTGAAGATGATCCATAAATTAAAGAACTGCTTCATATCTATCTTCATGATTTATAGGATGTTACAAACACCGGAACCACTGTCGTAGTTTGAATATGCTTGGTCAATTTTCTGGGAATAAGAAAAAAAAATAGTCAGAATAAAGAAAAAGAATAAAAAGAAAAAAAAATAAACCTTTGTATACAACAAAATTGTGGTTTGATCACGTCAGTTCTCTCAATGGACAGATTTTATTAAAGATTATCAAAAAATGTAATAAACAACAGTGCCCTTAGCACGAAAAACTATTGAATTCGTAATGTAAAGGTATCGAGAGAACGGAGCATTGCGATTGGCATTGAAATTGAATCTGTGTGCGAGTGTAGCCTACCAATCGCAATGCTAAGTTCTGTCGATACCTTTACATTACGAATTCGATAGTATTTCGTGCTAAGGACACATAAACTATACAAAAAGTACTAAAGTGAGTACCAAAGAGTAAACGAGGCAAGACACACTACAAATGAACATATAAACCTGAAGACTTCTTTGGCGGTGGGTACGTAATTCGAATAAGTAGGGAAATAAGCTCACCGTTTTCAGATTATCCAAATATTGATCATCATCGTCGTATGAACGACCTCGGCGTTGATCGTGGAATAAACTTATCGCTTTGGTTTCAGCGCTCTTATGCTCATCCGAGGTAGACAAGTTCTGTGACAAAATATTACATTAACAGACACGTATTATTTCCTTAACTGAGGTCTAAAAGACTTACACCCAGTTTCCGAAAGGCTGATCAACGCTAAAATTAACTAATCAACTGTTAAATCTCTTGTCAAGTAGCAATTGGGTTGCTAGAAGCATGATTATATAGTTATTTGATCATCGTGTCAGTTAACATAGCGGCTGTCAAATTTACATGGCGATTCGTATAGCAACCGCTATTTATATTTATATTTCATAAATGTAAAATATAAAGAATAATAATAATCATATATAATAATAATATATAAGGGAAACTGGTGACACTTGATCCCTATGGGAGACAACGTACACCAATATTTTTGGAATTACTAAGTGTATTAGAGTATTTTTTAGTGTGGCAACACTAAGTAAACATTATTACCCTTAGTGTTACCACATTAAAAATAGTCTAATACGCTTAGTAATTCCAAAAATATTGGTGTACCTTGTCTCCCATAGGGATCAAGTGTCCCCAGTTTCCCCTACAATAATATATTTATTTATTTATATTTTGGCCTGATCATCGTTTCAGAAACCCAAATAGATTTGATAAATTGAACGTTTTGACGGGCCTTTCTGAAAGCGGCGGTTAGTTACGCAAGAAAAACATAATAGTAATTTTTATCTCGAAAATATATCTACCTTCAATAAACGTGGAATAATAAGGATGTCCCAGAACGAAGGCTCTGCATGCTGGTCCATTATGCGTTTGTACTCGTTGTAAGCCAAGTCCACGGCATTAATATTGTTGTGTTCATTCACCTTCTGTACCTCCTGATAGCGACGTTCAATGCTCTGCAAAATGAGAAGATCCAGAAGTTTCAAATGAAATGTGTGATGTGGGATGGATTATGTTTAAATCAAACTAACCTTATTATTATTAGTAGTACTGATGGCTTTTTACTTTGGATTGCGTTATTACTAAAACTGTATGATATTCTCCAAGACGTAAATTGGTAGTGCTTGTGCGGCTAAGCACGTAATCAATTTCCTTACGGTTTACACCGCACTGTAAGGAATTGATTCAAATTTTTTTTCAAAATTTAGCTGCTACATTTTCGGTTAGGAATTTATTTTCATCATACCTATTCTATTACAAAGTACCCGATTGGCGGCAATAGGCTCGGCCCCTACTACGTGCGACCGAAAATAATAGTTGGCGAGATGTAGCTGTTTAATACACCTCTGCCTATCCCTTCGGGGATTACGGGCGTGGACATAATGTATGTATGTACTAGTAACTTTAGAAGGAAAACACCTATTCAAAAGATCAATATTTTTTTTCTTCACAAATGTGATTAGGAGAAGTAGACCAACACCGTCCGTATAGTGGTGAGGTTGCCATTTTCTCTACTTAAACATAATATGTCTACTAACGACCCGATATACTTACGGCAATCAGTCTATCCTTGTAGTCATCATCGTCTGATTCAATCCTGTCACTGTGGAACTGTTCGAGAGCGCGCGCGAGCGTCTCATCATGCAGCTCCCTGAGTGCGCGCGGGTGGTAGCAGTTTGAGCCCATCGCCGAATTCATTTGGTTGTTATACGTACACTCAGCTGAATTCATCGCATATAAGTTTTTCTGTGCGTTGACCTTCTTAAATTCCTCAAAATACTCCTCGATCTCCTAGAAACACCATTAAACGAATCATAAACAACTTGACTCATGAAAACTTCACCGTTACGACTTTAATACTTTCTTCTTTAAATACTATAGGTAGCTAAACATACACATACAAAATTTTTGAAAAGGTTTGTTTGAATACACCAGTGTTGTGCGATGTCTTGTCGCAGAATGACCTCCGCTCTCCATGAGCGCGGGCCTGGGAGTGACGGGTGGAGCCGCCTGTCACCCTAGCAGAAGCAGGCCGCGGCGGCGGTGCAAAGTGCGCCTCCCCATACCCGGGGGCTAGACGGGGACACCGTGGTCCCTACACCCGACGGGGGCAATCTCGAAAGAGACGGCCCCTGGTCTGCCGGGGTGCGAGGGATATGTTGACTACTATCTCACCTCCGGCAACTAAAGACCCAAAGACGGCGTGCGTTTTGGCCGGTTCGAGTCCGACATAACCTCTCCAACCGGCTGCGGCGGGGAAGGGGGTATCTGTGGGGATTTTTCACGCGAAAAAACCAAAAAAAAACGTGTGGTGCAATGACCAGGATTCGAAAGGTACCTCTTGGCTGTAAGGCAGACTACGTGCTCAATAAATAAAAAGTCGTACTTGTTGCAGGCGGTCTAGGTCGTCGTCTTCAGTCTGTTCGGTGGGTTGGTTGCGATGCGATTGGAAATGTTCAATCGCAGTTTGCACAGAGTGTTCGTGGTCTTCTTTTTTAGCCTTATCCTTCATACATGTCAGGTACAGCATACGAGCCTCTAGTACTGCGCTGCTATTGTTCCGGTCGTTGATAATGCATAAGCGCTGGTAATTCTGCTCTAAGTTCTGAATTTAACAAAAATAAAATTAGATTTGACACAACCACAAAGACAATAATGTTATACTTAAAACTAAAGCAATGTATGGCTTACCGTTATGAAATTGTTTCTATCTGTATCTAGTTCCTGACGCACCGCTTTTCTGGTTGGGTCAAAACAATTCAGTGCCGCGATCAGCGCTCTGTTGTGCAGTGCTTCCAAGTCACTTGCGTGTAGACAGACGAAGGCCTGATCCTTACACACGGTACCTACTGTATCTTCATAAACCTTCTTAGCCTCGGACAGTGCTTTCCTAATTTTGACGTCATTCTGCAGTTGATACAGCAATAGCAAGCCCCCTGACGTCTGGAAATATGTTTTATATCAGTATTAACTACCCATGTATGACTCGTGCAACTACATAAACACAAAGCTCAAAGCTTTCATTTTAGTCTCAGCTTGAAAAGGAAGTACCAATGTGAATTTTAATTTTGAAAATTAAACGGCTTTTTGTAATAATTTATTATTTGAATTAGCAAATATGGAGTACTGATAACCAAAAACTTATATAAAAGAATCTAGTGTGCCATACCTTTTTGATATCCTCCAAACTTTCTGCAATTTTTTTTTTCGAACCAAATTTTTTTTTCCTGTCGAAGTGAGCAATAGCTGCCTCTAAAGCAGTTCTGTGCCATGTTTGTAACATGCTCATCAACACACTCTGATCTTCAATAATTTTGGTCTTCATCATACTCTCGTATAATTGGCACGCTTCACGAAGAGCAGAAGTTATAGAGGCGTCAGCTGTAGCCTAAATAATGACCATTAAGATAACAGAGTAAGTACACAGAACTATTAATCTATTAATGCAACCAATTCTTTATTTGTTGGACCTAACTGTTCTTCCAGGTGGTACTCAGTGGTCAGGTCACACTGAGCCGAGAACGTTGGAAAATTCATGGGATTAGTCTGCACTACTTTCGTGAAAAATCCAACATTCTTTATTCAAATTAATTGAAGTGCTTAATTCTGATAATAAAATTATGAACGGTGTTGATCGATTTAAATTATGTTTCTTATTGTAAATTATTTATCGATCATAAAATCATTAAATAAAATATTAGATTACAATGTTAGCGAATGATTTAGTCCTTAAAGTTTAAATCGAGCTGTGTCCAGTAGCTTTAACTTCTTCTTAAGATGACATACACCCAGTTTCCGAAAGGCTGATTAACGCTAAAATTAACAAATCAACTGTTAAATCCCTTCTCAAGTAGCAATTGGGTTGCTAGAAGCATGATTAAATAGTTTAATTTGAACATCGTGTCAGTTAACATACGTAGCAGCTGTCAAATTTACCTGGAGATTCGTATGGCAACCGCTATTTATATTTATATTTCATAAATATAAAATATAAAGAATAGTAATAATAATATATACTACCTATAATATATTATTTTATATATTTTTTTATTCATTTATATTTTGGCCTGATCATCGTTTCAGAAACCCAAATTGATTTGACATCCTTGTTAAATAATTTAAAAAAGCAGTGTAAAGTTGATTAATTTTTTGACAGGCCTCTCAGAAACCGGCGGTTAGTGTGAATTACAAGTAATTTGATAAGTAATTTAATTTGTCAGGGTTTTGGTAAATGTGGGTCAATGTCAAGCTTTTTATGAAATTCTACCAAAGCCACGTTAGCCACGCCAGTAAATTTGTTTCCGTGTGTACGCCTCCCATCAGGATAAGCACTTATAGGTTATTGTAGGGCCATGAGAGTACCTACATCAAAAATAAATACTAGTCAAGTTCAGTACTCAATTAAGTTAATGGACGATCTATATAAACGCTGTGGAATGTTCTCCCTGCTGTGGTTTTTCCGAGCGACTACAATATGGGATTCCTCAAGAAGGGCACTTGAAAGACAAGTTCGACGAGTGTGACGCCTCTGGTATTGCGAACGTCCATAGGCCACGGTGACTACTTTCTATCAGATAGGAAGTGGTATAACAAATATTTTTTTTATCGTGCGCAAAATTCCCACGGATACCACCTCCACCAAAACCGATGGAGGTGATTATGTCGGACTCGAACCGACCAAAACACACGCCGTCCATGGGTCCTCGATTGCCGGAGGTGAGATTATACAAGACATATCTCTCGCACCCTGGCAGACCCGGGGACATCTCTGTTGAGATGACCCTCTTCCCCCAAAGTGGGGACCATGGTGTCCCCATCTAGCCCATGGGTAAGGGGTGGCATTTGGCGCCATCGCCGTGGCCTGCTTCTGCTAGGGTGACAGGCGACTCCACCCGTCACCCCCAGGCCCGCGCTCATGGGGGACGGAGGTCATTCTGCGACCTCCGACGTCCGAGTCGCCTCCGCTCATCGCGGGCAGTGCGGGCCCGGAGTCTTCTCCGGACCCGTTCCGCCTCCTCCTTTACGAGCATTTGCTCACAGAAGGAGGCGGCGGCTGTCCAAGCAGTCGCGTATCGTACCATCACCGTGAGCAAGGTGGCGAGCGAGACAACTCCCACCCCTAGGGCCGTCACTAGGACCCGCCTGGTATAACAAATACTACATCTATTTTAAATACCTGGAAAATTGTCTTAGCTGCAGGCATTTCGTCAGTATTGAAAATGGCCGCATACTGTTTAAAGTACTCGAAGAGTCCCTGTGCTTGCATTTGTTCTCCGTTAATGGTCTTCGGAATCAGATTGTTCTGATCGAACAACGTGGGAACTAGTTCTAGCAGTGAATTCCTGAATTGTTTATCAATATCTGAAAACATTTAGGTGTAAACGTTTAGAAGCTGGACACGGGGTGCCTTCTCATAGCCAAACACATTATTTGTCAAAATAGACACTAGCAGCCTAGCTGTTAGGAGTTCTATCTGTTATAGTCTGTGAATAGGTGGTCGGGATATCCTTCTTTTTCCCCGTGCGTGAAATCTCCACGGAGTCGAATCCCACAGGATCCGATGGGAGAGGTTACTAAAACGCACGCCGTCTTTGGGTCTTTAGATGTCCGATAGTAGCGAACATGCGAACATATTCCTCGCACCCCCACAGACCCAGGGCCCTCTCTTTCGAGATGACCCCCTTGGTCAGGATTTCTTGCGATTTTTATTGAAAGAAACCATCATACTGAATTAAGCGATAATGGGTATTTCTTCGAAATTTCATTCTTCGCCTGATTCATCTGGCCAAAATTAATTTTCACTATCGGCTTTGTAACACATGGTCATATGAAAGTATAGATTCCAAGGAACATATATTTAAATGAGGGACACATTTTTACACAGTTGTTTTCAAGATATCGACCTTCAAATATTTTGTGCCCAGATGAATCAGTATTGGTGACAGATAAATCAGAAACAAAAATTTAATTTAAAAAACTTTAATACTTAATCAATTAGATAAACCTTTTACAATTAAAAATCACAATACAAACTAATATTCTACTATTCTTTAATTCCGGTAGCACACGATTAATCAACTAGCTGTATTTTTCATTTTCAGATAGGTTTTTCTTTTGTCTTACATATACACCTTTAACCCATTTATCTCTCTGTAGTCGTTTATCTTTTTCCTGTAATTTTCATTGATTCTTTTCAATACCAAAATTTTTTGATAAGTACTCAGGATCATTTTTCTTATGTTTTTCATACTTACGCATTCTGCCAGTCTCTTTTTCTTCTTCTTTTTATTATCAGGTTGTGGCATTGTTGTAAACTACAATATTAAAAGAAAAAAAATAGGTAAAAAAAGAGATATATAAAAATAAATAAGTTTTCGTGTTTATTATTAGGGAAAATTAATCTTAAAATGCCCTTTTATCAATAGCGTATCAGTATAAGTTATATAGTACAATGTAACAAAAATGCTAATTAAAATATTTAAACCAAATACATACGAAAGTATAGCGGCTATATACTTATAGCAGCTATACTTTAATATGTTTGTTACAAATAAAAGCAAATTCAAGCCATAAAACCGCTCCTTTCTAATTCATATGGTGTTTTGACCATATGAAGCAGGCCCAGATGAATCAGGATTATGCCCATAATTATGCATAACTCCTTAATCATACAGGCTTCAGTGTTAAAAGATTTCCACATTAAAATATTACCTAAAAGCATCACAGCAAACGCAAATTTAGGCTTAAAAACAATAAAATAAATTTTATAAAGTAGGCGTTGTAATCAGAATGCTACCTGAACCAAACACAGATGAATCATATATTTACCTTCGTAACACCGGGTTCTCTGGGTACCAGCTGCACGTCCACCTCATAGCTTGTTCGTTGCACGACTGATTCCCCCCACGCGCAAAATCAGTCTCCTAGCAGTATTATCCGGTCAACTATGGTCAAGCGAAGCTTACACCATATTAATCAGAATTATACGCCGGACACTTATGTTTTACTTATTTATAAGGAAAGTATAAATAGTTATAACTACTACGCATTATTTTGTAAAATGACAATTCATTGTCTTTCAATAAAATTATTATTTATATGAATTTATCAAATGAAAATTGGCACATCAAACATTTTCTTTCGGAAAATGGTAAACGGACGCGTCATATGAATCAGAAGAACACACTTCAAATATTTTTATTTTGTATTTAGACAGCAACTTTTTCAAAAATATCATTTGACCAAGTTAGGGACAAAGCTAAAGTAGCCAAAACAAAAATTTACCGGCAATTATGTTAGTTAGTTACAGAAATACACCCATAGAAACAGAAAATTTTGTCTTCGAAGAACTACCCTAATACATAAAACAATAATGTAATCTGCTTGACCTTCAAATATCGAAGATACAATCCTCATTTTAAGTGCAGAGCATGGCATTACAGGTTTTTAGTGTGATACGTATCTTTTGAAAGGACGAATAGATTAGAAATTATTAATTGATGTCTTAGTGCTAGAGCTCTATCATACTCACCACAAAGAAGTCCCTTGAAGTCCCTCCTGGCGATGCAAAGGCCTGGATGCGGCATCAAAAAGCATTCCAACTTTTCGAAACAAGAGCGAATGTACTTGCGCACTTCAAACAATTGCTTTTTTTGATTGGGTTTGGACTGAAATTATTATTAGGCTATATTAATTAATAGGCTATCCGGGTATTTGTGTATTTCATATTATTACTACTTATTGGTAATGTTCCTAAGATATTTATTTCAATTTACCAAGAGTTTTTTATCCATTAGGTCTTTGCCCCCTTGGTAGCCGTAGTCGTGTTCGTAAGCGTTCGTCCAATCTCTAATGAGGAACAGCAGCGTCTGGAAAGCCTTCCCTTCTAGTCTGCAAGCCAATTTTCCATACTCCGTGAATAACTGTTGACATAAATTAAACGTAGTTAATTTACAAGTAAGTATGCAGTTAAAAACGGGAAAGGTAACAATAACCACCAATTTATAATATAATAATAAAACATAGTCATCATTCTCTGAACCTTTTCCCAACTCAGTTGAGGTCGGCTTTCCAGTCTAACTGTGATGCGGCTGAACTTCGATAATTTCCGTGAAGCGACTGCCATCTGACCTCCACAACCAATGGTCCAATGACCAATGGCGATATCGAAGTTCCAAGTTAGACTGGTTGGACTTTTGAGGGCTCCAACTACCCGTAACGACTACCACAGATGTTTGTATGGCAACCGGAACCGACGGCTTAACGTGCTCTCCGAGGCACGACCAGACATAATGATACAACATAGTATAGTAAGCTTATCAAATTCCGTGATAATATAAAATTATAATATAATAGTAAAACATAGTAGAGTAGGGCAAGATTATCAAAATCCGTGATAAAACAAAATTATAATATAATAGTAAAACATAGAGTAGGTAGCTTATAAAAATCCGTTTTAAAATAAAATTATAATACTTATAATAATAAAACATGGTTTAATTTCATCAAAGAAATCGTGAAGAAATATAATTTTGAAACTATATACAACTGACAGATTTGTACATTTTTTTATATTATTACCTATATATATATTAATAATATAATTTGGAAAATACACCGATGCATCGCACGTAAACAGCATCGAAATATTGGTATAAGCTGGTGCATTAAAGAAAGGTTTTATAAATGGCGGCTTGTACTTGCGTTGACAGATAGTACAGCTAGCATATAAAATTTCAAATATTTTTTTTTTCATATGAAAAATAATAAAGACAAGACCGGGTCGTAATAATTTCTAACTAGCTGCGGCCGGCGGCTTCGCCCGCAACACGTGACGACATCTATTTTTATTTTCATCGGAAACAGTACCTACTTTTACACATAGAGTCCTTTTAAACGCACATTGAGTCCTTTCATCCTGAAAAAGGAACGTATATCACATTCTATAAGGAGGATCATGTAAGATCATGATGTTGGTTAAAATAAAGAACTAACATTATTATGAACGACGGTCTTGTTTATATTTTTTTAAACTGAAAAAAAAACAATGAAATTTTGTATGCTAGGTGTGCTATCTGTCAACGCAAGTACAAGCCGACATTTAAGAATCCTTTCTTTTATGCATCGCATCAAGAGCACAGAGCGTGGAAGAAAATAAAGATCAATATTTTTTTTGTGTTGACGGTACGCGCGTGAGTGAGTATAGACAGTACTAGTGTGCGAGCGAGAGGAAGTGATAACGTCCGCCATTTATAAAACCTTTCTTTAATGAACCAAGTTATAACTCCAAATAATACATGATAACAAATATCCCGACATCTCACTCATACTCTCCCTATATCCCCGAAGGGGTAGGCAGAGGTGCCAACACCCACATTTCGCCAGTTTATGTTTAGATCCCAATGTAATAGGTAGCGAGCCTATTGCCATTAACCGGGCACTAATAAAATAAACCTGCGATAAATACACACATAATTTCGAAAAGTCATTGGTGTGTGCCATGGGAAACCTGGGATCGAACCCGAGACCTCATCTCAGCAGTCCATTACCCATACCACTGGGCAACCAAGTCCGATATCTCTAATAATAATAACCGTGCATTTTAAACTCACTTGTAAATGTTGCAAATCGTCTTCTCGAATGTTTGATCGGAGGTTGTAAATTTGTGTAGAAGATAGAAGCACAGACAGCGCGAAAATAGTAGAGTTATCCCCCATGTCACTCTCTGTGTCAAACGTGCCTTGAGTGTCCATGAGAAGCACTGCTACCTGTTATTAAACATTAGATAAATGAGCTATACATAGTCCTTGGTAACTGATTTTACACCCCTAACTCAGGCAGGCACACTTTTGTCATAGTTGTCATAAATATTGATATTAACAGTCAATTTGCTGTCATCATCATCATCATCATCATTACAGTCTGACCTTCAATCCGACCGGTTGGAGGCGATTTAACCAACATGTATTATGAGGTATCCCACTGACCCTAAAAAAAGTGCGTTAAAAATTTGGTTATGGTTAACTTAAAATTAATTGTAACGTATTTATTATCTTGTTTTGGGAGTGCGTGCTCTGGAGCTATTGAGGACCCGTTGGATCCTTTGTGTGGACACTAACTTGGCTCCTACATTAGATGACGGATAGCCTTCTCAATTGGGTTGACGAATACTCTTTACTGTAAGTTTGTGAGGTCCTCTCGAGGTCTTTCCCTGGGTGCCTTCGTAGACCGACCTGCAGAGGTCGCAGCCGGTCATGTGGGATGGGATCCTTACTGGCCTCAGGCGAGGCGCCAGAGAGCAGACGTTATGAGGTCCTCTCGAGAAATACAAACGTTGTCTTCAGAGGGTATGACACTCGTACAGTATGTGGTTAATCGTTTCTTTGTCTTTCTTTTGTATATCCATGTTGCAGCTGTTAGCTTGTATCTGGTATTACTAAGTAACATAAATACTCTTTGATATTTCTATTGACATTATGTTATCTATGGTGTATTATTACGCGCCAAAGACACACGATCTGACAGTTCGGACACAAACACGCACTTGGTTGTTAACTCTTCGTGTTAAGTGAATTTATTATTATATAATTGAAATTAATGCATAGAAGGATTAAATATACTACCTACTGAAATAATAATTATATAAGAGGATTGAATATGATATATAAGGATTCATTGTCTAAGCATGTAAGTAGCGATTCTGTAATGTGTAGTTGTGTGTATTTCTTGGGAAAGGAAATGGAATAAATGCATTCGTTTGTGATTATGATGGAAGAATTCTTATTGATTAAACCCTTTCCCGAAGTGTGGCTAACACGTCGTTCATTATATGTATCTTGCTAATTTTGACGTACCTAATATTGACCCTTTAAGTGAAGTCTTTAAGTAATATTGGGTTTAGTGTACGTAAGTATATTGAGAGAGACCCTTTGAGTTGAGTATATAATAGTCTTATAAAAAAAACCATATCATCAGCATCACGTGACGTACCTTTTCTCCAGTTCGTTCGATTTTGACAACTATAGGTTCTGGCCACACATAGATACCCTTTGTGTCACATTCTGCACCACCGCGCCAATTGAACCCTTCCAAAACATCGTCGTCTTTGCCGAGCCACTGACCATTCAATTGATGTTCCCTCTGAATAAAACAAAATCACATTGCATATAATATTATATTAGCCGCATGAAGACCATACACCCATGGAGCAGAAAAAAACAAGAAACGAAAAATAACTTCGACCTACCGGTGCCATAAGGTATCTGAGGAAAAAGTCGAGGATGAATGACTTTCCCCCGCGGTAGGCGCCGGCGACGCTGACCACCACGACCGGCAGGTTACGGATGTCTGGTCGGAGCAACACGCTCGCGAGAGCCTCCTCATCCAAGTCATAACGCTGCCCTGCCTTCTGCGACGCCTTCACTACTTGGAGACCCCCCCGCTTCAAGACACTGCGTCCGCTCATGTTTTCTGAAACTTTCAGCGAACTTATAGCTTTTGCCTAGGAATTGTACCTACTTACAGTAGATCTTTGTAGGGTTGCTAATACAATTTGCTTTGCATTGTGTGTAAGAGTAATGTTCTTTATTTAAATTTCGAAATCTATAGTTTAAAATCATCATCTACTTTTTAATGACTTTGTTGGCGTGGCGGTAGAGAACGCGACTGCTACGCTGGAGGTGCAGATTCGATTTCCGCTCAGTGCAATTATTTATGTGCATGAATATGAATGTTTGCATCGGTCTAGGTGTTTCTATATATAATATGTACCTATGTATTTACAAAAAGAAAATATCTAAGTATGTTTATACGCATTCTAGAACCCATAACACAAGCTAGTTAAGCTGTGCCTAGGCAGCAGGGTCTAGGTGGCGTTATGTAGATTGTCCTAGAATATTTACTTTTGACGCTGACTGTACATAAAGAGAATATGCCAATGAATGTATTTTAATTAGTAACACACTCTCAACGGTCTCAGTGGCGTGGTGGTAGTGAACGCGACGGCTACGCAGGAGGCGTGGGTTCGATCCCCACTCAATGCAAATATTTGTGTACATGAATATAAATATTTGCATTAGTCTTTATAAGTAAGTATTTAAAAAGAAGTGTCTAAGTATGTTTATCTGCATTCTAGAACCCGTAATACAAGCTAGTTAAACTATGCTTACCATGGGTCTAGGTGGCGTTGTGTAGATTGTCCTAGAATATTTATATTTATTTTCATTTATTTAATATAATAATAAGGGAAATTACTTTAGGTGACGTGTTCCTGTTAACTGTTTCCAGGGAAACCCCCGATTTCAATTGGATTGAATATCCAATTGAATACCCAAAAACTTCATTTTGGGGGCATCCCCGATCGATCGAGCAAAAAATGGAATTATCATTTTAGAGATAACTCAATAAGTAAGAGCTATGAACGGTAGGTAGGTACCAAAGATTCTTAATAAACTCGCAAACAGCTTACGATAACCCAAGCTGGTACGGTAAAGTCAGATACCATACGAACCTACTGAAACTATTGCCAGGGTGTGAAGTGACCCCATATGTTATACCTATGCTTGGTGTGGCATATAAAGCCAAGACCGCGAGAAATAGACATAATTCCGATTAATTATGCTGTTGATTGATGACACTTGATGGAACTTATTGTTATACATGATAACATAACATAACATAACATAAACTCACGCCTTTATCCCCGAAAGGTTAGGCAGAGGTGCTAGCACCCACATTTCGCCAGTTTATGTTTAGGTCCCAATGTAATAGGTGGCGAGCCTATTGCCATTAACCGGGTACTTATAAACCTGCGATAAATACACACATAACTTCGAAAAGCATCGAAAAGTCATTGGTGTGTGCCATGGTAAGCTGGGATCGAACCCGAGACCTCGTCTCAGCAGTCTTTACCCATACCACTAGGCTACCGCGGTTTGTTATACATGATTACTATCGATAACACACTTGTAGTTCTCCACGGCATTTATTTTTGTACCTAACCGGTTTCGCCTTGCGGCAATCTCAAAGGTTTACATTGACAGTTATCATAATTCCGTTAGTTTTTTTTATTAAGTAATAATTCATTACCCCGATTCAAAATTCAAAAATGCTTTATTGTCTATAGACCATCAAACGGTACTTACAAAACCTCAAAATTAATCACATATTATAGGTAAGTTTAGCAAATTAACCACCGTTTCGAAACGCGGCTCCCGCTTTAGAATATTCTGGCAAGAAAGTCGACGGTAGTGGTACAGCAGCCAGATGGCGGGTTCGAATCCACGAATCACGTCAATTGTAAATAAATAAATACTTATAGTTGCGGCACGGTATGATGGCCGTTTTGAAACGACTGGTAGGTATTGCTCGTTTTCTCTTAGATATTTGGTGCGCTAAAGTTAAACGAATAACATAAAAATATGGCGAGACTGGTACAAAAGGAAATAAATTTTACACACCAAATAAGAGAAATCGACAGTCGTGTCAAAACGACCATTATAGTGTGTCGTAACTAAAATAAATCGACGGTCCCTACGTACATAAAGACATGTCGAAAACAGCATTTTTTTTTTAATCGCTTATTCGCTTTAGATTGTCCATATGCACATACCTACATAATTTTTTTTTCTAAATATGATGTATTTCACTTCATTTACAAATCGTATAAGGGAACAAGTATTACAATTACAACGAATAAGTGTCGTAGATGCGGATATCTATACATATAGTTTTGTACGCGGTGTTTTAAATGTGCGCCACTCGGAATGAACGCGGTTATGTTTGACTTAACGTCTTGTTCGATCGCGTGGTGAAATAAATTAATGTTTTGACGCAGTTTACATTTATTGGTGTGTGTTTTACTTATACGTAGACCATGGCTGTACGAGTCAAATCCCATACTGGAGATGCCGAGACAACTCGACTCTTTGAATATCTGAGTCAGGCGGCAGATGATGCGCAGGAGCCGTTTCCTAACGCTGAATTGGTATTTTTGGGGGACTTTAACGCCCACCACGAGATCTGGTTGGGCTCCTCCAAAACAGACCATGCGGGAAGAGCCGCCCACGCGTTTGCTCTGGCTCACGGCCTGACCCAACCGGTACACGAGGTCACTAGGATACCAAGAGGGTTGGGCATTCGACACCCTCTTTGCTAGACCTTCAGCTGACGAGCCACCCAGACCAGTACAATGTTTCGGTGCAAGCCGCTTTGGGCAACTCCGATCATTGTCTGGTCTGTTCCAAGGTGCCTATCATAGCGCCCTCACGACCAGTGCAGGGAAATCGGCGTCTCTGGCACTACTCGTCAGCGGACTGGGATGGACTGCGTAACTATTTTGCGTCCATCCCGTGGGTTGAGCGCTGCTTTGAACGTAAAGACCCATCGGATAGTGCAACTGCTGTCGTCGGTGAGATCAGCCTGGGTATGGAGTACTATATCCCTTACACTGATGTCACTGGTGCCCGCGGAGGGCGCCCTTGGTTCGGGCGCGAATGCGCAGAGGTTGTTCATCATAAACAGTCTGCGTATCTCGCTTGGGTAAGGGCGCGCGCTACGCACGATTCCAACATAGGGTACTTTAAGGCAGCGTACAACAAAGCCACTAGGGTCTGCAAGAGGGCTTACGTCAGAGCGGATGCCCAGCGCATAGCACGGGTTGGTCAAGAACTAGTGGCGCATCCCACGGGCAGCCGTGCCCCCTGGCGACTGCCGTGCAAGCTAACTTCTGCCAGCCTTCGCTGCATCCCCCCCTGCGTAACCCTGATGGATCCCCGCAAGAGAAAGCAAATTTGCTGGTTAATCTCTTTGCGACCAACCCCCGAATCGACGACTGTTGTATGCAGTCACCGACTCCACCCAATAGTGACCACGCAATGCCTGATATTCGTATCAGGCAACGCGATGTCCGAGCAGTACTGCAGTCACTCGAAGTCCGGAAAGCCAGTGGTCCGGATGGTATACCAGCGGTGGTTCTTCAAAAATGTGCAGTGGAGTTGTCTCCAATGCTCACGCGACTGTACCGACTCTCCTACAATTCGGGTACATTGTCGTAGGCGTGGAAAGAGGCGAATGTACGGAATGTAGATTTCCAAGAAGGGAGATCGCTCAAACCCAGCCAACTATCGACCCATAGCCGTCACCTCAGTACTGTGCAAGGGTTTCGAGCACCTTATCAACACACAGCTCGATGAGGCTACAAGAAGTTACTTATTATTTAGATGATAAGAAGATTTTTACTTAACAATAAATAATAATTTTCAATTATAAACCTTGTTTAGTTAATAAAAAACAATCCTGATAATTTTATCTTAGAACATGTCTTTGTTTACATTTTAAGAACTATTGTCCTACCCACAATGAATGAAACCGCGTATAAAGTGATATGTCTCCATTGATGTATTTTTCATATCCATGGGTGGCGATCTGACGATTTTAACCTATCCGTTTGAAAACAATAACATAATTCTATGTTTTCATAAAGTATTTTATTTAAATTATATTTTAGACATTGTTTTCTTCTTTCCTGCGTATAAAAAGGTATCATAGACATGTCTGACATGCTTTGAATGCTTTTTAATTGCTTTTTAATCTTAACGTAGAAACAGTCATCTATCAGTTTCTCCAAGAAAATGTAAGAAAAGGAAATATGTATAAATGCCATTATAAAGTTCCTAAAGCTAATAAAACATTGTAGAAAAAAAGTATTTATGATTGTACATAGAATTATTCCTAGAGCGGTTTGAACATAAATTACGCTCTCCTGTAAACCTCGGTTTTTGACATGTCTTTATACATATACGTAGGGACCGTCGAAATATTCTTCGACATTGTATACAGTACTATCTACTCGTAGATCTAGACTCGAACTAGCAAACTTACTAAGTATTGCCTAATGAACTTGTTACATATAGTATGATCTGTAATGCGAATAAATGTACTTTATTCTCCATTTGTTTAGGTACTTAAATAATGTAAACAATCTTGTGGCAACTTTTTATAAAAACAAATAAACTGGGCTGACTAACTAGTTACGATATCGGTTTTCAGTCTTTAAATGCGTTTCTTAGCAGCAAAGTATTTCTATACTGAGTTTCTAAACAAAACATAAATTAAAAAGATAAACATAGGTACCAAGATTGTTTATGTTTTTTTAAGTAAGTAGGTACCTACCTAAATAAATGGAGCATAGATACATTTTTATACCTACACAAGATTTTGAAATAAAGCACATTTTTTAAAATATTTCTAGGTACTTATTTAAAGCCAGTTTGTTCATGATTAAATACAGCAAAATACTTACATAAATGTTTCTCAGTCTAAAGTTGAAAAAAGTAAAAAGTTTACACAAAACTTTTCAGAATTAATTGAAATTGAACAATGTTTACAATAATTGAGTATTTTTAGCAACTACCAAACAATACGGACGGCTGATCTGTACTGATTGTACTGAATGAGTGAGAAGTTAGCACAACACTACATTTAATAAAGAATCATTGACGAAAGCAAAATATGTTAATACTATACAGTAGAACATTTCTTCAGATAGTCACAAAATTCTATTAGTGATTTCCTTTAAACAACCTTATGCGGAGGGAATAAGATATGCATTACTATATCAATGTGTACATCATATTATACTCCAGTGCCGTGAGAGTCTATAAATAGGCTAGTACTGTGATAGCGCTGCGCGGATGATTTTATGATAATGTTGCCAGGTAGAAAATATTGTACCATTTTAGTAGTTTTTAAAAATAATATTGAAAAATATTTTAATATTCGTTTTTATCTGACAATTACTTGTATTATTTTCCTCCTTCAATTGTGGTTAATTAGTACGTATTTGCTAATTTTAATCTTTATACTGCGGTTAGTACCTTGACAGTTGTTATGTCATGATTCATGATACGAACGGACAATGTCAAATAGACATTTTTTCACATAATTTATAATAATAGATATATTGGTAATGTTGTGGATTATGTTTAATTTATTTAAACAGAAAGAATTTAGTTCCTTTGGTATTTAGCATTATTTCATACGAGAAGAAAATAAAGCTTACTTTTATAGCCATTGCAATCTCACTTATCAGGTCTAATTTATAATTATTAAAAAATCAGCGGTTCAACCTGTATTTTCCTACACACCTATATACACGAAATTTCAGCAATTTTTCAATTCAATTTCATGGTTCTCGCTTCAAAGGCGCTGAATTTGTCATATAAAACTTATAAACATCGATATAGATGTAATTAGTACCATAAGTATGTGATTTTTTACAATAACCTAAGCATAGGTGTAGTATATAGGTGTAGTATTGGTAGTAACCAATACCACCTCTCACCTCGTATTACAACCCCTTTGGGTTAAAATGAAATTTCTAATAATTCTTTTTTCAATCAGTTAATCTCAATATGATGATAATCGCCGATATGATATGATTTTCGATCCCACGTAATGGGGATAGGGGGGGGGGGGTGGATCTATTCCTATTACCGCTGATCGGCCACTTTGAAAAAAAAAATTCCTAACCGAAAATGTAGCAACTAAATAAATTTAGGGAAAAAAAAATTGACCGATGCCTTGCTATATGCGGTTTAAATCGCAAGGAAAATAATTACGTGCTTAGCCGCACAAGCACTACCAACTAACGTCTTGGCGTTGGTGGTATTCATCTGACGAAGTACAATAAAGATAATAATAATGTAAAGTGGACAGATTGAAAAATACAACAACAAATACCTACTTCGATATCACCAATAGATTGTGGAGGCCAGATGGTAGTCGCTTCACAAAAAATATCAAAGTTCAGCTGCGATGCAATAAGATTGGAAAAATGCCGACCATGGACTCTGAGCTGACAAGTTTGGATACGACCGGGATTATTACAAAAATGACGATGATGAATAAAACTGTAAACTGACCTTGGACTTCAACCTGAAACCCACTGAAGCGAGTGGAACTAACGCAAAGATAATAAAAATAAAATTATACCTGAATCCGCAATTTAGTAGATTTTAATTTTATTGCATTAGCACACTGGCCGTTAGCCACACGGTTATTCCCCGAAATTCACGAACATTTGTATCTCATTATACATACGCAATAAATTATTCCATCATAAGTTATATATATATATATGTTTAAATACCTACTTAAGATTATTTAAAAATAGTTCTACATATTGTGGTCGCAAAAGTTAAACATTACTTGTTGTCTTTGTACTCGTATTATAACGAGACTCTTACGTGTGTAGTCGGGAAACAAATTAAAGAACCAGCTACCTATTAGTACATATAACCTAAGTCATGGAATGATGATTGAAGGAAGAGACGCTCTTTATTAACTGATGATGAACTCTTTTAAATGACAGCCTCCGTGACGTGGCGGTAGTGCACGCGACTGCTACGCACGGGGTTTCGATCCCCGATCAGTGCAAAAAGTTGTATGCATGAATATGGTTGTTTGCACTGGTCTGGTCGTGCCTCGGAGAGCACGTTAAGCCGTCGGTCCCGGTTGCCATACAAACATCTATGGCAGTCGTTACGGGTAGTTGGAGCCCTCAAAAGTCCAACCAGTCTAACTTGGAACTTCGATATCGCCATTCGTCACTAGACCATTGGTTGTGGAGGTCGGAAGGCAGTCGCTTCACGGAAACATCGAAGTTCAGCCGCATCACAGTTACACTGGAAAGCAGACCCCAACTGAGTTGGGAAAAAGGTTCAGGGAATGATGAACTCTTTTAAATACAAACGAATATACCTACTTACGGTAGATTATAAACCATATCAAAACTAACTTAGTAATAAGCAACAGATAAGAAATCAAAAAATGGGTCAAGACAGCATTTTATTTTTCGTCTGACGTTCCCACTGTCACTGGGGCCCGTAGAATTAAGTCTTCAAATAGGTGAAACGAACAAAATGCACGTTTTTTTATAAATATGTAAGTACCTTAGGTAGCACAAAAATTGAAACAGAAGGTAACAAAAATTGAAACAGAAGGTAACAAAAATTGAAACAGAAGGTAACAAAAATTGAAACAGAAGGTAACAAAAATTGAAACAGAAGGTATTAATTACCTTTTGTTTAAATTTTTGTACTACCTAGGTACATATTATACGACCTCCGTGTCATACTACGCTACGCAGGAATCGCGTGTTCAATCCAGTGTTGCCACCTTAGCCATTTTGGGGCTAGAACTAGCTCTTTTTACGACTGAATTTCTCCATATTTCACTACTTAGCCCTAATAGGGCAACCTAGCCCTTTTTGCGCATATCCAGTTACCTACTAAAACCTCTGTTAACATGGTTATTCAGATGATTAAATAATTCATGTTCTCCTAACTGTAAGAGTGACCCATTTATCTGGGAATTTTTAGAATTTACTGTGGTAGCTCCACTGCTACATAGCGGGGAATACCCGACTTAGGGTGTAACCACATTTATCGACGCGGAATCGGCTGAAGCCGGTTAAAAAAGTCTTTATGCCGACGGAATAAGAGTGTTACTAATAGCTTTCGCATCGGCTCGGCTCGGCCGACGCGACGCGGCTTCGGCCGACGGCGAATCAAACCGTTTGTCGATTAGCTGATCGCATCCGTACGGCGCTGAATCCAGCGGAACGTTTCCGCCTGCTGCCGAACAGCGCTGGAGACGGTCGACCGGCGTTGAACGGCAGTTGAATCAACCGTTCGCATGCCTTCATCTACGACGGTAGCCGAATGGCGCCGAAAACGGCCGATCAGCGTTGGGTAGCAGACTAATGAATCCGCTCGCGTGCCTTCATCTCCAAATGAAAGGCCAGAACGTCCGTACAGCTCAGAGTTAAACTTAAATCTGTGATGAAAGAATTTGTTGATATTTTCGGGGTCTCACACGATCACGACTGTCGACTGCCGAACGCTTGCGAACATCCATCGCGACGGCTGTTTGGAAGTGTCAACTGCCGAACGTAATTGAACAGAGGCCGTGACAGCCATTCGGAGGAGTCGACTGCCGAACGTAAGTGAACAGCCGTCGTGACGGCCGTTCGGAGAAATCGACTGCCGATCGCATGTTAACAGCCGTCGCAACAACTAATCGGCGATAAGCCGAGTAGTGTGGTGATACGCACTCGGCTTAAGCCGATTCCGCGTCGATTAATGTGGTTACACCCTAAGTGAGCCAGTATAAACCGAGCAATTGAAAATGTAATCAGGATTTGTTCCCTCCCGGCTCTCCCAAGATTGATATAATTAAAATGTACAGACATTAAAGACGAATCAAAAAATTTAAGTACGCAGAGGTTGCTTTAATTTGTCAGATGATTAAAATTTTATTAAAAACATTGGTTTTAAGTTTTAGCCCTTTTCTAGCCCTACCTTTCGAGACTGAATTTACAAAATTCAGCCCTATTTTGACTGCCATTTAGCTCTCTTTCAAAAATCAAGGTGGCAACACTGGTTCGATCCCCGCTCAGTGCAAATATTTGTGCGCTTGAATATGAATATCTGCATTGATCTGGGCGTTTCTGGGTGAATATTTCATTTCGAGCATATTTGATGTTTTGAAAAAAAAATAAAAATTAGTTCCAAAATATGTTCTTTATATATTTTTTGTAAAGTATTTAAGCGTTACTTTTGAATTATGTTGAAGGGACAGCAATAACTCTTTTATCCTTTGAGATTTTGAAGTTTCTATTTTTGTGAAAACGGTAATGAGATTTTACAAGTACGGTAATTAGATCTCAGGATATGGTAATGATGGTTCACTGAGCAGGTGCGTGGGCAGAGCGCTGAGAAGGCCCTGGGTTGGCCGGGGTGCGAGGGATATGCAAGCCAACCTCACCTCCGGCATCCAAACGACCCACACAGGCGACCGTGCAGTTTAGTCGGTTGGAGTCTGGTATAAAGCTTCATAGTAATCCAATTTCGGTTGGATTGCGTTCAGGGATCAGCAAGTGCATAGCCGGGCAGAGGTGATGGTGGTCGCAGTACTAGTGGGACCAGTGTGTCTTGGCGTAGTCTAGTGAGAGTGGTGCGGGGCGATCCGCGACCAGGGAGACCCGTAGAAACGGTGGTGCCGCCGGCCGCCCGCGGTATAGTACAGGGGCCCAACCGGGGCTAACCACCCTGGGAGGATGCCTCACCAGGCCGCGCATAATCCCGATATGGTTCGTCGTGCCGGTTGGTGACCGGACGTGGGAACCCGGCGACCATATTTGGAGGGTACGGGGGCCCTTCCGATCGGCGCGTCGGCTCTCGCCGCTCCTCACATTCATAGACAAAACTAATCTCCTGCGCTTTGTCACGCGGTACTGCGACGACCATCATCTCTTTTCACGCCTCCTCTTACCCCTCCATGGCAGTGCTCTTCGTTTTCCCACAAGTTCGCTATTTGAGGTGGAGTCAACGAACGTCTGTGGGCTCCATGCAAACCTCAACGCCGTCCACCAACATCTAGAGACGGTGAAACCAGCCTTGCTCTTTCTCACGGTGACCCAAATATACCGCCCTGATGACACGACCTACCTGCTCTACCCCGGCTATGTTCTAGAGGAAAATTTCCGTCCCAAAGCCGGGGTATGCGTGTTTGTTAGGGCGGATGTTTGACCTTGAGGACCCATCCTTTTCTGTCCTGTGGGTACGCGTAGACCATGGCTGTACGAGTCAAATCTATGTGTGACTTTACCGTTCCCATACTGAAGATGCCAAGACAACTCGACTCTTCGAATATCTGAGTCAGGCGGCAGATGATGCGTAGGAGCGGTTTCCGAACGCTGAATTGTTATTTTTGGCGGACTTTAACGCCCACCACGAGATCTGGGTTGGGCTCCTCCAAAACAGACCATGCGGGAAGAGCCGCCCACGCGTTTGCTCTGGCTCACGGCCTGACCCAACTGGTACACGAGGTCACTAGAATACCAAGAGGGTCGGGCCTAGCAACCTCTTTGCTAGACCTTCAGCTGACGAGCCACCCAGACCAGTACAATGTTTCGGTGCAAGCCGCTTTAGGCAACTCCGTCCATTGTCTGGTCTGTTCCAAGGTGCCTATCTTAGCGCCCCCACGACCAGTGCGGGGAAATCGGCGTCATCCCGTGGGTTGAGCGCTGCTTTGAACGTAAGGACCCATCGGATAGTGCAACTGCTGTCGTCGGTGAGATCAGTCTGGGTATGGAGTAGCATATCCCATTCGCTCGCGCGTTCGCTGCCCGCCCCCCTGCGTAACCCTGATGGATCCCTGGCCCATGAGCCGCAAGAGAAAGCAAATTTGCTGGTTAATCTCTTTGCGGCCTAGAATGGTAAAAAATGGTAATTAGAAGAACAGTAATTAGATTTAGAAGCATTTTTATTTAAATACTCCAGTTTTTGATAGATAAAGACCTGATGACTTTACCAGCGTATAGAAGATCTATATTGGATACACCTGACAAATAATTATATAGAAGTTATAATTTAATTACCTTTGAAAATGCGAATGGTATATAGAAATATTTTGAACCACTTCACTTTCCGAACAGGAGAACTTTAAATTACATAGTTTCACTCGCTCTATGATGCGTGAGTTTGGGTTGGTAGTATAGCGGTGACTGCCGCCGAGTAATTTATGTTCAGTTTAGTGCATAGTGACGCTTAAATTCAAAAATATCGGATCTAGAATATCGTCGAATGGTAATTATGGGTGAGACTAGGGACATTTTTCAAAGTCGTATTAAACTAGTTAAATTTGTTCTTTCGTAAACAATATATCCTATGCAATATAGATTAGTTAATCTATTAACCGAAAACGTATATACAAATTCGTTCTTCCAACAGATTTTTAACCAGGATGTACTAATTTATTAAAATCTGGAGAAAGGGACACCGATGGTAATTAGATTTTCGGTTTGGTTTTTTAAATTTCGAGTATTTCTAATAAAATACAAGATGTTTTCAGGGTTGCGCCTAATACACTGCTACGTTAACTAAATGAAAAAAATATCAGGTTAAGATTTCTTTAACGTTTAATGTATTCTTTATCGTCCGCCGCGTAATGTGCACGAAATGAAATAATCACCCTTCTATGTATGATATGTACGTATTTACAAATAACAATGTATCTATGTATGTTTATCCGCGTTCTAGAACCCATAACACAAGCTAGTTAAGCTAAGCTTAACATGGATCTAGGAGGCGTTGTGTAAATTGTCCTAGAATATTTATTATTTACATATACTTAAAAAAATCTTCCAATTTAGTTTGTCTTTGGAAGTATGAACCATTAGAATGTTATGGATGTTATAAATTTTATCAAAACATCTGCGCAAAGTTTCTATAGTTGCAGCACGCTATAATAGCTGTATTGACACAACTGGTTTTGCTTGTTGTATTTATAGAGTTTAATATTCGACAACGAACTGTTTGAAAAACTAATCAAAAATATGGCGAAATAGTTATTTGTGCAACAAGAGAGCAAAACTGTTTTTTGCTGCGAGAGCTGATTTTGAATCCTGAGCAAGCGAGGGATTCTAGGATTGAATCACGAGCGTAGCGAGTGATTCTACTGTAGAATCCTGAGCGTAGTGAGGGATTCAAATGCACGAGATGCAAATAATTTTGCTCTCGTGTGGCACACATTACTTTTCACTACAGCAGCGAGAACACATAAGGAATATTACTTAGAAGATAATGCAACACTTATTAACAGAACAGAACACCTATTATTAATTAAAATAATGCTAAAAACTTTAAAAGTTAATAATTAATCTAATTACTTATTGCTGTTCTGCAAATTTAAAGTTGAAAGTTAAAAGTTAAATTTTATACCCGTTATTTTTAAGGTGTGTTCAGAATCAGAAACAGCGTACGTGACATTTTATTTTTCAAATGTTGATAATAGTAATCATTATAAATACTTATGCATTACTTATTTCATGGTTATTCTTTTACAAATATCTTTCAAATTTAGAATTTCGAAATAGGACCTTTGACGTGCCATAAATTAAAAAAAAACGTCCAAAATACTTGTGTTTGTCACTCGAACTTTTTTATGGACGGCCAAGAGACAGAGTGCAGTGTATGTAGTTCGAAAGTTATTCGCGGAACAATTCTTTTTGAATCTATGGTTGGCACACTTTATTGAAAATTAAAAAAAAATAATTAAAAAGCTACTTTGTCTCACTGAGTGAGCAAAATCGCATTTTGCACACTGTTTTTACGCAGCAAAACTCACTTGTTTGAGCTGCTGTGGTGAAAATAAACTTCTCACACCAAAAAGAGAATATGAGCGAAAACAGTCGTGTCTAAACGGCCATCTTAGCTTGCCGCAAGCACTATATGCTTTTCGTTCTTCGCATTTAGATTTTTACTAATCTTATTTCCGAATTCCGAGCATATTGCATTGTCATTTTTTTACTTGACAATGAAGGCGATAATGAGGCATGAACAATGTTGCTTTAGTTAATAACATCTCGTTGTTATATTAGTTACAGAGGTCAATGCATATAAAAAATCACTGGCGCCACAATCTCAGACGAAAGAATAAGTTCTTTTCGTCTGGGGCCCCAACTGTGACGATAAATTCAAAAGAACGACCTCAGCATGAGATTCAGATATAGAGATTTCTCACTTAATCGGGTTTACGATATTTAGGTACCTACGTTATTTAATGCCAATGTTTACATAACTATCTCATTGAATCTTGTACTTCATGCGTTTAGGTACTTAACTAAAGGTAAACAATCTTGTGGCAGCTTTTTACAAAACACATGTTATTTGTTAAACATGTGTTTTTTATGAAAAACTAAAGAACTAGTGGCTCGATACCGGATAAACGCATTTTAAAGACTAAATATATATTTTTATATTGAGTTTTTGAATAAAGCATTAAAAAAACACACCAACATTGTTTACGTTTAATTTAGTACCTAAACAAATGGACAATAGTGTCTATAGTTGAATGCGTAATTAATAGGTATGTAGGTACAGTAGAACTCAAAAGTGCAGTAGCAATCCTACGCAACTATAGCGTCAACATTCTAACGCTACTTGTGACCTTTTTCTTTTAAGACAAGCCAGCGTCGCCTCGTATTGCATAGTAACATTACACACACATATAAGCGCGCCGGCCGCACGCTAAACCATTTTGAGCCTTGATGTGCTAAAGCACTTATGAGCTCTGACTGTACATTTATTTAGAACGTAGTTCTACATATTATGCAGGTACTGTAATGTCTGCGATTGGTACATGTGTAAGCGCACTCTGGCGCATTATTGCCATCTCGTTCTTACATACCTATTCTACAGTACTATTTTTTAATTACCAGAAAAATTTCGGCGAAGTGATAGGTATTCGATACTAAACCCATCCATGATATAAAAAAAGAATAAAGTATGTATGTCAATTTTTTCCCTAAAACCACCTAATACATGTTCACGACGTACAAAATTTTACTGAATAGAATATGACGTAGGCGCTACTAATTCACGAAAACAAAATCACGCAAAGAAATTGATAAACACGCGCTCTCTCTCTTTCTACTAGTAGGTAAAGTTCATTCATTCTACGACTGCGATTATGCCT